>CM065590.1:504172571-504772571 GCA_033119425.1 Bufotes viridis
TCATTGGACTCCATTGTGGACAATGGAGTTAGTTCAGCTCCCTTCTTGTTAATTATGTGCCCTATCTGGCACTTCCATTATTAGCTGTGATGATGTGAACCCGTCCTTACATATATATTACCTTAGGATAGATAGTACAAAAAGGAACTGGGACTGTGGCACCTAAAAAAAAAAGAATTAAAAGCTACATAAATAGTAAACTCAGTGGTGGAGTCCAATGCCCTAGAATTCTAATTACGTTTTAGACGCTTTTCTGCCCTCTCTACCACTGTGACACTATGCGCCAAAAATGTGTCAAAATTTAAGTACATTTTTTTGAGTAAACTAAGCCAAAAATTAAGTGGTGTACAGTTAGACTAAACAGTCTAAAGATATGCCATACAGCATTAATCACTATGTTAAATCTGGTGGTGTTTAAGACTAAGTTCACATTGTCTTACTATTAGGCACTATTAGTAAATCTTCCCTAGCTATCCGTAACACACAGAGACTGCTGTAAAACATAACTCCATCAGAAAGCACCAGATTCTTGGTTAGAATTGGTATGGAAGGAGATTCAGACTGGGCAGGAGATGGACAGGGAACCCTGGTCCAGGGTGCAGAGACTGGGTTTTTAGCTGAGTCAAAGCCATAATGTAAGTACCAGAACAGCCAGAGAGGACAAACATAGCAATGAGAGGAGACGTAATGGCCTTGTGGTCTCAGTACAGTGTATCAGGAGAAGTGGAATCAGCTAGATACCAGAGTACCTGGAGGCAAGTAGAGCTTAAAGGACCCCAGGAGTGTACAAGTGTCAGTGCTACTGAAGAATGCAGGAAAGTCGCATCCTCAGAAAACAGCACCTGCTCTATATAGATGCTAAACACAATAATATTCTTAAGTCGCATCTCCAGAAAACAGCACCTGCTCTATACAGAGGCTAAATATAAAAATGTTCTGAAGTTGTTCTCAGCTCTATCAAGAGTGATTACTTCTTTGCATAGTCCCCAAAAAAAAGATTAATGAGTTGTCACTTTAATTTCAATTCCGAATATTTTTTGGAACTATATAGCTGTATTATGTGGTTTGAAAACTTTCTAAAACTAGACTGGAGCTACTTTGCTTGTCTCCCAGGGCCCCATTTTTTAATACTGGAAAAAGGCTCATGCTTGAGACAAAACGCCACTGGGTGGTTTTACTGCCACAATAAAGAAGCGTTGATGGTCTGCTGGCATCTCACTGCTCTTTTTGGACCATTGCTGATGGTTGGATGAGAACTATTCTAATGATGATGGACGGTTGCATTTCATTTCTGGGACATTTGGATTCTTCCAACCTTCTTTCTGCACAGTATGCTGAGCTGTAGTTTGTTCAAGCATTACATTATCCTGATAGCTGTTGTGAACCATATAAAAATTGTTCTGTACTGTACATACTGTATAGACAAGTTATATAAGTTACATCAAATCGCAAACCAATTTAAGTTGCTTGTCGATCGGCATCTTTCTATCTATCTATCTATCTATCTATCTAAATCTATCTATTTATCTATCTAATCTATCATCACAGTTTCCCTACTCCTATTCCTTTTATGCAAGAACAGGGAGAGATCTTCAGAGCCAGAACTTCAAAAAACACCACATATCTTAAAATCCGTGTGAGTATGAGATAGGGAAATAGGTATTTTATGATTAACGGCAACTACATCATATTTAGTCATTTGATCAGATTTAGTCAGAGTAGTCAGTCTTCTGGCTTTTTTTTTGTAAAAAAAGAGGGGGTCCTGTATGCAGCTTGCAGCCAGCCCACCTTGTTGCATAATATAACAGTGTAACACATCTGAGAATCCAAAGCTGCATGCAGACTGGTGGTGTCTCCATAGATATGAGGAATATAGACATAGGTGGTCATTTATAAAAACATAAATACAGTGGATATAAAAAGTCTACACATCCGGTAAAATGTCAGGTTTCTGTGCTGTAAAAAAATTTGACAAAGATTCATTTCAGAACTTTTTCCACCTTTAATGTGACCTATAAACTGTACCACTCAATTGAAAATCAAACTGAAATCTTTTAGGTAGAGGGAAGAAATAAAAAAAAAACTAAAATAATGTGGTTGCATAAGTGTGCACACCCTCTTATAAAATCATATTAAATAGGAGTCAACATACAGCTGCCATTATTTAAAGTGCCTCTGATTAACCCCAAATAAAGCTGCTCTAGTTGGTCTTTCCTGAAATTTTCTTAGTCACATCCCACAGCAAAATCCATGGTCCACAGAGAGCTTCCAAAGCATCAGAGGGTTCTCATTGTTAAAAAGTATCATTCAGGAGAAGGGTACTAAAGAATTTCCAAGGCATTAGATATACCATGGAACACAGTGAAGACAGTCATCATCAAGTGGAGAAAATATGGCACTACAGTGACATTACCAAGAACTGGACGTCCCTCCAAAATTGATGAAAAGATGAGAAGAAAACTGGTCTGGGAGGCGACCAAGAGGCCTACAGCAATATTAAGGGAGCTGCAGGAATATCTGGCAAGTACTGGCTGTGTGGTACATGTGACAACAATCTCCCGTATTCTTTATATGTCTGGGCTATGGGGTAGAGTGGCAAGACGAAAGCGTTTTCTTTGAAAAATATCCAAGCCAGGTTACATTTTGCAAAAACACATCTAAAGTCTCCCAAAAGCATGTGGGAAAAGGTGTTATGGTCTGATGAAACCAAGGTTGAACTTTTTGGCCATAATTCCAAAAGATATGTTTGGCGCAAAAACAACACTGCACATCACCAAAAGAACACCACACCCACAGTGAAGCATGGTGGGGGCAACATTATGCTTTGGGGCTGTTTTTCTTCAGCTGGAACTGGGGCCTTAGTTAACATAGAGGGAATTATAAACAGTTCCAAATACCAGTCAATACTGGCACAAAACCTTCAGGCTTCTGCTAGAAAGTTGAACATAAAGAGGAACTTCATCTTCCAGCATGGCAACGAACCAAAGCATACATCCAAATCAACAAAGGAATGGCTTCACCAGAAGAAGATTAACGTTTTGTAATGGCCCAGCCAGAGTCCGGACCTGAATCCGAATTGAAAATCTATGGGGTGATCTGAAGAGGGCTGTGCACAGGAGATGCCATCGCAATCTGACAGATTTGGAGTGTTTTTGCAAAGAAGAGTGGGCAAATCTTGCCAAGTCAAAATGTGCCATGCTGATAGACTCATACCCAAAAAGACTGAGTGCTGTAATAAAATCAAAAGGTGCTTCAACAAAGTATTAGTTTAAGGGTGTGCACACTTCTGCAACCATATTATTTTATTTTAATATTTTTTCTTCCCTCTACCGAAAAGATTTCAGTTTGTTTATCAATTGAGTTGTTTAGTTTATAGGTAACATTAAAGGTGGAAAAAGTTCGGAAATGATTTATCTTTGTCTCATTATTTTACAGCACAGAAACCTGACATTTTAACAGGGGTCTGTAGACTTTTTATATACACTGTATGCCTATATTAGGCATATTTCTGGCACAAAGTAAGGGGCAAAGATCCTTTGGGCTGCCATCTGCGACTTTTCCCTGCTCACATCAGGTCTAAAAAAGTGGGAGCCTGTTATAGGTGTGGAAAATAGTCTAAATGTAAGACAGCTTGGGAGCTGTTTTACATATGGAAACGCCGGTGCCTCTACATAGCTGCAGCGGATCCACCGCCAGTGCAGAGATTATTAAGACCAGCGTCTAAAACTTAGGTCTTAATAAATGTGCCCCATAGACTTCATTTCATATGCCTGCAGCAACAGCTCCTGAGATTGGCTATTGAATTTCACAGGTCTATTATTCAAATCATACACATCAACATTTCATGGTAAAGAGCAGGGCTGGACTGGGAACTTAAAGTGGCCCTGTAAAAAATACTAAAAGTGGCCCGTTTTGTAGTTAGGTCCGAATTAATAGTAGGCAGAGCCACCAATACCATATTGTCGCATATTATACCATCCCAACAGAGCCAAATACCACAGTAGATCAAAAATACTGCCAGCAGTGCAAAATACATCCCCAAAAAACTTCCACGGGCGGTTGTGAGGAGGGCTCAGGTGGCACCCTGGGCATCGGCCCACCGAAAAATTTCCCTGTAAGGTCTATGGCCAATCCACCCCTGGTAAAGAGTTATAATCAGGATTCAACCCAGACAAAAAAATCTGTGTGCTTCCCTAAACCCTTATCTAACTACCCTGGCCAAAGCAGAATGGCACCCATCGCTCAAGGCATATGCCAGCCAGCCTACCCCAGCTATCCCGCTAGTTAAAGACAGAGAAACAGAGAAATTACAGGTAAGACAGACATAGGATATGGCATATTGATGTAATTCTCACCTGATGAAGCATTGGATAAATTCTTAGTGGCCTAAAAATAAAAAACATAAACTTGCAGTCAATGATAGTGAAAGAACCAACATATAATTTATAACCTAGCATATAATATGCACTATTTAGGCCATACACACATGCATGCATACACCTGGCCCCTATCTAATGAAGGCTCCTGGAGGTGTGTAGAATTTATCTTGGAAGAAGTGACACCTGGGAAATTCTGCTACCCCTTGTCACTTAGGACATAATTAATCCAGCAGCCAGAGAACAAAAAAAGTGATTATTTTTTTAAAGACTTAAAACAGCGTGGCTAGGGGAGGTTCATGTAGCCTTACGGCTGAGTGAGAAAGGAAAGGGGCAAACACATCTGTGAGGGGGCTGTACATTGGTACCACTGACCAGAAAACCTTATAACTTTGTGATAGATAGTCGAGGAGTTCAGTGCGTTGCCTTATCTCAATATGGGTTCCTTCTAGGGGTGGATTATAATTAGGGCAATCTGGGCTACAGCCAGGGGCCAAGTGCTCCAGGAGGGTCCATGAATGTTTACCCTCATTTCACTTTACAGGCCCGCAGCACTCACTACAAGCCATATTTGAATTACATTTGGGGGGGGGGGGGAGGCGGGATGTACAGCAAGAGACTTTGCTATGTCATTTCGCCAATTCTCCTCCAGTACAGCTGCAGCAGTGCCACAGGGCCCATCTTCCTTTTACTGTGGGCCCTGTCACCTTAACTGTGCACTCACTACATGTGCATGCGTCATCACGCTGACACTCCACACAGACAGAGTGCTGATGGGACTTCTACATTATTTGCATTCAGAGTTATCGCTGTTTTATCTATGGTGTTTCATAGGACTACAGGTGACATCTACTATGTTATCTGTATAGAGAGAGTTATCACTGTGTCATTTGTGGTGTTACGGAGGACTGCAGGTAGAGGTGTAACTATAAGAGGCTGGGCTCCATGCTCGCCATGCAACCCTTCCACCCCTCAGTCATGGAAAAATTATAAAAATAAAATGACCAACAAAGTGTGTATCCTATTAACTACAGGGCAGGAAACAGAATGATGGTCAAATCTCAGACTGTTTAAGGCACAGAAAGAGTTAACAGGTTGACCCTTGTTAGTTGTAGCAGTGAAGGGGTTAAGCCGCAGATACCTGGTTTTCTAGAATATTAAAACTGTTAATTAGGAGATCTATGTTTGTAAATGGCTGTAAGGGGTTTAATAGAGGCATTACTGCTTGTATAGGATATTGCCGTGTTGGTTTAAGATGGTAAGGGGGCCAATAGGGGCATAGCTGTTGGTATAGGGCAGTGAGGAGGTTTATAGAGGCATAGCTGTTGGTATAGGGCAGTAAGGAGGTTTATAGAGGCATAGCTGTTGGTATAGGGCAGTAAGGAGGTTTATAGGGGCATAGCTGTTGGTATAGGGCAGTAAGAAGGTTTATAGGGGCATAGCTGTTGGTATAGGGCAGTAAGGAGCTTTATAGGGGCATAACTGTTGGTATAGGGCAGTAAGGAGATTTACAGGGGCATTGTTGTTGGTATAGGGCAGTAAGAAGGTTAATAGGAATTAGGGGTGGACGGTATAGGCGATATAGGCGATATGCGATATAAATTTGTGCCACGATATGGATTTTGTGCATATCGCCTATATCGCCGGACCGCGATATGACCTTGAGCGGCAGTTCCGATCGGAGTCCCAGCAGTGTAATGCTGGGGCTCCGATCGGTTACCATGGCAGCCAGGACGCTAGTGAAGTCCTGGCTGCCTTGGTATGTAAGTGAGCAGCATTATACTTACGTGCGCGGTGGCCGCCGGGCACTCCTCCTTCTCATAGATCTGTGCGGCGCATTGCTAATGCTATAAGCATTAGCAATGCGCCGCACAGACAGAAGAAGGAGCCGGTGGCCGCCGGGCGTTCCTTCTACTAATAGATCTGTGCGGCGCATCTATAAGCATTAGCAATGCGCCGCACAGACAGAAGAAGGAGCGGCCACCGCGCACGTGGGGGCGGGGTCGGAAGGGGCCACAACCACCATTGATTAATACTGGGGAGGGAGGGGGCACTGCCCACTGCCACCAATGATGTGGGGGAGGAGACCCTGTGGACACTGCCACCAATGATCAGATCAGGCTGATCAGAGGCTGGAGTGGGCTGATAAGAGGTTGGGAGGCACATCAGAGGCTGGGGGCACATAAGAGGCTGGGGGGCTGATCAGAGGCTGGGGGGCTGATCAGAGGCTGTGGGGGCTGATCAGAGGCTGGGGGGCTGATCAGAGGCTGGGGGCTGATCAGAGGCTGGGGGCTGATCAGAGGCTGGGGGCTGATCAGAGGCTGGGGGCTGATCAGAGGCTGGGGGGCTGATCAGAGGCTGGGGGGCTGATCAGAGGCTGGGGGCTGATCAGAGGCTGGGGGGCTGATCAGAGGCTGGGGGGCTGATCAGAGGCTGGGGGGCTGATCAGAGGCTGGGGGGGCTGATCAGAGGCTGGAGGGCACATGAGAGGCTGGAGGGCACATGAGAGGCTGGGGAGGGGGTGATCAGAGGCTGGCTGCCATGGTCAGCTCCCTGCTGCTGTGTGTACTATATACAGGGCAGCAGGAAGAGTGTAACGTCCTATTCACCCTAATAGATGTCTATTAGGGTGAATATGACAAGGGTTCTAGCCTTTAAGGAGGCTAATGGTTATTAAAAAAAAAAAAAGTTTAAACACTCCCAAAAAATCTAGAAAATAATATATCGCGATATATATCGCATATCGCACATGCTTAAAATTATATCGCAATATAGATTTTAGGCCATATCGCCCACCCCTAATAGGAATATTGATGTGTTGGTATAGGGCAGTAAGGAGGTTTATAGGGGCATAGCTGTTGGTATAGGGCAGTAAGGAGGTTTATAGGGGCATAGCTGTTGGTATAGGGCAGTAAGGAGGTTTATAGGGGCAGAGTTGTTGGTATAGGGCAGTAAGGAGGTTTACAGGGGCATAGCTGTGGGTATAGGGCAGTAAGGAGATTTAAAGGGGCATTGCTGTGTTGGTAAAGGGCAGTAAGGGGGTTAATAGAGGCATTGATAGATTCACCTAGTCCTGTCTGCAGGAGAGACACTGCATGGGAGCCTGCTGTTCAATCTACTAAGGTTCCGATCATCCACAAGAAGGTGCAGCCAGTGCTTGAAGAACACAGAGAGGAGGGAGGGGGTGAAGCAAACAGTCTTAGGATACAGCTACAAAGCGACATGTGCCGTGCTACTCAAAAGGGTATGGCTACATAGTGACATGTGGCGTGCAACATTTCAAATAATGGAGAATGCTGGCCCATTGTGACACACGTCACAGGATGATGCTAGCCCATTGTTGTTCTTGAAAAATCTGGACCATTATGACATGTTCAGTGTTCCAACCATTTTCCCTGGAGAATTGTTATATGCATTTGAAATAATTGAAAATGCT
Organism: Bufotes viridis; assembly: GCA_033119425.1. Lineage (NCBI taxonomy): Eukaryota > Metazoa > Chordata > Amphibia > Anura > Bufonidae > Bufotes > Bufotes viridis. The sequence goes on from CM065590.1 coordinate 504,180,384, forward strand.
GGCCCATTGTGACACACGTCACAGGATGATGCTAGCCCATTGTTGTTCTTGAAAAATCTGGACCATTATGACATGTTCAGTGTTCCAACCATTTTCCCTGGAGAATTGTTATATGCATTTGAAATAATGGAAAATGCTGGCCCATTGTGACACACGTCACAGGATGATGCTAGCCCATTGTTGTTCTTGAAAAATCTGGACCATTATGACATGTTCAGTGTTCCCACCATTTTCCCTGGAGAATTGTTATATGCATTTGAAATAATTGAAAATGCTGGCCCATTGTGACACACGTCACAGGATGATGCTAGCCCATTGTTGTTCTTGAAAAATCTGGACCATTATGACATGTTCAGTGTTCCAACCATTTTCCCTGGAGAATTGTTATATGCATTTGAAATAATGGAAAATGCTGGCCCATTGTGACACACGTCACAGGATAGGGGCAGAGTTGTTGGTATAGGGCAGTAAGGAGGTTTACAGGGGCATAGCTGTGGGTATAGGGCAGTAAGGAGATTTAAAGGGGCATTGCTGTGTTGGTAAAGGGCAGTAAGGGGGTTAATAGAGGCATTGATAGATTCACCTAGTCCTGTCTGCAGGAGAGACACTGCATGGGAGCCTGCTGTTCAATCTACTAAGGTTCCGATCATCCACAAGAAGGTGCAGCCAGTGCTTGAAGAACACAGAGAGGAGGGAGGGGGTGAAGCAAACAGTCTTAGGATACAGCTACAAAGCGACATGTGCCGTGCTACTCAAAAGGGTATGGCTACATAGTGACATGTGGCGTCCCATCCTTTGGAGAGTACTGGACATTGTGAAGCACACAATGTTCCATCAGTTATCCATTTATGATGCTGAACTATTCTGACACAAGCAGTGTTCCATCCATTGGCTCCGGAAGATGCTGGCCCATTTTGACACATGCACTGTTCCGTTCCATGCTCACCCACTGTGATGTGCAGTGTTCCGTTAGTTGTCTTTTGAACATACTGAACTGTTGTGACACTCACAGAGTTCAGTCCATTGTTACAGGAGGATGCTGGCCCATTGTGACGTGCAGTATTCTGTCAATTGTCCTTTGAAGATGCTGGACCTCTGCGAAACATACAGTATTCCATCTGTTGTCTCTGGAGGATGATGGCATTGTGTCTATTGTTAAGCGAATTGATGTGAAATGAACTGACTTCGATCCGAATTTCAGGAAAAGAGTAAGATTCACCGCAAATCCAAATTTCCTTGTGCTTCATGGTAATGATTTCATTTTTGTCCTAAAATGGCGCCTAAATGTGTTACAAAGTGAAAGTAAGAAGCCATAATGCCATGCAGCCAGCCAATAAGCAGGGAGCCATCTCTGTGATGTCACAGCCCTATAAAAGCCTCATCCCGTGCAGTTGCCACAATTTCACTGTGAACTGAGCATAAGGAGAGATGTGGCAACCGCTAGGAACAGTGTAGGGAGATTGGAGGGAGAGTTTTTAGACTCTGTGGGGAGAGCATAGGATGACTGCAGGGACAGTGCACGCTCAGCGTAATAGCCTTGTGCATCTTGTTCACCTGCTGCCACATTCATTCTTAATCTGTTCTGTTATACATAGACTTACTGTGCATCAGACTCCAATATATAGGTGCGTTTATCAATAGTGATGAGCGGCAGGGGCAATATTTGAATTTGCGATATTTCGTCATATATTCGCGGATATTCGTATTCTAGATTATTCTATTAATTGCGAAAAATCGGCAATGTAATATTCGCGAAATGCAAATATTCTAACACCTGAATATATAGCACTATAGAATATAGTGCTATATTTTTGTTTTTTAGAATATTCGTCATTTTTTACACTTTTATGTGAACAGTCATTTGCCCAAAAGCAACTTAAGCAGGGAGGAATCAAGACTTCAGATGGAAAAAAATAACGAATATTCTAAAAAACAAAAATATAGCACTATATTCTATAGTGTTATATATTCAAGTGTTAGAATATTCGCATTACTCGAATATTACATTGCCGATTTTTTGCATAACAGAATTTTTTTTTAATGAAGAATATTCTAATTCACTACAGATTACAATATCGCAGACTTTTCACATTGGCCCACAAGCAAGAAGCAGGTAGGTATACTAGGTAATGGGTTCAGATGAAAAAAAATAAAATAAAGAGTATTTGTTTTTACAAATATAAATCACTATATTCAAAATATTCATGAATTTTCGAAGTGCCGAAATTCACAATAAAAATTCGAAATTCGAATATTCGCGCTCAACACTATTTATCAAGTACAGTTGCCGCTCCATTAATAATCTGTTCTATTATACATAGACTTACTGTGCATCAGTGTCACGAACCAGCGGGTGTGAACCCACTGTGCCAGGTGACCAACCTCCTCTAAGGGTGTTGTCTAAGTGAACACCTTGTTCTTTACCATAGGGCTGATGGTGGGGATAGACATTCCCAAGGGGAACACCAGGTCGCTAACTCTTGAGTAGAGATGAGCGAACACCTGGATGTTCGGGTTCAAGAGGTTCGGCCGAACTTACGGAAAATGTCCGGGTTCGTGATCCGAACTCAACCCGAACTTCATCCCGAACCCGAACCCCATAGAAGTCAATGGGGACCCAAACTTTTGGGCACTAAAAAGCCTGTAAAAGACTCCCGGAAAGGGCTAGAGGGCTGCAAAAGGCAGCAAAATGTAGGTAAATCCCCTGCAAACAAATGTAGATAGGGAAATGAATTGAAATAAAATAAAATAAATAAAAATTAACCTGTAAAAGACACCCAGAGGGATAATATACCGCAATAAACGCATTGCGATTACAACTTTAAGCTAACGATCACCATGGGAACGCTTCCTCCAGTAGAATGTACTGTCGGATCTGAGAATTAAGTTGAAATCGCAATGCGATTCTTATATATTTGCTTAATCGCATTGCGATTTCAACTTAGCATTGCTAAATAATTCCATCCATATCGTTAACTTACTGAGTCAGTTAGTTAACGAATATGGATGGAATTATTTAGCAATGCTAAGTTGAAACGGCAATGCGATTAAGCAGATATATAATAATCGCATTGCGATTTCAACTTAATTCTCACATCCGACAGTACATTCTACTGAAGGAGGCGTTCCCATGGTGATCGGTAGCTCAAAGTTGTAATCGCAATGCGATTAAGCAAATACATAAGAATCGCATTGCGATTCCAACTTTTAGTACTCAACTTTTAAAATCGTACACCACTTTAAGTTCCAAAGTTGCAATCGCGTTCGAATAGAACTTAAAGCTGTCTCTTAGTCAGTTTTAGTATTGGTGTGCTGTAATAGAAGTTACATTCGTGCGGGAATATAACTTAGAGCAATACAGTCAACTTTACACTGTTAGTTTTATTATCGCGATAATACAACTATTCAAGAATCGTGTACGTGCGTCTGTACGTGTGTGCGTTACCTCGGACACTTTTCTATTTTGCCAGCCACAGCTAAAACCACAGATTTATGGTATTGCTATTTTGGCAATTGAATTTAACCCCAGAAAATAATCTATCCTTTGCCAGACAGCAGACAGTATTATACTTGTCTAGCCAAAGCTGGAACACCAGATTTAGGGGATTGGTATTTGGGCAATTGTATTTAACCCATTAATAAAATATAGAAATTTCTTTCCTGAGTTTCTAGGGGTGACAATTAGCACAGCCAAGCCCCTGATGTAGGATAGAGCAAAAAAAAAAAACTAGTATTGATGGATTTATGGACTTGGTGGCAGCTTCTTCTGGCGCACCACAAGTCACAAAATGGCCGCCGATCAACCCAGAAAATAAGTGACAGAAAAACGCTCTGTGCAGCCTAAAAACCAGCGAGCAAGTAACTAGCAGAAGTTCAATGATTCTCAGCTGTAAATTGATCCGTTCATTAGGTGCTGTTGCTGACTTTAACCTGCCTAATCTCGCCCTGATAGAAGCTGCGTCCTCTCCCTACACTAATCAGAGCAGTGTGACGTGCGGCGCTACGTGACTCCAGCTTAAATAGAGGCTGGGTCACATGCTGCACTTGGCCAATCACAGCCATGCCATTAGTAGGCATGGCTGTGATGGGCTCTTAGGGCAAGAAGTAAAATGCTAACTGATTGGCTGCTGTGCAGCCCTTCAGAAAGCGGGAAGAAATCGACGAACACCGGACCCGAACCCGAACTTTTTTGAAAATGTCCGGGTTCGGGTCCGTGTCACGGACACCCCAAAGTTCGGTACGAACCCGAACTATTCTCGAACTGTTCGCTCAACACTACTCTTGAGGAGAATTGGCACACAAAACTGGTACCAGAGATAAGGATGTAGTCAACAGGCTGAGTCATAACCAGGAGGGACAGTGCAGGAGCGAAGATGAGGCAGAGGCGTAGTCGTACAAGCAATGGGTCAGGGCAAGTGGCACAAATACAGGTCAGGTGATTCGGGTCAGCAACAGGAGAATCTAGACATAGCAGGCAAGGATCAGACAGTTAGCGGAATCCAGAAGACAAGCATGGGTCAGGAACACAGGAACTCAAGCACAGACAAATTACCTTTGTAGGACACAAGGACCTTTGATGCTCAGGCACCTAGGAAGGGCCTGGACCACTTATATAGGTGCAGGTTGGCTGGGGTTGGTCACACAGGTCACATGTGCAAACCCTTTAAAGAAAAGGAAGTGACGAGCGCCCTCCCTTATCAAGGTGCTACAGGAAACAGGCTTGAAGGCATGCAGTGTTCAGGGCTGGAAGGACACCACAGAATGGATTCCAGGACGGACGATGCCTGCAAAGACAGAGCCCAGGACTGCGGCAGTGAATGGGAAGACACTGGCACCAGATCACTGCAGCTACCTGCTGATAATGCAGCCGCATTCAGACAATAATGGAGCCAGGCAGGAAGGACAGTGCTCGCTCGAACATGGAACCCAGGACCATGGCATAGAGTAGGGGAACATTGGTGGTCAGCAAGCTCCGTTTAAAATTTGACTCAATGTCAACAGGCAGCCTAATATATAGGTGTGTTTATCTAGTTCACCTAATGCCCCATTAATAATGAATCTGTTCTGTTACACATAGACTAACTGTTTGTCAGACTCATTGTTAACAGGCAGTCTAATATATAGGCGCGTTTATCTAGTACAGATGCTGTGCCCTTAATACTTAATGTGTTCTGTTATGCACAGACTTACTGTGCATCAAACTCATTGTCAACAGGCAGTCTAAAATATAGGCGTGTTTATCTAGTACACTTGCTGTTCCATTAATATTTATTGAGTTCTGTTTTGCATAGAATTACTGTGCATCAGTCTCATTGTCAACAGGCTCTCTAACATATAGGCACGTTACCCTAGAACAGTTGCTGTGCCATTAATATTTAATCTGTTCGGTTATACAGACACTTACTGTGAATCAGACTCATTATTAACACGCGATCTAAGATATAGGCGAGTTTATCTAGTATACTTGCTGTGCCATTATTACTTAATGTGTTCTGTGATGGATAGACTTACTGTGCATCAGACTCATTGTCAACAAGCGGTCCAATATATAGGCGCGTTTATCTAGTTCATCTGCTATGCCATTTATACTTAATCTGTTCTGTTATACATATTGTCATGCGGTTCTGCACCTGGCCAGCATGGGTGAATAGAGTAACACTGGGGAGGAACTGCTCCGCGTCATCAACCAAGAAATAGAATCCTGACTGTCCCCTCACCAACTGGAGACAGGAACCATGGTCACCGATAATAAATTCTGTTGCTGAAAGAACATTCTGTGTGTGCTGCAGGTGGCATAGTTAGCCCAAAGAGAACTTGACTTTCAACATAAAAAGGTTGAGAGACTAACCTTTATAAAGATGAATCAGGCGTGGATCAACCAGGATTTCCAGACATCGGTGCCTGATGCAACAGACTAGATTATTCTGGCAGTAATAATCTGACTGTAGTGTGCTGCCACACTGGAACATTATGACAAATGGCCAGTTAGTTCTGGCCACATGCTGCTGCCACTATTCTGATTATACCACCAGCCTGATGCCTCACACCTGCTGCTTCTACTGCCATTTGCTCCTACTGTGATCTGCCACCATCTTGTGCTGTTACTGCCACTGCTGTTGCGTCCTCCCCTCCCCACTCTGTTCCGGGGCCATTTTTCTGTCTCTTTATGGTGTTGCCACCCTCACCACTCTGTTTTGGGACGACTATTGTGACTCTTTATGCTGTTGCCACCCTCACGACTCTGTCCTGTTGCCATTATTGTGCCTCTTCATACTGTTTCCACCCTTAACACTCTGTTCCAGGGCCACTGTTGTGACTCTTCATGCTGTTGCCACCCTCACAACTCTGTCCCGGGGACACTGTTGTGACTCCTAATGCTGATGCCACCCTCACAGCTCTGTTCTGGGGCCACTATTGTGATTCTTCATACTGTTGCCACCTTCACCACTCTGTTCTGAGGCCACTATTATGACTCTTAATGCTGTTGCCACCCTCACCAGTCTGGTATGAAGACACTAGTGGCCCCGATTGGCCCTCTTGACATCACTGTTTATTTTTCTGTTCTTCTGATGCAAAAAACTGACCAAATACTAACCTTGTGATAGAGGCCATTAAAGTCCTGCATGCAGGACTTCTTTTCCATCTGACTAAAACTGATTTCAAATACAAAAGTCATGCAAATTGACCTTGAGGCCTCTATCACATGGTCAATATTTTGCATCAGGATTTGATTGTGATTTGGAAGCCAAAAGCAGAAGTGGATCCAAAACACAGAACAGATGCAAATATTTCCATTACATTTTATCTCTGTTTCGGACCCACTTGTGTTTTTGCCTTACAAATACTAATGAAATGCTGACCAAATACTAATGGTTTGAAGGCGGATGCTCAAAGAAGAGGATCCGCTTTTTAAGAGCTGTTCTTTTGACAGATCAGAAGAACGGAAAAATGAACAGTGATGTGACCACAGCCTTACTCTCAGATTAGGCATCATAAATAGATCTACTCTTGTTCTGTGGTTTTGACCCACACCTGCTTTGGGCTGAAAATAACTGATGAGAATAACTGACCAAATAAGTGAGGTGTGAACTAAGCCCAATAGTGAAGCACAGTTGTCAGAATATTTATACTGCTCTGATTAACAATCTATATTATTTATGTAAATAAATTAGAATCTGTAAGGGAGGAGATTCTAACCTATTAACATAAATACCAAGCCAATAAGAGGTCCTGATCTGTGTTAAGTTTGACGACAAAGAGAAGACAGTGGTAAATCAAAATATATATTTATTAAAATAATAATAATATAGTGCAAACTAATCAAATATAAAAATCGGTGACAATAAAATGAAATCAATAATATGCAATGGTCGAAAATAATGTAGATCACTTTGATACCTGATTTCTCTCAGCCGACAGATTTTTCTGATCAACTTCAAGTCAGGTTTTTGTTAAAATATATATATATATAAAAATATATATATATATATATATATATATATATATATATACATGTAAAGTATAAAACAAGGGCAGCACAGCAAAAGGACAACAAGAAAAGTAGTATGGTAGGGTGCCAGCAGCTGTGGGGGCGATCCACCAACCTTACTTACAAAAATGATAAACTCCACGGCACATCCAGAAGTAGCAAAAGTAACAAAAATTTATTCACAGCAACGTTTCAATCCACTCAGTGGGAACTTTCTCAAGAAAATGGTGATGACAAAATGGTGCTCACATATAGGGGCATATATACACACCCACAAATCAATCAATCAACAAAGGAAATTGATGTAAAACAGTATAAAAAACATAAAAAATCCATAAGTGTACATACAAAACTTTAGTATGCGGGTATAATAAATACAGTGAAGACATACATAAAATGAATTTATAATATACAATAGTGATGAGCAGGAGGTGCCATATTCGAATTCGCGATATATCGCGAATATTCGAATGAATATTCGTAATATATATTCCCCGAAATCGAATATTCGTCATTATTTTAATTATCGCGAATAGAGATGAGCGAACACCTGGATGTTCGGGTTGAGAGGTTCGGCCGAACTTCTGGAAAATGTCCAGGTTCGTGATCCGAACTCAACCCGAACTTCATCCCGAACCCGAACCCCATAGAAGTCAATGGGGACCCGAACTTTTGGGCACTAAAAAGACTGTAAAAGACTCCCGGAAAGGGCTAGAGGGCTGCAAAAGGCAGCAAAATGTAGGTAAATCCCCTGCAAACAAATGTAGATAGGGAAATGAATTAAAATAAAATAAATAAAAATTAACCAATATCAATTGGAGAGAGGTCCCACAGCAAGGAATCATGCGTCATATCAACCACCACCGGAGAAGGCCACTCTCATTTATTTTGGACCAGCACCCAGACAGAGGATACAGGTCCCACAGCAAGGAATCATGCGTCATATCAACCACCACCGGAGAAGACCACTCTCATTTATTTCGGACCAGCACCCAGACAGAGGAGAGAGGTTTTCACAGCAGAGAATCAGGCATTTAGATCACCCACCACAGGAGTAGGCCATCATTTAATGGGACCCCGGCAACCATGTCAGATGGCACAAACATCAGTTTCACATCACCCAGCACAAGAGAAGGCCACTTTGAGAGACTTTGACCCCTGCACCCAGACGGAGGAGAGAGGTTTCACAGCAGAGAATCAGGCATTTAGATCACCCACCACAGGAGTAGGCCATCATTTAATGGGACCCCGGCAACCATGTCAGATGGCACAAACATCAGTTTCACATCACCCAGCACAAGAGAAGGCCACTTTGAGAGACTTTGACCCCTGCACCCAGACGGAGGAGAGAGGTTTCACAGCAGAGAATCAGGCATTTAGATCACCCACCACAGGAGTAGGCCATCATTTAATGGGACCCCGGCAACCATGTCAGATGGCACAAACATCAGTTTCACATCACCCAGCACAAGAGAAGGCCACTTTGAGAGACTTTGACCCCTGCACCCAGACGGAGGAGAGAGGTTTTCACAGCACATATTAAGGCCTCATATCACCCACCACAGGAGTAGGCCACCATTTTGTTAATTTGACCCCTGCACCCATGTCAGATGGTACAAGCATCAGTTTTACATCACCCAGCACAAGAGAAGGCGACTTTGAGAGACTTTGACCCCTGCACCCAGACGGAGGAGAGAGGTTTCACAGCAGAGAATCAGGCATTTAGATCACCCACTACAGGAGTAGGCCACCATTTAATGGGACCCCGGCAACCATGTCAGATGGCACAAGCATCAGTTTCACATCACCCAGCACAAGAGAAGGCGACTTTGAGAGACTTTGACCCCTGCACCCAGACGGAGGAGAGAGGTCCCACAGCAGAGATTCAGGCATTTATATCAGCCAGCACAGGAGAAGGCCGCTTTCAGTGACTTAGGCCTTAGCACCGACACAGAGGAGACAGGTCAGATAGCACAAGCATCAGTTTCACATCAACCACCACAGGAGAAGGGCACTTTTAGAGACTTTGACCCCTGCAGCCACACGGAGGAGAGAGGTGCCACAGCAGAGATTCAGGCATTTATATCAGCCAGCACAGGAGAAGGCCGCTTTCAGTGACTTAGGCCTTAGCACCGACACAGAGGAGACAGGTCAGATAGCACAAGCATCAGTTTCACATCAACCACCACAGGAGAAGGGCACTTTTAGAGACTTTGACCCCTGCAGCCACATGGAGGAGAGAGGTCCCACAGCAGAGAATCAGGCATCATGTCAACCACCACAGGAGTAGGCCACCTTTTGTTTCTTTGACCCCTGCACGCAGAAAGAGGAGAGAGGTCCCACAGCAGAGATTCAGGCATTTATATCAGCCAGCACAGGAGAAGGCCGCTTTCAGTGACTTTGGCCCCCTGCACCCACACAAAGGAGACATGTCAGACAGCACAAGTATAACATTCATATCACCCAGCACAGGAGAAGGACACTTTCATGTACTTTGGCCCCGACACCCAGACAGAGGAAAGGTTCATTCAACTCTGGGTTGCACCCCAAGATCCTACTTAATTTCAAAAATTGATTTTTCAATGAAGAAGTGGCCAGGAGTACAAGACAACATGGTTTAAGGCAGTTATTAAGGACTACTCTGCACAAGGGAGGGTCAGGTCTTGTGGGATCCATGCCTGGTTCATTTTTATAAACGTCAGCTTGTCCACGTTGGCTGCGGACAGGCGGCTGCGTTTGTCAGTAATGACGCCCCCTGCCGTGCTGAATACACGTTCAGATAAAACGCTGGCCGCCGGGCAGGACAGCAGCTCCAAGGCATAACATGCTAATTCTGGCCACGTGGACAATTTGGAAACCCAGAAGTTGAATGGGGCCGAACCATCCGTCAGTACGTGGAGTTGTGTGCAGACGTACTGTTCAATCATGTTAGTGAAATGTTGCCTCCTGCTAACACGTTCCGTATCAGGTGGTGGGGCAGTTAGCTGTGGCGTGGAGACAAAACTTTTCCACATTTCTGCCATGCTAACCCTGCCCTCAGAGGAGCTGGCCGTGACACTGCTGCGTGGGCGACCTCTAGCTCCTCCTCTGCCTTGGCCTTGGCCTTCCACCTGTTCCCCTGTGACAGTTGGGAATGCTCTCAGGAGCGCGTCTACCAGTGTGCGCTTGTACTCGCGCATCTTCCTATCACGCTCCAGTGCAGGAAGTAAAGTGGGCACATTGTCTTTGTACCGTGGATCCAGCAGGGTGGCCACCGAGTAGTCAGCACACGTTAAAATGTGGGCAACTCTGCTGTCATTGCGCAGGCACTGCAGCATGTAATCGCTCATGTGTGCCAGACTCCCCAGAGGTAAGGACAAGCTGTCCTCTGTGGGAGGCGTATCGTCATCATCCTCTGTATCCCCCCAGCCACGCACCAGGGATGTGCCTGCGCTGTGCTTGGTGCCACCCCGCTGTGAACCTGCTTCATCCTCATCCTCCTCCACCTCCTCCTCATCCTCCTCGTCCTCCAGTAGTGGTCCCTGGCTGGCCACATTTGTACCTGCCCTCTGCTGTTGCAAAAAACCTCCCTCTGAGCCACTTCTAACAGACTGGCCTGAAAGTGCTAAAAACGACCCGTCATCCTCCTCCTCCTCCTCCTGGCCCTGGCCCACCTCCTCTTCCATCATCGCCCTAAGCGTTTCTCTAGGAGACATAGAATTGGTATCGTCACGCTGATAACAGTGGCATCGCCACTGGCCATGTTGGTGGCGTACTCTAAACAGCGCAACAGGGCACACAGGTCTCGCATGGAGGCCCAATCATTGGTGGTGAAGTGGTGCTGTTCCGCAGTGCAACTGACCCGTGCGTGCTGCAGCTGAAACTCCACTATGGCCTGCTGCTGCTCGCACAGTCTCTCCAGCATGTGCAAGGTGGAGTTCCACCGGGTGGGCAGCGTCGCATATTAGGCGGTGAGCGGGAAGGCCGAAGTTCCGCTGTAGCGCTGACAGGCGAGCAGCGGCAGGATGTGAACGCCGGAAGCGCGCACAGACGGCCCGCACTTTATGCAGCAGCTCTGATATGTCTGGGTAGTTGTGAATGAACTTTTGCACCACCAAATTCAGCACATGCGCCAGGCAAGGGATGTGCGTCAAACCGGCTAGTCCCAGAGCTGCCACGAGATTTCGCCCATTATCGCACACCACCAGGCCGGGCTTGAGACCCACCGGCAGCAACCACTGGTCGGTGTGTTGTTCAATACCCCGCCACAACTCCTGCGCGGTGGGCCTGTCCCCCAAACATATGAGTTTCAGAATGGCCTGCTGACGTTTACCCGGGCTGTGCTGAAGTTGGTGGTGAAGGTGTGTGGCTGACTGGATGAGCTGGTGGAAGCAGAGGAGGAGGAGGAGGAAGCCGAGTAGGAGGAGGAGGCTACAGGAGGCAAAGAATGATGCCCTGTGATCCTTGGCGGCGGAAGGACGTGCGCCAAGGAACTCTCCGCCTGGGGCCCAGCCGCCACTACATTTACCCAGTGTGCAGTTAGGGAGATATAGCGCCCTGGCCGTGCTTACTGGTCCACGTATCTGTGGTTAGGTGGACCTTGCCACAAATGGCTTTGCGCAGTGCACACTTGATTTTATCGGACACTTGCATGTGCAGGGAAGGCACGGCTGTCTTGGAGAAGTAGTGGCGGCTGGGAACCACATACTGGGGGACAGCCATGGCCATCAGCTGTTTGAAGCTGTCTGTGTCCACCAGCCGGAATGACAGCATTTAAAAGGCCAGTAGTTTAGAAATGCTGGCATTCAGGCCAAGGGCTCGAGGGTGACTAGGTGGGAATTTGCGCTTCCTCTCAAAGGTTTGAGAGATGGAGAGCTGAACGCTGCTGTGTGAAATAGTGGAGACGCTAGGTGACGGTGGCGGTGGTGGTGGTGGTGTCGGTGGCACATCCTCTGTTTGCTGCTCGGCAGGTGGCAACATTCCTCTCGAGGCGGAAGCCGAGGCAGCAGCGGTAGAGGGAGCAGGGGGAGCCTGAGCGGGTTCCTTGTTTTTAAGGTGTGTACTCCACTGTAGTTCATGCTTTGCATGTACATGCCTGATCATGCAGGTGGTGCTCAGGTTAAGAACGTTAATGCCTCGCCTCAGGGTCTGATGGCACAGCGTGCAAACCACTCTGGTCTTGTCCTCAGCACATTGTTTGAAGAAGTGCCATGCCAGGGAACTCCTTGAAGATGCCTTTGGGGTGCTGGGTCCCTGTTGGCGCTGGCCAATAGCAGGCGAACTCTCTGGACGGCGGCTGTTCTGCTTTTGCCCCTGCTCCTCTTTGGCTTCGCTGTTGTCTCGGTCTCACCACTGCCTCTTCCTCTGAACTATTTAAGTCAGCGGCACGACCTTCAGTCCATGTGGGGTCTAAGACCTCATCGTCCTCTGCATCGTTTTCCACCCAGTCTTCCTCCCTGACCTCCTCCTGTTCAGTCTGCACACTGCAATAAGACGCGGCAGTGGGCACCAGTGTTTCGTCATCATCAGAGACTCGGTCACTCTGCTGTGGTGGTATTCCCATGTCCTCATCATCTGGATACATAAGTGGTTGTGCGTCAGTGCATGGAATGTCTTCCACCGCTGGGGAAGGGCTAGGTGGACGCCCCTGGAAAACCGTGGGAGCAGAGTCTTCAAACAGAATAAGAGACTGCTGCATAACTTGAGGCTCAGCCAGTTTCCCTGATATGCATGGGGGTGATGTGACAGACTGATGGGCTTGGTTTTCAGGTGCCACCTGTGCGCTTTCCGCAGAAGACTGGGCGGAAGACAATGTGGTGAAAGTGCTGGAAGCACTGTCGGCCACCCAATGGACTAATGCCTGTACCTGCTCAGGCCTTACCATCCTCATAACGGCACTGGGCCCCACCAAATATCGCTGTAAATTCTGCCGGCTACTTGAGGGAGTTGGTTCACTACTTTGTGCGCCTGAGGCCGAACGGCCACGTCCTCTGCCAGCAACAGAGGCTCCACGGACACCACCATGACCGCGTCCTCATTGTTGCGATTCAACTCGCACCACAATAAAATATATTATTTTTTAGCCCCAAAATTCCCACACTGGAAGATATAATTCCTTTTTCCGGTATTAATTACAAGAAGACTGCTGCAAATTGGACACCAGGATTTTTAATATGCTAGTTTTGGTACATAGATTCCCACACGGGGAGATATAATTCCTTTTTACAGGAGTAAAAACGTGCGGCCTACTGTTTCTGGTCTAACATAACACCAGATTGATTAAATTGGCCTTTTTTTCACCAAAATTACAACACTGGACAATAATGCCTTTTGCGGTATTAATTACAAGAAGACTGCTGCAAATTGGACACCAGAATTTTTAAAATGCTAGTTTGTGTACATAAATTCCCACACTGGAATATATAATTCCTTTTTCCGGTATTAATTACAAGAAAACTGCTGCAAATTGGACACCAGAATTTTTAAAATGCTAGTTTTGGTACATAGATTCCCACACGGGGAGATATAATTCCTTTTACAGGAGTGAAAACGTGAGGCCTACTGTTTCTGGTCTAACAAACACCAGATTGATTAAATTGGCCTTTTTTTCACCAAAATTACAACACTGGACAATAATGCCTTTTGCGGTATTAATTACAAGAAGACTGCTGCTAATTGGACACCAGAATTTTTATAATGCTAGTTTGTGTACATAAATTCCCACACTGGAAGATATAATTCCTTTTTCCGGTATTAATTACAAGAAAACTGCTGCAAATTGGACACCAGAATTTTTAAAATGCTAGTTTTGGTACATAGATTCCCACACGGGGAGATATAATTCCTTTTACAGGAGTAAAAACGTGAGGCCTACTGTTTCTCCTACTGTTTCTGGTCTAACAAACACCAGATTGATTAAATTGGCCTTTTTTCACCAAAATTACAACACTGGACAATAATGCCTTTTGGCGGTATTAATTACAAGAACACTGCTGCTAATTGGACACCAGAATTTTTAAAATGCTAGTTTTGGTACATAGATTCCCACACGGGAGATATAATTCCTTTTTACAGGAGTGAAAACGTGAGGCCTACTGTTTCTGGTCAAACAAACACCAGATTGATTAAATTGCCCTTTTTTTCACCAAAATTACAACACTGGACAATAATGCCTTTTTGCGGTATTAATTACAAGAAGACTGCTACTAATTTGACACCAGAATTTTTATAATGCTAGTTTGTGTACATAAATTCCCACACTGGAAGATATAATTCCTTTTTCCGGTATTAATTACAAGAAAACTGCTGCAAATTGGACACCAGAATTTTTAAAATGCTAGTTTTGGCACATAGTTTCCCACACGGGGAGATATAATTCCTTTTTACAGGAGTGAAAACGTGAGGCCTACTGTTTCTGGTCAAACAAACACCAGATTGATTAAATTGCCCTTTTTTTCACCAAAATTACAACACTGGACAATAATGCCTTTTTGCGGTATTAATTACAAGAAGACTGCTACTAATTGGACACCAGAATTTTTATAATGCTAGTTTTGGTACATAGGTCCCACACGGGGAGATATAATTCCTTTTTACAGGAGTAAAAACGTGAGGCCTACTGTTTCTCCTACTGTTTCTGGTCTAACAAACACCAGATTGATTAAATTGGCCTTTTTTTCACCAAAATTACAACACTGGACAATAATGCCTTTTGGCGGTATTAATTACAAGAACACTGCTGCTAATTGGACACCAGAATTTTTAAAATGCTAGTTTGTGTACATAAATTCCCACACTGGAAGATATAATTCCTTTTTCCGGTATTAATTACATGAAAACTGCTGCAAATTGGACACCAGAATTTTTAAAATGCTAGTTTTGGTACATAGATTCCCACACGGGGAGATATTATTCCTTTTTACAGGAGTAAAAACGTGAGGCCTACTGTTTCTCCTACTGTTTCTGGTCTAACAAACACCAGATTGATTAAATTGGCCTTTTTTTCACCAAAATTACAACACTGGACAATAATGCCTTTTGGCGGTATTAATTGCAAGAACACTGCTGCTAATTGGACACCAGAATTTTTAAAATGCTAGTTTTGGTACATAGATTCCCACACGGGGAGATATAATTCCTTTTTACAGGAGTGAAAACGTGAGGCCTACTGTTTCTGGTCAAACAAACACCAGATTGATTAAATTGCCCTTTTTTTCACCAAAATTACAACACTGGACAATAATGCCTTTTTGCGGTATTAGTTACAAGAAGACTGCTACAAATTGGACACCAGAATTTTTATAATGCTAGTTTTGGTACATAGATTCCCACACGGGGAGATATAATTCCTTTTTACAGGAGTAAAAACGTGAGGCCTACTGTTTCTCCTACTGTTTCTGGTCTAACAAACACCAGATTGATTAAATTGGCCTTTTTTCACCAAAATTACAACACTGGACAATAATGCCTTTTGGCGGTATTAATTACAAGAACACTGCTGCTAATTGGTCACCAGAATTTTTAAAATGCTAGTTTTGGTACATAGCTTCCCACACGGGGAGATGTAATTCCTTTTTACAGGAGTGAAAACGTGAGGCCTACTGTTTCTGGTCTAACAAACACCAGATTGATTAAATTGGCCTTTTTTTCACCAAAATTACAACACTGGACAATAATGCCTTTTGGCGGTATTAATTACAAGAAGACTGCTGCAAATTGGACACCAGAATTTTTAAAATGCTAGTTTTGGTACATAGATTCCCACACGGGAGATATAATTCCTTTTACAGGAGTAAAAACGTGAGGCCTACTGTTTCTGGTCTAACAAACACCAGATTGATTAAATTGCCCTTTTTTCACCAAAATTACAACACTGGACAATAATGCCTTTTGCGGTATTAATTACAAGAAGACTGCTACTAATTGGACACCAGAATTTTTATAATGCTAGTTTGTGTACATAAATTCCCACACTGGAAGATATAATTCCTTTTCCGGTATTAATTACAAGAAAACTGCTGCAAATTGGACACCAGAATTTTTAAAATGCTAGTTTTGGTACATAGATTCCCACACGGGAGATATAATTCCTTTTACAGGAGTAAAAACGTGAGGCCTACTGTTTCTCCTACTGTTTCTGGTCTAACAAACACCAGATTGATTAAATTGGCCTTTTTTTCACCAAAATTACAACACTGGACAATAATGCCTTTTGGCGGTATTAATTACAAGAACACTGCTGCTAATTGGACACCAGAATTTTTAAAATGCTAGTTTTGGTACATAGGTTCCCACACGGGGAGATATAATTCCTTTTACAGGAGTGAAAACGTGAGGCCTACTGTTTCTGGTCAAACAAACACCAGATTGATTAAATTGGCCTTTTTTTCACCAAAATTACAACACTGGACAATAATGCCTTTTGCGGTATTAATTACAAGAAGACTGCTACTAATTGGACACCAGAATTTTTATAATGCTAGTTTGTGTACATAAATTCCCACACTGGAAGATATAATTCCTTTTCCGGTATTAATTACAAGAAAACTGCTGCAAATTGGACACCAGAATTTTTAAAATGCTAGTTTTTGGTACATAGATTCCCACACGGGAGATATAATTCCTTTTACAGGAGTAAAACGTGAGGCCTACTGTTTCTCCTACTGTTTCTGGTCTAACAAACACCAGATTGATTAAATTGGCCTTTTTTTCACCAAAATTACAACACTGGACAATAATGCCTTTTGCGGTATTAATTACAAGAAGACTGCTGCTAATTGGACACCAGAATTTTTATAATGCTAGTTTGTGTACATAAATTCCCACACTGGAAGATATAATTCCTTTTTCCGGTATTAATTACAAGAAAACTGCTGCAAATTGGACACCAGAATTTTTAAAATGCTAGTTTTGGTACATAGGTTCCCACACGGGAGATATAATTCCTTTTACAGGAGTAAAAACGTGAGGCCTACTGTTTCTCCTACTGTTTCTGGTCTAACAAACACCAGATTGATTAAATTGGCCTTTTTTTCACCAAAATTACAACACTGGACAATAATGCCTTTTGGCGGTATTAATTACAAGAACACTGCTGCTAATTGGACACCAGAATTTTTAAAATGCTAGTTTTGGTACATAGCTTCCCACACGGGGAGATATAATTCCTTTTTACAGGAGTGAAAACGTGAGGCCTACTGTTTCTGGTCAAACAAACACCAGATTGATTAAATTGCCCTTTTTTTCACCAAAATTACAACTCTGGACAATAATGCCTTTTTGCGGTATTAATTACAAGAAGACTGCTACTAATTGGACACCAGAATTTTTATAATGCTAGTTTGTGTACATAAATTCCCACACTGGAAGATATAATTCCTTTTTCCGGTATTAATTACAAGAAAACTGCTGCAAATTGGACACCAGAATTTTTAAAATGCTAGTTTTGGTACATAGATTCCCACACGGGGAGATATAATTCCTTTTTACAGGAGTAAAAATGTGAGGCCTACTGTTTCTCCTACTGTTTCTGGTCTAACAAACACCAGATTGATTAAATTGGCCTTTTTTTCACCAAAATTACAGCACTGGACAATAATGCCTTTTGACGGTATTAATTACAAGAACACTGCTGCTAATTGGACACCAGAATTTTTATAATGCTAGTTTGTGTACATAAATTCCCACACTGGAAGATATAATTCCTTTTTCCGGTATTAATTACAAGAAAACTGCTGCAAATTGGACACCAGAATTTTTAAAATGCTAGTTTTGGTACATAGGTTCCCACACGAGGAGATATAATTCCTTTTTACAGGAGTAAAAACGTGAGGCCTACTGTTTCTGGTCTAACAAACACCAGATTGATTAAATTGGCCTTTTTTTCACCAAAATTACAACACTGGACAATAATGCCTTTTGGCGGTATTAATTACAAGAACACTGCTGCTAATTGGACACCAGAATTTTTAAAATGCTAGTTTTGGTACATAGATTCCCACACAGGGAGTTATAATTCCTTTTTACAGGAGTGAAAACGTGAGGCCTACTGTTTCTGGTCAAACAAACACCAGATTGATTAAATTGCCCTTTTTTTCACCAAAATTACAACACTGGACAATAATGCCTTTTTGCGGTATTAATTACAAGAAGGCTGCTACTAATTGGACACCAGAATTTTTATAATGCTAGTTTGTGTACATAAATTCCCACACTGGAAGATATAATTCCTTTTTCCGGTATTAATTACAAGAAACAAACACCAGATTGATTAAATTGGCCTTTTTTTTCACCAAAATTACAACACTGGACAATATTGCCTTTTAGCGGTATTAATTACAAGAAGACTGCTGCTTGACTACTATTGCCTAAGCCTTTTTACAGTATTAATTACAACAGGAGTGCTTCTTCTGGTCTAACACCAGAATAATTTTATTATTACGGTGAAAGCTTTTTCTAATTTATATTTCTGGCACATAAAAATTTTTTTTTTTCTGGCTGACAGTATTGGACTCGGCTGTAGTGGCACTGGCTAGCCTAGCTGGAACAGCACATTCATGGGATTTGCTATCCAAGTGGGTTACTTTCAGTTTCACCACTGATATATTAAATATCTTTGCAGTTAGTATGGGTGACACAAGCACAGCCAAACCCCTGATGTAGTATATCTATGAAAAAATCGACTATTACATGAGATTAATGGACGTTGTGGCAGCTTTTTCTGTAGCACCACAAGTCCCAAAATGGCCGCCGCCTATCAGCCCAGTAACATGTGCCAGAAAACAGTCTGCCCAGCCAGGAAAAAAATTGACTTTGACTGAGCAGCTGAATCGCTGTTGTTCTGATTCACAGGTGTAGATTTTTCACTTCTTTGGAGCTTTGGTTTAGACTCTGTGGCAGCAAGTGCTGGCGCACCACAAGTCCTAAAATGGCCACCGCCGGTCAGCCCAGTTACATGTGCCAGTAAAAATCGCTCTGGCCAGTCTCAACAAAATAGTGACTTTCAGTGAACAGCTCAGCTGAGTTGTTCTGATGCACAGGTGTAGAAAGGTAGATCATTCAATCACTTCTTTATCCCTGCCTAGCTCGCCCTCACAGAAGCTGCGTCCTCTCCCTACACTAATCAGAGCAGTGTGACGTGCGGCGCTACGTGACTCCAGCTTAAATAGAGGCTGGGTCACATGCTGCACTTGGCCAATCACAGCCATGCCATTAGTAGGCATAGCTGTGATGGGCTCTTAGGGCAAGAGCCAAGAAGTAAAACGCTAGCTGATTGGCTGCTGTGCAGCCCTTCAGAAAGCGGGAAGTAATTGACGAACACCGGACCCGAACCCGAACTTTTTTGAAAATGTCCGGGTTCGGGTCCGTGTCACGGACACCCAAAAATTCGGTACGGACCCGAACGATTCTCGAACTGTTCGCTCAACACTAATCGCGAATAATATGCGAATATAGTATTCGCATAATGCGAATTGAACTTCGAATATAAAGGCATATTTCCTACTGGCTTGCAAGCATAAACGAATGCTCTAAGTTGGATGTGCAATGCGAAATAAATTACTATTATTTTTTCAATAATCAGAATACTTAGTCGTCTTCAACTCTTTATATTCTGTTCATTGCGTAAAAAAAAAGTTATATCTTCGCATTGCGCATCCAACTTAGAGCTGTCTATATGCAACTTTCCTATTGCAAATGCATTTTTTGAATTAGTGAATATAGCGATATATTCGTATTCACCATATTCGCTTATTCGAACAAGCCAATCGTATTTGTAGTTCTGTATCCGTACAAAGCGACTATAATGCGAATAATTTCCATAGAAATATTTGTGTGTGTACAGATGTTATTCAAGTTCGGCAGTCGGCAATAACTTATTCTTATGTGGGCGTGCGCGTGATTATGCGCACGCGCACATACGGGCGTGGCTTCTTCCTGGGAGCAGTTACAACACGTTTTGTTGGTGCATGCGATCTATGCGAACAAAGATAGTCGGAAACAATTTCAACAGAGAGGAGGAAGATATCCTGATCACAGTAAGTTATTGAACATTACATTATAGCTATTAGTACATGTCACACGCTTGTAACATTTAAATGTATGTTTATGGAGACAAAACATTCTCAAATTTTCGCAATACATATAAAATCTCATTTCACATAGTTTGCTTACTGGAGTGCTTACATATAAATGATTTGTGGAAACAAGTATTGTTGGCATTCAAAAACAATACTTATTGCCCCAAATCATTAAAATCTACTAATCTCTTATACATATAAAAATGAGTTTCTGTCTGTCTGTTATTTATGGGCGACTAAATGACTGAACCGATCTTCACTAAATTTGGCAGACGGGTACATCAGGTGTCTGGGAAGGTTTTAGACCCGGGCTCAGCTCTCTAGGACGTATTATTCCTGAGATATTCCCCCAAAAATGACCTGGATTAGCCAAAACAAGCCCCCAACTGCCATACACACGGCCACATGTCCCTTAAAAGCCAATAGAAGCTGGCATGTCCCCAGGTTGCCATAACAAGTGATTACAGGTTTCAATATTTTTCAGGTCCTTAAATATTCAGTTATATGATGTATGCTGACAAAACAACACTGCTACATGCATGGTGGGCTGGGGCCACTATTAAAGGGGCGGGCATTGTGGAGTTCACTGTCATTAATCCCTTAACGCAAAACGCTGTGCATGTACACTGGGGAAACTTGTGCCAGAACGCATTCCGCCGTACATGCACGGCAAGATGATCGGGCGGGTGCAGGAGCTGCGCCTGACCAATCACTGCAGGGGTACGGCAGTCCCTGATAGCCAGGCCCCTGCTGTATCTGCCGGCATCGCTGTTTACGGATTAACCCCTTCTATGTCGCGGTCAGCGCTGACCGCGACATAGAAGTGGTTTGCGGTTAGTGAACGAGCGCATCGGGTCCCCGTGCTGCTATGACAGAGACCCGATGTGTGAGAAGGCAGACTGATGCCGAGCAGAGGCTGCCCAATGCCTTGCACAGCATCGGGACCTGCCTTCTACGGGTACCCAGGGGATCCTGATGCCGGAAATCCGTTGCTGATGGCAATCAACAGCAAAAAAATGCATACTGTGGCGTTTCGAAATGTCAGCCTTATACAATCACACATCTGTGAGGTGACTTGTTGAATCAGACATTCTCCACTTACAGTTTATGCATCAGACACCCCGGAGTTAATCAAGTAGTCTTTTAATCCGGAGATTGTATTACAAGATATGCAGGGAATCCAGATGGTAAAAGAATTATGCCTCTAATAATCTCCTTGATAAGAAGATGAGCTACTACACAGATTCTCCTCAGATTTTCCTTAGATTCTCCTCAGAATTACAGCACACACAAACAGCAATGCATGACAGGGAAAACAGGAAGTGGCTAGACTGAACCAAGTAGAAGCTGAAACAGAGGGGGAAGGAAAGAGAGGAGCATACCAATACACAATGCAAGATACTGAAACAGAACACTCCCCGTCTGGTATCGGTAGATACCACTATGTATATGCATGCAATGGAATTGTATAAATAACAATGAATAATGTCCATAAACCTGATGAAAAGACAGATGAATAATGTCCATAAACCTGAAAAGGAAACATGCAATAAACATTTATTCAACCCAAAAAAGGGTATGTTTTCAGTTCAGACCATAGAGCTGGTACTGGAAACAGTCCTAAAAGATGATGAGCATCTCTGGTAGAAGGAATCCCAACATGGAAGTTCTGTCCATCCGAACTGGAAACGACTTTAGTAATAAGTCCAGTAGGCGAGTCGAGACCATTAACTTGTTTATCTCTTAACAGAACAAAATCTCCTTTATATTGGGCCTTGGTTCTTGCCACCTTCTGCATTCTTGCTAGAGGTAGAGGTACCTTCTTATCCACCTTTTCCAGAACTGACTGGCGAGATGTTTTACCTGCTTCCACCGAAACTTATAAAGGTTGTGCAATTTGAAAACGCCAGATGGCACAGGAATATTTCCCATATTTTTTGGTGTATTCTTGAGTGATCTTTTATGCACCCCAGATGTGGATTTCTTCTTTTTTACTACAGGAGGTTGTCTGTTCATTAGACGCTGAGCGAGACTTGGTTCTCCTTGATCTTACCAAAGATTTAGAATGTGACTTCTCTGTCTGTGTCACCGATTTAGAGCGAGAGAGCTTATTCTGTGAGGCTGATTTACATGTAGATTGCTTTCTGTCTATGAATCGTGAATGCAAGTGCTCATGTCTGCTTTTCACTTCTGAAATGGGATCTGTCTTTGTATGTACGGACTTGGGTTGGTGACATGCAGTATTTGTCATGGACATTGGTGGTGAACTTTTCCCTGTGGTTTTCAGAAAAGGCTGAGCAATATGAAGGTGCTCATCCGTTGAAGACTGGGAAGAACTGTGATCCTCTTGAGTGCAATCAACAACTGCAGATGGAACTGAAGGTTCTTGCAAAGTATCTGAAATGAACTCTTCCTGTGTTGAAGGAACCTCCTTTATAGAACATTCAGAAGATACTTCTTTTACAGAATTAAACTCATTGTCAAACAGTAGACTGGAAGGCTCAAGTTTCTGCTGTATCTCATCAGAAGGCTTGTTGTCAGTGATGATATAGGATTCATTATGATAAACTGTGTGAGGATTTCAAAGCTGGGAAGGGCTTAAAGAGGGCTCCAATTGAAATCCTGAAGGCCTTTCTACAAGCTGCCCTTCTGTCCAGGAACGTTCTTCTGCAGCTGACTCCTTGGGATTTAAGCTGCTTTCTGATGTTTTTAGAATATTTGGGCAAGGCATATCTTGAACATAGTAGTGGTTAGGACACTGTCTGAAGTAAGAAGTTCGCCCCCTATTAATACTTCAGTTCTGAAGGCATGTACTTGACAGGGTCTGCGGGTTCTGTCCAGACATACATTCCCCACGATGATCCAACCCACTGTAAGTTTCTGGGCATATGGAGCGTTGAAAGGGCCATTGCGAAGTTCAAGGACCTTATGAGCCTCAAGAATGTCTTTACCTAGCAAGAGTAAGATCTCTGCATGGTTATCAAGGGGAGGAATCTCTCTGGCTATGTTCTTGAGATGAGGGCGATGCGGTGCGGCTTCAGGTGTGGGAATCTCATCCCTTGTGTCCGGCAATTTGTCACACTCAATAAGGGTTGGAAGAGAGAGTTTCTTATCTCCTTTGATGGGCTTTAAGGTGAAACCATTAGCTCTTCTTCCTGAGGTTGTCACAAGACCAGAGCATGTTCCTAGGGTGTAGG
The DNA here is from genome assembly GCA_033119425.1 of Bufotes viridis. Lineage (NCBI taxonomy): Eukaryota > Metazoa > Chordata > Amphibia > Anura > Bufonidae > Bufotes > Bufotes viridis. The sequence continues at coordinate 504,204,125 of CM065590.1, forward strand.
GTGTAGTCTCTGCCTCTATCCTGAACAGATCAAAGAACTTAGGGCTAGCTAGGGAACGATTACTTTGGTCATCTAGAATAGCATACATTCTTATGGTCTTCTCTGGTTGTGCAGTAGGAAACACATCCACGAGGCAAATCTTAGAACAAGACTTACCGCACACAAGTCCTTCTCCAGTGTCTCCACATACCTTTGTGCATCTGGGCGTGACGGTTGTGGTTGGTCGGTCGGCACTCTCCCCGCCATGACTCTTCCCGCCTTGATCGGAATGGGGCTTGTGCCAGTTAACTGGTTCTAGGTTCCGCCTGATTGGTCCCGGGTGAACAGCGGACATGTGTAGATCACTATTACATTCAGAACACTTGATTGGAACCTTAGAGTCTCTGGCGAAGTGCTCAGTGGATGCACAGCATCTGAACCAGATATTATGACCCCTTAGGAACTCCTTACGTTCCTCAAAGGGCTTTGCTATGAAGACACGGCATTTCCTTAAAGGATGTGGTTTATCATGGATAGGGCAATGATGATCGGGTTCCTTGGGGCTTTCATTTCCATTGTTAGTAGTGGTCACAACCCCTGTCTTTTTTACTGAAATTAGACCTTTAGGGGCCCCCTCTCTGGGACTGAAAGTCTCGTGTCTCTGTTTAGTAGAGCCAAAGATGTTGGTTCCCAAGGTGTTGAAGCTCGGATCGTTTTTAGCTCTAGCTAAGTCCTTGATGAACTTACAGAAGAATGAAAATGGTGGAAAGGGAACACGATGTTGCTCCTTGTATTTTGAACCAGTTGTTGCCCATTGGTCTTGAATATTAATGGGGTAATTTCTCCACGATCAGGCCCACACCATGGGAGGTATCAAGAAAGCTGAGACCTGGTAGCTGCGGGTCTCCCTTGACGATTTCAAACTCAAGAAGAAGATCGCTTAGTTCCTGGAACCCTTGGCGGTCTGTATTGGATAATCCAGGAAAGTCATATAGTCGTTTAAATAAGGCACGTTCAACTACTTCCGAGCCGCCGTATGTCTGCTCTAATCTTTCCCATGCGAGATGAAGGCCTTTGACTGGTTCGTAGATATGAACGGTTTTGAGTCTCTTAACACAGTTCGACGACCATAGACCTAGCCATCTAATTAGTAAATCAAGTTCTTGCATAGTCGGTACACCAAGGGTTTGAACTGTTGTCTTGAAGGTGGCCTTTCAACTTCTATAGTTCTCTGGGCGATCATCAAAGTTCGTAAGGCTAGTACTGATGAGGTTTCTGAGAGTGAGGTACTTAGCAATTTCTGATGCGTTATTTCTTTCCTGCATCATGGCGATGGGAACTTCTCCCTCGCTGGTGTTGTTGGCACCATCTGATACCCTATGTTTGGGGGTTGGAAGATGGAATGGAGTGGCAGCTTGGTTGAGCGTAAGTGAAGGCTTCACATCTGGTAATGTTGGCGCCAGCATCTTGGTTGCTATGTAACTAGTCTCAGGAGGTTTTAATGTGATTTGATGAACTTGAAGCGGCTTTGTCTCTAATGGCGCCTGAAATACTTTGTAAGGTGCCAGAGGTTTGAAAGAAAGAGAAATGTCCACTGGACTGGGGTCAACTGTATAGTTATCAGCTGCCTCTTTTTCTACTCGCATAAGTTCAGCAGGGTGGCGTGCAGAGGCCAAATCTTCTGGTGCAAATGCATTGACATTGCTTTGGTCTAGGACAAATTGCAGGGTATGCCCTTCTGAGTTATTAGATATCTTGGACATAGGATGATAAGCTTCTTCTTCAGCAGCTTCTTCAAGAACTCTAAGTTCAGCCATGGCTGCTGCTTCTTCCCTTTCCTTCTGAAGGACCTCCAACTCAGCTTCAGCCTTGGCTTTGGTTGCTTGCGCCTGAGCCTGTATAGCTGCTTGATAAGCTTGAGACTGGGCTTGTGTATCTGCGACTTGAGCCTTAAAGGATAACTGTCACATTTAGACCCTAATTTCAGTTTTCATATATGTAGTTACTAATATGATGATATACCTGAATCAATAACTATTAGACTTACTTACCCCTTATTTAATAAGATTCAGCCCTTAGCAACCAGTCTGCATAAAACTGCAATTTCACTATTCTGTTAAGATGGCCGCCCTCAGCCCTGAGGCTAATGCATAGGACGCCTGCAGTGAAGTTAGTGAAAACCAGCTCTGTATAGGGGGGTCTTGCAGTGAAGTTTCCAGGTCTGGCTGAAGCCTGTAGTCCTTCTACAAGCTCTCCTCTTATCAGATAAGGCTGTCATTTATACACTGGGCTCTACATTGTCCTTCACTGCTAAGGGAGTGTCTGCCAAGCACAGGCATGAGGAGAAGTTCACACACACAGCCCAGCACTGTTATCTCCTGTCAGGAAGAACCTGGCTTTTTATACATTCCCTTACAATGTTGACTCACTATCAGTTCCCAGTGCACGCAGCGTGCTCCGTCCTCATGTCTGGTAGACGGAAGGAGCATAGCAACCTGATTTTATCTCAGGTAAATATAGCCAATACTGGGGACTTCTAGGTGGCTTTTAGGGGTTATTTATTAAACAATCAGAAATTAAAACAGGGCCAACAAGGTAATATTAATCACCAAAATCCAATCGTAAAAAAAAAAAAAATTTGACAGTTATACTTTAATGGCTGCTTCCTTTCTAATGCAGTGAGCTTGTGCCTTCGCTGCTTCTGCCTATGCGCGTGCTAACACCAATGAGGTACTTAGCGAAGAGTGCTGTGAGCGAGACCTTAGCGATGAGGACTGAGCAATAGATTTCAAGGAACGGGATGAAGCCTTGGAGTGCTTTGAAAAGTTAGAATCGTGGGACGTAGTTTCATATTGTTGTGATATCTTGTCCTCTAGCATTAACTTGACTGCCATAAATCTGCTATATCTTTCATTTTTAAGTGCAGAGAGACTTGATAACAGAGAAGAATATTTTTCGGACAGTTTCTTATAACCTTCATAGGCATTATTCAATTTTGTACACATAACCTTTAATTGATCTTCATTATAGCCTGATCCATGTGCTGCATCCATACATTGTTCAGTCTTTTCCCACAAACTGGACAAATTATCACATATCTCAATTTTGTCGGTTAAGAGGGCCTCTTTCATTTTTAATGAGGGCTTAGAAATCCTTCTAGCTGTGTTCTGCATTTCCACTGGTTTAGTCTTTTAATAGCCCACAGCAGGCAGACAATATTTACCTCAGAAAACAGTCTGAATACAGTTCCTAGCCTGTATTAAACTGGAATTGCTAGAAGCTTCTGCGATCCAAGTGAAAGCAGTACTGGGCAGTATAAGATATTACCCTCCACTTTAGCATAACAAGAGACAAATGATGATGGCTTATTACTTGGAGGAGGAGCATATTCTTTCCTTAGCGGGAGAAGGAGAGTACTAAGATAATTCTTTTACTGTGGCGTTTCGAAATGTCAGCCTTATACAATCACGCATCTGTGAGGTGACTTGTTGAATCAGACATTCTCCACTTACAGTTTACGCATCAGACACCCAGGAGTTAATCAAGTAGTCTTTTAATCCAGAGATTGTATTACAAGATATGCAGGGAATCCAGATGGTAAAAGAATTATGCCTCTAATAATCTCCTTGATAAGAAGATGAGCTACTACACAGATTCTCCTCAGATTTTCCTTAGATTCTCCTATGAATTACAGCACACACAAACAGCAATGCATGACAGGGAAAACAGGAAGTGGCTAGACTGAACCAAGTAGAAGCTGAAACAGAGGGGGGAGGAAAGAGAGGAGCATACCAATACACAACTGAAACAGAACACCTACAATGGAAGATGCCAGCCAGTCTTTGCTATTGTTAAGTTTCTGATTGTTCTCCACATCCACATAATTGTTACCTTATGTAGGATGGTTATTGTAGTACTTGTAGTCCAGATGCTTGCTGGCATCTTCCATTGTATGCATTTTTTTGCTGTTGATTGCCATCAGCAACAGACTAGTCACTACAAGTGCAGGATATGCTCCCCTATATATATGCACAACCGCATGTGGGTTCGAGCATATCCTGCCTGTTTAACACCACACTACGTTTTCTAATGGTTAAAAAAAATGGATAGCAGACAAATCTATATATGATTCACATTGCACATCTAATCTTCCGCCTCACACAATTTTCCCACCACTACATACCACCAGATCCCCCCTCAAACTCACACCACCTCTGGCCACCCTCCCACCCCCAACACACACACATACATACACAGTCTATAGCAGGCATTCTCAAACTGCAGCCCTCCAGCTGTTGTAAAACTACAACTCCCATGATGTCCCGCTATAGGATGATAGCTGTAGGCTGTCATGGAATGACGTGATTTTTAGTTTAGAAACAGCTGGAGGGCCACAGTTTGCTGGAGGGCCGTAGTTTGAGGATGCCTAGTATATAGATTCTAATAAGTGTCCCGTTGGTCAGGAGAAGTAATGTTTGACATTTAGTATTTGCTGGTTCTTTTATCATTATCCAGGGTGCACCACGGGGAGGCGAACCAGCCTTACACCCCATACCGTACCGTCACTTCACTAGACAGGTACATCTCTCCTCAGATGGCCAATATCCAATATCTCATACTACACACACATACAATTTCACAATCCCAAATTTAAAAAAAAATAAGATTAGGCGACTTTAACATTAGCGGCAGGGGAGTAAGTCTGACTATTCCAGGAAGATGAACAGCCTGTCGGATCCATACTGCCGCTAGTTCACCTACGCCTCTAGAATGATGCTTCGTCCCTATTGACTATAATGGTGGCGGGGCGGCGGTACGACAGCAGCAAGGCAGCGCACGACGACAGACAGTCTAACTGAAAGCTCTGCATGTCGTAGTTTAAGCCCGTGGAACCTCTCACCATGCGCTGCCTTAGCCATAGTCACCAACATTTATTCATCATCTCAACCACCAAACCAAAAATTATTAGTGTTTGAAAGTGAAATATTAGATTTAAAGTTACCGTTATAAAATCTGATTATATGCTTTTTTTTTTTTTATACTGCAGCGCATGTTGGAGCAAGGATACGACCAGACCCGCTCCCATGCTGAGAAAAAAAAGATTGTCCACAGGATCGGTTATGAGCTGTGGCAGGATTATGAAGGCCAGCATAAGCGTCTGGCCATTTTAAAAAAATGGTCGGACCTGAAGAGGAGGCATGCGGAAAGAATTCGCGAGATCCGGGACCAAAAATGTAAAGCATATGTACATTTTTGTTTTTAGATTTTTTCTAAAAGTAGTAACATTTGTTATTATAGGTGTTCCTTTGCCTGCAGTCAGGCGCAGGCCTCCCAGACAGCCGTTGTGGGAGGTCTCGGCGTCAGAGGAGGAGGAGGAGGCTGGACCCTCAGGGCAACAGCATGCCCCTAGCCCCCCAGAGGAGTCAGTGGAAGGAGTGGAGGGTGGACCTTCACCCCAACCCGCCTCACCCTCTCTAAGTGGCTGATGACGGGGACGAGGAGGACGAGGACGAGGAGGAGGAGCTCATCACCACCCCTCACAAGGAGTGTAAGTATGTGCTGTGGCTGTTTTCACTAATTCACTGTTCACACACACACGTGTCAGTTTAGTCTTCACCATAGACATACTTTTTTGGAGCAAAAAATAAGCATGTTAAAGCTTTACTAATAATCTTTCTACAGCCCACACATATCGGAGAACCTTTAGTCCCACACTTACAGTTCCGTACAAGCGGGATATCAAAAAATCTCAACACTCTTTACAGTCTTCCAGAGGTCTGGTTCGTCTCTATGATTGTTCTGCGTTCCAATCGCCTATCCACACTGTATTTTAACAGCCTTTTAACAGCCTTTTAACACAATGTTATGTAAACCCCAAGATGTAGTACGGGTGTGACCTGTCCCACCCAATGTCTCTGACTATTAAAACCCAGGCCCAAAAATAATTTCTAAAGAAAACCTCCCCGAAACCTATAGTTACAGGCGTACTGATTCACCAAGGCATACATTTCCACATTCCCATTGAGACATACCGAGCAGCCATGATTATTCCCCAAACTCAGACCAGATATTGTTGGTGTCAACCTGAATAAACGGGTATATTTTGGTCTGGTGCACCCCAAAGTGGGCGGAGATACCATTGGCCAATGAAAATTTACGCTACTCCTCCCACAGTTTTAGGAGTACAATTACCAAACTTTGCTTGTGCTTTGTTAACCGATGCCACCCTCCGGGCCCCTGGAGCGGCCCCCCGGAGACCCCATTTTGTCCCATCGACTTTCATAGGAAAACTATTAAGTTTTGTCACTCGTTCAGCTTTCAAGTTAAAGTCACCAAACTTGGGTTACTTAGTCATGGGGTCACCCTGAAAATTTGTGTCAAATTTGGGGGACGTTAAAAAGTGGGCAGAGCCACAAACAACCAATCAAATTTTCACTGTTGACTTCAGTGTGAAAACTTGAAAAAGCTGTAATTCTCACAGTATTTAAGCCAGGGTCCCCAAACTTGGCACTGTGGGTTAGTAGGTGATTGGGATTAAAATTTATAAAAAGTCTACAACGCCCAATCAAATTTCAGGCATTTGTTTAAATGGGAAAAATTCAAACTGCCGCTGCTCTTAGACTTTTATTGGCACAGTCTTCAAACTTTGCAAAGTTGGTCACTGGAGGACTGGGATTAAAATTCAAAAAAGTGGGTGGAGCCACCAACAGCCAATCAGATTTCAAGCCAACATCCTGTGGTTTCTTCTGAAATGACACCGTCTATTTTATTTATTTATTGTTTTTATTTTTTTTACAGTATTGAAAGAAATGCAACAAAAAATTATGGACCTAGAGAGGGAGCACCAGAAAGCGGTAAAGGCCTTCCGGGAGCAGCATCTCCGGAAGCTGCGGGAGCTCAAGCTACAGCACACCAAGGCCGTTGGCATAAAAAAAAATAACTAAACAAATGAGGGCATTGCCCTATTAAGATTTGTTCCATTATATATTTTTTATTTATTTGTAATTATATTGTTTAGTTTTATTTTTTTAAATTAAAAAACTTTGAAGTTTTCGGTATAATTGTTAAACATTTTTTTAAGTAAAGGCCCCTAGAGTCTGTTCCCAAACTCATCAGTATCCTGACATACAGCATCCGAAGGTATATAGAAATTGGGTAGTATGAGGCCTACACATAACTCAAATGGATCACGATAGTAGTAGTCATTGGTAACGGTTGTGTATTAAATATTAAGTACAAAGCAAAGCATTCTAATAGTCCAGAGTTACATTTAAAATAAACTTTTTGGTTAATTTTCCTAGTAACTAAATTATTTTATGTACTAACATAAATTTCAAATTATCGTTAATAATAAATGTATTTTTTCATCAAACAATTAACTATTAAAATACAAAACTTGAACAGAGTAATAATAACTACAAAAAACCTTGTTTGATTTATCAAATTAGCAAAATTATAAACTTTTACAAATTCCCAAAATTTATTTACAATCAAATCTTATTATCAAAAATATAAAACAAAAAAAAAGGAACAATGTTGGAACAATAACATGGTAGGGGTAAGAACTAACCAGCATGGATCTTCGATAGCGTCCAATTTCTTTATATTTTGCATGTTGTAGCATTGCTTCCGCCGTACAGATAGAAACATATGATTGATTACATGACTATGATTATATGAATTCTGTAACCGGTGACATGGCTCCAAGAACATCATATAGTGCACAGTTTATACTTAAAATCTTAAAGCAGTGATTATATATAATTAGCATGTGCAAATCCTCATTACATAATAGCCAATAAGTAACATAAACAAGAAAAGTAGCTATACATATTTACATGTTGCTACACGGCTCCATTCACAAAATTTCGGATTTCCGGATTTCCCCACAGATGAGTATAACGCCAGTCACACCCAACCATGTAGAGAGGTCAACACGGAAGTCAGCCATCCCTCCCAGAATGACAGACAACACCGTGTTGGATCCTAAATCCGTGTGACAACAAAAAAAATAAAAAAATAAAAAAAATATAAATTTTCATAGGTTCATCAATTAGTCCTGTACAATGCCAACTGCACAAGACCTTTTGACAAGGGAAGGCCACATGCGGTCCACACCGTGCTACAGCGTGAACCACAACATAGCTGCCCCAAACCACACTTAATTTAAAATAAAAAATAATAAAATAAAGTAAAATCATTTCATTTTCTGAATGAAGCCGAACAACGCTAGATAAAATGTCTTTTTAAAAAGATTATTTAAATAAATATTTGCACGTCTAAATATTGACAATACATAAATAAGCTGAGCACATGCGAGAATACGAAACATGCAAACCAGGTTAAGAGATTTCATAATTCTATACTTGTTAAAGTGCAAAAGATAAAATCAGGTCCATGATGGTTGTCTACGCATGATCAGGACATACAGCATCTAGAGTTAACACAGTACTAGAATGCTGACTCATAAGTTTCCATTTGTAACTAGGCAGAATAACGGCAGGCACTAGCAGGTACACTTCCAGTTTATAACAAAAAATAAAATAACCCAATTGAAATTTTACTTTAAAAATGGTGTGAAGGTCTGGACTCTATGATTGTTCCCTGTGTAACTCAGCATGTTCATGACATGCAGCAGCATCAACATCAGAATTTAAGGAGTGGTGTATTATCATGGCCACATGTAGCTTGGCCCAATTCGGCAGCACATGCAGCAGCAGACGTTATGGTAAAAGGCCCAAATGTAACTCAACATTTTCATGACATGCAGCAGTATCAACGGCAGTGTGGCAAAACCAACCTCGCCTCTGGGTGCTGGAGAAGCCTGGTTGCCAGCCTCTTGCCCCAGGATTATGGACCCTCTCATCAGCCTATGCTAAACTTAAACCCCATAGTGATTTGACTGTGTTTGTGGCATCTGAGCGCTGTTTGGATATATTGAGCGCTCATATCCATGCCATCTGGGGATATGTTAAATGTCTATATTTACTTTAATGGTTGGGACATTGTATATTTAAATAGTGATGTCTGTCCTATTGTCCCCACGTGTGTATTGGCGATTTCCCTTTGTCCTGAGAGATAGAATTTACTCCTCTGTTGTCTCCAGGACAGAAGACATTATTTAAAACTATGTATTCGCCTGCCTGTGAAATTACATCAACCCATTGTGTAAGGTAATTTTATCACAGGCAGCGGAGAGAATTTTGTAGGGGAGTGTTTAAACTGTAAAGCTGTAAAGGATTGGCTGCTAGGTCATGTTCTCAGTTCCCAACCAGGTTTTAAAAAGTGGTGTATTATCATGGCCACATGTAGCTTGGCCAAATTCAGCAGCACAGGCAGCAGCAGACATTATGTTAAAAAGGCCCAAATGTAACTCAACATGTTCAAAACAAATTCATAATTAATTAAAAAATTAAATTAATATATACATGATACAAACTTGACAAGAAATATCGATCTAATAAATATCAATAAATAAATAATAATATTAATTCATAAAAAGTTAAAAACAGAGGAAACAATTAAAAAACAACTGAGTTTGGGAGGGAGAGCAAAGGAGAGGTATGGTCAAGGGACCCTTCAGCGCCCTGAACCGACAGCGGGGGCCATAAAGTCACTGCCGAACCAGGACTCATTCATCCTAATGAATGTGAGTCTGTCCACGGAGTCTGTGGACAGACGGGTCCGCTTGTCCGTGACCACCCCACCTGCCGCGCTGAATGCCCGCTCAGACAGTACGCTGGAGGAGGGCAAAATAGTAACTCCAGCGCATACTGAGCGAGCTCACGGCAGGTGTCCAGCCTGGCAACCCAGTACTCCATTGGGTCGTCGGTGGTCATGCTGTCAGAAGCACCTACCGACCCCATGTAGTCTGCTACCATGCGGGCCAGCCGCTGGTGGTGACTGATGCTGCTGCTGGTACTGGGTCGCGCAGACTGGTAGAAGAGCCACATCTCACCCAGAAGGTCACCTGCTCGGCTAGTGCTGCTGGTGCCAGCCGCCTGCTGGGTGAGATGGGCGGGGAGAACTGGAGCTTGAGGCCGAGGGTTTGCCTCTTCCAGCCGGTGGATCAGACAGGCCAGCAATTTTTCAAGACGGGCCTGCCTCCGGCTGGCTGGGATGAACTGCTCCAGTTTCCACTTGCAGCGAGGGTCTAAAAGGGTGACCAACCAAATGTCATCCCTCTCCTTAAATTTCTTGATCCGGGGGTCCCTCCTGAGGCATCGCAGCATATGGGCAGCCATGGGGAAGAGCACAGCCCGCTGTGACTTTTCATGACTGCCTGGGACCATGACCTCTTGGTCCTCCTGCTGCTGATGCTGCTGCTCCCGGTCGGAGATGCCCCACCCCCGGACTAACGGTGCCCCTAGTACCGGCTCTCCCTCCTGACCAGGCCCAGACTCCTGGACGTGCACTGATTTCTCCTCCTCCTCCTCCTCCTCCTGGTCCTGGTCCTGGTGTATCATGGTTGACTCGTCATGCTCCACCAAGGCACTCTCCCCAGCTTCGAGCAGGCGATCTAATGTCCTGTCCAGCAGGACACTAGGGGGAGCACGTCATTCAGACCGACATGCTCCCCGCTGACCATCTTTGTCGACTGCTCGAATGGGGCCAGCACGTGGAAGACCTGCTGTATCTGCCCCCACTCCGCAATGGTGATGTAGGGGAGTGGGTGTGATGGCCCTGAAGTGCCTAGGTCCAGCAGGTATTCCCTCACCGCCCGTCACTGCTCCCACAACCTCTCCAGCATGTGGAGGGTGGAGTTCCACCGCGTCACACTGTCCACAATCAGCCTGTGGGGGGGGGCAGGCTGTTGTCCCCCTGTAGTTTGGACATGGATACGGCGGCAGTTGGGGAGCATCTGAAGTGGCTGGCAAACCTACGTACCCTTTGCACAATGTCACTCAACCCTGGGAATGTTCGTAGGAATTTCTGTACGACAAGGTTGAGGACATGTGCCATGCAGGGTACGTGTGTGAGACTGACAGCATGAAGGGCGACTAGTAGGTTGCTGCCTTTGTCACAGACAACCATACCTGCCTGGAGCCTTCGGGGTGTCAGCCACATCTGAACCTGAGCCTGTAGTGTGGACAGAACATCAGGTCCAGTGTGTCTCCGGTCCCCTAAGCTCACAAGCTGGAGCACGGCCTGGCAGCGAACATGCCCCACACTTGCGTAGCAACAGGGACGCTTGCTGGGGGGCTCAGCAGCTGTGGAGACAGTGGCTTGCGGGAGAGCAGCAGTTCTCCTCTGGACAGCCCGGGGCGGCACCACAAAATCAGATGCCGACAATCCCTCCCCGGCACCTCGGAGGGACATCCAATGGGCTGTGAAGCTTATATAGCGTCCCTGCCCATGCCTGCTGGTCCAGGCATCCATTGTGAGATGCACCCTGTCGCTGACAGCATAATCCAGCGACAGGGATACATTCTGCACAATGTGCTGGTGTAGGGTAGGGACGCGGGTCCTAGCAAAGTAATGTCGGCTGGGGACACGCCATCTGGGTTGGGCCTGCTCCAACATCTGCCTAAATGGATTGCTACCCACCAGATTGTAAGGCAGCAGATGTTGGGCGATAACCCTTGCCAGGAGCCTATTGAGTGAACGCACGCGACGGTCCCCTGGGGCGTAGGGCGCGGTGCGATCAAATGCATTTGCAATAGATGGCTGGCGCCGGATGGCAGAGGAGGGTGCAGTGGAGGCAGAGGTATGGCTGCCAGTAGCAGTACCTCTATTAGAGGGAGCGGGAGAGTGGGAATGAGTTGGTGGAAGGGGTTGGGGTGGCTGCAGTACAGTGGCAAGAGCTGCTGTCTCCTGCACACTGCTGGTGGTGCTGCTGCTTTGACCACCCCGCATCTGTTCCCACTCCCGCCAGTGGCTGACTCGGATGTGCTGGTTGAGGGCCGTGGTCCCCAGCCGAGCCATAGATCTCCCTCTCCTCACTCTGGCATGGCACAGCTTACAAATGCAAACTGTGACATCATCTGCTGCCAGGGTGAAGTAAGCCCAAACAGGCGACTTCTGCACCGACCTCCTATCAGATGGGGTGGTGCTGGCTTGCGTCTGTTAGGGCTCGGTGCGCACAGGCAGGGCTGGGACAAGGTCCACCAACAACAGAGGCTGAGCTGCCCAAGTGCGCCCCCCCCCCCCCCAACTTGTGGAGTCTTTACTAAATACTGTTGTAATCACACATAAATATGCACAGTTTAATGTATCAATTAATGACGCACTGTTATGGAGGATCTGTGGATGACATTGTTATGGGGGGGATCTATGGATGACAGTGCTATGGGGGATCTGTGTACGACAGTGCTATGGGGGATCTGTGGATGACAGTGTTATGGGGGGGATCTATGGATGACAGTGCTATGGGGGATCTGTGTACGACAGTGCTATGGGGGATCTGTGGATGACAGTGCTATGGGGGATCTGTGGATGACAATGTTATGGGAGATCTGTGGATGACACACTGTTATGGGGGATCTGTGGATCACAGTGCTATGGGGGATCTGTGGATGACAGTGCTATGGGGGATCTGTGGATGACACTGTTATGGGGGATCTGTGGATGACACTGTTATGGGGGATCTGTGGATGACACTGTTATGGGGGATCTGTGGATGACACACTGTTATGGGGATCTGTGGATGACACACGGTTATGGGGATCTGTGGATGACACACTGTTATGGGGGATCTGTGGATGACACACTGTTATGGGGATCTGTGGATGACACTGTTATGGGGATCTGTGGATGACACTGTTATGGGGGATCTGTGGATGACACTGTTATGGGGGATCTGTGGATGGCACTGTTATGGATTGTGACTCACAATGGATATTGGGGGCCAGCAAATTACAAGGAAGGCGGGGGTGGGGGATGATTGATAACATACATATCTAAATGGCTGGGGGTGAGGGCTTGACTTGAGCATCTACTGATCAGAGCATTAGAATAGCAGGAATAAATAACATCTAAATGTCTGGTGGGGTAGATGGGGGTAGGACAAGGGCTGATGGGGAAGGGGACTGGGTTAGATAATCTATACTGACATACATATGACACACACATATATACTGACATACATATGACACAGACACATATATACTGACATACATATGACACACACATATATACTGACATACATATGACACACACATATATACTGACATACATATGACACACACATATATACTGACATACATATGACACACACATATATACTGACATACATATGACACACACATATATACTGACATACATATGACACAGACACATATATACTGACATACATATGACACACACATATATACTGACATACATATGACACAGACACATATATACTGACATACATATGACACACACATATATACTGACATACAAATGACACACACATATATACTGACATACATATGACACACACATATATACTGACATACATATGACACACACATATATACTGACATACATATGACACAGACACATATATACTGACATACATATGACACACACATATATACTGACATACATATGACACACATACATATATACAGACATACATATGACACACATACATATATACTGACATACATATGACACACATACATATATACAGACATACATATGACACACATACATATATACTGACATACATATGACACACACACACATACAGACATACATATGACACACATACATAAACACACACAATATGCACATTACATTACTGCCATTCCATTCCCTTTAACCCCTTCCATTTTCTGCACATACAGTCTCTGGTGACTTGGAGGGAGAGGCAGGATGCAGAGTATTCCTCCTCCTCCTTCTTCTCTGTCCCGACGCTGCTCTTCTCTCTGTGCTGGGGGAGGGGGTTGTGATTCTCTGGTGCACACACAGGCAGGAAGTCAGGGGCTGGGGAAGGTACGGAGCTGCAGCACACTGCACTAGACTGAGGGAGGGAGGAAGAACACCACTAGGGGGCGCAGGACCGGCTGTTACAGCAGCAGAGCGCAGAAATGGATGCTCTGCTGCTAATACAGCTACACGGCAGCAGCAGGGACTTGGTGAGAGTGGCCTTCGCCTGCGCCCTGAGGCTTGAGCGCCCTGAGGCTGGAGCCTCCTCAGCCTCTGTGTCGGCCCGGCCCTGCGCACAGGTGGAGCTGGCTGCTGCTGCCTACTCCTGCTGCCACTACCAGTGGAGCCCCTGACACTGGGCTCCCTGGTGACCTGGCGCACCATTTGCCTCGGGTGCCTACTAGGGATGAGCGGCAGGGGCAATATTCAAAGTTGCGATATTTCGTGAATATTTGGGCGAATATTCGCCATATATTCGAAAATTCGCAAATTCGTAATCTCCAGACATTACTTTCTTGTTTGCGAAAATTTGCATAAAAATTTGCATAAATTAGCATACAAATTCGCATCAACTGGCATTTAAAAGATACCTTAATGACATTATTTTCTTGCTTGCAAAAATTTGCATATAAAAAATTCGCATAAAATGAATATTCGCAATTGCAAATATATTTTGCGATATTCTAAATATTCGCGAATTCTCGAAGTGCTTATATTCGCGATTAAAATTCACAATTCGAAAATTCGTGATCAACACTAGTGCCTACCTTCATCGGTGCTGCCATCACCTGCAAAAAGAGGTGGCACCCATTCTGGGTCACCCTCCACTTCACCCCCTGATATGTCAGACCCAGGGCCAACCTGTGGTGGACTGACGGGAACAGCTGACATGGAGCCTCTGACCGGGCTCTGCTGTCCACTCGCTGATGCCTGGGTCTGAATAGGTGCAGGGGTTGTGTGGCTAACACCACCCGCACCAGTTGGAAGGGATTTCACAGGGGGATTTATAGGCCCCTTCTCCTCCTCATCCCCCATCCCTTCCAACAGGTCCTGCCCATCCTCAGGGCTGAACAGTATTTCTGCCTCCTGCATTGCCTCCCCCAAGATGTCCCTCTCAGTCTCAAAGTCTTCGAACATGAGAGGGGACAATTCTTGGGAGCTGGGGGTTGGTTCTACAGGAGGCGGAGTGCTGCAGTTGCTGGCAGTCGGGGCAGAGGACTCTGTGGCACTAGAATCGGCCACAAGAGCAAAGACAGCCTCTGCATCCTGGGAAGTAATGGGCCGGCTGCTACTTGTGAAAAAGTCACGGATCAGGCGGACACCCCTGCCACCTGCGCATGCCTGTCTGGGGCTTGAGGAGTGGCCTCGTGCTTGGAGTGGTCCAGCACGGGAACCAACTCCCCTGTTACCCCGACCATGTCCACGGCTGCCTGCACGGCCTGGTACACTCATGCTGGGGATTAGAGGAAAACTTTATTGGGGTGGGGACGATGGGTGAAAAATGAAAAGGACGTAAACTGTAACACACGACACTAAACAGTAAACACGTAAAGCTATCAATTTTTTTTTTTTTAACCTAAGACTGAACTAACAGACACAAAGAGACTGACAAAACTACACTAAACACAAAACACGTAAAACTTTAAAACTTTTTTTTTTTTTTTAACCTGACACAGACACTAACTGACACACAGAGTCTAAAAGACCATTTTTTTTTTTTAAGTAGGACAGGAAAAACTACAATAAACACGTAAACCTATAAAACTTTTTTTTTTTTAACCTAAGACAGACACTAACTGACACACAGAGACTAAAAAACAGTTTTTTTTTTAACGGAGGACTAACAAAACTACACTAAATGCCAAACACTTAAAACATAAACTCTTTTTTTAACCTGACACAAACAGTAATTGACACACAGAGACTACAAGACGAGTTTTTTTTTAACGTAGGACAGAAAAAACTACACTAAACACTCAAACCTATAAACTTTTTTTTGTATTTTTTATTGTTTTTAAACCTAAGACAGACACTAACCCTGGGTTCAGACCTGAGCGTTCTTGAAACGCGCGTTTTACGCGCGTTTTTGTCGTGCGTATTACAGTGCGTTTTTGCAAATAGGAAACGCGCTTCGTACGCACGTTCTTGTGATTGACTACTGTGGTGTCAATCACAATACGCACGACAAACGCCCCAAAAAAAGCTCAAGTACTTGTTTATGCGTAGGGCGTTTTACAGCGCGTTCGAACGCGCTGTAAAACGCGAAAATGTAAACCAGTCCCATAGGGAAGCATTGGTTTGCATGTGTTGAGCGTTTTACAGCGCGTTCGAACGCGCTGTAAAATGCGCAAGTGTGAACTTAGGGTAACTGACACACAGAGACAAAAAATTTTTTTGCAACTACACGCTGCCCTGAAAAATGTAAACTTTACTATTCCCTAACTGTAGCCCTAATACCTAACCTAAACTATCAAGCACTATCTATCTATCTATCTATCTATCTATCTATCTATCTATCTATCTATCTATCTATCTATCTATCTATATTATATATTACAGCTACCTACCTAACTCGATGCCCTACACTTAACCCTGCACTGAACCCTATCTGCTACACTAGGCCCTAACACTAACTATATTTTTCTGCTAACTCTACTAAACTATCTCAAATTATTTTGACTCTATCATCTATAAAACTACACTATTCCCTAATCACTACCTGAAACTAACTAACTAGATTATTATAAATTAAATTCAGATTTTAGAAAACGCACAGCAGACAAAATAGCACAGCTCCAATCTCCAACAAATCCAACACCATAAAATGGCTGCTGGGTGATGTCGTCACTTATATAGTGAAGGGGTAGTCTAATTTCCTATTGGTTGCTAGGGATGTTGCTAAGTTGTGACAAAGCCTTCTCATTGGCTATTCAAGCTAGGAGAAGGGAGGGAAAATGATAATGATGAGTCCCCTCATGCACTGTAGGGAAAAAAAAAAAAAATCGCATGGATAATATATCACTATATTCTACATATTCGAAGATTCTACCAAGCAAAACCTCTATGAAAATAGCTTGATGCCCCTACGAGATTATAAAAATGCAAATATTGTATTCTAAATGATTGTAATTACTAAATACTGATGTATAATTTTCCTCTTTACTGTATTTTATGTCATGTGAAAAATTGGCAATTACATATGCGCATGAATTGGGTCGCATAAGGGCAGTATACTATTGGGTTGGCTTGCTTGGTCAAATAGACGAAGATAGAGAAAATAGCGAATATAGTGCTATATTCGCAATATTCGTCTATTCGAGTCGACCAAGACAACCCATTGAATGAACCAAATATCATACTGCCTTTATGTGGTACGATTCACGCGAAAATGTAATTGCTGATTTTTCGCATGACATAAAATACAGTATCCTACATAAAGAGGGAAATTATACATCAGTATCAATTCTCATTACTGATTTATAATTCTCCTCTGTATGTAAGATAGTTTGTGTCATGAGAAAAATCGGCAATTACATATGCGCGTGAATCGCACCGCATAAGGGCAGTATGCTATTAGGTTCATTCAATGGGTTGTCTTGGTCGACTCGGATAAGATAGAGATTGGAATATAGCACTATATTCGCTATATTCGAGATTCGACATATCTAGATTATGTTATCTACCAAGCCAACTGTTACTTACGGTTGGCTTGGTAGAATTGTTGAATATAGCGAATATCACAAATATCACTATTATTCTCAATCTTCGTTATATTCTAGCAAGCCAACTATTAGGAACTCACCTCTAAGTTGAATTCGCATTGCGATTAATATAACCTGTAATACTCGCATTGCGAATTCAACTTAGAGCTGGGTTCCTAAAGGTTGGCTTGCTGGAATATTACGAATATCACGAATTCACGAATATAGCACTATATTCATAATCTTCGTTATATTCCAGCAAGTAGCAAGTTCAACTAACCAACCATTAGGAGCTCATCTCAAAGTTTAATTTGCGATGCGAACACATACTTGCATCGCGAATTCAACTTTGAGCTGGGTGCCTAACGGTTGCATTGCTATAATTGACGAAGATTGAGGATATAGCGCTATATTCTCAATCTTCTTTATATTCTAGCAACAACAACAATAGCGAATAAATATCATTATATTCTAAATATTCGCGAATTATCGAAATTGCGATATTCGCGATTCGCTGCCAAGGGATCCTGCCTTACACCTCACAATTCATCACCATCAAAGGCACCCTGAACCACCATTAGGCAAGAGAACCCCAGCAGGGTGTGCCCTGAAGGGAGTAAAATGTGTACCCTTCCTATCACTGCATATCCTATAGAGCATCCGCACTATGAGTACAACTACTCCAATCCTCCACACCAGCCCTGTGACTTGCTGCATGTACATATATTTATGGACATTGATTGGGATGGTCACTTTTTCATACACTAAGGCCTCTTTTACACAAACTTTTTTTTTGCGAGTGTATGGGACGTTTTCTGTGTTCCGTATACGGTCCGTATACAGAAACCATTCATTTCAATGGGTTTCTAAAAAAAACAAACAAAGGTACTCCGTATGCATTCCATTTCCGTATTTCCGTTCCATTTAAAGATAGTACATGTCCTAATATTGTCAGCATCATGGATAGTACAAGGATAGTACTGTTCTATTAGGGGCCAGATTTTCCGTTCCGCAAAAAACGGAATACACACGGATGACATCAGTTTTTTTGGTGGATCCGTTTTTTGCGGACCGCAAAACCATACGGTCGTGTGCAATAGGCCTAACAGTAGATTTAGATTCCTGGTAATTAAATGTTCCAGATAAAAGAAATCCAATTCATTGACAAATTCCCAAGTCTTGTAAGTCCTGCGGGTCTCTGCAGATCTCATTAGTCTCCTGTCCCCAGACAACTTCTGATTGTTCTTATTTGACTCGCTAATGCTATGAGCCATATAAGTCATAACATTTGAGCCTCATGCAGGCTGATAAACTTTTACACGTCGGGGTCACCAATTGAACCTTGAGGTATTGTTCATCAAATGCCAAGAACCTCTATATATGCCCTGCTCACATTTGATATACAGCACAGAAATGAGTGTCTTTGGCTGGAGAACCTACATGTGAGGATCCCTATATTCTCAACTTTATTTAGGCCATTGCTATGATTCAGGGAAGCATGTTATCATTAATCTAAAGTTCTGGTTTGAATTACATGAAATACAGGACCAACAGGTTGAGGAAGCCATCAAAGTGGAGAAACAAATTATGTATTTTTTTCTGTAACTAAAGGGTTACTGAGTCTGAGTTGTTGATAATGCTGTACTGTATATACAGTAGTGCGATGAATCCATTTTGGTTTAATTTAGGAATGACATCTATCATACAGTAAAGCCTCATTCACATGTCAATGTTTTGGTCAGTGATTGTCAGCCAAAACCAGGATTGGATCCTCCACAGACATAACGTATAAGAAAAGATCTGCACCTGTTCTGTGTTTAGAGCCTCATCAGGCTCAAAATTACTGATAGAAATCACTGACCGAAACACTGACATGTGAGTGAGGCATAATAGCTCTTCATTATATTACACGTATACCCTGGGTTCAGACCTGAGCGTTCTTAAAACGCGCGTTTTACACGCTTTTTTTGTCGCGCGTATTTCAGCGCGTTTTTGCCAATAGGAAACGCGCGTTCGTACGCACGTTCTTGTGATTGACTACTGTGGTGTCAATCACAAAACGCACGACAAACGTCCTAAAAAAAGCTCAAGTACTTGTTTACGCGTTGGGCGTTTTACACGCGCTGTAAAACGCTCAAGTGAGAACCAGGGCCATAGGACAGCATTGGTTTTCATGTGTTGAGCGTTTTACAGCGCGTTTGAACGCGCTGTAAAACGCTCAGGTGTGAACCCAGGGATAATGTGGAAGTACCCCCTTTCCCATTAGAAATGCTGGGCCTATGTAGTAAAATGTGAAATGTATATATTGTTTCTTGTATTGCGTATGGCCCTTTAAGATGCTGGTGCCTGTAAATTGTATGGACATAGAGCTGGTGGGCAAAGAATACTGTTGGTGCTTTTGCTTTAGGTGCTTAATAATGTGGATATACAAACCATTAGCAAACGAGGTGTTAAACAGGCAGGATATGCTCAAACCCATATGCAGTTGTGCATGTATATAGGGGAGCACATCCTGCACTTGTAGTCTGTTGCTGTTGGCAATCAACAGCAAAAAAATACATACAATGGAAGATGCCAGCAACGGACTACAAGTACCACAATAACCATCCTACATACGATAACAATAATGTGGATGTGGAGAACAATCAAAAACCTTAACACAGTTAAAAACAGGTACTTATGTAATACTAAACCCTCACACTGATGTTAAAATTGAGAGTGTTAGTTCGACATAATATCCTACTAGGGAAGACATGTCTTAAGCCCGGGCACCGCTGTTTCTCAACTAGCCCGGAGCCCTACCACACGCACCTACCTGTGCCGTATGTGGGCGATACCAGGGCCACAGTGGATTGATAAGCAGGATATGCTCCCCATATACATGCACAACTGCATATGGGGTTTGGAGCATATCCTGCCTGTTTAACTCTATTTTTCTAATGGTTTGTATATTCTTATTTTTGAGGTGTATAAACCCAATTTAAATGTGCCTGCTTTCATCTACAGGTTGCATTTAGGTGCACCTGTTAGGCCCTGGCCATATCAGCCAAGTCTCGGTGGGGCCCACAAATTCCCTCCTCCTAGTTTGCAGCATGGCTACATGCTGGAGGTTACTGGTAAGCTGTCTGTGAGTCAGGCCTTATGCTCCCATAATTTGCCCACTGGCCCCTGGTATCGCCCATATGGCACAGGTAGGTGAGTGGTAGGGCCTCGGGCTACTTGAGAGACCTTGGCGCGGTGCCCGAGCTTAAGACATGTCCTCCTATTTTAACATCAGTGTGAGGGTTTAGTATTACTGCAGAGTGCACCTGTTTTTACTATTGTTAAGGTGCTTAATAATGTGGGCACTAAAAGGGGTGTTGTGTACGGTGCCATTTCATGTAGCAAGTTAAATAGGGAAGTTTGATATTGTGCCTTTAAATATCACTTTGCATTGTGCTAAAATTGGCAACCTACTGTATGTATAATAGGTTAAATGCATACTTGGTACATGTGGTTACCTGTGTATATTGTTATACTTATTAGTTGCTTTGTCTGGCAGATGGTGGTGGGTGCTAGGGCTTACAGTTGTGTCGACCTCCATCTGATGCAGCATGGCACCAGGAAATAACCCTGGCCTTCAGCACCATTACTTGATAGAAACCCCTTGTGGAAGGAACTGACTGATTGAAGAATGTTGTTTGGCAAGATTCACAGCATGCTACAACTATTAAACTGTGAGTTCAACTACAGCATATTCATAGATACAGTACAACAGGTACACTGCTGAAACCAGTGTGTCTTCCACTACTTCTTGCTGCCCTTGAATAGACCGCATAAACATGGTGACAAATTCCCTTTACGTCTTCCCATTAGATGTGTCAAGATGTTTTCGCATTAACAGTAATTTAACTACAGATGATAAGTGTCTGCTTGTTGGGGGCCTGACACTGGGCTACCCTTAAATCTTGTCTATCATCAGCAAGGAGGCATCCACTGCTCACAACCTTTTCAATTAGCCAGTGAAGAGAGCTTTTATAAAGAGTGACTCCCACTCTGGAACAGTCAACAAAACAAATACATTTCCAACATTAGATTCCTGATGATCAACTAATCATCAGCAGATCCTCATTTACAGGTGTTGTCCAAATTCCCCCTACATTCATGCCTTCTATCTCAAACATTGTTTCAGAGACTTCCAGATGCTGAACTCACTGAGCTATGATGAAGGTAATTAGGTGCCTTGTAGAAAGATAAATTTAAGTAAAATGATACAGAAGAAAACTACTTAGGATTTCCCTTTAATATAATTTTTCAGTATTACTGACTGTTGGTGATATTAATGAATTTCTGAGAATATAGATTTAGTGGCTGTTACTGAGACATGGTTCAATGAGAGTAACGACTGGGATATAACAATACCTGGGTTCTCTCTATATAGGAAAGACAGAGAAGGCAAGAAAGGGGGTGGGGTGGCCATATATGTGAAAGATAGCATAAAATCTAATCTAATACAAGTCAGCGAAACCAATTTAGAGTCAGTTTGGGTTACGTTGCAGCTTGGTAATCATAAGGTAACTCGTGTAGGTGTCATATACAGACCACCAAGCCAAGTCAAAGAATTGGATGATCTACTAGTTGAGGAAATGGCTAAAATGACATTGAAAAGGGAAGTTGTCATTATGGGAGACTTTAATCTTCCTGATATAAACTGGAAAACCAAAATAGCTAGTTCTGCCAGGAGTACAGACATTCTAAATTCCCTACTGGGATTATCTCTACAGCAAGTAGTTGAGGAGCCAACCCGGAAGGAGGCCATTTTAGATTTGGTATTCACAAATGGCAATTTGGTATCTGATATCACTGTAGAGGAAAGCTTAGGATCCAGTGATCACCAGTCAGTGAGGTTTACTATAAGTACAGTGACTGAGTCACTCCACACAAAAACAAAAGTTTTAGATTTTCGGAAAACAGACTTCTCTAAAATGAGATCAGTGGTATACGAGTCCCTATCAGACTGGAACAATTTCAATGGAGTCCAAGAGAAATGGGACT
Source organism: Bufotes viridis (assembly GCA_033119425.1). Classification (NCBI taxonomy): domain Eukaryota; kingdom Metazoa; phylum Chordata; class Amphibia; order Anura; family Bufonidae; genus Bufotes; species Bufotes viridis. Next base: position 504,226,693 of record CM065590.1, read on the forward strand.
ACTTAAAATTGGCACTACTGAAGGCAACAGAAAAGTGCATTAGGCTTGTCAGTAAAGGCAAAAAAGGAAGAGACCATTGTGGTACTCAGCAGAAGTGGCCAAAATCATTAAAAACAAAAAGATGGCATTTAGCAAGTATAAAAACACCCAAAACGAGAATGACAGGGAAATCTATAAGATGAGGCAGAGAGAGGCCAAACAAGTTATAAGAGCTTCTAAAGCTCAGGCAGAAGAGACATTAGCTCAGTCAGTGAAAAAAGGTGATAAGACATTCTTCAGATACATAAATGAAAAAAGGAAATTAAAACAAGGAATTACCAAATTAAAAACAAAAGAAGGAAGGTATATGGAAGAGGATAAAGAACTAGCTAACTGCCTCAATGAATACTTCTGTTCAGTTTTTACAAAGGGAAATGAAGGAGAAGGGACCTCAGTTAGGGAGGAAGACTAATGAATCCTTTGATGCAAGTGTCTTTACAGAGGAAGAGGTTCTAAGTCAGCTGTCTAAAATTAATACAAATAAATCACAGGGGCCTGATGGGATACACCCAAATCTATTAAAAGAGCTTAGAGGTGTACTAGCAAAACCATTAACAGATTTATTTAACCAATCACTGGTAACAGGTGTCATCCCAGAAGATTGGAAATTAGCAAACGTTGTGCCAATTCACAAGAAAGGTAGTAGAGAGGAATCGGGCAACTATAGGCCAGTAAGTCTGACATCAATAGTGGGGAAATTAATGGAAACCATACTCAAGGAGAGGATTGTGGAACATCTAAAAACCCATGGGTTGATTGATAAAAAACCGCATGGGTTTACTTCAGGGAGATCATGTCAAACTAATCTTATTGACTTCTTTGATTGGGTGACTAAAATAATAGATGGCGGAGGTGCAGTAGACATCGCCTATCTGGACTTTAGTAAGGCTTTTAATACTGTCCCACATAGAAGGCTTATCAATAAACTGCAGTCTTTGAGCTTGGGCTCACATATTGTTGAATGGATTAGGCAGTGGCTGAAGGACAGAAAACAGAGGGTTGTAGTCAATGGAGTATATTCAGACCATGGTATTGTTACCAGTGGGGTACCTCAGGGATCTGTTCTGGGACCCATATTGTTTAATATCTTTATCAGCGAAATTGCAGAAGGCCTCAAAGGTAAGGTGTGTCTTTTTGCTGATGACACAAAGATTTGTAACAGGGTTGATGTTCCTGGAGGGATACACCAAATGGAAAAGGATTTAGGAAAACTAGAGGAATGGTCAAAAATCTGGCAACTAAAATTTAATGTCGATAAGTGCAAGATAATGCACCTGGGGCGTAAAAACCCAAGAGCAGAATATAAAATCACTGATACAGTACTAACCTCAGTATCTGAGGAAAGGAATTTAGGGGTCATTATATCAGATGACCTAAAGGTGGGCAGACAATGTCATAGAGCAGCAGGTAATGCCAGCAGAATGCTTGGGTGTATAAGGAGAGGCATTAACAGTAGAAAGAGGGAGGTGCTTGTGCCGCTCTACAGAGCACTAGTTAGACCTCATTTGGAGTATTGTGTGCAGTACTGGAGACCATATCTGCAGAAGGATATTGAAACTTTGGAGAGAGTTCAGAGAAGAGCTACTAAACTAGTACATGGATTGCAGGACAAAACTTACCAGGAAAGGTTAAAGGACCTTAACATGTATAGCTTGGAAGTAAGAAGAGACAGAGGGGATATGATAGAAACGTTTAAATACATAAAGGGAATCATCACGGTAAAAAAGGAGAGAATATTTAAAAGAAGAAAAACTGCTACAAGAGGACATAGTTTTAAATTAGAGGGGCAAAGGTTTAAAAGTAACATCAGGAAGAATTACTTTACTGAGAGAGTAGTGGACGCATGGAATAGCCTTCCTGCAGAAGTGGTAGCTGCAAATACAGTGAAGGAGTTTAAGCATGCATGGGATAGGCATAAGGCCATCCTTCATATAAGATAGGGCCAGGGGCTATTCATAGTATTCAGTATATTGGGCAGACTAGATGGGCCAAATGGTTCTTATCTGCCGACACATTCTATGTTTCTATGTTTCTAAGCATGGTGCCTTCATTTACTATCAAAATCCTCTTTCTAGACACCAAGATGAGTTCTCTTAATTACCTGCCCACTACCATAGTAGAAGAATGAACGATATATCTAGAACATCGATCTATATGAATAATAATTTAACACCATGATTCTGTTTCCTCAGACTTTTTAAAGGCATTTGAAAACAAGACATCCAATGATGACTTTATTCTACTAGACTTCTCAAAAGGACCAATGGCCTGTTCATTTTTAATCTCTATGGCTTACATCATGGTTCTTATTGCCAACCTGTCCGTATTTAGTATTATCCAGGTAGACAGACAACTCCATACTCCAATGTACTTTTTCTTGTCTTCCTTGTCCATCTTAGACGTGTGTTACTCTACAATCATCCTCCCGGCTATGGTGGTCAATGCTATAACAGGAAACAGGAGGATATCTTACAGTGGATGCTTTATCCAGCTCTATTTCTTCATCTGTGTTGGAGGAACTGAATGTCTTCTTCTGGCTGCCATGGCCTATGACCGATATGTAGCTATATGTAACCCCCTACAGTATGTCCTCATTATGAACAAAAGGTTCTGCTCCTACATTGTGGCAGGATGTTTCCTGCTTGGTTTGATCAACTCTATGTTCCACACTTTGATGACTTTGAGCCTATCATTTTGTGGATCTCGCAATATCAATAATTTCCTCTGTGATGTTCTTCCAATGTTAGAAGCTGCATGTAGCGACATATACAGTAGTCAGATGCTGATAAGAGTAGACACGGTGCTGCTTGGAGTATCCACATTTTTAGTTGTGATGAACTCCTACACACACATCATTTCCACCATATTGAAAATCCATTCTTCTGAGGGGAGGAAGAAGGTTTTCTCTACATGTTCCTCTCATATCATTGTTGTCACAATTTTTTACATAACAGGTATCTTGAGCTACAATGGCCCCAAGTCTGGAAAATCTTTTACTGGTGCCCGAGTGTCATCTATTATGAACTGTGTGTTACCTCCATTGCTGAATCCCATCATATATTGCCTAAGAAACAACGAGGTAAAGAGAGCCTTAAAAAAAGCAATCACTAGTATTTGAAAACTAAAAGAAAGACATAAGACTCGGAGTTCATTTGTTGCATGTGACCCTAACAGCCTTAGTAAATAACCCTTCTTGAAACATCATCTTATATCAAGTTGTTTAAAAAAGGTGTAATTCCTGAGCCCAATTTCAAGATCTATAAGAGTGCTCAACAGCTACAAGGTGCCATCTATAATACTCTACAAGTGCAATTATTACCTCTGTACTCCCTGTTAGAGTTTAACGAACACCTGGAAGTCTGGGTTCGACGGGTTCGGCCGAACTTCACAAAAAAGTTTGGGTTCGTGATCCGAACTTGACCCCGAACCCCATTGGAGTCAATGAGGACCTGAACTTTTGGGCACTAAAATGGCTGTAAAATAGCCCTGGAAAGGGCAAGAGGACTGGAAAAGGCAGCAAAATGTGCCTAAGAGCATGGCAACTGCTCAGCAAATAAATGTGGATAGGGAACTGACAGTGCACCTGCCACCCAGCAAACAGAGGATGTGGCAGCAACGCCACCACGTCTTTCAAAGTCACCAAGCATCTCCACAGAATCCCATGGAAGGTTTCAGCTGTCCATCTCCTAAACACTGGAGAAAAAGAGGAAGTACCCCCCTACCCACCCGCTATCCCTGGCTCTGAATGCCTGGATTTCAAAATTCCTGGTCCTTTGAAATGCTGTCATTCTGTCTGGTGGAGAGTTTTAAAAACCTTATGGCAGTGGCTGTCCCACAGTACGTGGTTCCCAGCCGCCACTACTTTTGCAGACGAGCCATCCCTTCCCTGCACAACCAAGTGGCGGACAAAATCCGGTGTGCACTGCGCAACGCTATCTGTGGCAACGTCCACATAACCACCAATACGTGGACTAGTAAGCACGGGCAGGAAAGTAATATCTCCCTAACAACACACTGGGTAAATGTAGTGGCGGCTGGCCCAGAGGATAGCATTTTTGCGAATGTCCTTCCGCCCCCGAGGATTGCAGGGCATTTCTTTTTTCCTCCTATTGCCTCCTCCTACTCAGCTTCCTCTTCCTCTACCACCTCCTCATCCGCTCAGTGTAACACTTTCACCACCCACAGCAGCACAGTCAGGGGGAAATGACAGTAGGCTGTTTTAAAACGTGTGTTTGTGGACAAACCCCAAACTGCGCAGGAGCTGTGGAGGGGCATGGAACAACAGACCGATGATTGGTTTATGTCACTGAGCCTCCAGTCCGGCCTGGTGTTGTGCGATAATGGGCGAAATATCATAGCAGTTCTGGGCCTAGCCGGTTTGACGCACATCCTCTGCCTGCCACATGTGCTGAATTTGGTGGTGCAGAAATTCCTGAACACCAGACAGTGAAAATCAATTCAGTTAATCCAACACTTATATTCTGGTGGCACAAATTCACTTTTATTGTCGCTCAAGGACTCCTGCGGCCTGAGCTGCAGATGTGACAAATAATTTTATTAAATTATTAAATTTGTGGTTAGATTGTCGGTTAACATTTCCACGGCTATCAGGACTTTTTATTATATATTGGAACAAAAACTATACAAGGAACATTTCAACAAGAGAAAATTAACCTGAACAGCCCCACACCCTACACACACAACCCCCCCACCCCCATCCTTCACTCAAACCATTAACACACTATTTACAAATTTATTAAAAGCATATTAAAATAACTATCGTGTAGCTAAACTAACTATATAAACAAACAAAACTATATACACGGCTTATCCTTAACTTAAGGCCAGCCAAATACAAGTGGCTCAGATGGTGGGTTCCTGCACCAACATAGGCCCTGGCCTGGAACACAATTGCCTAGCCAGGGCACAGTTCTGGAGGATGAGGAGGAGGAGTAGGAGGAACTGTGTTCTCAGCAGGTCGGCACCCAAGCCAGCTCACGAGCATTACTGGAGCATGACTGGATACAGAGGACACAGATGTTACACCTCCCTCAAAGAGGACAGCTTGTCCTTGCCTCTGGGCAGCCTGGCACACATGAGCGACTACATGGTGCAGTGCCTGTGCAACGACCGCCGAATTACAGCCACATTCTAACTTGTGCTGATTACTGGGTGGCCACCCTGCTGGATCTCTGTTACAAGAACAACGAGCCGTCCTTAATTGCCTCACTGGAGCGTGATAGTAAGGTGCGCCCGCTAGTAGACACGCAGCTGATGGCATTTACACCTGACATCGGGGACTCAGTGGAACCACAAGGTAAAGGCAGAGGAGGAGGAGAAGGAAGTCAACAACGCAGCTGGGTCACCACCAGCACCTCAGAAGGCAGAGTTAGCATGGGCGAAATGTGAAAAAGCTTTGTCATCATGCCACAACAGCCTGCACCACCAGATATGGAACGTCTTAGCAGGAGGTAGCATTTCAGCAACATGGTGGAACAGTACACATACTGACTGATGGGTCTGCCCAGGGGCGTAGCAACAGGGGAATCTACTGCTTTGGGGCCCTGACCTAGAAGGGCCCCATCCAGGAGGAGGAGGAGGAGGACTAAAAGACTTTGTCAGGGCCCCCTCAACAGTATTATACAATGAAATTATATACAGTGGCAGTATAGACAGTGTATAAAATGGATGGAACAGATGCCGGGCCTGGTCTGAGAGAATGATCTTTAGTAGCCACAGGAATGGCGGCATGAAAGGAAGGGGTTGCGCAAAAATTACTGGGAGAGGGGGCCCCAATCAAAAATTTGCTGTGGTGCCCAATCATTATTAGCTACGCTACTGGGTCTGCCCCATTCAACTTCTGGGTCTTCAAATTGGGCACATGGCCTGAGGTTGCCCTTTACGCCTTGGAGGTGCTGGCCTACCCTGCAGCCACTGTATTGTCTGAACGTGTGTTTAGCATAGCTGGTGGCATTAGCACAGACAAGCGCAGCCGCCTGTCCGCAGACAATGTGGGCAAGTGTCACGACTGTGACTGATCCAGATAGGTCTGGGAAGAGAAGATCGCAGCGACTTGCTACTCGCGATAGCTTGTGAGTTTGCTTCATGGTTCAGGGTATGTCATCCAGGTTTTGCCTTGTGAACCTTTTTGTCCTGACTGGGAGTTTGTAGGCATTCTTCTCAGGTGAGTGCTGTCTGCCACTCCCAGCTACTATATTAGTTTCAGTTTCACTTGCAGTCATTGCCAGCAAAAATGGTAATATTCCACCCAACAATTTAAAAGAAGATTGTTCAAATTTTCGGTCCCTGTCACCTATGAAGAGCAAGGGTTTGTACCTGGCAAAAATGGTAATATTTCACCCAACAATTTAAAAGAAGATCGTTCAAATTTTCGGTCCCTGTCACCTATGAAGAGCAAGGGTTTGTACCTGGCAAAAATGGTAATATTTCACCCAACAATTTAAAAGAGTAATATTCACATTTTCGGTCCCTGTCACCTATGCAGAACAGAGGTTTGTACCCGGCAAAAATGATAATATTGCACCCAATAATTAAAAAGAGGATTATTCACATTTTGGGTCCCTGTAACCTATGCAGAGCAGGGGTTTGTACACTGCAAAAATAGTAATATTGCACCCAACAATTTAAAAGAAGATCGTTCAAATTTTCGGTCCCTGTCACCTATGAAGAGCAAGGGTTTGTACCTGGCAAAAATGGTAATATTTCACCCAACAATTTAAAAGAGGATTTCCCGCATTTTTGGTCACTGTCACTTATGCAGTGCAGGGTTACTTGACAGCAAAAAATTGGAATATGTCAACCCCTGAACTCCCAGACGGATTAACTATATTATTGGCCCCGGCACATATGCAGCGCAGGCCGCAAAGGGAATTCCTGTCCTAAAAAATTTATGATTTTTTTCACCACCCATGAAAAACATGCATTTAAGTGGTATATTTTGGGGTGTAGGACCTCATTGTTCTCAACATCATCTTCCACCCAGTCTTCACCCTTGCCCTCTTTGTCAGTCTGCACACCGCAGAAAGCCACAGCAGTTTGCACCTGTGTTTCGTCATCATCAGAGAAGTGTTGCGGTGGTCTTCCCCTGTACTCATCCTCAAACCTAAGTGGTTGGGTATCCGTCCACTCAATCTCTTCCACTTCTGGGGCAGGGCTATGGTTATGGCCCCGGAAAACCCAGCCAGCAGAGTCATCAAAAAGCATAAGAGACTGCTGCATTTAACTGCCAATAGTCAACAATTAAGTTCACTAACAGTAAAGCAGTGCCCCTGTCATAAACAGAATACATTTCTTTAGGTCAGACAACAGTGTAACGGAGCAATTCAATACAATTACTTCACTATCACCAAAAATTTTATTTTTCAAACCAACAATGTAAAAGCAGAAGTTAACGGTTTAATTTGAAATGCAGCGTGCAACGCAAATGTGCTATCTACCACAAAACCAGTGTGTTTGCAACCAACTATGTAAATGTGGAGTTCAAATGACTGAAATACAGGGTAGGCCTCAGATCTGCTATGTAGCACAAAACCAATGTTTATTGCAACAAATTAAATGCAGTAGGTCACTGCTGAAATGTAAAATAGGTATTTGTGCGGTGTATGCAAAACTGCTGTGTGGACCAACAATACGGGTTTATTTCCCCAAAATATACCAATACAGTATTTCACTGCTGAAATTTAAAATAGGTATTTGTGCAGTATATGTAAAACTGCTCTGTGGACCAACAATACCAGTTTATTTCCCCAAAATACATAAATGCAGTATTTCACAGCTGAAATTTAAAATAGGTATTTGTACGTTGTATGCAAAACTGCTCTGTGGACCAACAATACCGGTTTATTTCCTCAAAATACACCAATGCAGTATTTTACTGCTGAAATTTAAAATACGTATTTGTGCGGTGTATGTAAAACGGGTCTGTGGACCAACTATACCTGTTTATTTCCCCAAAATACAGGAATGCTGTATGTCAATACAGAAATGTAAAATAGTTATTTGTGCAGTGTATGCAAAACTGGTCTGTGGACCAGCAATACGGGTTTCTTTCCCCAAAATAGACCAATGCAGTATTTCACTGCTGAAATGTAAAATAGGTATTTGTGCGGTGTATGCAAAACTGCTGTGTGGACCAATAATACTGGTTTATTTCCCCAAAATACACCAATGCAGTATTTCACTGCTGAAATGTAAAATAGGTATTTGTACGGTGTATGTAAAATGGGTCTGTGGACCAACTATACCTGTTTACTTCCCCAAAATACAGGAATGTTGTATGTCACTACAGAAATTTAAAATAGTTATTTGTGCAGTATATGTAAAACTGCTCTGTGGACCAACAATACCAGTTTATTTCCCCAAAATACACAAATGCAGTATTTCATAGCTGAAATTTAAAATAGGTATTTGTGCTGTATATGTAAAACTGCTCTGTGGAACAACAATATCGGTTTACTTCCCCAAAATACACCAATGCAGTATTTCACTGCTGAAATTTAAAATAGGTATCTGTGCGGTGTATGCAAAACGGGTCTGTGGACCAGCTATACCGGTTTATTTCCCCAAAATACAGGAATGCTGTATGTCACTACAGAAATGTAAAATAGGTATTTGTGCGGTGTATGCAAAACTGGTCTGTGGACCAGCAATACGGGTTTCTTTCCCCAAAATAGACTAATGCAGTATTTCACTGCTGAAATTTAAAATAGGTATTTGTGCGATGTATGCAAAATCGGTCTGTGGACCAACTATACCTGTTTATTTCCCCAAAATACAGGAATGCTGTGTGTCAATACAGAAATGTAAAATAGTTATTTGTGCGGTGTATGCAAAACTGCTCTGTGGACCAACAATACGGGTTTCTTTCCCTAAAATACACTAATGCACTATTTCACTGCTGAAATTTAAAATACGTGTTTGTGCGTTGTATGCACAAGTGCTCTATAGCACTAAAATACATGTTTTTGCCCCCAACTACAGAAATGCACTATGTCACCCCTAAATTATAAAATAGGTAATGTAGGGGGACTTGACCTGCCAGAAAAAAGGAATTTTTCCTTCACTGTGCTACCAAATAAGCATTAGACTTATGCCCCTGGCAGGCTGGCACACATGCAGGTCACATGCAGTTCCAAGGACACTGCAGTTGCAAAAATGGCCACCGACCCCACCTCAGTAACAGATGGATTCAAAAAAATCATTTAGCAGTATCACTGGGCTCAGGGAGTGGTACAAAAATGTAGGATAGCAGTAGCACCCTGCCTCAATATTTGCTGTAGCTTGAAGATTTCACACCACCAAGTTCAACAGATTTCTTTCCTAATCTCTCCCTGAGAGCACCGGCAGCAACCTGTCCCTGCACTAAGATCAGCAGAGTGACGTGCGGCACTACGTGACTCCAGCTTATAAAGAGGCTGGGTCACATGCTGCACTCAGCCAATCACTGATGGCATATCAGTAGGCATGGCTTTGATGGCTTCTTAGGGCAAAGTAGTGAAACGCTTGCTGATTGGCTGCCTTGCAGCCTTTCAAAAAGCGGGAAGAAATCGCAAACAATGAACGCGAACTTTTACGGAAATGTCCGGGTTCGGGTCTGGGTGCAAAATATGGTAAAGTTCGGTACGAACCCAAACTTTAAAGTTCGGGTTCGCTCAACCCTACTCCCTGTAGCTATGTCTATGGACAACTTGAAATGGTTTAAACAAAGGATGAGCAAATTAATTAGTTCATTATGAATTTCACAAAACGTTGTCTACCAAACAAACCTAACGTTTTTCAGGTTCCCTTTAGACGAATTCAGTAAAACTGTGCATAGGGCTGTTTTACTGCATATAATAGGCAAAACCACAAGGAAAAAAGGAGAAGTATGATCACACGACCCTGGGAGTTAGTGTTGGGGGGAGGACCTGCCCTAATTCGCTCAGAGGCTGAAAAACATCCTCATCAGCCAATAAGGAGTGGCAGCAAGCAGGGAGATGCCTGTGCAGTACAAGCAGATTTCATTCTGTATTGCTCTGTAGATGAGGGTGGATAAGTCTGTGCAGAGTCTGACAGAAAATGATTTTACACAATATACAGATGCAAACAATATACATATTCTAGTGTAACACTGTGTATGGACGGAATAAGGAAAATGAATTGGAAGACTTTAATTAGGGAAATATTGAGAGGTTGTACACACTGCTTAACACTAGGGATGATCGGACCCGTGGATGTTCGGGTTTGGCTGAACTTTGAGTTAAAGTTCAGTTCGGGTAGCCAAACTTGAACCTGAACCTGAACCCGATCCCGAACCCCTTTGAAGTCAATGAGAACCCGAACTGGGGCTGTAAAATAGTCATAGAAAGGGCTAGAGGGCTGCAAAAGGAAGTACAATGGGGATAAGAGCAGGACAATTGCCCTACAAACAAATGTGGATAGGGAAATTACTTAAAATAAAATAGAACACATAAAAATAAAAAATTGTAATCTTGAACCATGAGGAGGAGGTCCAAGTAGAGTAGGAAGTCCAGGAGGTTGTGGACGTGGTGGTGTACGTAGAAGAGGTGGAGGAGACGGAGGAGGTAGCCAATGCTGTTTTGTGTTTTTTCTTGTGTGTTTTTTTTGTCTGTTAATTCTGTGTGTGACCTATTGCCATATTTTGGGGTGCTGCCGGTAAACTTCTCTACTCTGCCAATATAAGAAATAATCTTGAACCAGGAAGTGGAGGTCCGAGTGGAGGAGGAGGTGGGCATGGCAGTGTTGGTGGAAGAGGTGGAGGAGGTAGCCAACACTGTTTTTGTTGTGTTTTTATTTTTTGTTTTGTTTTTTATTTAGGTAGGCCCCAAAACATTGGCAAATGGCAAACAGAACAAACTGCGCTGGAGTATAACAATGGCTGGGTGCGGCCGGTAAACCTCTCTACTCTGCCCATGGTACAGACAAGTCTTGTAGGATCTATGCCTGATTCATTTTAATCAACGTGAGCTTGTCCACATTGGCTGGGGACTGGTGAATGTGTCTGTCCATGATCACACCCCCTCCCATGCTATACACATGTTCAGACAATACACTTGCTGCAGAGCAGGCCAGCACCTCCAAGGCGTAAAGGGCAAGCTCGGGCCATGTGTTCTATTTGGAGACACAGAAGTTAAATGGGGCAGGCCCATCAGTCAGTACGTGCAGATGCGTGCACACGTACTGTTCCACCATGTTGCTGAAACGCTGCCTCCTGCTAAGATGGTCAGTGTCAGATGGTGGTGCTGGATGTTGGCGTGGTGGCGTGCTGACAAAGTTTTTCACATTTTGGCCATACTGAGCCCCCGCTGTCAGGTGGGAACGCTGTCAGTAGTGTGTCTACCAGCATGCGCATTTATTCACGCATGCTCTGATCACATTCCAGTGACGGAAGTAAGGACAGCACGTTTTCCTTGTAGCCGGGATCCAGCAGGGTGGCCACCCAGTAATCAACACTGGTAGCAATCAGGGCAACTCATTGGTCGTTGCGCAAGCACTGCAGCACGTACTCGCTCATGTGTGACAGGCTGTACGGAGGCAACGACAAGCTGTTCTAGGTGGGAGGTGTATTGTCTGTGTCCTCTGTATCCTCCCACCCACGCTTCATTGAGGTCAGTGAGGTGATTTGGGTGCCCCCCTGCTATCAAAACGGTTCCTCCTCCTCAACATCCTCAAAACAGTGCACCACGTCCCACATGGAGGCCCACTCGTTGGTGTTGAAGTGGTGCTGTTCCGCAGAGCGACTCACCCGTGTGTGATGCTGGTGAAACTCCATTATCGTCTGCTGCCACTCGCACAGTCACTCCGAAACAGCCTGTATATCACATAAAAGAGGGCCTTATTCCAATTGTGGTACAATTGTTCAGGTAGTGGCACTCCTACACTCATAAAGCCTATGCACTAAGTGAAAGGGCTGCCAAAAATTACAAGGAACCGGTACTACAATACACCCTTTATTTCCCATAAAGGAGGGCATCATACACACCCTTGAAAAATTATGTTTGGTGGCCTGCTGGTGACTAGTGTTGAGCGCGAATATTCGAATAGCGAATTTTTTTAGCGAATATCGGCACTTCGCTAATTCGCGAATATTTCGAATATAGCGCTATAAATTCGCTATTTCGAATATTCGTTTTTTTTGTTTTTTTTTTTGGCTTCCTGGCTGCTCTAGTCAGTGCCCATTGCCGCTTCTGCCGACTTCCGTGCTCATGGAGTGTCCCCATCCATGGGAACGTCTCCATATACTAAAATGTACTGTCGGATTTGAGGAATTACGTTGAAATCGCAATGCGATTAATTCAAGTTATATTAATCGCATTGCGATTTCAACTTAGAGCTGGGTTTATAATGGGTCAGCTTGCTAGAATGAACGAAGTTAACGAATATGGAATATAGCAGCACTGCTAAGTTGAATTCGCAATGCGATTAATTTAACTTAAAGTAATCGCATTGCGATTTCAACTTAGCACTGCTAGTGCCACTGCAGTGCTATATTCCATATTCGTTAATTGTAGCCTATGTAAGATAGCAGTGCTAAGTTGAAATCGCAATGCGATTACTCAAGTTAAATTAATCGCATTGCGAATTCAACTTAGCAGTGCTGCTATATTCCATATTCGTTAACTTCGCTCATTGAATCGTTAACTCGCTCATTCTAGCAAGCTGACCCATTATAAACCCAGCTCTAAGTTGAAATCGCAATGCGATTAATATAACTTGAATTAATCGCATTGCGATTTCAACGTAATTCCTCAAATCCGACAGTACATTTTAGTATATGGAGATGTTCCCATGGTGATGGGGACGCTCCATGAGCAAGGAACTTTATGGTTGGCTTGGTAGAATTAGCGAATAGCGAATATGACGAATGTATTCGTCATATTCCTCAAAACGAAGATAACGAGTATTCTACATCTTCGTTTTAGCAACCTATTCGTCAACCTCGCTAATTCTAGCAATCAAATAGGAAGGTTGACTATAGAGACAGCTGTGTTAAATTCGCTATGCGATTTATTTTTATTTTTTTAATAGAATAATTATATTACTTGATATAATTATTATAATTATTCTATTTATTTAAAAAAATATATAAATAATCGCATAGCGAATTAAACACAGTTGTCTCTATAGTCAACCTTCCTATTTGATTGCTAGAATTAGCTAAGTTGACGAATAGGTTGCTAAAACGAAGATGTAGAATACTTCGTTATCTTCGTTTTGAGGAATATGACGAATACATTCGTCATATCCGTCATCTTCGCTATAATTCTAGATATGAAACCAATAGGAAAGTAGCCTTAAGTTAAAATCGCAATACGCGATTATTTAAATCGCATATTAATCGCGGTAACTAGAATAATGACGAATATTCGATTTCGACGAATATGAAACGAATATTCATTCGAATATTCGCTAATTTCGTCGAAATCGAATATGGCACCTGCCGCTCATCACTACTGGTGACCCTCAAAAACATTTGGAGCAAGGGCCGGATGGTGACCCTCTAAAACATTAGGGGCGAGGGCCTGCTGCTGAGCTGACCCTCTAAAACATTAGGGGCGAGGGCCTACTGGTGAGCTGAAGCTGTAAAACATTATATGCGAGTGCTTGCTTGTGAGCTGACGCTCGAAAACATTATCTGCGAGTGCCTGCAGGTGAGCTGACACTCTAAAACACTATTTGTGAGTGCCTGCAGGTGAGCTGGTGCTCTATAACATTATATGCGAGTGCATGCTGTTCAGCTAACGCTCTAAAACATTATATGCGAGTGCATGCTGTTCAGCTGATGCTCTAAAACATTTTATGTGAATGCATGCTGTTCAAATGACGCTCTAAAACATTATATGCGAGTGCATGCTGTACAGCTGATGCTCTAAAACATTATATGCGAGTGCATGCTGTTTAGCTGACCCTATAAAAAAATTAGAGTGGAGGGAATATATACAATCTGGATGAGGAGGAGGAGGAGAAAACAAGATTCAACCATATGCTCTTTTTGTGTGTTGGAAAAGGTGCATGGGAATACACTACAGTAGATTATAAATGGTAGATTGAAATTGCCTTTATGTTCATCATCAGCTCAGCTCTCCTCTGGTGGAGTTGAGAAGTCAGGGGCAATCCAGGCCTTGTTCATTTTTATCTGAGCCAACCTGTCAGCATTGCCAGTGGACAAGCGGATAAACATATCTGTTTTAATGCCAACAGCAGCACTAAATACACGCTCAGACAAAACGCTGGCAGCAGGGCAGGCCAGCACCTCCAAGGCGTAGAGCGCAGGTTAGTGCCACGTGTCCAGCTTGGACAACCAGTATTTGTAAGGCACTGAGGGATCATTTGGGATGCTGACACGGTCTGCTATATATTCCTTCACCATCTTCCAAAACTTTTACCTCCTTGTACCACTAGGCCGCGCTTCAGGGTGAGGTTGCTGGCGGGGTGTCATGAAAATGTCCCATGCCTTGGAGAGTGTTGCTCTTCCTTTGTTTGAACTGCTGTGTGTTCCCCTTGTCTCCCTTCCTCAGTTGCCTAAGAAAGTACAGACTCTGCCGGCCGCATTGTCAGATGGAAAATTTTGGAGCAATCTGTCAACAAGTACCTTCAGGTATTGCACCGTTTTACTCGTCCTCTCCACCACAGGAATGAGAGATGAGAAGTTCTCTTTATACCAGGGGTCGAGAAGGGTGAACATCCATTAATCTGTGTTATCTAAAATGTGTATAACACGAGGGTCGCGGGAAAGGCAGCCTAACATGAAGTCAGCCATGTGTGCCAGAGTACCAACAGGCAAGATGTCGATGTCGACATCAGGATGACTCTCCATCTCTTCATCCTCCTCTTCTGCCCATCCACGCTGAACAGATGGAATTAAAGTTCCATGGGTACTAGCCTCTGTAGCAGATGCAACTTTCTCCAGCTCCTCCTCTTCATGGTCCAATTTGCACTGAGAAGACGAACTATGGGTGGTCTGGCTATCACTCTGTGTAACGTCCTCCCCCATCTTCTCGTCTGCCACATTCAGAGTGTCCTCCTTAATTGTGAGCAGCGATTGTTTGAGTGGACACAGCACTGGGATGGTTTCGCTGATAATAGCGTTATGGTCACTAACCATCTGTGGGGATTCATAAAAATTTTTAAGACCTCACAGATGTCTGACATCAATGCCCACTCCTCGCTTGTGAATAGTGGCAGTTGACTCGAAAGGCGACGACCATGTTGCAGTTGGTATTCCACAACTGCCCTCTGCTGCTCACAAAGCCTGGCCAACATGTAGAAAGTAGAATTCCAGCGCGTGCTCACGTCACACAAGCTGCAAGCGCTGCTGAAGCGACTGATGGCTGACTGCTGCTGGAGGTGGAAGTGGAGGAGGAGGCGACAGGGGAGGAGAAGTGGGGGTTGGAGCAAGTAACATAGCTGCTGGCGGAGACCCTGATGGACGTAAGACCCGCAATCCTGTGCGTGGGTAGCACCTGTGCCATCCCAGGGTACGACTCACTCCCGGCCTCCACAACATTCACCCAGTGTGCGGTCAGGGAAATGTAGCATCCCTGGCCACCAGCACTTGTCCATGTGTCTGTGGTGAAGTGGACCTTCCCAGTAAGTTTGTTAGTCAGGGTACGGCTTATTTTGGTACGGCACAGATTGCAAACTACTACTCTTTTGTCGTCTTAACTTTAAAAAAAAAGGCGCCATACTGCGGAACACCTACCCCTTGGTAGATTTACGCATGGGGGTAACGGTTGCGGGCCTGGTTGGTGTGGGCGAACTTCTCCATTTTGCAACCCCATTGCCTCTTCCCCGACTGTTGCGGTGCTGCAGATCCCTCCCCCTCTGTACTGCTGTCCTCGCTTGGCTTTTCACCTTCCCATGTTGGGTCAGTGACCTCATCATCCACCACCTCCTCTTCCACTTCCTCACTCTGCTCATCCTCCTGACTTGCCCTAACCACAACCTAAGTGATTGACAACTGTGTCTCATCATCATCCACCTTGTGAACGAATGATTGCCATTCACCACCGTCATCTTCTTGAGACTGTGAAGGCTCAAGAGGTTGGGAATCAGGGCACAATATCTCAGGTACCTCTTTAGGCGTACTGGGTGTGAGGGCCAAATCTAATAGTG
The DNA here is from genome assembly GCA_033119425.1 of Bufotes viridis. Taxonomy (NCBI): domain Eukaryota; kingdom Metazoa; phylum Chordata; class Amphibia; order Anura; family Bufonidae; genus Bufotes; species Bufotes viridis. The sequence goes on from CM065590.1 coordinate 504,242,866, forward strand.
GCGCTGGAAAGAGCTCCCCGGAATATCCGAGTGTGGGATCACTCGTTTGGCAAGCCTCTCCATGGTGGGAGGAAGGATGATTAGAGTGAGGATTCGGTTGACCAGACTCTTGGCTACAGAGACTGGACTTGGCGGTGCTTAACAGACTGGAAGCATTATCTTCAGCAATCCAACCGACCAACTGTTTGCACTGGTCCGACTTGGACAGTGTTGTCCTGCTCTACCCAACTAAATTGGACATGGAGCTGGGTACGGTGGATGTTTTTTTTTTTTCTGGTGCACGGGCAGCAGGCACAGTTTAATTGCGCCCAGGGCCACGGCCTCTGCATGCACCATCAGCATCACGCCCACTTTCCCGTCCCTCAGTGCTCGCCTTCTTCATATTAATGGTTTTGTCACTAGATTAGGCCTAGATTATTTAAATTTGCACTACAGACACTGTTTTCGGATGTAGTACAGTATATGTCACAGAAAGCCACACACTATGGAGACTAGATTAGGTCTAGATTATTAAAATTTGTGCTAAAAAAAAGTTTTCAAATGGAGTACTGTATATATCACAGAAAGCCAAACACTATGAAGAATAGATTAGGCCCAGATAATTTTAATTTGCGCTAAAGAAACAGTTTTCAAATGGAGTACTGTATATGTCCCAGAAAATACACTATGGACAATAGATTAGGCCCAGATAATTTAAATTTGCGTTAAAGAAACAGTTTTCGGATAGAGTACTGTATATGTCACAGAAAACAACACACTATGGACACTAGATTAGGCCCAGATTATTTATATTTATGCTCAGGAAATAGTTTTCGGATGCAGTACTGTATATGTCACTGATGTGTATTATACGCACACACTACAGAGACAGTAGATGAGAGCTGGCCCCTGATTATTTAAATTTACGCTAAAGAAACAGTTTTCGGATGGAGTACTGTATATGTCACAGAAAGCCACACACTATGGAGAGTAGATTAGGCCCAGATAATTTAAATTGGCTCAAAAGAAACAGTTTTCGGATGAAGTACTGTATAGGTCAAAGAAAACAACACACTATGTACACTAGATTAGGCCCAGATTATTTAAATTTACGCTAAGGAAACAGTTTTCGGATGGAGTACTGTATATGTCACAGAAAGCCAAACACTATGGAGAATAGATTAGGCCCAGATAATTTTAATTTACGCTAAAGAAAAAGTTTTCGGATGGAGTACTGTATATGTCACGGATGTGTATTAAACACACACACTATAGACAATAAATGTGGAACTGATTATTTGAATTTATGCAAAAAGACAGTCTGCGGATGATGTACAGTATATGTCACTAATAGGTATTAAAGAAAGATATCTTGCTGCTGTCAAACACACACACAGTAGTCCTTAAATGGACTTTGGGGTGTTTGAAAAGCTTTTGGTAGTAAAAACAGCAAATTTCTCTCCCTGCAGTCCTCCCTCTCTGTCCCTTCCTCAGCACGGATATCACTGAAGCCTGATGAACTGGCATTCGGCCGAGCATGCTCGCTCATCACTACAGAACAGCAATAGAGATAATCTGCAATTCGTTGTGGTGTGTGTACATGTGTTTCCACGAAAGCTAGATGGCTGTATAGTTTCAGGAATATCACACAGAGGGGGCTTGTAGCTAAAGAGCAGTATCGCTGCCATAAATCATTCACTGGAATGTGAATGGGTGCGGCTTCAAGTTGCTGCTGTGGATTTGTGAATTTGTAGCAGAGAAGAATTTGATGATGCTCTGCAGAGCTGTGTGTGGAGTCCGTACTCCAAGAATAAGGTGTGATTATGAACTGTTTGCGGATATTTGTATACATGATGCTGTAGCAAGGATCATGTGAAGGTGTATCAAATTATAATGTGGAGTAAAGGTGGAGTGTTATTTTTTTACAATGCGCATTATAATGCGACTGTTTTAATCTTTTCTTGGGAGATGTTTGATTTTTTTTTTTTTATTTGTGCAAAAATGTTTTTTATTTAAAAATGTATTAAATTTAAAGAAACAAATCTGATAGAAACATTTTCTAAGGGCCCTTCATGTGTTTGTGTCTGTATTGTCAGATTTGTTTGTTTTTATGTGTGTATCATTCTATGTTGATTGTTACATGTTACATTTTCTTATAACACCAGAGATCTGTCATCATGAATGGTTAAAGGGAACCTGTCACCTCTACTATGCTACTCTCACTGAGCATTTCTAAATGCTTTTTGTGTTGCCCTAAACATATAAATTACACTTTTATCTTCATCTGCAGCCAAATTAAATAAGTATGATGCATTTTGTAATTCCCGCCTCTTGCAAATTAACATTAAAGAGTAATTCCTGGCTGGGAGCCTGTTGGGACTTTGTCTCATTTCGCCATAGTAAGGATAGACTGACTAGAAGAGGGAGTATTGCACCATCTGACCAGAAAGGGCGGACTTAGATAACCTAGAGGAGAGGGAGGAGGAAAGGGTTCACATTACAGAGACAAAGACAATCCTTTGTCTATCCCCTAATTAGAAGACACCGCCATGAAAGAAGTCCTTTGTGAATTTAGAGAAAAAAGTAAAGTCTTTTTTGGTGTATACCTTCATGAAACAGTCTATTCGTTTCAACATCAAGAAAGGCTGGGTAAATCTCCAAACCAAAATGCCAAAGGGTATTAAGTGCTGACACAGTGCAGTTCATTGTGGCCATGTAGGCTGGCTGCATGCCCTCTTGCGTACTGGCTGCAGGCTGACTCCTGTGTATGCTGGTTGCTTGCTGCTGCGTGCTGGCTGCGTGTGTGCTGGCGTGCTGTGTGAACTGTGCCATGTATGTGTGTATTCCCCGTGTCTGTATCTCTGTGGCTCCTGTCACCGGTGCCGTGCAGTCTGGCTGCATGCGCTTTGTGTACTGGCTGTGGGTGTTCCCATGTATGCTAGTTCTGCGATGTGTGCTGGCTGCGGCCTTGTGTTTGAACTGTGGCCTGAGTTTGTTCTGTGCTTCTTGTTAATCCTGGTTCTGATGGGTTAACATTCCCTGGTAGGTTCCTGGGTGTGTCTTATCAGGTGCCCTCGTTATGGCAGCTATTTCTACCCGTGAGCTGTGGGGCTTGTGGTCAGTCTGTCTTGTGCCTTGCTCGGTGTAGCCCTTTGCTGATGACCCAGGGGGTTTTGTAATCTGCCCTTCTGTGTGGTGTCTCCTGGTAAAGTGGTGTTGTTGGTGATGTTGTTATATCCTTGTCCATGCCTTGTCTGATCTTCTGTACCTGTTCTGTGCATTCATCCACTCTGTTCCATGTTTAGCCTAGCATTGTTCTAACTGCGTCTAATAGCCTGGCAGTGCCTACTGCTTCTGATCCTGATCTATGTCCAGTCTGGCAGTGCCTACTGCTTCTGGTCCTGCCTGTTCCACGTCTAGCCTGACAGTGCCTACTGCTTCTGATTCTTGTCTGTTCCATGTCTTGCCTGCAGTGCTTTACTGCTTCTTTTCCTGTCCTGTGTATGTTGTGCCTTCGTGAGAGGGCTCCTGGGTTCTCCGGAGGGAGGATGTCTAGTCCGTGTGCAGCTCTTGCCTGTTTGCAAGATGTCCTGGAGGTCTGCCTGGGCCCCCGGAACGTGACAAGTGCAGAGTAAACCACAATACAACAGTATAGACATTCGTCATATTCGCTAATTCTACCAAGCCAACCATACATGGGAACGTCTCCATACTAAAATGTACTGTCGGATTTGAGAATTACGTTGAAATCGCAATGCGATTAATATAACTTGAATTAATCGCATTGTGATCTCTACTTAGACCTGGTTTACTATGGTTGGCTTGGTAGAATTAGCGAATATGACGAATGTATTCGTCATATTCCTCAAAACGAAGATAACGAAGTATTCGCCATCTTCGTTTTAGCAACCATAGTAAACCATGTCTGTTGAAATCGCAATGCGATTAATTCAAGTTATATTATTGCATTGCGATTTCAACTTCGAGCTGGGTTTATAATGGGTCAGCTTGCTAGAATTAACGAAGTTAACGAATATGGAATATAGCAGTGCTAATTGAAATCGCAATGCGATTAATATAACTTGGAGTAATCGCATTGCGATTTCTATTTAGCACTGCTGCTATATTCCATATTCGTTAATTCTAGCCTAATATGTAAGATAGCAGTGCACTGCTAAGTTGTAATCGCAATGCGATTAATATAACTTGAATTAATCGCATTGCGATTTCAACGTAATTCTCAAATCCGACAGTACATTTTAGTATATGTAGACGTTCCCATGGTGATGGGGACGCTCCATGAGCACGGAAGTTGGCAGAAGTGGCAACGGGCACTGACTGGAGCAGCCAGGAAGCCAGGAATCCTCAGGACAGGTAAGAACTACTTTTGGGAAGTGGGAAAGAAAAAAATATAACAAAAAAAGCAAACAAAAAAAAACGAATATTCGAAATAGCGAATTTATTGCGCTATATTCAAAATATTCGTGAATTAGTGAAGTGCCGATATTCGCAATAAAAATTCGCTATTCGAATATTCGCGCTCAACACTACTTATGGTATAACAAAGGGTATAAGCATCCTGCCCAGGGGGCATATATTATAATTCACCAGTGTCAACTATGTGAAAAACATCATGGTATTGCTAGACATGTAGTGCATTGTAGAACATGGCAGCATATACTGTATGTATTGTTACATTAAAAGAAGGAGGATCTTTTCCAAACGATAACGTTGAAGAGGAAATCATAATGGGTCATCATAGAACATGTCAGCATATACTATATATGTAATAACATTAAATCAAGGAGGGTCTTTACCAAATGATTATGGATGAAGAAGAAATCATAAAGGGTCATGCAGTAATTTATTAGTGATATAATTAAATAATGAGCTCTTCAGGGTATATGTTATACTTATGGTACATGATATAGAGAGAGGTCTCCTTAGATGAAATAGTAACTAACTAAAGGATCCAACAATAGTGAGCTATGTAACAAGTACAGCTATAATGCATAGATCACATTGGCAGTATGTCAGTGGATATGATGCAAAGATGGCAGACCTGGTGGTGTATGACGTTTACATAGATTTACCTGGATGAGCTGCACTGGGGGTATACAGCTTAAACTAAGGCCCAGGGTCCCAGAAATAGGTTTAGTGCAGAAAAGTGTATGGCAACTGCCCTGTATGCATGGCGCTGATTATGTGGGGGGCAATTGCATCTTATACACGCTATACGCTGGAGGCCTTGGGGGCAGGACGGTCGGGGTGGTATTTCTGCAAATACCAACTACAGAGGTCAAGAGCAGAGAACTAAAGAAAGAGTCTCACCGCTTGATCAACTATATGCTTCACAGCGCAACATTAGCTAAATATATTAAAGAACAACGTATCCCCAAGGGACTTTGAAAGACAACCTGACCTACACTCTTTAAGGAGGATCTGGAATACTGTAGACAGTTCCAACAGATCCTGAATTGCTGCTTGTTTGATTTGATGACCTTAACCATTTACTTCCTACAAAATAGCATCAAAAATATAGGAGCAGATTGGTACTGCTGAACAGCAACTTAAGGCTACATTACAAACCACGGATTATAACTCTATAAAAGAAAAATTTAAAACCACCCTCGGATCTACAAATGGCAAGGTGACTTTACCAGATTTCAAGATTACTCAAGGGAATATTCCTCTTCTTTGGAATCCTCATATTCCAGCAGGGATGGAGTAAGCCGCTACAGACAAGCAAACACCACTTTTTTAAGATCCAGACGAGGAAGAGGCCCCAGACGAAGACCCGAAGGAACCGTCGATACTCCAAGTGACCACCCTCAAGAGAGGATCACAAGATCACAGGTAAGGAAACTCCATCACAGTTCCTAGTGATCAATATTTCCTCCAAGATCCATCACAAATCCAAGTTCTTCAGAAGGGTTTGTCATTCTGTCCATCGTACAGATTTGACAGCTTCAAAGTGAAATTGTATTTGCAAAGATTCTTTAGGAACTTAAGACTAAAAGTCCACTTTAACGATAATAATTAATTATGTTCCCCACTCAAGGAAAAGAGCAACAATAAGAAAGCTCTTATTTCCGCTAATGAACTAGGACTAAAATCAAGGAGTTCCTTCCTTCCCCCTAAAAGATCCCCTGGAGACCTACATTTCCCTGGTCAACAGGGACATTGACGCCTTCAGAAGGGATATAGAAAAAGGTAAATACAGTTGCCAGTCGATAATGTCCCCGAGGAACATCTTGCATTATAGAGTTTAAAAGAGAATAAGGACCTTATCATTATACCAGCTAACAAGGGCGGCACGCCGGTGGTAATGGATAAAAAGGGATCTGGAGGAGGTTTACAGTCAGTTACAGGACACTAAGGTCTATGAACCCCTACAGCAAGACCCCACACCTATTATCACACAAATAATACAACAAGTTCTAAACCTAAACTTATCCAAAGGAAGAATAGATCAGAATACTGTAACATAGCTCACTAAATCCAATCCCTTCGTCCCTGTACTGTACGTATTACCCAAAATACATAAAAGATTAAATAAACCACCAGGATGCCCGATCGTTGTATCGACCAATTCTATTCTTTCTCCTTTATCGGTCTTTCTTTTGAAACTGTTAACATCCCTGGCCAAGACCACTAAGTCCTTTGTCTTAGACACATCCTAATTTCTACAAACCATCAGAGACATTAAGCAAATTCATCCAGACTGTATTCTCATGACACTCGACGTTGTGAGTCTCTACACATCTATTACATATACCAAAGGCATCTCAGCAATCATAAGATTACTTAACATGGCAGATATCAATCCCAATGTTGTTCAACTATGTGTTGATTTCTTATACTTAGTCCTTACTGAGAACTTTTTCATGTGCCAAAATTCTTTCTATGTCTAGAATCAAGGGACCTCCATGGGGGCACACATGGCGCCCCCTTATGCAAACTGTTAGATGGCTGTTTTTGATGAAGATTTTGTTTATACTAATTCCCTTTTTCAGCAGTGTGTCCTTGTACGGAAGAGATAGATCGACAATGTAATTTGGCATTTGGAATAGCACATTGGAATCTTTACTCACTTTCCCCTCATTACTCAACTCAATATGACCAGAATTACCCTGCATCACGATACCACCTCAATTAATTTTCTGGATACAATAATATTAAAGGAACCTGATGTTAAATTACATACAGACCTCTACACAAAATCCACTGACTGGAACAGCCAACTTTTTCTACATTTTTCTAGCTTCTATCCTACTAGCATGAAGAAATCACTCCCACGGGCCCAGTTCAAAAGAATTACCAGAATCGTGGATAATAAGGACACTATGAAGCAAAGAATAAAAGAAATGTCAAATAAATTCTATACCAGGGGATACCCAGACAGAGTCATTAAATCTGGACTGACTGATACCCCGAGAAAAGCACAGAATCAGTATCAGAGAATACCGTTTGTACATACATACCATTAGTGATGAGCGAGCACCAAAGTATTCGGGTGATCGGGTGTTCGGTCCGAACACATAGGTATATTCGTGTGCTCAGCCGAGCACCCGAGTATAATAGAAGTCATTGGGAAACAACCAGGCACCCCCTACTCTAAAGAGGGGAGGGTGCCTGGTCCATTGGAAAAGGTCTGAAAGGATCGGGAACAGCATGGGGACGATGTCTGAATGCATCTTGGACTCCCAGGTCGCTGCTGGGAACCATGTTGTCCGGGTTGTACGCCACTTTTACAGACTGGCAAAAATAGGCCCAACCACCAAAAAATAAAATCAGGAAAAAATGTTAGGAAACATTCTTTCCTGTATATTCAATTGTATATAAAGTGCAAGTGCTGCCAAAAATTACAAGTAATAGGCACTCCGAAACAGCCTGTATATAACATAAAGGAGGGACCCGTTCCAATTGAGGTACAATTGTTCAGGTAGTGGGACTCCTACACTCATAAAGCCTATGCACTAAGTGAAAGGGCTGCCAAAAATTACAAGGAACTGGCAATATAATACACCCATTTTTACACATAAAGGAGGGCATCATACACACCCTTGAAAAATTATGATTGGTGGCCTGCTGGTGACCCTATAAAACATTACGGGCGAGGGGCTGCTGGTGAGCTGACCCTGTAAAACATTATGGTTGAGGGCCTGCTGGTGAGCTGACCCTATAAAACATTATGGTTGAGGGCCTGCTGGCGAGCTGACCCTGTAAAACATTATGGTTGAGGGCCTGCTGGTGAGCTGACCCTGTAAAGCATTATGGTTGAGGGCCTGCTGGTGAGCTGACCCTGTAAAACATTATGGTTGAGGGCCTGCTGGTGAGCTCACCCTGTAAAACATTATGGTTGATGGCCTGCTGGCGAGCTGACCCTATAAAACATTATGGTTTAGGGCCTGCTGGCGAACTAACCCTGTAAAACATTATGGTTGAGGGCCTGCTGGCGAGCTGACCCTATAAAACATTATGGTTTAGGGCCTGCTGGTGAGCTAACCCTGTAAAACATTATGGTTGAGGGCCTGCTGGTGAGCTGACTCTGTAAAACATTATGGTTGAGGGCCTGCTGGTGAGCTGACTCTGTAAACCATTATGATTGAGGGCCTGCTGGTGAGCTGACCCTCTAAAACATTATGGTTGAGGGCCTGCTGGTGAGCTGACCCTCTAAAACATTATGTGGGAGGGCCTGCTGGTGATCTGACCCTCTAAAATATTATGGTTGAGGGCCTTCTGGTGAGCTCACCCTCTTTAAAAATTGTAGTGGAGGAAATATATACAATCTGGATGAGGAGGAGGAGGAGGAGAAAACAAGATTCAACCATATACACTTTTTTGTGGTGGAAAAGGTGCATGGGAATACACTACAGTAGACTGAGTACATTATAAACAATACATTGAAATTGCCTTTATGTTCATCATCAGCTCAGCTCTCCTCTGGTGGAGTTGACAAGTCAGGGGCAATCCAGGCCTTGTTCATTTTTATCTGAGTCAAACTTTCATTATTGTCTGAGTCAACCTGTCAGCACTGTTTCAGATGCAGTTCAGTATTGGATACAAAAACCCATAGATTTTGGACTCTACACTAGGCCAAGATTAATGGAAGTTGTAATATAGACAGTGTTTTTAGATGCAGTTCAGTATTGGATACAAAAACCCACATATTTTGGACACTACTCTAGGCCCAGATTAATAGAAGTTGTAATATAGACGTGTTTTTAGATGCAGTTCAGTATTGGATAAAAAAAACCACAGATTTTCGACATTACACTAGGCCCAGATTAATGGAAGTTGTAATATAGACAGTGTTTTTAGATGCAGTTCAGTATTAGATACAAAAACCCACATATTTTGGACACTACACTAGGCCCAGATTAATGGAAGTTGTAATATGGACGTGTTTTCAGATGCAGTTCAGTATTGGATACAAAAACCCACAGATTTTCGACACTACACTAGGCCCAGATTAATGGAAGTTGAAATATACACAATGTTTTTAGATGCAGTTCAGTATTGGATACAAAAGCCAACAGATTTTGGACACTCTACTAGGCCAAGATTAATGGAAGTTGTAATATACGCAGTGTTTTTAGATGTAGTTCAATATTGGATACAAAAACCCAAAGATTTTGGACACTATACTAGGCCCAGATTAATGGAAGTTGTAATATAGACAGTGTTTTTAGATGTTCATGGACAAAAATCCAGCTCACTTGACTTAATATGGTTCACCCGTGTGCTCGGAACACCAGGTCAGACCTCGTAACAATATTTGAAAGAAAAAAGTTCCAGCACTCACGTTATTTTGTAGCGTTGATTCCTCATCTTTATTAAGCAATTGCAAGTATTATACAGGACACAAATCCACATGTGTTGCGACTGTTGACGCGTTTTGAACAAAGCTCTTATTCGTAACAGTGAACACAAAGCCTTACCCCAGGATATATATACTGAATCAAGACTAATAGTCACACCCTCACATGGGAGGGAAAAGGGGAAAGAAGAGAGGAAGCTTCTGCCCCTTAATAAGGCGCTGTTCACACTGTTAAACAATACACATATAAAAAAACAAATACAAGTGATATGCAATATAAACATTTATACTTTTAAACTGTTCACATAAAAGGGAAAAAATCCAATCATATTGCATATTAAACCCAACAATAAAAAATATATAAAATATAAAATGCGTGTTATATTCTCCATATATCTGATACTAATGTTCTCAAACTGACTCCATTATCAATAAAAAAGTTATTTTCTCATATTTTCTCATATTTAGGCCATTTGGATATCTAGTATCCAATTTAAAAATCCAGTATGCTTCCCTAAATCATATAAGAGGCTTCAAGTCTCCACCTCCAACTGGAAGTTTGTCCTGCTCTATAGCAAAAGCTCCAGAAGTTTGACCTGCTCTATAGCAAAAGCTCCAGAAGACCACTTACCCTTAGTAACAACCTTTCTCCGTCTGTATATTTACAGCAGACTAAACAAGGAGAGAATACGTGGTTGACCTATAAAGGTTTTACAATATGCGATAGCCAGCGCTGCCACACGTGCAACTACGTGGTGAATACTAGGGTTTTCTATAATGTGGATCATTCTTTTTCTCATCAGATTAGATCTTACATCAATTGTAATTCTACCGGTGTTGGATATATTATCCGCTGTATGGATTGTGAGCTGATGTGTGTGGGTTATACCATTAGGAAATTTAAAACCAGGATTCTGGAGCATCTCAATTATGTAAAGCTTTTGCTATGTTTTTGTCTCATTCTTTTTTTTCTCCCTTTTTTTAAATTTATTTTTTCTCTTTTTCTCTTTCTTTTTTATTTAGGTTGTCACCTCTTTTGTTTTACTCTTTCCTATTCTTCTCCCCTTTCGTTCTCTTTTTCAGCCTTTACCCTCTTCCTTTTCTCTTCCCCTCTCTTTCATCCCCCCCCCCTTCCACTGTACCATCATTCTCCCATATGCTCTATACATGCAACCCATTCTTTATCCCATTCCTATCTCTCTTCTCTGCATACACCATATTTCGGCCACACTACCCAATACTATAAGACATGTAATAAACTTTCCCCATGCATTCTTGATAGTTTAGCACAGTGGACGCCATTTTCGTTCCTGCATGTCTCCTATCGTGCCCATCACTTTTCCTGGCATGCATGTGCGCTCGGTCTAGTGCGCACCGACCGCCAACTTTGAAAGTCGTCCACATGCACCTCGGCATCCCTGAGTTCCGGGACTGCCCCACCCCCAAGGGTTTCAGTGCATGGCATTTATCAGACCCACTTGCCCCCCACATAATCAGCGCCATGCATACAGGGCAGTTGCCCTATAGTTCTCTGTGCTAAACCTATTTCTAGGTCCCTGGGCCCTGTGCGGCTCATGCAGATAAGTATCTGTAAACGCCATGCACTACCAGGTCTGCCATCTTTGCATCATATCCAATTAAATGCTTGAAGCCACGATCTATGCAATATAGCTGTACTTGTTACTTTGTTTCTTTACTATTTCATCTAAGGAAATCTCTCTCTATATCACATACAATAAGTATAACATATACCTTGAGGGGCTCATTATTTAATTATATTACCAATTCTTTATCCATGATGTGTTAAATTTGGTGTTATAGCTCTCACACTCTCATACTGGTCACTGGAGGTTTAACATGGCACGTCATGGCAAAGAACTCTCTGAGGATCTGAAAAATAGAATTGTTGCTCTACATAAAGATAGCCTAGGCTTTAAGAAGATTGCCAGCACCCGGAAACTGAACTGCAACATGGTGGCCAAGACTATACCGCGGTTTAACAAGACAGGTTCCACTCAGAACAGCCTCTCCATAGTCGACCAAAGAAGTTAAGTGCACATGCTCAGCATCATATCACAAAGTTGTCTTTTCAAAATAGATGTATGAGTGCTGCTATAATTGCTGCAGAAGTTAAAGGGGTGGGGGTCAGCCTGTCAGTGCTCAGACCATATGCTGCACACTGTATCAAATTGGTCTGCATGGCTGTCATCCCAGAAGGAAGCCTCTTCTAAAGATGATACTCAAGAAAGCCTGCAAACAGTTTGCTGAAGACAAGCAGACTTAGGACATGGATTACTGGAACCATGTCCTGTGGTCTGATGAGACCAAGATAAACTTATCTGGTTCAGATGGTGTCAAGTGTGCTGCCGGCTGTGGGAGCTACAATTCATTGAGGGAACATGAATGCCAACATATACTGTGACATAGAAATAGGTGTGAACAGTGGCTCAACTAGCCCAAAGTGATGGAATAGGTGCTCACTCCAAAGACATACCCAATGTCAGAAAATATAACAAAAATTTGTGATATATCGGAGGGCACTCAATATTTAGTGCTGCGTGAAACAGTCCATGCAAATGGATCAAATCATATAAACATTTATTAACATGTGACATACATCTAAAATACCATAGATACAAATAATAAAATGGCATCTGTGGGGCATCCTCAAACAGAAGGTGGAGGAGTACAAGGTCTTTAACATGCACTATATGCACTACATGCACTATATATATACACTACTTATACAATAACAACACTAGATATACCCCACAATACCCTCTAAATATATCTCTACTCACCCACTGTACAATTACCTATGTACACATACACACACATATACAATTGTAGCTCCTCCCCTCCCACTAAAATGTCCCTAGATAAGGGAATGAATATGAAGCAGAGCAGTTAATGTAATATAGTAGAAATGGGGTAGGGCTAGGAAAGGGTTTGTATTAGGGCAGTGCAGGGGTTACTCAGCCATTTTCAGGAATTTCAGGGGTTATTGGTGCCTTGCTTGTGGGGCTGCTCAGCTGATGTCATGTCCAGTCTTCCACGTGTGAAGTCCCATTTGTCTAATCCCCCCTTTGTTCCTGTGTTGGTCAATTTAAGCCCAAAGTGCACTCCATCCACCTCCCCAACCTAAGGTGCAGGGATATGACATCATCTTGTGCGTGTGACGGAATGCATGTCTGAGACTGTAATAGCTAACTGCCAATTGACCCCCTGAGGCTGTCAACCTCAGTAGTTTCCAAGGTGTGGCAAGACACAGTTTATGGTGACCTGCAGGCCACCCAACAAGAAACAATGTGTGCCATACTAAAAAAGGCTTGGTTGCTCACACTTAGGCTGTCTGGGGGTGGACCTCAAAAGTAATCAGGGCTGAAGACCTTGTACAACGGCCTACAGACCAGTGAGGGTGGGAGGTTTACTACTCTGTATGTGATCTGTCTGTTTTACCTTATATTTAATCATATTTATTCACGTAGCCTGATGAAGCTTATTTCTTCTCAAATTGTCAAATTCACAATAAAACACATGGTAACCCATGACAGCCATAGTTAGGTCTCCAGTTACCAGGAACAGCATCAAAACCTAGGGCTGGTGTCAAAATACGGTTCCTCATGGGCCACTGAGGGAACTCTCTGAAAAATGTAATTTCTCCTTGGCTGTTCTGCAATCGGCTACCTGATTCTGCAGCTATGGGTCGGTACCTGTCAAACCGACTGAAGATAAGTTTTACATCCAGTGAGCCTGAATATGTGTGATGTATTATGGCTCCCTCCTTCCTTTCTCCGCAGCTGACTGATGATTTTCCAAATACATCCCCCACAGGATTTATCCAGTCATCTGAGTTACATTCTAAGACAGGTTTCTGACTATTTAACAGGACAGTGGACATTTTAACTAACTACAGTGTTTTTTTTTTATCCCCCTCGCCTAGATAAAATAATCATGTTTTGCTATTTTATTTATGAACGTATTTATAATGATGTTTTCGTTTTGTTGTGTTTTCCCAGAGAACACCTTTAATTAAAATTCCTCTGAGGACTTGACGTCCCAGTGAAAAAACCCATGAGTGTTACAGATGACTCCAGAGTTTGGTTCCCTGTCTATGATTTGCTGTATATAGGAAATGGTTTGCTACGCACCAGTACATGGACGCTAACAACAAAACCCTACTTTTTGGATATTGAACAATAATCTAGAAGAACATGTTTACCGATGTGCAATATTTTATCTGCACAATTTTGCAAACCTTGTTTTAATATGGCTAGATATTGGTTACACACAGCTTACTTGCCCCACAGAATGCAGTAAGTATCTTATCACACTACTTTCACATGGGCATGTGTGATCTGTGAAACAAGGTCCGTGTGAGGGCTTCTTTTCCCAGACCGACTGGGGCTTGCCTATTGTATTGTATTCATTCCATCATAATAGAAGTCTATGGCCAGCATAACAGCTCCGTCCGGTTTTCATTATGCTGGAGTCCTCTCCTGCATAACGGAAACCAGATGGATCCGTTATGCAGGCCATAGACTTCTATTATGACTGAATGAATAATGTAATGCATTCTCTCATGGAATTGCATTATGGTCTGTGGTAACAGAATCCATAACGCAATTCAGCATATACCCCAACCCAAACACGAACTTCAAAATATGAAGTTCGCTCATCCCTAATGTAAGCTATCATGCTTTGAGTTCCAACTGAATGCAGGTCTACTGTTCTATATACACTGCATCATTTTATTACAGGACAGTAGGCCCCTGGTCGGGCTGGCCTGAGAAATGTGACCATTACATGGACCTTGTTTCACAGACAACACAGAGACAAAAAATTTGAAGTTAGATTCCTCATAACATGTTGGTCTCTTCTATTTGGTTAGTAAGAAGTTGTACTCATAGACAGTGAGGACTAGATAATGTCAACCCTTTTCTTTAATTAAAGTGGTTATCCGGTAAATAATATTGGACTCCGCCAATGGGATAATGATAAACTATCCTGATGATAGGTTATCATTATCATTTCCTTTAACCTCTTTTAGCAATTATAATAAAAGCAGTACTCTTTCACATATTATAGCTTTTACGTTGGTCCTTTAAAGGTTAACACTTATTTCACCGTTCTTCTCAGTTAGAAGACATTAGGATCCGTTACTTGACATGTATTAGTTGTTCAGTGTGCAAATTATACTCCTCTCCAATAACATTGAAACAATACACTTTTTGTTTTACTGATTTATATTATATTTCTGCTTCTTATGTTATCATCTGTTTTGCCTGTATATCTGAAGCTGGTTACACGTTAGCGATTTTGTATCCGGCAGGCTCTTCCAGCAGGTAACAGCCTACCAGATCTCTCTGCATTCCGGCATTGCCAGAAGCTACCTCTTAGACTTCCGGCTCCAATTACAACAATGGGGTCTGGCAGAGATACAGCCAATATGATGATAATCAACGGCTTCCTATTACAGTTAATGGGACGGCGGGTGACAGGTAGCGTCTGGCAATGCTTAATACAGACATCTCCGGCAGGCTGTTTCCTGCCGGAACAGCCTGTCGGAGATGGCTAACGCTAGTGTGAAACTAGCCTAAGAAGAGGGCATAATACAGAATAGCACAGAAATAAAGCAGGTAGACACACATAAAACCTTTTGCAGCAAACTTAGAACTTTATTCCATGTTTTTCTCTCCACAAGAGGGCATGGTTCACTTTAACACTGTCGAATAACAGCATTTACTCATAACCATACAGTATTTGCACAGGTTTGACAGCTACATCACTTAATGGGGCATAGCACTCTTGATGGTTTCATACGCTTAAAGACTCTAAGCAAATTGAGTCTTAAGTAGAAACACTGTCCTTTAACTATATACAGCCCAAATACACAAGATTTCCAAGGGAATCTCCTTGGATGTTACATGTCTCTAGACCTCAAGTGCTGTAACTCGGAGTCTGGTTCATCTATCCTTCTGCTCCTCCAGTGTTTTCAGTGGCTCATTGGCTCCTCTTCAGGTTCAGTGGAAGCAACCCTTCTGCTTCTTCTTCCCAATGGACCTAGCTGTCTCACCTGGTACTTTGGCAAGGAAGGAAACTCCCTTTTATGCCATGCTCATCGTCAGAAAAACGGTTGTCTTCTGTAGCTGTCTTATCTGCAGTAGTGATGAGCGGGAGGTTTTGACGAAATTCGCGAATATTCGCTAGAATATTCGTCGAAATCGAATATTCGTCATTATTCTAGTTATCGAGATTAATATGCGATTTAAATAATCGCGTATTGCGATTTTAACTTAGGGCAAATTACCAATGGGTTTGATATCTAGAATTAGCGAAGATGACGAATATAACGAATGTATTCGTCATATTCCTCAAAACGAAGATAACGAAATATTCTCCATCTTCGTTTTAGCTACCTATTTGTCAACTTCGCTAATTCTAGCAATCAAATAGGAAAGTTGACTAGAGACAGCTAATTTTTCAATTCGCTATGCAATAATATTACTTTGCTTTTTTTTTTAATAAATAGAATAATTATAATACTTGATAATTATTATAATTATTCAATATATTTTAAAAAAAGCAAAGCAATATAATCGCATAGCAAATTAAACAGCTGTCTCTATAGTCAACTTTCCTATTTGATTGCTAGAATTGAAGTTGAAATGCAATTAATATAACTTGAAGTAACCGCATTGCGATTTCAACTTAGCACTGCTATATTCCATATTCGTTAACGTCGTTAATTCTAGCAAGCTGACCCATTAGAAACCCAGCTCTAAGTTGAAATCGCAATGCGATTACTTCAAGTTATATTAATCGCATTGTGATTTCAACTTAATTCTCACATCCGACATTACATTCTAGTATGGAGGTGTTCCCATGGTGATGGGGACGCTCTATGAGCACGGAAGTCGGCAGAAGCGGCAACGGGCACTGACTGGAGCAGCCAGAAAGCCAGGAATCCTCAGGACAGGTAAGAAATACTTTTGGGAAGTGGGAAAGAAAAAAATATAACAATAAAAAAAAAAATATTCGAAATAGTGAATTTTTAGCGCTATATTCTAAATATTCACAAATTAGCGAAGTGCCGATATTCGCAAAAAAAATTCGCTATTCGAATATTCGCATTTAACACTAATCTGCAGGTCATCACATCTCTTGCATCCATCCGATCAGCAGGGGGGGAAATGAATCTCCTCCCACACACTCCAGCAGCCTTCCTCATCACAGCTGCCCAGCCACTTAAGGACACCTCAATCACAGGGGACTCCCTCTTCTCCCATGATCTGCAAGTGGCTGCCTTGTGGTCACCACAATTGCAGTGACCGCCATTTTATGTCCGTAGCTAGGGACTACAATTCAGGCCTGGTCTGTAGCCTAGTCACTTGATCATTCCTCCAGTTTGCACATGTTAGAGGGAGACCTCTTCCCTTCCTTCTGTGCTCTCGCTCACTTGCTGCCCCATAGTTGCTTTAGGGTACTTTCACACTTGCGTTCGGCAATCCATATACCAACGGATAGCATTTGTTTCCGGATGCGGATCCGTCTATCAAATGCATTGCGATACTGGATCCATCTCTCCGGTGTCATCCGGAAACCCGGATCCGGTATTTCTTTTTTTCGCAGATTTAAAGGTCTTGCATGCGCAGACCGGGAAACCGGATCTGTTTTTCCAGAACACTTGGTACCGGATCCGGCATTAATACATTTTAATGGAAATGAATGCCAAATTCGGCATTCCAGCAAGTGTTCCGGAATTTTTGCCAGAGAAAATACCGTAAAGGAACTGAACTGAAGACATCCTTATGCAAACTGAACAGAATGCTTTCTATTCAGAATGCATTAGGATAAAACAGAAGCATTTTTTTCCGGTATTGAGCCCCTGTGACGGAACTCAATACCGGAAAACTTTAACGATAGTGTGAAAGTACCCTTAGCTGTTGGTCTGATCTATTTTGTGCACCACTGAAGTACAGCATGGTGCACACTGCTCTAGGGACTACTGTACACACCCTTACCCCCTACCACTACCCCTCTAAGAGGTTGCCAGTTACAGGAAGGAAACATCTACTTCTTCACAGTCTGCCTTCTGTTTACCTGCTGTAGTTATTCTCCCAACCAAACAACACTCAGAACTAAGTGTTGTTGTTCAGCTTGGATCATCACTTGATAGCAGACCGAAGTAAGTGGACCTTTACTAAAAGTATCTGACTACCCCTTCTATAGGGGCTAGTCTGTGCAGAAATTCATCTTTCGTCCACCTTCACTGGCTCAGCAAATCAGTTATATATAACAATTTTATATAGTGCTCATTCGCTGCATAAACAATTTATTTTATATGAACTCATTGACAAATAAAGAAATAATGGACCCAGATAGAAATGTCAGATTGCTGCAGAAATTGGCACGCAGTTATGTTTCAGGTAGATATATAAAGAATTACAGGTGTGGTCTCATTAGAAACTGACTCTTGCCACAAGAGGAAGTAAAAGTTCTTCCCTGCTGCCCTATAGAAAGGCTCTCAGAAGCTACTTTTGGGTAGTGAAAGATTGTTATCTGCTAGACATACCTCTACAACACACTCAGATACATTTGTCTAGTTGACAGACTTTGAAACAGGGCACATCATGGGCCTGAGAGAAGAAAGATGATTATTTTGACAAATTGCCCACCATCTAGGCCGTTCTGACCTACCATGTTAGGAGGTGTTGGGAGTAGCTGTTATGTGGGGGCACGCACATTAAGGGCAGGCTCCGGACGGCCCACACAGAACAGCAGTCGAAAGGATCGTTTGATCCAATGACAAGCACAATCAGCATCTAGTTTCATTTTCCACATCCAGACACAAGTGGCACCTTCATTACACAACACTCTCTCTGCCCAGACTTGGTGTCATGGCACCCATTACGTCTCCTGCCATTGACTGTCAGCCACTGTTGCTTTAGTATGCAGTGGTGTTGTGAACAAGAAACCTGGACTACTATGGACTGGGACTGTAGTGTCCTAAGTGATAAATCCTGGTTCTGTTTGGGATCTCACAATGGTTGGGTTCGAGTATGGAGACCTCGTGGTGAGCACATCAATGGAGCCTTTGCTGTGGAGCAACACACTGCCCCATCTGCTAGTGTAATGATCACCCCTAGTAATGATACAAAGGATAATGACAGCTCAGTGACATCCGCACGACATATGTGTTACCCATACATAGCAAGGGCTTCTCAGAAATGTATCTGCCAGATGGAAACACTTGCTTGGCCTGCCTGGTTACCAGATTTATCCCCAGTCGAGCATTTATTTGATCAGTTTGGATGCCTGTTTCAGTAACATATGAGTGTGCAGGATCTAAAGGATCAACTACAACATCTGTGGGCAAATGTTATGCAGGATATCATATGGAACCTATATACCTCCATGCTCAATTGTATCTTATCTTTTATCTAGGCTAGAGGCTGCCCAACAGAGTACTAGATTTTCCTTTTAATTGTACAGTTTCCCTAATAAATGTATTATTTTGCTAACATTGTAATTAGGCCTCTTTCACACTTGCGTTGTTAGGATCCGGCGCGCACTTCCGTCGGCGGAAACGCCCGCCGGATCCGTCACAACGCAAGTGACCTGAAAGCATTTGAAGACTGATCAGTCTTCAAAATGCTTTCAGTGTTACTATGGCAGCCAGGACGCTATTAAAGTCCTGGTTGCCATAGTAGGAGCGGGGAACGGTATACTTACAGTCCGTGCGGCTCCCGGGGCGCTCCAGAATGACGTCAGAGCACCCCATGCGCATGAATCACGTGATCCATGCGATCACATGATCCATTCGTGTGGGGCGCCCTGACGTCACTCTAGAGCGCCCCAGGAGCCGCACGGACTGTAAGTATACTGCTCCCCCGCTCCCCACTACACTTTACCATGGCAGCCTGGACTTTAGCGTCCTGGCTGCCATGGTAACCATTGAGAAAAAGCTAAACGTCGGCGATGCGCAGAAACGATGTTTAGCTTAAGGCCGGATCCGGATTAATGCCTTTCAATGGGCATTAATTCCGGATCCAGTCTTGCGGCCAGTGTTCAGGATTTTTGGCTGGAGCAAAAAGCGCAGCATGCTGCGGTATTTTCTCCGGTCAAAAAACGTTCCGGTCCTGAACTGAAGACATCCTGATGCATCCTGAACGGATTTCTCTCCATTCAGAATGCATGGGGATAAAACTGATCAGGATTTTTCCGGCATAGAGCCGACGGAACTCTATGCCGGAAAACAAAAACGCAAGTGTGAAAGAGCCCTTACTTACATTTAATTCTAACTACTACTAATTCCAACTCCTTTTTTTGTCAGTGAGTATATTTGTATTATATCGTAATGCATACAATTCCCTATAAGAACGAGGGTGTGTGATAATTAATGTTTGAGATTACAAAACCTGCTGTGCAGTATAAATAGGATTTTACTATTGAGAACTTATTCTTAGGATAGGTCATCAATATCATATTAGCGAGGTTCCAACTTTAAGTGAATAGGAACAGTCTGCACTAACCACAGCTACTACACAGTGTATGAAGCAGTGGTGTTGTGGTGCCCGGTTCCAGTCACAGTAACTGTTGAAAACAGTGGATCTCAGGGTGTCCCAGGTGTTAGACCCCCTCCGATCTGATATTGATGACCTATCATAAGGATAGGTCATCACTAGTAAACTCCTAGAAAACATCTTTCACCTTTTAAACCCTCAGTGTTCTACCATCAATTGCCCTGTGGTCTAACAGCAGTCTCTATTTACATACCTTTTTTTTTATTTTTTACTATATGAAGCCTCCTTTCTGATTATTAAGCTGGAAGTCTCCATTTAGTTATGCTTACAGTAAAGATGCTTGGTAGGAGTTGTTGTGTAATAAAAAAAATCCCCCTAACTCTAAGCATACATTAACTGAGTGGATGTAAATGGTGGGGTTTGTTATAGTCTCAGACAACTTCTTAATACGTTCTCATGTTGCTAGGACACCCAGTCTGACATTTAGTTAGCTTTATTTTCCATGCACCCTTAGACAATGATAGTGCTTTCTGGGGACTGTTATGATGTAGGATGTGGGGCAATGGACCTTAAATGTATTATTCTGCATGTGTAAATTGAATGGCAGCAAAGGATAACACGCTAAAAGTCTACCATGAGCTGCCTATAAGAGTAATATAAATACCTGTTTTGTTTGAAAAGTTGGTAATTAGCTAATTTATTGCTGTTTGTGTACCCCTACAAGTGAAATAGCAGTCTGTATATGCAGGTTTGACACTGCACTTAACAAATTACTTATTGCATCACACTGTCTCCCTGGAGAGGGGAGAAGGGGCCTGGATGGAGCAGGAAGTGAGCAGATGGAGTCCGTGCTTGGTGCTGCTGGAGACCAGAAGAGATCTTCTTTGCAGATTCTGAGAGCGAATGGACTGTCTCACAGTGGAGACTGGCGACAGCACGAAGGGGAGGTTTGCAGCGACGACCCCAGGAGTGTCGTTTCTGTAGGATCCAGTTCTGGGGTGGACTAGGAAATAAGATAAAGCACCAAGAACCTACTCAAGGAACTGCAAGTGTGGCTTTTCCGCGTCACATTGCACCACACTGGTAAAGTGCATTTGGACAGACAATAACGCTCCAAGCACAGTTGCATTGCGGTGTACGGGCTGCAAGCTAATGCAAAGCCCATACGCTGGCACCTTCCTATCTCACTGGCTGCTTATAGGGTGTTATATACTGGGAGCTGGAGTAAGGATTACAGCTGCAATCAAAGAGACAGACATCATATACCTGTGGATTACAAATAGGGAAGCCTGATTTAAAGAGACAGACATTTACCTGTGGATTACAAATAGTAATGTGCAATACTTAGGGTGCACCCCAACGAAGAACTCTTCCAGGAACATACTAGTGCAGCTAGGCTGCCTAATGGACTTTGGGAAAGACATCACATTTACTGGTTAATTGTTAGGCTATGTTAAATTCACTGTTGGTTTATTTTCTGTGTACCAATCGTTTTATATATTCTTAGCTTCTTGTTCACTACATTGTTCAGTAAACTCAACTGCTGGGAAAGAACCGTTGTCTGTGTGGCATTGTGTACACTCTGAACCTGTGGGACCATCTCTCGGTCTTCTTTCATTGACAGCAACAACTCACACCTTGTACACTCACTCTTCTGTGTATATTGTTACATTATTGTGTAGTGAAAAATGCAATTATTGGTTTTGTTTTTTCTTACCAAAAAACATTGCTGAGAGAGGGAAAATGACCAATGTAGAGAGTTCCACCCTAAGCAGCAAGCCTGCAAGGTCAGGACTCTATAGAACTAATCAGAAGCTCCAATCAGTGCAGATAGTACATCAGCAAGTCCTCTTGACATCATCATCACATGGTGCACCATAGAGAGGGTGTTACATATGCACCGCTTGGCCTATATAAGCTCTGGGACAGCACGAAAGTGGCAGAGTTGCCCCTTTGTAAATACTTTACTGCTGTGCCTTGAGCATTATGTGGCCCACCATTGACCAGGTATTTAATTGAGCCAATTTGCCAAATGAATGGTAGGGGCTGGTGGAGGAATCCTTTGTTCCCCAGTTGGGGGGCACCTCTGATGCCTCATATATATTCTAGCCATGGGTCTAGGTCTATATTTATTTAGTGGGTCTGGGGTCTGTTTGTTTAGGGAGTCTGGCAGAAAGGTTTTAAATGCATAGAAATACATATATTTAGTAAAAAAGTAAAATAAAAATAACAAGATACAGTCCAACTGTCAGGCAGAATGTAGTGTAGGCAATTTATTTTGCTGGTCTGGCATGTATCCTCCAACAGACTCCATTACAAGCATTTTTGGACTATAGGGAAGATTTATCAATACTGGTACAAAGGAAAATTAGCTCAGTTTCCCATAGCACCCATTGAGATTAATCCTTTCATTTTCCAAAGGTACTCAAAAATGAAAGGTGGAATCTATTTGGTTGCCATGGGCAACTAAGCCAGATTTCTTTTGTACCATTTTGATGCATCTCCCCAATGTATATTTATTTTTGGAAGAAAATTCAATTGTTGAAGTAATCAATGGAAATGGAAATCTAAATGTCCACTAAATAGTGCAAATCAATAGCAAGAAGCTTTCACATGTCTTCATCCTCAACCACATGAAACTTTCAGGAAATAATTCACCTTTTCTTTATTCAGATTTTTACAGGTGAATTGGATGGAAGTAGAAAACAAAACATTGAATGATTTTATTTTTCTTGGATTCACAAAAGGACGAGTCTTTTGTACAATTTTAATGGCCATCATTTACATAATGATCATCATTGGAAATTTTGCTGTGTTTAGCATCATCAAGGTAGACATTCATCTTCAGACACCTATGTACTTCTTCTTGAGTTATTTATCCCTATTAGATGTCTGTTACTCCACAGTAACCCTCCCAGCTATGCTGGCCAATGCTATCACTGGGAACGTTAGGATATCCTTTCATAGATGTTTCACACAGCTCTTTTTCTTTGTCTGCTTTGGAGGGTCTGAATGTCTTCTTCTGGCTGCCATGGCTTATGACCGATATGTCGCCATTTGTAACCCCCTCAATTACCCGGTCATTATGAATAGGAGGTTCTGCTTAGGCTTTGTTGCTGGGTGCTGGATTGCCGGTTTGTTGAATGCCATATTTCATACCTTGATGACTTTAAATCTGACCTTCTGTGGAGATCATCATATCAGACATTTCTTTTGTGATGTCCTTCCAATGTTAGAAGCAGCATGTAGTGACATCCAGAGCAGCCAGGTGTTATTACATGTGGTCACCATATTTCTAGGAATGTCTCCTTTTCTACTTGTGATGAATTCCTACATACACATCATTTCCACTATCCTGAAAATCCGCTCCTTGGAAAGGAGACAGAAGGTCTTCTCAACATGTTCCTCACACCTCATAGTTGTTACAATCTTCTATATTACAGCCATGTTCAATTACAATGGTCCTAGTTCTGGAGATTCCTTCATCATTGTCCAAGTTTCATCTGTCCTCTATGGTATTCTGTCCCCAATGTTAAATCCTATGATCTACTCTTTGAGAAACCAAGAGGTTAGGAAAGCATTCAAGAAAGCAATGACTAGAACACAAATTGTTATAAGGACAATAAGACTATACAACTTAAACTTAAAAAATGTGAAATTACATGCTCTTATTAGTTAATACATCAGGCACAACTGTTAGATTGTGTTATGCATAGTGCAGTGCTGGGCTGGCGCACGAGAGAATCCATCTGTCATTGACTTCAATGCCATGACACTGAGATGTGGCTACACGGGAGGCAGCTTCCCTGGGCCCACTGAGGAAGGGGGCCCATCAATGGCAGAGATGCACATTTATTTTAGAATAAAAATGTACTTTTTAGGTCCAGGGAGCAAGGAATGTAGTAGTGCTAGTGATGGCATTACTCACCACTCCCTGGTCTTTTTCTCCGGGTGCTCACTATGCCCTGAGAGAATACATCTTCAAGACGTTGTGCGAATAGGTACACATTATCACCTGACAATGTTGGACGTTATGCCACAGTGCTGCGTGCTATAGATAGTCAATAAACTAAACGGTCAGAAGACTTGGACAAAATCCCTTTAGGGGTCTCTAACTAACAATATCTGAATATAAAAATATATCTTTATTAGTTCTTGTTTAAAACTGAAAAGTGAAAAAGAAAAAAATGTATCTAAAAATATCAGTAACAGTGAGACCAATTTAATTAGTAGCTACTAGTGGTTCCTAGTGGCAACTAAGGGACTTGTGGTATCTGAACTATAATACAGTCAACCGCAGGTGCACTATTAGTATAGATGATTGAGGTTACATAGTGTCAATGATTGGCACACTACTGCAATTTACAGGGGCATGTTAGATACTACCGTGTGCTGCAGCCTGAAGTAGGTGTCTGTGGGAGTTGGGTGTTGTCTTTATCACAGTGAAAGGTGCCACATCCTTTAACAGTCTATCTGTGTGTGGCCTGCAATTTGGCTACAGGTCACACACATGTATCGACTGTTTCAAAGAGCCTGGCGTGTGTTGTGAACCAGTAGGGGTCAAATTTAACCTCCGTTGCATGCAGCTTTAAATAACAGTCTGCACGTGACCTATTTAATTTTCAGGTCACACGATTGTATCAGCCGCCCTGGAAATTTCTCACATTGTTACACACGCTGCAGCTCAGTTGAAAACTAAGTGGCTACTATACACTGACACTGTGTATCCCTTTTTCCCTCTCCACACACTCAAGCTCAGGCATACCAATTGCACATTCAAAGCTGGTTTCCAATCATACACTTGTAACAATTTATCCCTCAGATGGCCCTTGCGCTACACTTATATTGCTTACTGTTAAACTGCCTAAAACGCTAATCGCTACACTATCTTACACCCTTCCCAACATGTTTCACCACTGTGTGGCTTCATCAGAGGAGGTGGGGTATAGCAGTGCACGAGCATAATAGTGGCCACATTTATCTAGTTCCTGTATCCTCCCTTCTTTTCGAGTATCCAATCCCGCTCCTGGATTCCTTAACTGACAGGTATTTTCTCCTATCCCATGCCGGCCCATAGATACCATTGATTTACCTAACTGGGTTATGGACTGACAGGAGTTTCCTCCTATCGGGTGCGGGCGGGCACATATGTCATTGTGAGCTGCAAGCTGCGCTTGCGATCCGACAGGTATTTGCTCCTATCGGGCCCACAAACGTCATTTCGAACTGCGCTCGCATCCCTCCATCTGTCAGTCACTTAACCCTATCGTGCTCCTTTTAGTCATCTGTATCACCGCGGTATTAGTATCTATGGAGGTATCGGCATCAATGCGCTGCATAGTGTTTGCGGGTAACCGGTTTGATTTTCATGCATAGTGGTTGTGTTAATGTTAATGGGAAGGGCATGGATGAAACTATATTAATCCTATTTGTGGTCGGATCGGCTATCAGAAAGGTGTACCTAACCTATCTAACCCTATCTACAACAAGCAGTAGAATTATGCCATAACTGCTGCGGTAGGGCAGCCTAAAGGGGGCCACCCTAATAAGAAATGACTGTAAGATGGTGTGGGTGGGTGGGTGAAATCAGCTGAACCGGCATCAGCCTGGGCCCCAGGAGCCTGTAAATAGCCTAGCACTCAGCCAGCCTAGGCCCGCAGGTGCATGTAACTAGCCTTGTGATCCGCCTCCCCTCCCACAAATGCAGCAAATATATTTGCTTAAAACTTGTGGTCGGATCGGCTATCAGAAAGGTGTACCTAACCTATCTAACCCTATCTACAACAAGCAGTAAAATTATGCCATAACTGCTGCGGTAGGGCAGCCTAAAGGGGGCAAAAAGAGCAGACCTTAGTTTAGAGCAAAATATATACATACCATTACTACACCCACTTTAAACGTAAAAGACATTCCCCGATTAAGGTGCGGAATATACCGTACATATCAGAGTGACTGCCATCAACCTTACCTCTGTCATGTGCACTGGCACATCATTCTTGGAGGTGGCTAATGCTGATGCGATTGAAGGAGTGGCCGGTAACCAGAAACTATTTACTCCTATGTATACTAACAACATATGAACATATTACGAGAAGGTCTGGATCCTGAGAGCTGCAGACTGAAACAAACAATGGTGAAGCAGTTGGAAGGCCTAAATGAATTCCAAGCATTCGCCGAGGGCCCTGACCGGGCACCAACTGTTCCTGGTTGCAAACTACTACACCTCTACTTATTCCCCAGGCCAAACCTTATATTTATATATAGGCCCCAAAAGTTAGAACATGGCGTATGTCTTCTTACTCTATTAGTAGGTTAAGCGGAATATGTGAACACACCAGGCCTGGGGAACCATCAACACGGATACATGGCTATTTCAATTAACGAGCTAATGTCGCCTGTAGTGAGAACAGAGAACGTACACACCATACCTGCAGTTGTGACAGGAAATAAGCTTAAGGTCGTGATAACTATGAATGCTGTGCCTGTAGTCGTGATAGGACTTGTCGAGTCTGTAGCTGTGAGACATTGTGAATTGCACCTTATTACTGTACCTCCTACTGGAAGACTGACCGATACCCAGGACTTAGGCCCGACACCAACACCCTCAGCCCGAGTGGCGGACAAAGACATGGAAACTACTTGTAGTGGGGCTACGAGGCAGACCTCAAATGGTGAAGTCATATATGAAAACATTTAATCGTAGAAGCCATGCGTGAGAGACTCTAATGGCAAAGTCATATGTAAAACACTAATTGGAGAAGCCATGCGTGAGAGACTCTAATGGCGGTGCCATGCGTGAGAGACTAATGGGGAAGTCATTTGTCAAACACTTAATGGGATAAGCCATGCGTGAGAGACTAATGGCGGTGCCATGCATGAGAGACACTAATGGCGGAGTCATGTGTGTAAAACATGAACGGAGAAGCCATGCGTGAGAGACTCTAATGGCGGAGTCATGTGAGTAAAACAAACTGAGGGCCATGCGTGAGAGACTCTAATGGCGAAGTCATATGTAAAACACTTAATGGGATAAGCCATGCGTGAGAGACTCTAATGGCAGTGTCATGCGTGAGAGACTCTAATGGCGAACACTTAATTGGAGAAGCCATGCGTGAGAGACTCTAATGGCAGTGCCATGCGTGAGAGACTCTAATGGTGGACACTTAATTCGAGAAGCCATGCGTGAGAGACTCTAAAGGCAGTGCCATGCGTGAGAGACTCTAATGGCGGAGTCATATATGTAACACTAAATCGGAGAAGCCATGCGTGAGAGACTCTAATGGCGGACACTTAATTGGAGAAGCCAAGCGTGAGAGACTCTAATGGCAGTGCCATGCGTGAGAGACTCTAATGGAGGACACTTAATTGGAGAAGCCATGTGTGGGAGACTGATGGCGGAGTCATATGTGCAACACTAAATCGGAGAAGCCATGCGTGGGAGACAAATCGCAGAGTCATATGTGCAACACCTAATTGGAGAAGCCATGCGTGAGAGACTGATGGCGGAGTCATATGTGTAACACTAAATCGGAGAAGCCATGCGTGGGAGACACATGGCAGAGTCATATGTGCAATACCTAATTGGAGAAGCCATGCGTGAGAGACTCTAATGGCGGACACTTAATTGGAGAAGCCATGCGTGAGAGACTCTAATGGCAGTGCCATGCGTGAGAGACTAATAGCGGAGTCATATGTGTAACACTAAATCGGAGAAGCCATGCGTGAGAGACTCTAATGGCAGTGCCATGCGTGAGAGACTCTAATGGCAGTGCCATGTGTGAGAGATTCTAATGGCTGAGTCATATGTGTAACACTAAATCGGAGAAGCCATGCGTGAGAGACTCTAATAGCGGAGTCATGTGTGTAAAACAAACGGAGAATTCATGCGTGAGAGACTCTAATGGTGAAGTCATATGTGTAACACTAAATCGGAGAAGCCATGCGTGAGAGACTGATGGCGGAGTCATATGTGTAACACTTAATTGTAGAAGCATTGCATGAGAGACTATAACGGCGGAGTCATGTGTGTAAAACATAAAACGGAGAGGCCATGCGTGAGAGACTAATGGCGGTGTCATGCGTGAGAGACTCTAAGGGCGAAGTCACATGTCAAACACTAAATCAGAGAAGCCATGCGTGAGGGACTCTAATGGCGGGCACTTAATCGGAGAAGCATTGCTTGAGAGACTACAATGGCGGAGTCATATGTGTAACACTTATTTGGAGAAGCCATGCGCGAGAGACTTAAATGTGTAACTCTAAATCTGAGAAGTCATGCGTGAGACTCTAATGGCGGAGTCATGTGAGTAAAACATAAACGGAGAAGTCATGCGTGGGGGACTAATGGCGGAGCCATACATGCGAGACTAATGGCAGATTTATTTTTTTTTTTTTTTTATAAAGCACTTAAGCAGCACCAGTATGACTTGGGAACTCGCGTAACCATGAACCCCTCTGACAGGGAACCTAAGACGCTAAACAGCCTACAACCATATGGTACCCCTAACGAACAACATGAAGGACGGTCAAAGGGCCACCCGGAGCCATGAGGCTGAAGCGATCATCGGTCCCCCCGAAGCCATGAGACCCCTTAAAGCCAAGAGACTGAACTGAATGACTTTAGGCCCCTTTCACACGGGCGAGTGATGGAGCAGGTGATTGGGCCATGTGATGCTGTGACATCATCACAGGTCCTTTTCCTACTAGCAAGCTATTTTTAACCCATTCTGCACCGGTTTAAACATTAGGAAGATGGCCAAGGGTATTATTTTACATTATAACTATGTTATAATGTGAAATAATACCAGCGGGACAATTTCTGACCCAAACATGCACTTCTGTGAAGAAGTGCAGGTTCGGGTCTGGGTACCAAAAGTGCCGATTTTTCTCCCGCGCGTGCAAAACGCATGACAGCGCTTTGCACTCACAGGGAAAAATCGCGGCGATTCCCGCAACGCACCCGCACTGTTTGACGGAGTGCACCCGCAACGCCCGTGTGAAAGAGGCCTTACAGTGACGATAAGTAATTAAATGTGGGCCAGACCCGATGGGATATGCATAGACATTAGTGAAGCGAACCACATGCATAAAAAAACATTAACCATCCGTGAATTTGAACAGATGGGAGACAACGAAGAGCCAGAGGCCTAACAATTCGCTAAGAGAGGACCCTTATCTTGACAAATAAAGGATTTGTAAAAACATAGTAGGAAACGTACTCCAATTGGGCGACTGACCGCTGAAAAGCTATTTGGTTAACTGGGGCAAGGGACCAATCTGAGTGAATAATGTGGGGAGTCGCTCTGGTAGACAGCGGTGCGGGTGCAGTTTAGAGGCAAAACAAGGAGTCCAGATTGTGCAACAAACAGTGTTTTATTCACACTTGCACACCACAAATGAAAAACAATCTCTTTGGTGACAGTTCACACACAACGGAAATAACGTGGCAAAACAAAAACAGGCCAACACAGGTTCAGTCACCTGGGAGGTGTAGGTGCAGGTTCGCACCACGCTGTCGGCCCAGCCGCAGGAGAATCCAGCTTCAGGTAGCCAGGAACAAAACACCTCCTTGCTGAGCTCTTTCCTCCAGGACAGAGAACTCCTCAGCCCTGTTAGCAGCTCCAGGATAATCACAGCCTCCAGCTGCTGAGCTGGCTGAGCTTTTAAACCCAGCCCAAAACCAGGACTGGGTCGTGGGGAGCAGCCACCCACCCTACACTTTAGCTGCTCCCGGTAAGAGCCGGCCCGGATCGGCTTTGCAGCCATGCTATTTAAACTCTGTCAGTAGCACTAGCTGCTGCTGACATCAACAAAAACGGGCTCTTACCTCACCGAGGCTATGAACCTCGGTGACACATACCTGCCATCCACGACGGCACCCTGCACCTTACCACAATATGAACCAGAAGTAAAGCGGACCGGACTAAGTAACCGCAAACCAGGACTGAAACACCAAAAATAAAAAATATTATATATATATATATATATATATATATTTATTTTTTATTTTTTAATTTTAAATATTTTTTTTTTTTTTAAATGAACAGAAAAAGTAGAAGTAGGCCTTCGGATTGTAACAAACCAACGAGGAAATAAGCAAGCCTGAAAAGAACGCAGCTATTATGTTTATCGGGAGAGCAGTGTCAGAGAGGTGTGCTGACTGCCCTAGTGAAATTACTGGCTAACCATGATGTCAAAATAAAAGGAAAATGTAGCTATAAGTAAAAGCAGTGTATAACGCATGGTGTAAGAACAGGTGGGTGACTGCAGCTCTGGATGTGAGTAGTGCCCAACACATGGTATGGGCGCAGCTCTGAGTTTGAGCATGATATAAAGCAGCCGTATGAATGCAATCTAAAGTGAGTAGAGTATTAACGTGATACAACAGAAGCATGAACGCAGCTCTGGTAGTGAATGGAGTATAGGACAAAATGTAAATGCAGACACACAGACGTAGCTTTTGCAGGTAACGAACCTAGCCATGATCATTCTACCATTAGTGCCCAACCCCCTTCGCCCCAGAGCGCTACAAGTCACAGACCGTGTAACCAAGTCCGATCCCACGGTGAATGCCAGCACTCGCCTGGCACCTTCTTGCCATTGCCCAGGTGCGAATGAACCTCCACATAATGCTGCAGGATTATTTTTTTTATATATATTTTTTTTTTTATAAATGATGGTCACCACAACACCACCTCGTGTTCCTGTAAGAAAACAAACGTGGTTGAACATAAACCCTGATACAACGCCAATTAATCAACACAATAGCACAGAACCGCTGACACATGCGGGCCCAAAACATAGAATTTATAGATTAAACACACTTACCAGAGCATCAGTACTCAAATACAGGCGCCTTTATCAACCTGCTAGTGGCCCCATATATGGGCCACTGATACACATTCACCAACACCTTGCATGTCTGGCGCTAACTGCGGACGTGCGCCCCACATGTACAACGGTGAGAGAAAACATTAACTTTTTTTTTTTTTTTTTCATGACCCTTGATACATGACCCTTCCAGAGAGATAACTAAATAATACCATCACTTAAACACAGCGTGCGTAGCTTGGAGACACGTGTCCCGTATGATACAGATATCAGAAAACATGCGACCATACCTACTCTAGGCGCATGCAACACCAATAACTATATGCAATAGCCCTCAACAATCCCCTAAACAGCCGGACAAAATACTAACAACAGTCACTTGACCATTAGCGCCCAACTTTGCTTCGTCCCAGAGTATTACGAATCGCATACCGCAGTGTGGGTCTCGTGCCAACAAGTGTGATTCTACAGTGAATGCCAGCACTCGCCTGGCACTTTGTCGCTGCCCAGGCGTGAAAGAGCCTGCACACAATGCAGCTGTGCTACATGTCGCGGACCACAGCGTGGGTCCCGTGCAAACCATTCCGATCCTACCATGAATACCAGTGCCTTCCTGAGAGATTCTGCCATTGTCCAGCCGTAAGTAGCCGCCACACCATGCTGCAGTATCCTAGAGCTGACCCAGAGGTAGTGAAATCAGCTGAATCGGCGTCAGCCTGGGCCCACAGGAGCCTGTAAATAGCCTAGCAATCAGCCAGCCTAGGCCCGCAGGTGCATGTAACTAGTGATCTGCCTCCCCTCCCACAAATGCAGCAAATATATTTGCTTAAAACAAATATCCATTCCATTAGTTTA
Source organism: Bufotes viridis (assembly GCA_033119425.1). Classification (NCBI taxonomy): domain Eukaryota; kingdom Metazoa; phylum Chordata; class Amphibia; order Anura; family Bufonidae; genus Bufotes; species Bufotes viridis. Next base: position 504,274,879 of record CM065590.1, read on the forward strand.
GGGAATAATTCAGATCACAATAAGTTGCTTTGATAGAATGTGTGATACATCTAATATACATTCTTCATATCACAGTGTATTATTTTAATGGAGAGTAATCCTGATCGCAATACGTTATTTCAATGGGAAATTTATGGACTGACCTATATATTACACCTTATTTTGTGCCATAAACCAGGTCTACCAGTGATCACACTATACTTCCCAGACCAAAATTCTTCTTTTCTTTATTGCTGTAAATATCACAGTGATTTAAAATTTATACCAGTACACTTTCTTTTATTCTTATGTATCACCATCTATGTCATTAACATATGATCTCCTTTCTCAGAGCGGATGGGTATGGGAAGTACTATATATAAAATGGGCCTACTATAATTTTTCCTGTCACTTATTATCAGAATTGATAATTTTATTGTACTCTATCTATACTGGCACTTTATTTAAGCTTATATGAAGGCCGTATAGGAGAAGCCTTCATTCAGGCCTTTAGGGCTCAGGGTTTGCAGTCTATAGATCCATTTGGCTTCCTCCTGTAGTAATTTTTGATCCAAATTGCCACTTCTAGCACCCAATTTTATTCTTGTTAGTCCCCAGAATTTAAGGACATCAAGATTACTGTTATGGGTGTAGGTAATGTGTCTGTACTGTGGGGTCATTCCAGGGCTGGGCCGACACAGAGGCTGGGGAGGCTCCAGCCTCAGGGCGCAGGCCAGCTCCCCAGCCTCTGGGCGGCAGAATATGTAAATGCGGGCTCTCAAGTGCCCAGGGCGGCGTCTCCAGCGTCCGAGCCCCAGGCGGCACCTCCTCCCCGGCTCAGATCCCCGCCCCACCTCCTCCTCTGCCCGCCCATCTGTGTGTTTTAAAGTTCAATCAGAGCCCGCGCCGGGACATGCGCAGTGCGATGCCTACTCCTGGCACGGCATCGCAGTAGTTCCTGCGCATGCGCCAGTTAATGTCGCGACCCCCTGGCGTTAGTCGGCGCGTGCGCATGAGCTACTGCGATGCCGTGCCAGGAGTAGGCATCGCACTGCGCATGCCCCGGCGCGGGCTCTGATTGAACTTTAAAACGCACAGATGGCGGGCAGAGGAGGAGGCGGGGATCTGAGCCGGGGAGGATGTTTCGCCTGGGGCTCGGATGCTGGAGACGCCGCCCTGGGCACGTGAGAGCCTGCATTTACATATTTTTCAAAGTTCATTTTTGGCTGAAAGAAAACGCCGTTATATACAACAAAGGTACCGTTTTTAACTTCAGAGTGGCACATATAATGCTATTTGATTAGTCTAATATGCTCAAATGTGCTGACAGACTCCTCCTACTTATAGACTCATTCGATTCTTTGAGTTTAAAGAATCCTGTCACCACAGAGCAGAGAGCACTACTGAGTCTATTGCTTTTGTTCATTGCAGCAGTGATAAGGGACAGACAGGACAGTCAGCAGAGAGATAAGAGAAATGACAGGACACAGAGTTTAGTTTACAGGAGATCCTCATTCAGGTTGAATTAACCCTTTAGAATCAAATTGGTTTTTCAAGGAGATATATGTATGTTAAAGGCATCCCTTCTTCTGAAACATCTGTCTCACTCAGTAGCTCTATAACTAAGGCTGGATTCACACATCTGTGGAACACGGTCTGTGTGATACCGGCCTGGATTTCTTCTGCGTGCAGGATCGCACTACGTCATTGGTTGCTATGATGCTGTGCGCTTCCTGCTGCCGCTGCAGTATAGTAATACACTCGTATAGATCAAACCAGTGCAATACTGTACTGGGTCGGCAGCAGGAAACGCACGGCGTCATAGCAACCACTTGCTCCTGCACGCAGAAGAAATCCAGGCCGGTATCACACAGACCGTGTTCCATGGACGTTTGAATCCAGCCTAAGGGTGGGCTCACACTAGCGCTATGGATTCCGTTATGGCTTTCCATTATAACATGGTTATAACAAAAAATAACGGAATCTATAAGATAGAGGTCAAAATGGAAGCCTTTAAGAGGCATTCCGTTTTGCTTACATCATAGTAGAAGTTTATAGGAATCATAACAGATCCATCTGGTTTTCTGTCGACAGGATTAATAACAAACATACATATCTAAATGGCGGGGAAGGGGGGGGGGGACTTTGGCAGCTCAGCCTCTGTTGGTGGTGGACCTTGTCCCAGCCCTGGGTCATTCCCATGTGGCAACTGCAAACTATGCAAATATGTACCCAAAGTCAAGAGCTTTAAAAACACTGCAGATGGGCGAGAATATACTATAAGAAAGTTTTTCAACCGTCGAAGTAGTGGGATAGTATATCTGGCCTGCTGCACGTGCCCAAAGCTATATGTTGGCAAAACGACGCAGGAGCTAAGAAGGAGAATATCGGGGGATATTAGTGCCATTAATACAGAAAAAGACACCTCGCTTTACAGACACATTACCTACACCCATAACAGTAATCTTGATGTCCTTAAATTCTGGGGACTAACAAGAATAAAATTGGGTGCTAGAAGTGGCAATGTGGATCAAAAATTACTACAGGAGGAAGCCAAATGGATCTATAGACTGCGAACCCTGAGCCCTAAAGGCCTGAATGAAGGCTTCTCCTATACGGCCTTCATATAAGCTTAAATAAAGTACCAGTATAGATAGAGTACAATAAAATTATCAATTCTGATAATAAGTGACAGGAAAAATTATAGTAGGCCCATTTTATATATAGTACTTCTCATACCCATCCGCTCTGAGAAAGGAGATCATATGTTGATGACATAGATGGTGATACATAAGAATAAAATAAAGTGTACTGGTATAAATTTTAAATCACTGTGATATTTACAGCAATAAAGAAAAGAAGAATAAATCACTGTGATATTTACAGCAATAAAGAAAAGAAGAATTTTGGTCTGGGAAGTATAGTGTGATCACTGGGTAGACCTGGTTTATGGCACAAAATAAGGTGTAATATATAGCTCAGTCCATAAATGGACGAATAAAACATCATATATTCCATTAAAACACCATATAGCGATATGAACCATGTATATCAGATATATCACACATTCCATTGAAATAACGTATTGCGATCAGGATTACTCTCTATTAAAATAATACACTGTGATATGAAGACTGTATATTAAATATATCACATATTCTATCAAAGCAACTTATGGTGATTTGAATTATTCCCTAAACTAATTGAATGGATATTCATAGGATTAATATAGTTTCATCCATACCCTTCCCATTAACATCAACACAACCACTATGCATTCAAATCAAACAGGTTACGCGCAAACACTTTGCAGCGCATTGATGCCGATACCTCTATAGATACTAATACCGCGAAGATACAGATGACTAGAAGGAGCACGATGGGGTTAAGTGACTAACAGATGTGAGCGCAGTTCGAAATGACGTTTGTGTGCGAACGCTCCTGATAGGAGCAAATACCTGTCGGATCGCAAGCGCAGCTTACAGCTCGCAATTACATATTTGCCCGCCCGCACCCAATAGGAGGAAACTCCTGTCAGTCCATAACCCAGTTAGGTAAATCAATGGTATCTATGGGCCAGCATGGGATAGGAGAAAATACCTATCAGTTAAGGAATCCAGGAGCGGGATTGGATACACCGAAAAGAAGGGAGGATACAGGAACTAGATAAATGTGGCCACTATTATGCTCGTGCACTGCTATACCCCACTTCCCCGATGAAGCCACACAGTGGTGAAACATGTCGGGAAGGGTGTAAGATAGTGTAGCGCTTAGCGTTTTAGGCAGTTTAACAGTAAGCAATATAAGTGTAGCGCAAGGGCCATCTGAGGGAAAAATTGTTACAAGTGTATGATTGGAAAGCAGCTTTGAATGTGTGATTGATATGCCTGAGCTTGAGTGTGTGGAGAGGGAAAAAGGGATACACAGTGTCAGTGTATAGTAGCCACTTAGTTTTCAACTTAGTTGCAGTGTGTGTAACAATGTAAGAAATTTCTAGGGCGGCTAATACAAGCGTGTGACCTGAAAATTAAATAGGTCACGCGCAGACTGTTATTTAAAGCTGCATGCAATGGAGGTTAAATTTGACCCCTACTGGTTCACAACACACGCCAGGCTCTTTGAAACAGTCGATACATGTGTGTGGCCTGTAACCAAATTGCAGGCCACACACAGATAGACTGTTAAAGGATGTGGCACCTGTCACTGCGATAAAGACACCCAACTCCCACAGACACCTACTTCAGGCTGCAGCACACGGTAGTATCTAACATGCCCCTGTAAATTGCAGTAGTGTGCCAATCATTGACACTATGTAACCTCAATCATCTATACTAATAGTGCACCTGCGGGTGACTGTATTATAGTTCAGATACCACAAGTCCCTTAGTTGCCGCTAGCAACCACTAGTAGCTACTAATTAAATTGGTCTCACTGTTACTGATATTTTTAGATACATTTTTTCTTTTTCACTTTTCGGTTTTAAACAAGAACTAATAAAGATACATTTTTATATTAAGACACTGTTAGTTAGAGACCCCTAAAAGGATTTTGTCCAGGTCTTCTGTTCTGACCGTTTAGTTTATTGATTATTATATCCCCAGGGTCTCTATGAGGGCTTTCGATAAGACTTTGTGCTATAGATAGGTTCCAATATACCATTAGGGATTGGGAACGCAAACATCAGCAGTATGTGAGAGACTCCACAGAATTCAAAGAGAACAGGGCCTTCTTTTCCTGAATAAGGTGACACAAAAAGAGGTACAAAGTGAGATATCTTCCTCAGAAGCAGAGGGCTTGGAAACTGAACAAGGGAGAATGATAAGAGGAGGAGGTAGAGGACAAAGGAGTCGGGGTAGAGGTGGAAGGGGCAAGTCCAGAACTAGCTCCAGAAAATCCAATACGGGAGGCTTCCAAACATGCAACACATCAGGTCCCATATCAAACCCCTTATCATCTGCCCCAACCCCTACTTTTTTAGCCCAAGCCCCCATACAGGTACCCTACCAATTGAGAAACAAAAGACAGGGGGGTATGTAAGGCTTAATGAAGCAAGAAATAAACTACAAATTATCAATCTCTCCTCATATAATCTGACTACAGAGGATGTGTCCCTTCTTAGTAGAGTTTATCCTTTGTACCTACGGTCCAATATGATTAATTTGAATGGAGCAAGGATATAGCCCTGTTCCTCAGGAAACTTTTATGACAAAAAAAATTTTCTCAGAAGATAAGAAAAAATGTGATGGCCTCAATAGGAATGCACAGGAACTAGAGGCTACTAAAACATTGGTTAATCTATTGGAGGAAGGGGAGAGAGATAGGGCACAGGGTCCCTTTACACAGTTGAAACTAAAAAGTACCCAGATGCAACCTCCCCTACCGGTCTCAAGTCTTTCTAATTTCCACAAACTGGTTATGAGGGATATTGAACAAATAAAAATAACCAGAGGTGGTTTATATCTGAGCAGGTCTGAACATCAGGCCCTTAAGATGTTGGAACGTGACCGCAATGTGGTTATAAAACCCTTGGATAAGGGGGGTAACCTAGTCCTTATGGATTACGGGACATATAAGAGGATGTGTCTTGACAGGGACACATATGATTTATTACCTAATGACCCTGGTCCCATGATTCTCTCAGAATTTAGATACATCCTTATTAAAGGACTGAAGGATAAATTAATAAATCAAGCGGAGTATGATTTTCTCCTCCCACAATACCCGGTCACGGCCACCTTTTACTCCTTATCCAAGATACACAAGGGCACTAAGCCATTAAAAGGCCGCCCATCATACATCCATGATACATCTGACCTTTTATTACGGTGTATGTATGGATGACACAACCATCTTTGCTTCCATAGACATAGACGCACTTTACAGTTCCACTAAACATCATTTGGGTTTAAATGCAGTTGGGAGCTATCTATCTATGAGGGATAAGAGGCTAGGACTACATAACAAATTTGTACTGGAGCTATTGAACGTTAGCCTTACCAGGAACTACTTTATCTTTGATGATCGCCATTACCACCAGATCAGGGGTATCGCAATGCGCTGTTCTTGCGCACCATTTTACGCAAATTTACTCCTGGGCTGGTGGGAGGCCAACTACATCGGGTCTGAACAACTAGAACAATGGCAAGATAATGTAGTTCTATGGCTAAGGTTCATAGATTACGTATTTGTGCTGTAGAGGGGGACAGAAGCCTCTTTTGCGGAGTTTGCGGAAGTGATCAATAACAATAACTTGGGTTTGAAATTTACCTCAGTCTGCGATCGTCATGCTTTACCATTTCTGGATGTCTTAATAGATGTCTTAATGTCTAAATAGAAAGGTCCAGACAATAGCATAACCACCTCAGTATACCGAAAAACTACGGCAACCGACAGTCTTCTCCGTTGGTATAACACACACCCATACTCCTTACGAAAAGGCATCACTAAGGGCCAGTATTTCAGACTTCGTCGTAACTGTTCAACAATGAAGAAATTTAGAAGTCAAGCAGAGGATCTAAGAATGAGGTTTAGGGAGAAGGGCTATCCGGATGGAGTTTTGAGAACAGCCTATGAAGCCGCGTGTAGTGAGAATAGAGATATGCTTCTGGTCCCCAAAAAACTAAGAACAGAGACGTTATCTAGTCCTAGCAAGAGCCGCATCATAGTTATTTTTGATAGCGCACATCAAGAGGTGAGGAAGGTTCTCTCTAGACACTGGGACATTTTAAAAAGCAGATCCGGACTTGGATGGGATTCTGGATTCATATCCCCAAATAACTTATAGGAAGGGTCGCAGTCTAGGAGACCGGCTAGTTAATAGTCATTTTCAATCCCCAGAGACACCAGGTAACTGGCTCTCTAGAAGACCTCTGGGCACATTTAAGTGTGGCAACTGTACGGCCTGCAGCCAGGTACGCAAAACTAAGAAATTCTGTATTTCTACTACGAACAAAGAATACACCATCAGAGACTTTGTGAACTGTCTAACAACAGGTGTAATGTACCTGGCCCAATGTTCTTGCCCTCTGGACTACGTGGGCAAAACGAAAAGAGAATTTAGGCGGCGTATAAGAGACCATGTGAATGATCTAATCAACCAAAAGTATACATCAGTGGCACGACATATACTTCAGTACCACGATGGGGATATTACCAGTCTGAAATTTGTAGAGATCCAGCACATTCCCAAGCCAAAAAGGGGCAGAGACTGGGATAAAATGATTTTAAGGACAGAAACCAAATGGATTTATTGACTGAACTCGGTAACACCTAATGGCCTTAATGAATATGTGTCATACAAGCCATTTTTGTAAAATGCCGCAATCCATTCAGTCTAATTTTTCACTTATCGGGCCCCCCTCTAAGGGCTCATGCACACGACAGTGAAAAATGGCCGTGTGACAGCCGTCACACGGCCATTTTTACCACCAATGTAAGTCTATGGAGCTATTCACATGGCCGTTCTTTAAACGGCCAGTGAATAGCGCCCGTCCAAAAATAGGACATGTCCTATTTCTGGCCATTTTCACGGCCGTGCGGACCCATTGAAATCAATGGGACCGTTTTTAACGGCCGTTTGACAGGAAGGCACCCGTCTCACGGCCGTTTAAAACGGGTACATTGCGGCTTTAAAAAAATGCCCCTGAATGCCCCATCATGAAATAATGAGCCCCCCCAAGTTTAAATAAGCCCCCCCCTAGTATAAAGCCCCTCATAGTTTAAATAATGCCCCCAAATAACTCATCCTTATGCAAGTCCTTCCGTTGGGGCAGCCTTTCTCTCTTCATTGAGAAGGACCTGCCGAAGGACCTGCGTTGTGCGTAGTGACGTCATCACGTGGGGTGCGCGGTGACGTCATCGCGCACACTCCGTTCTGCGAAGATAGAAGAGACTACAGCGCGAGCTAGTGGATAAGGTGAGGTTTTTATTTTTTTTACTTTGGAACACCATGGGGCCATTATTATAAAAATTGGGGGACAGTAGTAGACATTATTAAAGGTTGGGGTGTTAAATAAAATGTCTCTACACTATTGGGGGCATTATTTAAGATACCCACATCTTAATAATGTCCCCCATAGAGAAGATTTGTTTTTGTTTTTTTTTGGGGGGGGGGGGGGCATTAGTAAAGCTGAGGGCACTATTAAAAAATTCACACTGTGGGGGACATTTATTTAACTGGGGCCTATATTGGTGGGGGGGCATTATTAAAGCTGGGGACACTATATAAAAATTACATACACCATGGGGGACATTTATTGGGGCACTATGGAGGACATTATGGGCACCATGAGGGTCATGATTATTGTTGGGAGCCAAAAATTGGACATCCGCCATGCTGCAAGTACCCGTGCACTGCCGCGCTGTGCCGTAGCTCATCCCTTCGGCCCTATAGTCAAAGGGGGTGGTGTGGCAGCACGGCAGTGCATGGGCACTTGTGGCATGGCGGATCTGGCAGGCTGAAATAACTGCCAATCAAATTCATCAGTTTTTCATGTTCGTTTTTAACGGACATGAAAAACTGATGCAAAACGGATGCAAAATGTACATTAAAAAACGGACACATGGCCATAAAATGGATGCACACACTGATGCAAAATGGCCATGAAAAACTGACAGTGTGTCCGTTTTTAACGGACGTTTTTTTTCACTGTCGTGTGCATGTAGCCTAAATTTGTGACGGGAATTTGCTGTTCTCCTGGTCACCTTTTATCTATGTCCCTTCTATGCTTTAAGGTCCCTGTACAAAATTTACAATAAAATTTACATGAAAATATATCCATATTTGAGTACACTGGGAGGTGGTGGTCTGCCAATCCCATTATGTGTCCCCCTTTTAACCTCTACATGATCGCCTAACGCACGGATGCGTCCGGCAGGCGGTTGTGGTGTTCTGGCTGGACGCATCCGTGCGTCATCTCGCGAGATTTGCTGTGAACGCGCATGGGGGAGGGTCACTAAAGCATGAGAATCCAAATGCGTAAAAATGCCCTGTGAAATCCTAAAGGTACTCATTGGAATTTGGGCCCCTTTGCGCATCTTGGCTGCAAAAAAGTGGCACACATGTGGTATTGCCGTACTCAGGAGATGTAGAGCAATGTGTTTTGAGGTGTATTTTTAGATATACCCATACTTTGTGTGAGAAATATCGCTGTAAACGACAACTTTTTAATTTTTTATACAAAGTTGTCAATTTACAGAAATATTTCTCTCACCCAGCATGGGTATATGTAAAAATACACCCCAAAACACATTGCCCTACTTCTTCTGAGTACGGCGATCCCACATGTGTGCCACTTTTTTGCAGCCTAGGTGCGTAAAGGGGCGTAAAGTCCAACGAGTACCTTTAGGCTTTACAGGGCTGCTTGCAATTTAGCCCCGCCCAAAATGCGAGAACAGAGCATTTAGCCAGAGCATTTTGAAGAGCTGCTTCAAAATGCGGAAATTCACTTTTTTGCACCATAGTTTGTAAACGCTATAACTTTTACCCAAACTAATAAATATACACTTATTGCATTTTTTTAAATCAAAGACATGTAGAACAATAAAGTTAGAGAAAAATTTATATAGAAATGTAGTTTTTTTTTTAAAAGTTACAACAAAAAGCGAAAAAATTTTTTTTTTGCAAAAATGTCGTTGCATTTTTATTAATAGCAAAAAAAGTAAAAATGTCAGAAACAATGAAATACCACCAAATGCAAGCTCTATTAGTGAGAAGAAAAGGAGGTAAAATTCATTTGGGTGGTAAGTTGTATGACGCAGCAATAAACGGTGAAAGTAGTGTAGTGCAGAATTGCAAAAAGTGGTCTGGTCATTAAGGGTGTTTAAGCTAGGGGGGCTGAAGTGGTTAATATACTGGGATATATTTTTATTATGGAATGACCTAATCTGTTTGAACCCCTATGCTGTGATTACTCTCTAGGTAAGCCTTAGGAAGGGGTTAAAACTTGATGCAGACGAATTCAGTTGATCACTGAACAACCTTCCCTCAGGAAGTGGTTACACTTGCTGTAGATTAATATGTTCTCCTATCATTGTACAACTTACAGGGTGTGTACTCTTATTTGAATAATATACCCTGTTAGAAGTCCCTATTACTTTCTTTGCAAGCCTTAGGATAGGGTTAAACATGATGTGGATGAACGTGGGCCACTAGGAGTTAATACACTCGCCCAGAAATCAGATTTACCTCTGATCGCCATATACTCGCTTCATTCAGCAAGTGTAAACATAGGATTTGCATAGCAAAGACCTGCCTGGGAAGCGGTGCTAGATCCCCAAGGCAACCAGTACGCCCACTGCCTATGTCACTTCCGGTATGAGCGGAGTGATGTGCGCCGCACACTGCCGACCGCAGTGTCTTACTGATGGTGCGTCTCCACCCAGGATAGGTTGACGTGGTAAGTGAGCTTTATCTGAAGCAAACGCCCCCTTGATACCTATTGGTTGGGAACCCGGAGAGGCAGGGCTTCAGGAGTATAAATAGAGGACACAAGCCTGTATGTGTTATCACTGCCTCTATATGTGGGAAGCGCTGCCACTGCACCAAGCGCTTCCTGGATCCATATTCCTGAAGAGCCATTGTGTGTATGGCGAAACTTGTCGGATAGGATTTTGTATTAGAGTCTGTTAGGAAGGGCAGAATTGGAGGGACTTTAAAGAGGACCTTTCACCTATTTAAAAACTAAAAACGAACTATATCTGTGGGCAGAGCGGCACCCAAGGATCCCCCTGCACTTACTAGTATGCAGGCAGCGTTTTGGTGTCCGCCTCCAGAGCGGAATGGTGACTGAAGGGAGGCAAACTGATGCATTCTGAGCGGTTCCTTTTCTATTCAGAATGCATTAGGGCAAAACTGATCCATTTTGAACCGCTTCTGAGAGCATATGACGGATCTCACAAACTGAAAGCCAAAACGCGAGTGTGAAGTAGCCTTTGTCTGCACTGAGTATGTAAGAATATGAACACTGTTATCTCCTTATGTGTTTGCATAAGGAGAAATCAGTTCTGTTGTCCAGTGCAGCAGGGTCTCCAGATAAGGTTGGTTAGAGACAGCTGGATAGTCCTAAAATCAGTTTTGTGTTGGAGAGTCTCTGTATAACACATCTCTAGTAGTGTTGAGCGCGAATATTCGAAAAGCGAATTTTTTTAGCGAATATCGGCACTTCGCTAATTCGCGAATATTTCGAATATAGCGCTATAAATTCGCTATTTCGAATATTCGTTTTTTTTTTTTTTTTTAGTTATATTTTTTCTTTCCCACTTCCCAAAAGTAGTTCTTACCTGTCATGAGGATTCCTGGCTTCCTGGCTGCTCCAGTCAGTGCCCGTTGCCGCTTCTGCCGACTTCCGTGCTCATGGAGCGTCCCTTCCATGGGAAAATCTCTATATACTAAAATGTACTGTCGGATTTGAGGAATTACGTTGAAATCGCAATGCGATTAATTCAAGTTATATTAATCGCATTGCGATTACAACTTAGCACTGCTATCTTACATAGGCTAGAATTAACGAATATGGAATATATAGCTATGCACTAGCAGTGCTAAGTTGAAATCGCAATGCGAATACTTTAAGTTAAATTAATCGCATTGCGATTTCAACTTAGCACTGCTGCTATATTCCATATTCGTTAACTTCGTTAATTCTAGCAAGCTGACCCATTATAAACCCAGCTCTAAGTTGAAATCGCAATGCGATTAATATAACTTGAATTAATCGCATTGCGATTTCAACGTAATTCCTCAAATCCGACAGTACATTTTAGTATATGGAGACGTTCCATGGTGATGGAGACGCTCCATGAGCACAGAAGTTATGGTTGGCTTGGTAGAATTAGCGAATAGCGAATATAACGAATGTATTCGTCATATTCCTCAAAACGAAGATAACGAGTATTCTACATCTTCGTTTTAGCAACCTATTCGTCAACTTCGCTATTCGCTATTCTAGCAATCAAATAGGAAGGTTGACTTACCAGACAGCTGTGTTAAATTAGCTATGCGATTTTTTTTTTTTTTAATAAATAGAATACTTATAATAATATTATCATATCAAGTAATATAATTATTGTATTAAAAAAAAATCGCATAGCTAATTTAACACAGTTGTCTCTATAGTCAACCTTCCTATTTGATTGCTAGAATTAGCGAGGTTGACGAATAGGTTGCTAAAACGAAGATGTAGAATACTTCGTTATCTTCGTTTTGAGGAATATGACGAATACATTCGTCATATTCGTCATCCTCGCTAATTCTAGATATGAAACCAATAGGAAAGTAGCCTTAAGTACAAATCGCAATATGCGATTATTTAAATCGCATTTTAATCGCGATAACTAGAAAAAATGACGAATTTTCGATTTCGACGAATACGAAACGAATATTCATTCGAATATTCGCGAATTTCGTCGAAATCGAATATGGCACCTGCCGCTCATCACTAATCTCTAGGGCTGTAGCTCATGCCCTGTAACTGTGCTATACATCCTAAGCTCTGGACAGAGACTGCTCAGCACTTACTACTAGTGTTGAGCGCAAATATTCGAATAGCTAATTTTTTTTACGAATATCGGAACTTTGCTAATTCGCGAATATTTTGAATATAGTGCTATAAATTTGTAAAAAATGAAAATTCGTATTTTTTTTTTTGTTTTTTTTAATCTGAACCCAAGAAACCGTTAAGGAAGATAGAGAATATAGCGCTATGTTCTCTATCTTCATTAATTCTAGCAAGCCAACCAATAGGAAAGTTATAGCCCGTTCAAAGTTTAATTCGCAGTACGCGAATATTACATTATGTAATATTCGCGTACTGCGAATGAAACTTTGAACGGGGTATAACTTTCCTATTGGTTGGCTTGCTAGAATTAATGAAGATAGAGAATATAGCGCTATATTCGTTATCTTCGTTAAGAAAATAATATAGCGCTATATTCGTATTCGTTATTTTTGTTAATTATAGCAAGCCAAGTAAACTTGCCTATACACAGCTCTAATTTGGATGCGCAATGCGAGAATATTAAGTAATATTATTCGCATTGCGCATCTAACTTAGAGCAAGGTATATGCCACTTACTTATTGTTTGGCTGGATAGAATTAACGAATAGGACGAATACAATTATAGCGCTATATTCTCTTTATTCGCTAATTATAGCAAGCCAATAGGAAAGTTGCCTATAGACAGCTCTAAGTTGGATGCGCAATGTGAAAATATTACTTTACCTATTTTTTGCAATAAATAGAATACTGAGTCATTATTCTATTTATTGCAAAAAAAATAGGCAAAGTTATATTTTTGCATTGCGCATCCACCTTAGAGTTGGGTACAGTCAACTTTCCTATTGATGGCCTGCTAGAATTAACAAATATAGAGAATATAGCACTATATTCGTTATCTTCGTTAATTCTAGATAGCCAACCAACGGGAAAGTTGCTTTTATACCCCGTTCAAAGTTGAATTCGCAGTACGCGAATCATTAAATTGCATGTTATTTGCGATAAATAAAATAATGACAAATATTCGATTTCGACGAATATATGACGAATATTCAATAAATTATTTGCAAAATATCGCAAAATCGAATATGGCACCTCCCGCTCATGACTACTCATTAGGTGGGTGGGGCCGGGAGTAAATGAGCATGCACTAGAATATGTGCGAGCTGGCTCCCAGCCACCAGAGCAGCCGGCTGAGCTGCAGAGAGTGTTTCTGTGCGCCTGCGCGGCCACTGCTGAGAACATTACAGTGGTGGCCGTAATCCCCAGAAACAAGCATTACATTTGGGGCTGTTTGATTGAAAAGAAGAGGTGACAGAGGCATTACTGAAAATAGGAATTAAAGGTTAATTACTGAGGTGAGACAGGGGGAGGGTAAAGAAAGAGAAAAAATGAGTCCTAGGAGACCTTAGAGTGTCATATACAATATTTCATTCCTGTAAAATCAATTCAAACACAAATCGAATTTTTGGAGAAATTCGGCAAATCAGACACAGGATTTCGCACTTCCCAGGAATTTGCTCTTCTCTAGTCTGAAGATATTGCTTGTAAGACCTGATTGATCCATTCCATTAGGGTGTTAATCTGAGTATTTCATCCAGAAAAAAGTCTGGGCAATCTTCAAATTTTACACAATAACCTAAGGGGGAGAGGATAATCGTTAATTTCTAACGATAATTTGTTTTCCCTTAGTCCTAACAGCAGCACAGATGGGGTTAACCAACCCCCATGGACTGGCAGGACCGGCGGAATGTTGAATGAGCCCAAGACTAATAAGTCAATTTAACAATTAAGTATCTCCTTAAAAGGAGGAAGTCAACCCCCAGCCCACTGTGTTTATAGTAAGAAAAAAAACTAGACTTACTAGGGTGGGAAATTTGTGTGCTGCTGTTAGGACTAAGGGCAAACAAATTATCATTAGAAATAAACGATTCCCTTACATCCTACCAGCATCACAGATGGGGAGATAGCAAGAAGAAACCCCTAGGGAGGGCCTTCCTGCCTGGCAGAACTAAGAAAAGTCTGAATGTCGATTCAGAGCTCCAGGAGGCAGCTTTTAAAATCATGTTGAGAGGCAGAAGACTCCTCTCGGCAAAAGAAGTAGCCACAACTCTAGTAGAGTGGGCCTTCACGAATCCCGGAGGGTCCAGAGATTGTGGAAACAAACGATTCCTTAATAGCCTCTTCAATCCACCGACTGATGGAAGGTTTGGATGCCTTATAGCCTTTAAACTTACCGGCAACAGGATTAGCAGATTCTCATCTTCCCTGAACTCCTTGATCTATCCACATAGATCTGGAGACATCTTGAGACGTCCAGAGCATGTCTAGCAGGTTCCTAGGAGGAGGTGGTAGATGTCGACAGAACCGGGAGGAATATCACCTGGTTGATGTTCTGGAAGGAAGGAACTTTAGGCCTACAATACGGGAGGAATCTAAGAAGGTCCCGGTCATGTAAGGAAATGGTATAGGGCTCATGTGCTGAGAGAGCTTGAAGCTCAGAGACCCTCTTGGCCAAAGTCACTGCAAGGAGAAACACAAACTTCCAAGTGACGAACTTGATGTCCACATCCTCTAACGGTTCAAAGGGGGGAGATGCTAACCCCCTGAGAACTACTGAAAAACCCATTGAAAAAAAGGGGTCTCAGTACTGTAGGCTTTAATCTTTCAGCTCCTTTAAGGAACCGTTTGATCAGCGGGTCCTGAGAAAAAAGTCTGTTAAGGCAAGCTGAGATGGCTAAAACTTGAACCTTCAGAGTAGAAGGGCAAGGCCTCTATCAAGGCCGTCTTGCAGGAACTGGAGGAAAGCGGAGAGGGGCGGATCTGCAGACGCCACCTCAGTTGAGGTACAACAGGATGAGAATATCCTCATAATACAAGAGTAGGCTCTCTTGGTAGAGTCCACTCTAGAATGAGACAGCGTTCTCAGGACCGACTCTGAAAGCCCTTCTATTCTGGGAAGGGACTGATCAACCTCCAGGCTGTCAGGTTGAATCTGTGCAGATCTGAGCAGAGGTGAGTGTCCCACGACACCAGGGTCTGCTGTGGGGGGAGCCTCCAATATTGTCCTCGACTCAACTGGGTGAGCAAGGTAAACCAGGATCTCTTCGGCCAAAACAATATGATGGCTATCACCGAGGCCTGATCCTGACGGATTTTCATCAATACCCTCGGTATCATGGAAAAGGGAGGGAAGATGTAAGCCAGCCTGAACCTCCAGGATATTGACAGAGCGTATAACGCCAGGGGGTTGTCCTCCCTGTAAAGGGAGCAGAACCTCTCCACCTTGGCATTGAACCTTGTTGCCATGAGATCCACCTCTGGCATACCCACTTGAGGACTATCTGCTTGAATATCTCCGGATGTAAAGACCACTCTACCGAAGGAAGACCGCGGCTCAGCCGCTATCATATTGAGGGAGCCTTGGATGTGGATTGCAGATAAGTGGGAAAGGTACAACTCTGCCTAATCCAGAATCACCCCAATCTCTGACAGGAGGGGAAGTAATCTCGTGCCTCCCTGCTGGTTGATGTAAAGTACTGCAGTCACATTGTCTGACTGGACCTCACCGCTTTGCCCCGGATCTGAGGGGCTAAGTGAAGGAGGGCTAGCCGGATAGCTTGAATCTTGCGGAGATTGGATGAAAGAAGCCACTCCTGAGGAAACCAGGTCCCGTGAACTGGAGAGTCGTCTAGGTGAGCGACCCAGCCTACTTAGGACGCATCCGTAGTCAATATGACCCAGATTGGCTGGGTCATAGACTTCCTGTCTAAAAGATGGCACCACCATCTGAGGGAATACCAAGTTTGCCAAGTCAGGGAGCACAGGGAGTTTAGCCCAGCAGGGCTGCCATTCCATTAGGAGAGGACCTCCGACTGTAGAGGGCGGAGGTGCCATAGAGCCCAAGGGACTGCTTCCGCAGACGCTGACATGAGCCCCAACATCTTCATGAGAGTCCGGATTGGAACTCACCGGGAAAAGGAACTTGCCGTGTTCTGAACCCGGAATCTTCTTTCTGGAGTCAACTGGAGCGACATCCCAGTGGAGTCAATTATGAAGCCTAGATATCTTACTGAAGTCGACGGGCCCAGCCAGGCGCAACTAAGCTGCCGGCCAAACTGACAAGGTACCTAGGAAAAGGGCAACGCCGTTACCCAAATGAAAAGAAGGCTCCCCGCACTTTCCATAAGAAAGGGGGGAACAAACCGCCTAGTCCACCTGTCCAGGAGGACAGAAAAAAACAGTGGGCTGGGGGTTGACTTCCTCCTTTTAAGGAGATACTTAATTGTTAAATGGAGTTATTAGTCTTGGGCTCATTAAATATTCCGCCGGTCCTGCCAGTCCACGGGGGGGTTAACCCCATCTGTGCTGCTGGTAGGACGTAAGGGAATTCAGACAATAGAGCTAAATTGCCAAGAGGGTAGTGAATCTATGAACAGGAGGCAAGTTACTCATGAAGAGATCTCTGTCCAAGGTTGGAATTGGCAAAGCTGAAAGTGCTCTCCCTTGAGGTCTTTAAGTCGGCACAGGTGGTACAGGAGATAGCATTTTCACGTTTTGTTCCCATTTAGGTCACCAATAACATAGCTAACTTGATTTAAAAATTTCAGACGCTCAAAGGAAAATCCTCTGTGGAACTTAATAGTTAATTCATTTTGTAGCTGCAACAGTATAGTTTGCATTGATGATATTGTATGTGCTGGATCCCCAGGTAGGGAATCAGATGATTTAAAAGACCTGGGAAGAGTACCTGTACTGTGATTCTTCTCTGCCAGATGAAATGTCAGAATGAAAAAAAAATTCATGAGAACAAGAGGGCCCATTGTGCTTGCTATGCGTTGTTATGGGTTAGTCGCAGACTGGAGATATTCCAGATTATTGTGTGAAGGTGGTCACTGAGCATGTTGTGCTATTGGTCCACGGTGAGCTTTCCCACCAGCAGTTCACAATATACTGTACAGAACAGGGGCGTACATAAAAATCATTGGGCCCCATAGCAAGCAGTGGCGTGCCTAGGCAGTTTGGTATCCGGGGCAGGTCCTTTCTCTGCCCCCGACCCCCCCGCAAAAAAAAATACTTTAAAAAAATGTTACCCCCTCACAGTAGTATTGCCTCAATGTACAACCTTCACAGTAGTTTTGTACAGATTTGTGCCCCCTTACAGTAGTTATGCCCACATTGTGCCCTCTCACAGTAGTTATGCCCTCTCGGGTACCTCTTTCACAGTTGCAATGCCCTCTTTGTGCCCCCTTCATAGTAATAATTCCCATTGTGCCCCCTTCATAGTAATAATTCCTATTGTGCCCCCTTTATAGTAATAATGCCCACTGTGCACCCTTCATAGTAATAATGTCCATTTTGCCCCTTCACAGTAATAATGCCCATTGTGCCCCCTTAATAGGAGTAATGCCCACTGTGCTAGTAATGCCTTCTGTGCACCCTTCATAGTAGAAATCCCCATTGTGCCCCCTTCACAGTAATAATGCCCATTGTGCCCCCTTCATAGTAGAAATGCCCATTGTGCCCCCTTCAAATTAGTAGTGCCCTCTATGCGCCCTCCATAGTAGTAATGCCCACTGTGCCCCCAGCAGGGTCGGTGCAAGGATTTTTGCCGCCCTAGGCAAAAGAAAAGTGTGCCCCCCACATATGACATCACAATGCCCCACCCATATGATCTGCCATATTAACTAACGCCAGTGCTGCAGTGCCGCCGTGTTTACATTAAAAAGCCTGCAGGGACAGGCTATAATGACAGGGGCTGGGCCTGAATGGGCTTTGCCCCTCATGGTGCCATTGAAACAGGGTTTTTTGGATTTGGTTTTTCCCCCCCCCCCCCCCCCACCTTCTTTCTTTTTGCATTTCTCCTCAGGTTTTCAGGTTAATCAGCTTTGATGGGCAGCGTCTGGATTGGTGAATTGGTTTGGAAAGGCAGCGTTGCTATTGGTTAAATCGGTCGCTGTCCTGTTGCTGGGTCTGTTTCTATTTTTATCTAGGCTATGGATTGGCTCCTGGCTTTTGTGGCGGGAATGTCACTTATTTATGGACCCTCGCTTACCTGCTGGACCGTCAGTACGCCGTGTCAAGCCACAGATGAAGATCTTCCAGCAGCTGAGGTATTGAAGTGCCGGCAGCAGCGGAGTTCAGCGGAGCGGCGGCGGTGAAGAAGTGGCGCTGACTGGCGGCTGGCATGGGGTGGAAGAGTGGCGGTGGCGGAGGCAAGAAGCGCCTGAAGCCGGCGGTGATTTCGGAGGAGAAGAGGCGGCATCGCTTGTCAAGCGGCGGCGTGGGAGCTCAAGATATTGTTGACCTGTCCGGCACCTGTGGAATAGCAGAGCGGCAGCGTCAGCGTTCAAGTCCCAGCTGTTGAAGATGGACGCAGCGGTGCTGGAAGTCCTCCTCGGCCAGATTCGCAACAGAGCTATTACCGGGGGCGGCGAGCAGTGGCTCCGCACTCTTCTAGCTGAGGAAGGTCCGAGTTCCCCCGCAGCAGGTAGTCCTCGTGGGAATTCGGAGGCGGTGGGCGGAGCTGCGCATGCGACCGAAGAGGCGGAAGTGCACCAACGTCATAGGCCTGCGTCAGGATGTTCCTCCCAGCCCAGCGGCAGTGTTCCTGGTTCCTGCCCCACTCCGGTTCCTACCAGATCTTCTACCAGGAGGAAAAGGCCCAGATCGCGCTACTCCCCACAAAGGAGCTCCAGAGAGGGCAGGCTCCAGCAGTCTCCTCCCAGGCCAGCAGTCTCGCAGCCTGGTTCTGAGGAGATAGCTGTGATGCCGCTTGAAGAACCGGACCCCTCTGGCAGGCAGTCCCTGCTGCCAGATAATACTAATTCATCTTTTTTACAGGACTTAGCTAGATTGTTTAGTGAACTAGCTCAGAGCAGTATAGTTATGCCTGAGGCTAGGGTAGTGTCGCCATCTTTGGCGTGGGCTGATCGTCCTTCATTAGCGGCTAGTACGGCGGTTAGTGAAGGGGGACCAGTACTTGAAAATGCGGTGGGGGTTAATGAGTCTTGTTTAAAGGAGGCTCTATTGTGTGAATCTTCTCCTCTGGGCTTTCATCTGTCCAGTAATATTAAAGAAAAAATTTGGCGTTGTGAGTACGTGGATATTTTATCCCTGCTTCCGTCAGCCAAGGAAGTGATTAAAGTTAAACGGTCAGATGAGAGGCCTGAGGAGGAGAGGAGGACTGTGCCTGTCTTTTAATAACTGGTTACAAGCATTTTGTATTTACGCTTCTATTTTGGTAGTTAAATACCCCCAATTATGTGTTGGATTGTTTCAACATGTTGACACAATCTTGGAGGCTTACCGTCATTTCGGTGGGTTTTCATGGTTTCAATATGATGAAACTTTTAGGCAGAAGTTAGTGGTTCATCCCGGTCTGAAATGGGGTAATAAGGACGTGGGTTTATGGCTTAGTTTGATGCTGCCGCAGAGAACGGTGATGCAAAGTAAGCCATTATCAGTAGGATCCCAAAATTTGATTAGGACGGACCTGTGTTTTGTAAATGGCTGAATTCTTGTAGGTACAAACATGAATGCTCTGTCTGTTCGGGTCCTCATCTAATGTTTCGGTGTTTTAAAAGGCCGTTTGGACCCCAACAGTTTGGAGTTAGTCGTGAATATGACAAAAGCTCGGACTCCAGTGAAGTTGCAAACAAAGCGGGCATGGCTAGAAATTTACCCAAACAAGGAGAAAGCGGAGTTCCTTCTTAAAGGCTTGAGTACAGGATTTTTTGTTCCGAAATTTAGTGGTCCAGGTTGTAAATGGTGTGATAACCTGAAGTCTGTTTTCTTGAATGTGGATATAGTAAGGATAAAAATTAATAAGGAAGTTTTAGCAGGCAGAGTAGCTGGCCCCTTTTCCTCTCCTCCTTTTAAAGATTTCCGCATTTCTTTGTTGGGTTTGGTACCGAAAAAAGCTAGTAATGAATTTAGGCTGATTCATCATTTATCCTATCCTAAAAAAAATGTATTAAATGATGAAATTGATAGCCAGCTGTGTTCCGTTTCTTATAGTTCCTTTGATGAAGCCGTGGTTCTGTTGAATCGTTTTGGTAAGGATTGTTTATTAGCTAAGGCAGATATTAAATCCGCTTTCCGTTTGTTACCAGTTTCCTCTGAAGGTTTTAATTCATTAGGGTTTCATTTGAAGGTAGTTATTATTTTTATATGTTTGCCCATGGGCTTTTCTTTGTCTTGTTCATATTTTGAGGCGTTTTCTTAATTTATTCATTGGGTTTGTATGTTTAATATTAGTGTTGGGGGTTTGTTACATTACCTTGGTGATTTTTTGTTTATTGGTCCTGCCGGTTCGGATGTTTGTTCTAGTTTGTTAGGTCGTTTTTATGAGGTTTGCTCGAGTTTCGGTGTGCTGTTAGCAGAAGAAAAAACTGTTTTTCCATGTTGTTGTATTGAATTTTTGGGTATAACAATAGATACGTCTAATATGGAATTTAGGTTACGTCCTGAGAAAATAGATAGGCTGCTGTTTATGATTAGGAAGATGTTGTCAGTCAAGAAAACAACTTTGAGAGATCTGCAAAGTTTATTAGGTTTGTTTGCTTTTGCATCCAGAGTTATACCTATAGGCAGAATTTTCTCCAGAATGCTTTATATGGCCACCAGCGGTTTAAAAAATCCGGGTGACCATGTACAGCTAGGCAAGGAGCTGAAAAAGGATCTCAGGGTTTGGGAGGAGTTCTTGATACATTTTAACGGTTCTAGTATTTGGCAAAGGGAATTTATTGATGCGGAGGCTTTGGGATTATTTACTGATGCATCAGGATCATGGGGTTATGGGGCTTTTTTACAAGGTCAGTGGTCAGTGGAGCCTTGGCCTGCGTCTTGGGGTACAGCGGGGCTTACTAAGTGTTTAGTTTTATTAGAGTTATTTCCGGTGGTTGTAGCTTTAGTTATTTGGGGCAATGAATTAGCTAATAAGAGGGTTTTGTTGCACACAGACAACAAAGGTGTGATGTTCGCTGTGAACTGTTTATCGTCTAATAACAAATTAGTAGTTAAGTTATTACATGTAGTAGTTAGATGTTGTCTTGCTAGGAATATTCGGTTGAAGGCTAGTTATATAGCAAGTAAAGATAATAAAATAGCCGATTCTCTTTCTCGTGCCCAGTGGAAGGAATTTCGGGGGCTGGTTCCAGACGCTCAGAAGGAAGGCATCCCTTGTCCGGACAACTTATGGGAGATAATTTGGCATTATTGAGTGAGCATATCGGGAATTCGTTGGCACTAGTGTTGAGCGAACAGTTCGAGCATCGTTCGGGTTCGTACCGAATTTTGGGCTGTCCGTGACATGGACCCGAACCCGGACATTTTCAAAAAAGTTCGGGTTCGGGTCCGGTGTTCGTCGATTACTTCCCGCTTTCTGAAGGGCTGCACAGCAGCCAATCAGCTAGTGTTTTACTTTCTGTCCTAAGAGCTCATCACAGCCATGCCTACTAATGGCATGGCTGTGATTGGCCAAGTGCAGCATGTGACCCAGCCTCTATTTAAGCTGGAGTCACGTAGCGCCGCACGTCACACTGCTCTGATTAGCGTAGGGAGAGGACGCAGCTTCTGTCAGGGCGAGATAGGCAGGGATAAAGAAGTGAATGATCTACATTTCTACACCTGTGCATCAGAACAACTCAGCTGAGCTCTTCACTGAAAGTCACTATTTTATTTAGACTGGCCAGAGCGATTTTTACTGGCACATGTAACTGGGCTGACCGGCGGTGGCCATTTTGGGACTTGTGGTGCGCCAGCACAAGCTGCCACAGAGTCTAAACCAAAGCTCCAAAGAAGTGAAAAATCTACACCTGTGAATCAGAACAACAGCGATTCAGCTGCTCAGTCAAAGTCAATTTTTTTTCGGGCTGGGCAGACCGTTTTCTGGCACATGTTACTGGGCTGATAGGCGGCGGCCATTTTGGGACTTGTGGTGCTACAGCAAAAGCTGCCACAACGTCCATTAATCTCATGTAATAGTTGATTTTTTCATAGATATACTACATAAGGGGTTTGGCTGTGCTTGTGTCACCCATACTAACTGCAAAGATATTTAATATATCAGTGGTGAAACTAAAAGTAACCCACGTGGATAGCAAATCCCATGAATGTGCTGTTCCAGCTAGGCTAGCCAGTGCCACTACAGCCAAGTCCAATACTGTCAGCCATAAAAAAATTTTTTGATGTGCCAGAAATATAAATTAAAAAAAGCTTTCACCGTAATAATAAAATTATTCTGGTGTTAGACCAGAAGAAGCACTCCTGTTGTAATTAATACTGTAAAAAGGCTTAGGCAATATTTCTCCCAGTGTAGGAAATTTATCTAGCAAAACTAGCATTTTAAAAATTCCGGTGTTCTGAAATACCAGCAGTCCTCTTGTAATTAATACCGCAAAAAGGCATTATATCGTCCAGTGTTGTAATTTTGGTGAAAAAAGGCCAATTTAATCAATCTGGTGTTAGTTACACCAGAAACAGTAGGCCTCACGTTTTTACTCCTGCAAAAAGGAATTAATACAGGAAAAGGCATTACATTATCCAGTGTTGTAATTTTGGTGAAAAAAAGGCAATTTAATCAATCTGGTGTTAGTTACACCAGAAACAGTAGGCAGCACGTTTTACTCCTGTAAAAGGAATTAATACCGGAAAAAGGCATTACATTGTCCAGTGTTGTAATTTTGGTGAAAAAAAGGCCAATTTAATCAATCTGGTGTTAGTTACACCAGAAACAGTAAGCCTCACGTTTTTACTCCTGTAAAAAGGAATTAATACCGGAAAAAGGCATTACATTGTCCAGTGTTGTAATTTTGGTGAAAAAAAGGCCAATTTAATCAATCTGGTGTTAGCTAGACCAGAAACAGTAGGCCGCACGTTTTTACTCCTGTAAAAAGGAATTATATCTCCCCGTGTGGGAATCTATGTACCAAAACTAGCATTTTAAAAATTCTGGTGTCCAATTTGCAGCAGTTTTCTTGTAATTAATACTAGAAAAAGGAATTATATCTTCCAGTGTGGGAATTTATGTACACAAACTAGCATTCTAAAAATTTTGGTGTCCAATTAGCAGCAGTCTTCTTGTAATTAATACCTGAAAAAGGCATTACATTGTCCAGTGTTGTAATTTTGGTGAAAAAAAGGCCAATTTAATCAATCTGGTGTTAGGTACACCAGAAACAGTAGGCCTCACGTTTTTACTCCTGTAAAAAGGAATTAATACCGGAAAAAGGCATTACATTGTCCAGTGTTGTAATTTTGGTGAAAAAAAGGCCAATTTAATCAATCTGGTGTTAGTTACACCAGAAACAGTAGGCCTCACGTTTTTACTCCTGTAAAAAGGAATTATATCTCCCCGTGTGGGAATCTATGTCCTAAAACTAGCATTTTAAAAATTCTGGTGTCCAATTTGCAGCACTTTTCTTGTAATTAATACCGGAAAAAGGAATTATATCTTCCAGTGTGGGAATTTATTTACACAAACTAGCATTTTAAAAATTCTGGTGTCCAATTAGCAGCAGTCTTCTTGTAATTAATACCTGAAAAAGGCATTACATTGTCTAGTGTTGTAATTTTGGTGAAAAAAAGGCCAATTTTATCAATCTGGTGTTAGTTAGACCAGAAACAGTAGGCCGCACGTTTTTACTCCTGTAAAAAGGAATTATATCTCCCCGTGTGGAAATCTATGTACCAAAACTAGCATATTAAAAATTCTGGTGTCCAATTTGCAGCAGTTTTCTTGTAATTAATACCGGAAAAAGGAATTATATCTTCCAGTGTGGGAATTTATGTACACAAACTAGCATTTTAAAAATTCTGGTGTCCAATTAGCAGCAGTCTTCTTGTAATTAATACCTGAAAAAGGCATTACATTGTCCAGTGTTGTAATTTTGGTGAAAAAAGGCCAATTTAATCAATCTGGTGTTAGGTACACCAGAAACAGTAGGCCTCACGTTTTTACTCCTGTAAAAAGGAATTAATACCTGAAAAAGGCATTACATTGTCCAGTGTTGTAATTTTGGTGAAAAAAAAGGCCAATTTAATCAATCTGGTGTTAGTTACACCAGAAACAGTAGGCCGCACGTTTTTACTCCTGTAAAAAGGAATTATATCTCCCCGTGTGGGAACCTATGTACCAAAACTAGCATTTTAAAAATTCTGGTGTCCAATTTGTTTTCTTGTAATTAATACCGGAAAAAGGAATTATATCTTCCAGTGTGGGAATTTTGGGTCTAAAAAATAATATATTTTATTGTGGTGCGAGTTGAATCGCAACAATGAGGAAACATTCTATTAAGGGACGAGGACGCGGTTGTGGTGGTGTCCGTGGAGACTCTGTTGCTGGCAGAAGACGTGGCCGTTCGGCCTCAGGCGCACAAAGTAGTGAACCAACTCCCTCAAGTAGCCGGCAGAATTTACAGCGATATTTGGTGGGGCCCAATGCCGTTATGAGGATGGTAAGGCCTGAGCAGGTACAGGCATTAGTCGATTGGGTGGCCGACAGTGCTTCCAGCACGTTCACCACATTGTCTTCCGCCCAGTCTTCTGCGGAAAGCGCACAGGTGGCACCTGAAAACCAAGCCCATCAGTCTGTCACATCACCCCCATGCATATCAGGGAAACTGGCTGAGCCTCAAGTTATGCAGCAGTCTCTTATTCTGTTTGAAGACTCTGCTCCCACGGTTTTCCAGGGGCGTCCACCTAGCCCTTCCCCAGCGGTGGAAGACATTCCATGCACTGACGCACAACCACTTATGTATCCAGATGATGAGGACATGGGAATACCACCACAGCAGAGTGACCGAGTCTCTGATGATGACAAAACACTGGTGCCCACTGCCGCGTCTTATTGCAGTGTGCAGACTGAACAGGAGGAGGTCAGGGAGGAAGACTGGGTGGAAGACGATGCAGAGGACGATGAGGTCTTAGACCCCACATGGACTGAAGGTCGTGCCGCTGACTTAAATAGTTCAGAGGAAGAGGCAGTGGTGAGACCGAGACAACAGCAAAGCCAAAGAGGGAGCAGGGGGCAAAAGCAGAACAGCCGCCGTCCAGAGAGTTCGCCTGCTATTGGCCAGCGCCAACAGGGACCCAGCACCCCAAAGGCATGTTCAAGGAGTTCCCTGGCATGGCACTTCTTCAAACAATGTGCTGACGACAAGACCAGAGTGGTTTGCACGCTGTGCCATCAGACCCTGAGGCGAGGCATTAACGTTCTTAAACTGAGCACCACCTGCATGATCAGGCATCTACATGCAAAGCATGAACTGCAGTGGAGTACACACCTTAAAAACAAGGAACCCGCTCAGGCTCCTCCTGCTCCCTCTACCGCTGCTGCCTCGGCTTCCGCCTCGAGAGGAATGTTGCCACCTGCCGAGCAGCCAACAGAGGATGTGCCACCGACACCACCACCACCACCGCCACCGTCACCTAGCGTCTCCACTATTTCACACAGCAGCGTTCAGCTCTCCATCTCTCAAACCTTTGAGAGGAAGCGCAAATTCCCACCTAGTCACCCTCGAGCCCTTGGCCTGAATGCCAGCATTTCTAAACTACTGGCCTTTGAAATGCTGTCATTCCGGCTAGTGGACACAGACAGCTTCAAACAGCTGATGGCCATGGCTGTCCCCAGTATGTGGTTCCCAGCCGCCACTACTTCTCCAAGACAGCCGTGCCTTCCCTGCACATGCAAGTGTCCGATAAAATCAAGTGTGCACTGCGCAACGCCATTTGTGTCAAGGTCCACCTAACCACAGATACGTGGACCAGTAAGCACGGCCAGGGACGCTATATCTCCCTAACTGCACACTGGGTAAATGTAGTGGCGGCTGGGCCCCAGGCGGAGAGTTCCTTGGCGCACGTCCTTCCGTCGCCAAGGATCACAGGGCATCATTCTTTGCCTCCTGTAGCCTCCTCCTCCTACTCGGCTTCCTCCTCCTCTGCTTCCACCAGCTCATCCAGTCAGCCACACACCTTCACCACCAACTTCAGCACAGCCCGGGTAAACGTCAGCAGGCCATTCTGAAACTCATATGTTTGGGGGACAGGCCCCACACCGCGCAGGAGTTGTGGCGGGGTATTGAACAACAGACCGACCAGTGGTTGCTGCCGGTGGGCCTCAAGCCCGGCCTGGTGGTGTGCGATAATGGGCGAAATCTCGTCGCAGCTCTGGGACTAGCCGGTTTGACGCACATCCCTTGCCTGGCGCATGTGCTGAATTTGGTGGTGCAAAAGTTCATTCACAACCCAGACATGTCAGAGCTGCTGCATAAAGTCCGGGCCGTCTGTGCGCGCTTCCGGCGTTCACATCCTGCCGCTGCTCGCCTGTCTGCGCTACAGCGGAACTTCGGCCTTCCCGCTCACCGCCTAATATGCGACGTGCCCACCCGGTGGAACTCCACCTTGCACATGCTGGAGAGACTGTGTGAGCAGCAGCAGGCCATAGTGGAGTTTCAGCTGCAGCACGCACGGGTCAGTCGCACTGCGGAACAGCACCACCTCACCACCAATGATTGGGCCTCCATGTGAGACCTGTGTGCCCTGTTGCGCTGTTTAGAGTACGCCACCAACATGGCCAGTGGCGATGCCACTGTTATCAGCATGACAATACCAATTCTATGTCTCCTAGAGAAAACGCTTAGGGCGATGATGGAAGAGGAGGTGGGCCAGGGCCAAGAGGAGGAGGAGGAGGATGATGGGTCGTTTTTATCACTTTCAGGCCAGTCTGTTAGAAGTGGCTCAGAGGGAGGTTTTTTGCAACAGCAGAGGGCAGGTACAAATGTGGCCAGCCAGGGACCACTACTGGAGGACGAGGAGGATGAGGAAGAGGTGGAGGAGGATGAGGATGAAGCAGGTTCACAGCGGGGTTGCACCCAGCACAGCGCAGGCACATCCCTGGTGCATGGCTGGGGGGATACAGAGGATGATGAAGATACGCCTCCCACAGAGGACAGCTTGTCCTTACCTCTGGGGAGCCTGGCACACATGAGCGATTACATGCTGCAGTGCCTGCACAACGACAGCAGAGTTGCCCACATTTTAACGTGTGCTGACTACTGGGTGGCCACCCTGCTGGATCCACAGTACAAAGACAATGTGCCCACTTTACTTCCTGCACTGGAGCGTGATAGGAAGATGCGCGAGTACAAGCGCACGCTGGTAGACGCACTCCTGAGAGCATTCCCAACTGTCACAGGGGAACAGGTGAAAGGCCAAGGCAGAGGAGGAGCTAGAGGTCGCCCACGCAGCAGTGTCACGGCCAGCTCCTCTGAGGGCAGGGTTAGCATGGCAGAAATGTGGAAAAGTTTTGTCTCCAAGCCACAGCTAACTGCCCCACCACCTGATACGGAACGTGTTAGCAGGAGACTACATTTCACTAATAACTGCCTTAAAACATGTTGTCTTGTACTCCTGGCCACTTCTTTATTGAAAAATCAATTTTTGAAATTAAGTAGGATCTTGGGGTACAACCCAGAGTTGAATGAACCTTCCCTCTGTCTGGGTGCCGGGGCCAAAGTACATGAAAGTGTCCTTCTCCTGTGCTGGGTTATATGAATGTTATACTTGTGCTGTCTGACATGTCTCCTTTGTGTGGGTGCAGGGGGCCAAAGTCACTGAAAGCGGCCTTCTCCTGTGGTGGGTGATCGAAATGCCCGATTCTCTGCTGTGGGACCTCTCTCCTCTTTCTGGGTGCAGGGGTCAAATTAACTAAAGGTGGCCTACTCCTGTGGTGGGTGATCTGTAAAACTTACACAATATGTACTATGACACCGCGCTATTCACATCCCTAACTCAAATGGTTAATGATATTAACCCTTATGCTAACACATACTATATTCTTGCACCGCAAATCTAAGCGTTAATAGGCACCCTCTATTAGCAATTTTCTCAGTGCCACTTATGCTATTGTGGTACCTGTAGTCCTCCGTTCACGTGGGAGCTCTGTCGCTGAGTAGATGCTTTGCACCGGCTGCGAGGCAATAATTTTCAGCGTCTTCACGAGACGCGCTCCGGCCGGAAGCGCGCCTCTTGTTCGTGGTTATCTCGCTCACTTCGGAGCGAAGGTGATGTCACCGCCGCGTTCTACGGGTAGTCGCGGTTACCACTTTTTTCTTCAACGCGTTTCGGGTATAGCGTTACCCTTCGTCAGGAAGATAGACTTGGTATGCCTTGCGCATGTGCTCCTATTTAACTCAGTCGGCGTTGCTTTAACCCCCTCGTTACTGGTGGCTACATTAAGCGTTAATCGAACGCAAATACTTCAATTTCCATATTCAGCCCTACCGGAGCTAGTGTATCCATATTAAAAATCATTCTGGTCTCAGCCCTCGACATTTCTTTAATGTAATCCCCTCCTCTTATATTCCTTTTTATTATGTCTAATCCACAAAACGTCGATCCTTTAAAGCTTCCTGCATGTTTCTCTGTGTAATGTCTTGACAGTGGGTGCCCTTCAAATTTTCTTTCTATGTTGTAGATATGCTCTGTTATTCTTTTTTTCAAGTATCTGGTTCTGCCTATGTATATTTTTTGACAGGGGCATATAATTGCATATATTACTCCCTGATTATTGCAAGATATGTGCTTGTCAATGTTATGGGTATATGTACCTCCCGTATTCTGTAATGCCATCAATCTTTTATTTTGTGTTTTTTTACATCCTTGACATTTTTTGCATGGGAAGAATCCTGTCACTCCCTCTTTTTTATTTTTATTTCTGGTATTATCTCTGCTAGTTTTACTTATGCATATGTTCGTGGGGGCTAATTTATTTCCCAAATTTTTAGCTTTCTTAAAGACAAATTTTGGTACATTTGGGAGTAACTCCCCCAATATTTTATCCTCCTTCAAGAATCCCCAATAATTTCCTACAACCTTTTTGAATTTATTTACTTGACTATTATAGGGAATTATTATTGGAGGGATTAGCTGCATAGTTTCTTCATGGTCTTTTTTTTATAATTTTTTTATCATTTTTAAGGAGTACTTCCCTGTCAATCAGCCCTATTTCTTTCTTGCACTTTTCTAGTTTTTCTGAGCAATATCCTTTATTTTCAAACTTTTTCTTCATATTCTCTGCCTCAAGTTCATACTGTTGTTTCTTAGTGCAATTTCTCCTTAATCTGAGAAATTGACTTTTCGGCACATTTTCCGAAGAGGAGGGGATTACATTAAAGAAATGTCGAGGGCTGAGACCAGAATGATTTTTAATATGGATACACTAGCTCCGGTAGGGCTGAATATGGAAATTGAAGTATTTGCGTTCGATTAACGCTTAATGTAGCCATCAGTAACGAGGGGGTTAAAGCAACGCCGACTGAGTTAAATAGGAGCACATGCGCAAGGCATACCAAGTCTATCTTCCTGACGAAGGGTAACACTATACCCGAAACGCGTTGAAGAAAAAAGTGGTAACCGCGACTACCCGTAGAACGCGGCGGTGACGTCACCTTCGCTCCGAAGTGAGCGAGATAACCACGAACAAGAGGCGCGCTTCCGGCCGGAGCGCGTCTCGTGAAGACGCTGAAAAGTATTGCCTCGCAGCCGGTGCAAAGCATCTACTCAGCGACAGAGCTCCCACGTGAACGGAGGACTACAGGTACCACAATAGCATAAGTGGCACTGAGAAAATTGCTAATAGAGGGTGCCTATTAACGCTTAGATTTGCGGTGCAAGAATATAGTATGTGTTAGCATAAGGGTTAATATCATTAACCATTTGAGTTAGGGACGTGAATAGCGCGGTGTCATAGTACATATTGTGTAACCTTTTGGCATTCAGAGGGGGAGTTGCAACCCCATTGGACACTGCAGCTGAGAGAGAATTAAGTGGGGTGCAGCACTATTGATTTAAGGACTGATCTGTAAAACTGATGCTTGCGCTATCTGACCTGTCTCCTCTGTCTCGTTGCTAAGGCCTAACTCACTGAAAGTGGCCTTGTCATGTGCTGGGTGATATAAATGTGATACAAGTGTCATCTGACATGGTTGAAGCTATCAAATTAACTAAAGATGGCCGACTCCTGTAGTGGGTGATCAGTAAAACTGATGCTTGTGCTATCTGACCTGTCTCCTCTGTCTCGTTGCTAAGGCCTATCTCACTGAAAGTGTCCTTGTCATGTGCTGGGTGATATAAATGTTATACTTGTGCCATCTGACATGGTTGCCGGAGTCCCATTAAATGATGGCCTACTCCTGTGGTGGGTGATATGAGGCCTTAATATGTGCTGTGAAAACCTCTCTCCTCCGTCTGGGTGCAGGGGTCAAAGTCTCTAAAAGTGGCCTTCTCTTGTGCTGGGTGATGTAAAACTGATGCTTGTACCATCTGACATGGTTGCCGGGGTCCCATTAAATGATGGCCTACTCCTGTGGTGGGTGATCTAAATGCCTGATTCTCTGCTGTGAAACCTCTCTCCTCCATCTGGGTGCAGGGGTCAAAGTCTCTAAAAGTGGCCTTCTCTTGTGCTGGGTGATGTAAAACTGATGCTTGTACCATCTGACATGGTTGCCGGGGTCCCATTAAATGATGGCCTACTCCTGTGGTGGGTGATCTAAATGCCTGATTCTCTGCTGTGAAACCTCTCTCCTCCGTCTGGGTGCAGGGGTCAAAGTCTCTAAAAGTGGCCTTCTCTTGTGCTGGGTGATGTAAAACTGATGCTTGTACCATCTGACATGGTTGCCGGGGTCCCATTAAATGATGGCCTACTCCTGTGGTGGGTGATCTAAATGCCTGATTCTCTGCTGTGAAAACCTCTCTCCTCCGTCTGGGTGCAGGGGTCAAAGTCTCTAAAAGTGGCCTTCTCTTGTGCTGGGTGATGTAAAGCTGATGCTTGTACCATCTGACATGGTTGCCGGGGTCCCATTAAATGATGGCCTACTCCTGTGGTGGGTGATCTAAATGCCTGATTCTCTGCTGTGAAACCTCTCTCCTCCGTCTGGGTGCAGGGGTCAAAGTCTCTCAAAGTCGCCTTCTCCTGTGCTGGGTGATATAAATGTTATACTTGTGCCATCTGACATGGTTGCCGGGGTCCCATTAAATGGTGGCCTACTCCTGTGGCGGGTGATCTAAATGCCTGATTCTCTGCTGTGAAACCTCTCTCCTCCGTCTGGGTGCAGGGGTCAAAGTCTCTAAAAGTGGCCTTCTCTTGTGCTGGGTGATGTAAAACTGATGCTTGTACCATCTGACATGGGTGCAGGGGTCAAATTAACTAAATGGTGGCCTACTCCTGTGGTGGGTGATATGATGCCTGAATATGTGCTGTGGGGCCTCTCTCCTCTTTCTGGGTGCAGGGGTCAAAGTAACTAAAAGTGGCCTTCTCCTGTGCTGGATGGTATAAATGTAATGCTTGTGCTATCTGACATGTCTCCTCTGTCTGGGTGCTAAGGCCTAAGTCACTGAAAGTGGCCTTCTCCTGTGGTGGTTGATATGATGCCAGATTCTCTGCTGTGGGACCTCTCTCCTTTGTCTGGATGCTGGGGTCGAAATAATAGTAAGCGACCTTCTCCATTTGTGGGTGATTTGAAGCCTGATTCTGTGCTATGGGACCTAACTCCAATTAATATTGGTTAATTTTTATTTATTTTATCTTAAGTCATCATTTCCCTATCTACATTTGTTTGCAGGGGATTTACCTACATTTTGCAGCCCTCTAGCCCTTTCCGGGAGTCTTTTACAGCCTTTTTAGTGCCCAAAAGTTCAGGTCCCCATTGACTTCTATGGGGTTCGGGATGAAGTTCGGGTTGAGTTCGGATCACGAACCCGGACATTTTCCGGAAGTTCGGCCGAACCTCTCGAACCTGAACATCCAGGTGTTCGCTCAACTCTAGTTGGCACCTAATACGTGGAATGGGTATGCTTTAGCCTGGAGTAAATGGAGTAATTTTTGTAATAATCGGGGGTTTTTGACTATAGTGTTGGCACTGTCATGGCTTTTAGTTGTATGTTGGTCAAGATGGGTTTAGGTTTTTCAGCTGTTCAGAAGACGTTGGCTGGTGTTTCTTTCTTTTTTAAATTAGCGGCTCTTCCTCCTATTAATAATTCTTTAGTTGTTAAGCAGTTCTTAAAGGCTTTAAGGAAGTCTAGTTTTGTGTCTGGTAACCGTAGGCCCATTACTTTTGATTTACTTTGTAGGTTGGTTTCTTCTCTTAGGCAAGTTTCTTCCTCCCCGTTTGAGTTCTGTTTGTTCAGGTTAGCCTTTGTGTTGGCATTTTTTGGTGCTTTTAGGGTTAGCGAGTTAGTGGCTACGAATGTAAGGGCAGATTCTCAGTTGTTGCTTTCAGATATTAAGTGTGAGGACGGCTGTGTTTTTATTTCAGTAAGGAGATCTAAGACGGATCAGTTGGGCAAAGGTTCTGTTATCTCTTTAAAGGGAGTCTTTCACCCCGAAAACCCATTTTTCAGCACTCACATCTTTCTCTGCAAAATTGCCCCCAGATTAAAAAGCTTTTTACCCTATTGCTGTACCTCTTACTGATCTTCAGAAAATCACTTTAATTGCAGATGTGAATGACAGTTGAAGGTGCCCAGTGGCGGCGTCATAACGACCGGTGCCCAGGCCGCACGCTCATCTTCATAACTTCAACTGTGATTGACATCTGCAATTAAAGTGATTTTCTGAGGTCGGTAGGAGGTACAGCAATAGAGTAAGAAGCTTTTTAATGTGGGGGCAATTTTGCAGAGAAAGATGTGAGTGTTGAAAAATGGGTTTTTAAGGTGAAAGGCTCCCTTTAATTGCAGATGTCAATCACAGTTGAAGTTATGAAGATGAGCGTGCGGCCTGGGCACCGGTCGTTATGACGCCGCCACTGGGCACCTTCAACTGTCATTCACATCTGCAATTAAAGTGATTTTCTGAAGATCGGTAAGAGGTACAGCAATAGGGTAAGAAGCTTTTTAATCTGGGGGCAATTTTGCAGAGAAAGATGTGAGTGTTGAAAAATGGGTTTTCGGGGTGAAAGACTCCCTTTAAACAGTATTTGGGAATCTGAGGTTTGCCCTGTTACAGCGGTTTCAGTTTATCTGGATGTTCGTCCAGCAGGTGGTAATACATTCTTGATTCATGCAGATGGTTCTTCACTGTTTAAATTTCAATTCAATGCAGTGTTTAAGAAATGCTTATCTTTGTTTGGTTTGGGTTTTGAACGTTATTCATCCCATTCATTTCGCATTGGAGCTGCCACTGAAGCTTCACAAATGGGTTTAGATAAAGCCTTGATAAAAAGAATTGGCGGATGGGAATCAGATTGTTATAGAACTTATGTTAGGCCTAATCTGGTTTTGTGATTATGATTGTTTTTCAGGTTCAGATCAGATTATAGTCTGGATTATCAGGCATTCATTCATTTTCTGGGCCGAGAAGAAGTCTTCTGTCCGCAATTATGCTCAGCAAGTCTTTTTTAATATTCCTTCAGTTTGTTTGTATTGGTTAGGTTTTAGAGGGCTGAAGTGGCATCAAGTGGTGCTTATCTTAAAAGGTGAACTGCAATCTCGTCTCCCCCCTCAAGTCATTGTCTTTCATGTAGGGGGCAATGACCTGGGTAGGAGCAAAACTTTGGATTTATTGGTGAAATGAAAAGAGATTTGGCGTTCATTAGTGAATTGATACCGGGGGTAGTTTTGTTTTTTTCTGAAATTGTCCCACTTTTTTGTGGAACAACCCTCAGTAAAAAAATTTGGAAAAAATTTGAAAAAGAGTAAACAGAGGCTTAGAGAAATTCATGCCAATGGTTAACGGGTGGTCGTACCGTCATTATGAGTTGGACGGATCGGAATTAGGTTTGTATCGAGAGGACTTAGTTCACCTTTCGGATATAGGGATGGACATTTTTATTAATGGTTTACAGTCAATTGTTGAAAGGGCCGCGGTTTCGCTGGTGGGGGGGCAAGTTCGGTTTATACCTCACTTGCCTGTTGGGGTTAGTCGCTCAGAAGTCTGGGTGGACTTAAATTATTTTTATGAAATGGACTTTAATATTTATTAATTTTATATGGATGGTTTATTTAATTTATTGATGTTAACCCCCAGGATTTTAATAAAGACGACCTTTTCATCCACAAGTGGTTTTGTGAGACTTATTTATTAGTGAGTAAGTATTGTTGAATATGGCACCATGACAGGGGCTGGGCCTGAATGGGCTTTGCCCCTCATGGTGCCATTGAAACAGGGTTTTTTGGATTTTGGTTTTTTCGAGTTAACCAGCTTCGATGGGCAGCGTCTGGATTGGTGAATTGGTTTGGAAAGGCAGCGTTGCTATTGGTTAAATTGGTCGCTGTCCTGTTGTTGGGTCTGTTTCTATTTTCATCTAGGCTATGGATTGGCTCCTGGCTTTTGTGGCGGGATGTCACCTATTTATGGACCCTCGCTTACCTGCTGGACCGTCAGTATGCCGTGTCAAGCCACAGATGAAGATCTTTTCGCCCTCCCTCCCTTCAGTTTTGTTGCGGTCTTTGTGAATTCTGGGGGGGTTAGTCACTCAGAAGTCTGGGTGGACTTAAATTATTTTTATGGAATGGACTTTAATATTTATAAATTTTATATGAATGGTTTATTTAATTTATTGATGTTAACCCCCAGGATTTTAATAAAGACCGTGGCCTTTTCATCCACAAGTGGTTTTGTGAGTCTTATTTATTAGTGAGTAAGTATTATTGAATATGGCACCAAGACCAGAGCCACTACATTAAGCTGCTGTGGTTCTGGGGACTATAGTGCCCCCTTAATGTGAGGTAAATTAGAGACTAGTGCCACAAATTATATACTAGATTGTCTACTTACACCCAGATGAGGATGATGATTGGCTCTAGCTGCAGTCTGGCTCCACTGGTCTGGTGTAGAACAGGCTCTCTGGAGGCTGTAACTGTGGTCACAAAAATCAATGGTCTGGGAGAACGGGAAGTAGCTCCATTTTTTGAGGCCCTTTACACAGCTCAAGGTCTGGGCCCCAGGGTCTGATAGTGAGTATGCCCATATGGCCCATCCATAAGTCAACCTACATGTTCCACCCATGAGTTTGTTCACAGTGGGTGAAGTGTGTAGGGGATGTTTTATGTGTTGTAGAGAATCTAATGTGTGTGCTTATGGAATGTAGTGAATAGGGATACCAGTGTATGTAGGTGATGCAGTGTGTGTAGGTGATGCAGTGTGTGTGTGTAAGGGATAGAAAGCAGTGTGTGTTTGTGTATAAGGGATGTATTGTGTGTTTCTGTGTGTACGGAATGCATTGTGTGAATCTGTGTTTGTATGTGTAAGGGCTTTATTAGCCAAGTCTATGTTCCCAAGATGGTTTTAGATAGCTTTCACACTGGAGTATGGCTCCTACCAGGGCCGCCATCAGGGGGGTACAGCCGATACCCCAGTAAGGGGCCCAGATCCCGGGGGGGCCCAGCCAGTTCCATTCCCCTTTAAAAGGCTCTGAGAACGCAGCTGCACAGGTGACGTCAGACGCTGGCTGCTGCCTCACGCTGCCTCACACCGCCCGCGCCTTCAGATTAGCGCAGTCAATTCTCGTTTGCAGGTGCGGCGGCGTTGTGGAAGCCAGGAAAGCTGCCCTAGTGCCCGCGCCCCTCTTAGCCAGCCCAGGAAGGAGTCAGTGCCGGCTCCATGCTCCAGCCTCCACTCCATCACCTGTTGGATGGACTCCAATGATTCATTATTAAGGTGACAGGTCCATTAGGTTACTTGTTTCCATAAACAATGTTATGAGCTGAGCCATTTCAAGGCCTCCAAATTATTTATTTTCATATTGATCCTTATGTTGTCTACTTGGCCAGGCAGCTCTATGTTGTGTGGTCTTTGCTCGTTGCTAAAATGCAAAGCTGTTTTCTGGACCCCACAGGGCCATGATCCTCCATTACTTATTGTTATTAACCCCTCCCTTGCCAGCCCACCCAGCCCCATTTAGCTGTGTGTTCTGCTTTGAAAAAAATGTTTAGGCCATGAAGAGGTTAATTAAGTGTTGGAGGGGGTGGGGGGTGTTATTGTGCATATTGTGTTTGGGATCCATTTAACAAGTTTGACCAGTTGGGTTTGAGAGTGGTTGAGTGTCATCCACAGATCCCCCCCCCCCCCCCCATAACACTGTGTCATCCACAGATCGCCCATAACAGTACGTCATCCACAGATCCCCCATAACAGTGCGTCATCCACAGATTCCACATCATAACAGTGTCATCCAAAGATCCCCCATAACAGTGTGTCATCCACAGCACAGATCCCCCCCCCCCCCTATAACAGTACATCATCCACAGATCCCCCCCATAACAGTACGTCATCCACAGATTCCCCCTCATAACACTGTCATCCACAGATCCCCCATAACAGTGTGTCATCCACAGCATAGATCCCCCAAAACAGTGTGTTATCCACAGATTCCCTACATAACAGCACGTCATCCACAGATTCCCCCCATAACAGTACGTCATCCACAGATTCCCCCCATAACAGTGCGTCATCCACAGATCCCCCCCATAACAGTGCGTCATCCACAGATCCCCCATAACAGTGTGTCATCCACAGATCCCCCATAACAGTGTATCATCCACAGATTCCCCCCATAACAGTGCGTCATCCACAGATCCCCCCCATAACAGTGCGTCATCCACAGATCCCCACATAACAGTGCGTCATCACAGATCCCCATAACAGTGCATCCAAGATCCCCCATAACAGTGCGTCATCCACAGATCCCCATAACAGTCGTCATCCACAGATCCCCCATAACAGTCGTCATCAAGATCCCTCATAACAGTCGTCATCCACAGATCCCCCATAACAGTGTGTCATCCACAGATCCCCCTCATAACAGTGCGTCATCCACAGATCCCCCATAACAGTACGTCATCCACAGATCCCCCCCATAACAGTGTGTCAGCCACAGATGCCCCCATAACAGTGCGTCATCCACAGATCCCCCATAACAGTGTGTCATCCACAGATCCCCCATAACAGTGTGTCATCCACAGATTCCCTCCATAACAGTACGTCATCCACAGATTCCTGGGAGGCGGAGTCAGGACGGATTGTAAAAGGGTAAGGGGGGGGGGGGGGGCCCAGGCCTTGAGCTGTGTAAGGGGCCTCAAAATTTCTGATGGCAGCCCCGGCTCCTACAGTCCACAACAGATTGTTTACATGTCTGTTTATCTTTGCAGTCACTTCCTGCCGCACTGCACTGTGGGTCCCAGCACAGCACAGCATCTCCCTATTCCTACTGTCTAAGATAGTGTCCCTGCACCCGCCCCCCTCATACATATTTATGCCTCCTACACACTCCTCCATTCACTATCAGGCTCCATGCCCGGAGACATCACTAGACTGGAAAGGCGGAGCTTAGAACAATGAGGGGCGGGGCTTAGTGTGATGCCGGTGTTCTGCCAGATCTCTATAGATTGCCGAAAGTCTATAGCGGAAGTCACGTGGTTCGCTGCGCAAGCGCACAAGCGCGCTTCCACAAATCATCCCTGCAGCCTCCACTGAAGTACTTCGCCCACCGCGCGTGCGCACAAGCCACGTCTTAAAGTGACAGTCATCTCCAGTAAAATACAGCATCTACATTAATTTGTACCCTCGCTGCGCTCGGCAGTTAGTCAAACTAACTCTGTGCCGCCATTAATAGTAAAGAAGGAAATGGATGGTAAAGAAATTCTTTACCATCCATTTCCTTCTTACTATCAATGACGGCATAGAGATAGTTTTACTAAATGCCGAGCGCTGTGGCCAGCCCGATGCGTGGCGAGCGAAGCGAGCCCGCGAGGGTACAAATTAATGTAGATTAATGAGTGCTGTGGGGGGGGGGCGGAGCTGTATTTTAATGGAGATTACTGTCACTTTAAGAAGCCTCTATACCCTTAAGTGTGCGCACGCGCGGTGCGCGGACTACTGCAATGGAGCCAGCAGGAGTGATTCGCGGAAGTACGCTTGTGCGCTTGCGCAGCGCGCCACGTGACTTCCGCTATAGACTTTCGGCAAACTATAGAGATCTGGCAGAACACCGGCCGGCCTAGTTCCCGCCCCTTAATCCACTCTGCATAATTACTTAGGCTGCTGGTGGCGTCACCGGGCTCCCTGAGCAGCAGAAGAAAAGGCTTTGCTCCACTGAAAGGAACCCGGTACATCACTGAAGACAAGGAAACAGTCACTTCCGGCCAGGAATTTACAGGAGGAAAACTGGGCATCAAAAATATGTTCAAAAGGTAGGAGATGCATGTTTATAATGTGTATGTCACTACAATACTATTACACAAAGGTCCCCAATCCTGGACAACCCCTTTAAGTGTGTGAAAGGGGTGCATGGAGTGTGTGTGTAAGAGATGCATTGTGTGTTTCTGTGTATGTGTGCAAGGGGTGCATTGTCTTTGTGTGTAAAGGATGCATTGTGTGTGTGATGTCAATCTCACCCCCCTCCCCCTCCCTTGTCACTCTCTTCTCCCTCTCCCCCCCTTCCCTTGTCATTCTTATTCCCCACTCCCTCCCTTGTCACTCTCATTCCTCCCCTCCCTCTCTTGTCACTCTCATTTCCCCCCTCAATCCCTTGTCACTCTCATTCCCCCCTCCCTACCTTGTCACTCTCATTCCCCCCCCCTCCCTCCCTCCCTCGTCACTCTATTTCTCACCTCCCTCGTCACTCTTTTTCTCACCTGCCCGTCCCTTGCCACTCTCTCCCCCTTCTTTTTACTCTCATTCCCCTCCCTCCCTTTTCACTCTCATTCCCCCTCCCTCCCTTGTCACTCTCATTCCCCCTCCCTCCCTTGTCACTCTCATTCCCCCTCCCTCCCTTGTCACTCTCATTCCCCCTCCCTCCCTTGTCACTCTCATTCCCCCTCCCTCCTTGTCACTCTCATTCCCCCTCCCTCCCTTGTCACTCTCATTCCCCCTCCCTCCTTGTCACTCTTATTCTCCCTTCTCTCCCTTTTCACTCTTATTCCCCCTCCCTCCCTTTTCACTATCATTCCCCCTCCCTCCCTTTTCACTCTCATTCCCCCCTCCCTCCCTTTTCACTCTCATTCACCCCCTCCTTGTCAATCTCATTCCCCTACTCCCTTCCTTGTCACTCTCATTCCCCCTCCTTCCCTTGTCACTCTCATTCCCCCTCCCTCCCTTGTTACTCTCTTTCTAACCCCCTCCCTCCCTTGTCACTCTCTTTCTCGCCCCCTCCCTTGTCACTCTCTTCTCATCACTCCCCCAGTGTAAAGTGGGCAAGCTGTCTGCGGTACAGGAGCATTTGTTGACCCGGACAGAGCTCGGCCACGCTACACAAGAGGAACTGACAGAAGGGAGCGCTGAGCGCTTCCCTCCTGTCAGTCCCTCTCTTCATGCTGCGCCTAATGGACGAGCCAGCCCGGGCATAGACCGCCTAGTCCGCCTATAGGACGCACCA
This sequence comes from Bufotes viridis, assembly GCA_033119425.1. Taxonomy (NCBI): domain Eukaryota; kingdom Metazoa; phylum Chordata; class Amphibia; order Anura; family Bufonidae; genus Bufotes; species Bufotes viridis. The sequence continues at coordinate 504,314,723 of CM065590.1, forward strand.
GCCCTGGTCCCCAGCTGTTTGAAGAGAGGGCAGCGCTCATATGAGAGCTGCTTTCTCTGTTCTGTTCACCTGCTTGCCGTAGCATTTGCAGTGATGAGCAGGTAAACAGAGCAGAGCAGGCAGCGCTCATACAAAAAAAAAAGTGCCACATACCTCTTACATCCAATGACTTCTCTTATTCTCTTTTCTCTTCTTCTCCTGTTAGACTAGACCACCATGGTGACTTCTTTAAGCCGCGCCTCGTCTCTGCAGAGTTACAGATCAGATCCCCATATAAAAGCCTAAATGAGATCCCCCATTCACAGACCAAACCCCCTTTAGACCTCTATGTCAGACCCCAGTTTTAAACCTCAGATCAGACCCCATTAGACCTCCATGTAAGACCCCGACCCAATATCAGACCTCAGATAAGACATCCCATATAAGACCCCCATTAGGCCTCCAGACCCACATATAAGATCTCAGACCAGACCCCCCCATATCAGACCTCCAGACCCCCATTTGACATCCAGACCCCCCCCAGTCAGACCTCCAGACCCCCAATCAGACCCCCATTAGACCTCTAGACCCCCCAGTCAGACCTCCAGAACCCCCCAGTCAGACCTCCAGAACCCCCATTAGACCTCCAGAACCCCCATTAGACCTCCAGACCCCCCAGTTAGACCTCCAGACCCCCCCAGTCAGACCTCGTCCAGAACCCCCCAGTCAGACCCCCATACTCTCCATTAGACCTCTCCAGACACCCTATTAGACCTCCATATCAGACCTCAGATCACACTTTAAAATAATAAAGTAACTTACATCTCCTGTCACCACTCTCACTGTCCTGGCTGTCTTCTCTTCTCAGGGCCCGAGCTGCAGTCACCTGACTTCCTGCAGTGTCAGGTGAGAGTGCGCTCTGTATGTCCTGACGCTGCAGGCAGCCAGGACACAGCAGCGCGGGACCTGAGAAGAGCAAGCAGACTAGTGAGCGCTTCCACTATGGAAGCGCTCACTAGTTTTTCCTTTATAAGATGCACTACATCTTATAAAGGGAAAAGCAATGAGCACTTCCATCTGTATTGATGCAAGCGCTCATTGCTTCTGTTCTGGCACCCCCCTGAGAGCTGGCACCCGGGGCAAACTGCCCCCCGCCTCCCCCTGGGCACGCCACTGATAGCAAGAATAACAATTGGGCCCCCTAACACACCCATTTGTTAATAAATAAATAAATACAATGTATAAATAACCTTTTGAAACCATTACGGATAAAGTATTTTATTTTTTTTATTAGAGGGAACCGCATTCCTCTGCCTTCACTCACAAGTGCCACGATCAGCATTGATCGTGGCACATGAGGGGAAATTGATGGGTCAGTGCACTGTCCTGAGTCCCCTATATATTAATAAGTCTTATACAACAGTGGTGTCTTGGTCCCCAACCCTGCAGGAACTCTACTTGCTGTTGCCCTCTTCTCCCCACTAACCATCTCCCCATGACACTGTTCTCTACTTTAGCAATTCAACAGCAAGCAGAGTTCATTAGGGTGTCCACTCTATAATAAGCCTTATAGAACTGCCCTCTTCCCCTAATAACCACCCCCCACTACAGTGGCAGTGGCTAAATTAGGCAGCAGGTGGTGGCACTGGCAGCCGCAGTGTGTGAGGGCGGTATATACGACACTGCCGTGGCTGCCCCATCCGTCTGTCTGCCCGCCTCACAGTTCTGCTCTGCTCCTGTCTGCTGAGCCTGCGACTCGCACACTAGCCAATCAGCAGCAGGAGCTTTGCACTGCTAAATTCTGATTGGCCAGTGCAGTGCGAGTGCCCAGCAGACGGAGGAAGGAGAATGAGCGGTGCTGCAGGATGTTCGAAGACAGGTGAGACATCGTCCATCAGATAGGGGGGCGGGGGGTTGGGGAAGCAGAGCTTGCACGAGCCCCAGATAGGGATGGAATACCCGGACATAATAAATACATAACTGCAGAGCAGACGTAGGTGCCTTCCATGCACTCCGGGGCCCCCCTCCCACGGGCTCGATAGCAGCTGCGTGGTCTGCTTATATTGGCAGTACACCACTGGTACAGAAGGTGTTAATGTAACAGGCTCCATCTTGTCTTTGAACAAACTTTTTCACACTTATTAAGAACATTCCAACACAGGTATAGGAAGAGTGTGGTGGGCCACAAGTCTTGTTTAGATTGCCAGAGGATAAGGTCAGGCAGACACTGTCCACACATTGCACCATAGCTTCTACTGTCCTTACATGAGACTATCGTGCACTGTATCTTCTAATCTGATTGGATTAATGTCCTATACCATAAACATGTATTTGGCTTTTTAATTTTCTTCTTTATGTATAAATAAATACTGCGAAAACTCTAACATTAAGTGGGGCTCATATCCAGCACCCCCATTACACCTGTATTGACTGAAGTATGAGGGGAGCTCCTGAGAGGAAATGAGAGACATAAATACCGTGGTGAGTAAGGCCCCTTTCACACGGGCGAGAATTCCGTGCGGGTGCAATGCGTGACGTACACGCATTGCACCCGCACTGAATCCGGAGGCATTCACTTCAATGGGGCTGTCCAGATGAGCGGTGATTTTCATGCATCACTTATGCGTTACGTGAAAATCGCAGCATGTTCTATATTCTGCGTTTTTCACGCAACGCAGGCCCCATAGAAATTAATGGGGCTGCGTGAAAATCGCATAGCATCCGCAAGCAAGTGCGGATGCGATGCGATTTTCATGCATGGTTGCTAAAAGAAGATGTAAGTAAATTGATAAAAGTCAATTTACTGTATTATTTTCCCTTACAACATGGTTATAAAGGAAAATAAGAAGGTTCATCTTAATTCAGCAGGACCTGTGGTGACGTCACCGCGCTCACCACGTGATGTGCGTGATGACGTCACCGAAGGTCCTTTTCCAGCCAGGTCCTGCAAGAAGAAGAAGAAGAAAGAAGATGAGCCCGGCTGCGCGATCAAGCGATGAGGTGAGTTACATTTTTTTTTTTTTTTTTACCCCACAATGGATCTTTTACTTAGCATTCTAAATTAAAGAATGCTATTTCTTTCCATTATAACCATGTTATAATGGAAAATAATAAAATATACAGAACACCGATCCCAAACCCGAACTTCAGTGAAGAAATCCGGGTCTGGGTACCACATTCAGTTTTTTTTTCACACGCGTGCAAAATGCATTGCACTCGCGTAGAAAAAAATGAACAACGTAACGCAATCGCAGTCAAAACTGACTGAAATTGCATGCACACTCGCACGATTTCCCCGCCATGCACCCGCATCCTATCCATGTGAAAGGAGCCTAAGCATTTGTCTTATTGGTCTCTCTCCTTCCCTGTCTCTGTGAGTTCTCTTTATAGAACTCGCGCAAGCGAGGTGAGGGAAGGACGCTCGCCAGCTGCCTGCTTCCTCACCGCGCCTGGGCCAAATACTGAATGGCGAGAGATTTCCTCAGCGCACAGGGCCGGCAGGAGGATGTGAACGCTGCCTGGCCCTGTCAATCAGGACTTGGAGGGCGTGTAAAAAGGTGGGAGAACTGAGCCTCTAGGAGCAGGAGCAACACCCCCCCCCCCCCCGCGCTCCTAGAGGCTAATTTGCATATTATAAAAGTAAAAATTCTGCACTAACAGGGGCATAAATAATTACAAGAATAGCATAGTTAGGTGCAGCTGACATTAGCACATTGCTAATGTCAGCCAGTTTAATAGTGAAAATACTAATGGCAAACCTTGAAGGAGAGCACCAAAACTTCCTCATACTGAAGGCAGCCACTCTCTGAACCCCAGCCTCGAGATCCCTAACAATTTTAACCTCTCTTGCCATGAAGCTCAGGGGCAAGCACAGGGTGTTTTAACCCAGCTACATGACTCCAAGCAAAGACCACTTGATTATTACTCAGCATATCTTGACCTTGTGATAAGAGGCGCACCGTCCTACTTTAGGGCAGTAGCTGCAACAGCACTACTCAAGGACATACAGTACTTTTCCCCGGAAGAAGCCTGTGTGGCGAAATGGCTTTGGGTGTAGGTGGCTGCAGAGTCGATGTGCTATTAGTGGTATTGTTATTTTCCTATTTTTTCCCCACTATATATATTTTTTGCCTATTACCTTTCAGTGGCCCTCATGCCCTGGGTTTTTCTGTTTTTCTGTTTTTCTGGGCTTTATGTATTTTTTGCTTGTTTTCTACTTACTTATGATGGCTGATTGACTCAGCATTTTCCTCCTTGTCCTCTCTTGGGTCTCTACTTGCTGCTATTTTATGTATTTGCCTTTTATCTTGTGTATTGAATAAAGATGTAACCCTTTTTGACTATAAATGGAGGTATTTCAATTTTTTTTTTTTTTTTTTGGGGGTCTATTGGAAGTTTGTTATTTCCTCCAGTCTAAATAAATACATATTCCCTTATTTATACGTGTGTGTGTTTATTCTAATGAAAAGAGCTAAGATAAAATCTGAGCAGTAGGCCTGCCACGAATCTTGTACCTCATGACGATCTATTTGAAAAATAGACCCACACATGCTTTAAAAGAAACCATGGTAAGTTTGGTAGGTAATTTCTGTATTGCCCGGGGATTGAACAATGTGGCTACATGCTTCGTTCAAGTCTGCCTGATCTGCGCTTGCCATAACACTGGAAAGATGGTTAAGGTTCCTACTAAGCAAACCTCAAAGCCATTATACATGCTCCAACGACTACAGATAGATTTCATCCAACTACCACAGTTGGGACAGTATACGTTTTTGCTGGCCTGTGTGGATATCTTCTCAGGAGCGCCGGAAGCATGGCCCATCACCAATGCAAATGTAAGGACCATGGTCCAAGAAGTTCCACTCTTAAAGGGGTTGTTCGAATTATGAAAAAAAAATATAGCAGTGTAAATCTGATGGTCAGCAATATATACATACACTAAGCAAGTTTTAGGCAACAAAATATCTATTTCCTAATTCCCCTGGTTCTCTTGTGGCCCTTTGTTGACCTACAATAACAACAATCTCTGAGGTTTTCCGTATGAATATTTATGCCCCTCCCCCTGCTTTGCAAAGGGAGTGAATAATAGTCTGCCCTGAGTGAAATATTTGCTAGGATGCTCAGCAGCATGTTGTATGTGTAGGACTACAAGTCCCAGCTGTACAATGACACAGCTGATATACACAGGATCTTACCCCTACCTGTTCTTGTGCAATGCTATGCAGAACTTCTGCAGTCTGTCAGCTCTGTGTCTGCAGGATGAGGAGGGAAGATCATGTGTATCTTAACTGCCTACAGGGGTTAACCTTTCCTGAAGAATCCAGTGGGAGGGAGACACAGGGCAGACAGCAGCAGCTCGGCCAGTGCAGGGGAGTGTGGCCAGCACAGTGACATATCCGTGTACAGACACATATCTGCTCTCTCAGTGGGGGGTTCTACCATTAGGACCACCACTAATCACAAGAACCGGAACGACATGCCCCCTGTAGCCTCCCTGAAATGATCAGAGTGGTCGGAAGGGTATGCACGTGGCCGCTCCATTCATTTCTATGGGAGTTCTGGAGATAGCAGAGTACAACACTCAGCTATCTCCGGAAATTCTTATAGATATGAATGGAGTGGCCATGAGATGTAGATAGGTGGTAGGATCACACAAACACGAAACATCATCAGAGCAGGAGAAACGCTGACATCACAGGTCATGTGACCCCACTGAAATCTAAGAAAGCAACTCTAGATGAAGGAAGTGTATTGAAAAACCCTTATATTTGCCTAGTTATAAACATGCATAGTACAAAAAAATAACTCGGACCACCTCTTTAACAGCAGCAGTAGTATAGGAAATACTAGGATCATCATGGATAGAACAGGCTCTACACCCCCTCTATCTCCCACAAAGTAGCGGTAGGGTGGAGAGACTGAACAGCACATTGAAGCTCAAGATCCAGAAGGCAATGACAGAGACTAGAAAATCTGGACAGAATGTCTTTCTATTGCGCTCTACTCAGTAAGGTTACTTTCACACTAGCGTTAGCGTTAGAGTCAAAGGGACTGAATACCGGAAAAAAACACTTCCATTTTGTCCCTATTCATTGTCAATGGGGACAAAACGTAACTAAACAGAACGGAATGCTCCAAAATGCATTCCATTCCATTCTCATACCAGAGAGCAAACCGCAGCATGCTGCGGTTTGCTTTCTGTCCTGGCATGCGGAGCAAGACTTATCCGTCATACTTCCGGTTCCGGCACGCCAATGTGAAGACGGAGGATACTGCAGCTCCGCACCCTCAGCTATAAATCAGGGGATTAACGCCGCAAGACCGGGGCTCAACGGCCCCTCAATATAATCCTGTGCCAGTGGGGACACGGATGGATAAATTTTTGCTGCGCGGCGGTTCCCCAGTGACTTCACCGTTACCTCAACGGGATATGCAGGCGACGCGATCCCAGCACAAGATGGCAGACGGCAGGAGACGCCCGACCAGATCTTCCTCCCAGCCTTCCTCGCAACCGGATACGGAGGAAAATGGTGAGCCAGCAAACCTAATACCCCACTCCCAGCCACTAGCAAGAGGCATAGAAATGCTGTGTAAAGGCGATAGAAGTCGCAACGCTTTTGGCGCCAGATATTAAGGCCTCACTAGAAGCCATAGTGGCAGCCTGCTTGAAACAGTTACAGGGGGAGGTGGCGCAGCATGCTCTCCAGATTCAAGAAGTTGAACAACGAGTGGGGCTTCTAGAGAATGAACTGGAAAGAGCGCAATCTTTATTAAAGGACACACTGCAGTCAAATCAAGCCCTAAAGAACAAGTTAGACGACTTGGAAACGCGTTCCCGGAGGAACAACCTTAGAATAGTGGGCTTACCGGAATCTGTTCCTCCCAGTCAGCTTGTTCAGATCTGCGCAGTAGATATCCCACAGGCATTAGGACTGCAGGGCCCGGTGACCATTGAGAGAGCCCACCGCATTGGCCCGCCACGTGTTGAAGCCAACATGGCCGAATTGAGCCAGAGACCTAGGGCTACTATAGCCCGCTATCTTAACTATGCCAATAAAGAGTCGCTCTTCTCCAGATATCGTAAAGTGGGCCAGTCTCTGAAGGTCAGGGGCCACAAGATATTGCTATTTGGAGACTACTCGGCCGAAGTTTCCAGAAAACGGAGAGCCTTCTCTGGAATATGCGCCCAACTCACCCAAGACAGGGTTAAGTTTGCCTTAATGTATCCAGCGACCCTGCGGATTTTTAAACCGGACGGCACCATTGACACTTACACTACGCCGGAAGAGGCAAAGGAGGCCTATGACGGCTGTAACCCCAGAGGGACCAGCAGGCCTTCCCCCAGGGGACTCCATTCTCAAGGTCCGTCCAGGAGCAATCCAGCGAGTCCGAGGGCACCCCAAGAAGACACCCTGGACCAGCAGAGAGCCCAGCCTGGGAATGAGAAGAACATGAGAGGCGAGCCCTGCAGGACATTTGAAGGATGAGTAGTATAGTGACTCGTTCATACCTGATGTCGATTGAATCTAAGGAATCTAAGATAGACTTTATATACTCATATATATGGCCGCAAAGGCATTAGCCATAGGATATATAACAGTGGAAGGAGGTCGAGATTTTGCAAAGGTTCTGTGAGTAAATGATAGGGGGGGAGGGAGGAAACAGAGGGCAGAGAGAAAAAAACAAAACAAAAAAAAAATGTACGCATGGAGTTATGTGTGAGAATGCTATAGATGCATATTACTTTCATCATTGGAAGTTCCTGATGCATGTCTGACTGGGTGAGAGTGATATCTTACGTCTGCAATGGTGGGAGGCAGCTATATGTGGAGCGAAGTAGCAGGTGAAGGAAAAAAAAAAAAGAAAAGGAGGGTGCAAAAGGAGTAGCAGTTAATGAATATATAGTGTTCGATAATGTGGATGGTAAATGGTCTGGATGTCAGCATCACTAGACGTACGTTGGCGAAAAAAGTGAAGTCTACAAAATGTTTATGCTGTATCAATCTCAATTTCCCTCTTACAAGGGATTTGTTGTGGGAATGTTGGGGGGTGGGAATGTTAAATGTTGATTACAAGGGTTTGCTCCATGTTGGTTCTAAAGCAATGTCCGCACAATCTTGTTGTGAAGTCCTGTCTCCTCTGGAGGGCTCCAGAGATACCCAAATGATGTATATAGCAAAGGTGGGAACCGTATGAGACTCCTAACCTGGAATGTAAAGGGCCTGAGAGCCCCTCCAAAACAAATCTCTGTACTCCGTCACCTTAAACGGTTGAATGTAGATGTAGCACTCCTTCAGGAGACCCATTTAGAGGAGACGGACTTCTGGAGAATGCGTCGCCTTTGGGTGGGCCAGGTTATGGGATCGGCGTCCATAGGACGGAAAGCGGGGGTTCTGATCTTAATACACAAGCGTTTGAGATGCACTGTCATAGATAGTTACAGTGATAATGACGGTCGCCTAGCATCGGTGACACTTGACACGGTGGTGGGCAGATTGACGATAATTAATGTATATGGGCCAAACTCGGCTCCTGCAACCTTTTTTCAGGCTTTGACACCTAAAATTCTTAAGGAGGGTAGCGGTCAGTTGCTCGTGGCGGGTGACCTCAATGCAGTCAGTAACACACAGGAGGACCGTAGACACCCAAAACACATTCAGTCCACAATGTCAAACAGGGGCTTCACAATTGACCCTTTTCTACAAAACAAGAACCTAGTAGATGTCTGGCGGTTTTATAACCCCATAGAGAGAGAATACACTCATTACTCTCATGTACAGCAATCCTGGTCCAGAATAGATTATGTTTTGGCCTCACAGGCCCTTATGCGTAGGGTTGAGGGTGCAGAAATATCTGATATGCTTATCTCAGATCACTCCCCTGTGGTGATTAAACTGGCTGATGCTTTACCCAGAGGTCAGGATATTATATGGAGACTCCCCAGTCATCTGATAGCGGATGAAGAGTTTACAGATCACTTGAGAGGGTGGTGGTGGGAGTACTCTGGTGATAACAGGACTCATGCAGACGACCATATATTATTTTGGGAGGCAGCAAAATCTGTATTAAGAGGTCGTATCATCTCCTATGTCTCAGCAAAAAATAAGAAAATCAGACTAAAATATACACAAGCAACCGAGGAGGTACGTAAGGCCTATACTACATTCCTTACAGATCCATCAGATAAAAATAAAATAAAATGGGTCACAGCCAAACACACGTACGATCACTACTCGGGAGTACAGGCCAGGTTGTTCCTCGACCGTAAATCAGCTTCCCTTTTTAGGTTCGGTAATAAAGCAGGCAAAATGTTGGCCTCACTAGCAAAAATGCACAGGGGCACACAACATATAGGCAGTATTTTGGACGATAGAGGGGAAAAGATCCAGGACATGAAGAAAATTACTGAATTTTTTGCAAAATATTACACTGACTTATACACACAGGGTCCATGGGATAGCAATAAAGCCAGGGAACTCTAAAGTCCAACTTCCCCATTTATCAGATGAGGCTCTCTCAGCATTAAATGCCCAAGTCACGGAGGAAGAGGTGAAGGCGACAATAAAGACATTACCAAACGGGAAGGCCCCAGGACCGGATGGTTACCCGGGAGAGTTTTATAAAATGTTAATAGAGGAAGTCACTAGACCCCTAACCGATATATTTAATAAGATAATGAACCGGTCAGATATTATGCCCACGGGGAATACAGCATACATAAAAGTCATACTGAAGCCAGGGAAAGATCCGAACCTTACTAGCTCATACAGACCAATATCCTTAATAAACCAGGACCTGAAAATATTTTCGAAGTTACTAGCTAATAGATTAGCAGAATTTATGCCGAACTTGATAGGACGTCATCAAGTGGGATTTATCAGAGGCAGAGCGGCAATTACTAATATAAGGACTGTATTGGCAGTTCAGGATTGTCTTCTCCATAACCACGCTTCCGGGGGCCACCCAGCTCTGTTGTCCTTAGACGCAGAGAAAGCTTTTGATAGCATCAACTGGCAGTTGTTGTGGTGGTCCCTGGATGCGGTGGGGATTCAGGGTCATTATAGGCAGGCGATAGAGGCTCTATATAGAGGCCCGCAAGCGAGAGTCAGTTTCCCAGGGTTTCTATCAGAACCTTTCCAGCTAACCAAAGGAACGCGGCAGGGATGCCCACTCTCACCACTCCTTTTTAACTTGGCTCTGGAACCTTTAGTGAGATACCAAATAAGCTCAGATATCTTTCATGGTATAAAGGTGGGTAACACCGAAATTAAGTTATGTTTTGCCGATGATATCTTGCTGTTCTTAGACTCCCCAGATAAACATATGAAATTGAGCCTGGATACCTTCAAATATTATGAAACGGCCACTGGGTACAAGTTAAATGTAAGTAAGAGCCAAATGCTTTATTTAAAGGGGAGCAGACCACAAGACGTACACAACCATGGGGTAGAGGTGGTCACTGGATATCTAACTTACCTTGGTATTAAGATTGGATGCCAGCCGTCCTCCTTATACTCCCTCAATTATGACCCCTTGATTCGGAGGATCACGCAGGAACTAGAGAGATGGACTTCTCTGCCCCTCTCGCTATTTGGGAGAGCCCATCTGATAAAAATGATAAGCTTCCCTAGACTCCTTTACCCCCTACAGACCATCCCGATGCTAATAAAGCATCAGGATACAAATAAACTCAGAAGAGCTTTCACACAGTTTCTATGGAAAAAGAAAAGGCCCAGGATTAGCTATGATAAATTATGTTGGGAGGGAGGGAACTACATGGGAGGGATCCAGCTTCCAGATATCAGAAAATACAACTTGGCCTCTTTGATGAGACACGCAAAGGACTGGATTTGGAAAACGTCTTATTTTTCTAATAGAGAACTTGAGACACAACTAGTGGCCCCGTGGGATTTGGTGGCACTATTGCACACTAAGGTGAGGGATATGCCTTCACCGGCAAAACATTACTCCATAATCCGAGACACTTTGGCTGCGTGGAGAGCGGTGAGGAAAATATACAAAATATATGCCAATGTCTTTAACCCCACACATGCCCTTGTGGACTCTCCCAGCTTTTGCAGTGGGGAGACAGTCAGTTCTCTTTCAGAAGTGGAGAGACTAAGGGATTACATCCCTCAAACAATTGTTGACCCCTTCTGATCATACACTCCTCCCCTGGTCCCAAGTGCAATCCCAATTCCAATTGCCGCAGTCTCATTTTCTGGCCTATGCCCAAATACAGTGCTACTGCGCAAAACAAGCCAGCACCCTAGGTGACTCAGAGAGACTAGCCTGGTTTGAAGGGTTGATAGGGAGGGACCAGACACCCACCTCGTTGCCTGAACTATATACAAGAGTACAGAGTATACAGTCCATAGGTCTCTGCAAAACAGTATTTAAACACTGGGAAAGGGAGCTGGAAGATGATTTATTAACAAAAAATGAGGGCAGGGCTAGAGAGAGTACGCCAAGTGATTTGCAGTGAAACCCGGAGAGAGATGCACTTTAGAATTCTACATAAAGCCACATATGCTTTTGATTTGTCATATAAGGATGCGCCGGCTCATTACCTAAGAGCATGTCCGAAGTGTGCATTACCTAAAGCCAACCTCCTACATGGTTTATGGGAATGTTCTTCTGTAGCGAGGGTGTGGCAGGAGATTATTGAGCTCATAAAATCAATATGGAATGTTGAACTGGAGCATACTCCGCAGCAATGCATTTTCCACTACATACCAGTAGATCTGGAAGGAAACACCACACAGGTGGTAAATGTCAAGGGGATCCATGTCATGTTATTGTCGATGAAAAAAGGTCTATTGAGGCATTAGCTACTTCCCACTACGCCGACAGCGGAAGAAATTTTAGGGATAGTGAAACAGATATTGCACTTTGAGAGGATAGAGATAGAACATAGCAAGGAGGCCGCTGCAAAGGCGTTCTTCCATAAATGGAAAAAGTTTGTTAGCCATACATTTTCCTGGGAGGAAATTATAGAACTAATGACACCTTTCAAGGCGACCAAATGGTATCTAACGGAAAAAATCAAAGGTACTCTGGGGAATCTGGAAATAGACAGGTGAGGGCGACGGATTTGATGCAGGACACAAGCCAGAGTACATGAAACTGTAATATCATGGAGCAATGTTGGTGGGGGGGGGGTAAGTTGGGGAGAAAAATGAAAATGACGGGTAGATTGTGTTTGTACAATTGAGAAAAATTCAGGAACTGATTTGGTGTTAATGCCGTTATTGGATGAAATTACCCATAGATTTTGTTACCCTATAATGTAACACTGCTTTCTGTAAGTGTCTTGATGATTTATATTTGTATCAATCTACTTCCGTCAATAAAAATGGTTTAAAAAATAAATAAAAAATGACTCATCCGTCATGACCCACAATGCAAGTCAATGTGGATGGATCTGTTTTCTCTGACACTATCTGACACAATAAAAAACGGATCCGTCCCCCGTTGACTTTCAATGGTGTTCATTACGGATCTGTCTTGGCTATATTAAAGATAATACAACCACCTCCTATGTGGGGGTCCTGCAACAAAATTTGATAAATACACATCACAGATTGTATGTTTCTCATCCAGATCCTTATTCTTTACCCAAACAAGAACATTTTTAGATTTCCAGGGGCTAAGGCCAGACAGACCCTGTCCACAAATTTTGTCATTGCTTGCACTGTCCTGACATGAAACTACCATGTACTTTTTCTTCTAATCTGATTGGATCAGCGTCTTATACCATAAAGACGTTATACTTATTGGCTTTGTGTTTTCTTCTTTATGTGTAAATAAACAATGAGAAAAGGGAAACCCGGACTCTATTATACACCAATTGTGTCCCCCCGCCGGTGAATTGCTTGATCCTCGACAACTTCATTTTTATTAGTGGAAACGATTCTAATGAAGGTAAATACGCTAACAAAGGTAAATACTGTATATTGCACAGAGGTATATACTGTATAATGGAAAAGCAAGTGCTGAGAGCATGTGTGTGGGAATCAACACTTGAGTGTGCTGCCATCTGTTGAGCAATTGTATTATCAAATCTTGATAATACATGGGATAATAAAATGCCTTCTGATTAAATGACCTAATTAGATTAGTTCCTGTACTAAAGTTAGATCTGGACTGGCTGATCTATGGCAGGTCCATAGGTTTGTTTAAGAGACCAGGGCTGGTTTTAGACAAAATGTGGCCCTGGGCAAAATCAAAAGTGGGGCCCCAAATCTTATAATAAATGTACTAACAACACAGGTACATTCCATCCATTTCGTAAATCAAAGCAAATATGTGAACATAAGTGTTAATTTAACCCCTTCCCGACACATGATGTACTATTACATCATGGAAGGCACTGCCTTCCCACATTTGGACGCAATAGTACGTTATGGTGATCGGGTGGGCACCGGAGCGGTGCGCGCCCGATCACTGCAGGGGTTAGGCAGTCCCTGGTAGCCGGGCCCCTGCTGTATCCGCCGGCATTGCTTTTTACAGGGATGCCGGTGGATTAACCCCTTCTATGTCACGGTCCGCGCTGACCACAGCATAGAAGGGGTTTGTGTCGGGCGAGGGAGTGCATCGGGTCCCCGTGCTGTTGTGACGGGGACCCAATGCGTGAGAAGGCAGCCAGATGCCGTGCATAGGCTGCCCAATGACTTGCACGGCATCTGGACCTGCCTTCTACGGGTGCCCAGGAGTTTCAGCCTCAGGCTGGGTCTCCTAGGCAACCTGTTAGAAGTATTGTAAAGCATCGCAGAGGGGGATTAGAACCCCAAAAGTCAAAGTCATAAATAAAGTTAAAAAAAATGTAAAAAAAAAGTGTTTTTAATAAAATGAATAACGTTTTTAAGTAAAAAAATAAAAAAGCACCCCTTTCCCCTTTTTTTATAAAAATAAAATGAAAAAAAGAAAAGAAACACACATATTATGTATTGCCGCATCCGTAATGACCGGCTCTATAAATACATCACATGATCCACCCTGTCCGATAAACACCATAATAAAAAATAAATGGTGTAAAAAAAAAAAGCCATTTTTGTAACTTTACATCCCAAAAAGTGCAACAAGAAGCGATCAAAAGGGTGTATGTCCCACAAACTGGTATCAATAAAACCATAACCTCATTACGCAAAAAATGAACCCCTACCTAAAATCAGTCGAAAAATAAGAAAAATATAGCTCTCAGAACATGGAGACACTAAAACATAATTTTTTTGTTTCAAAACTGCTATTATTGTGCTAAAGTGAAATACATAAAAAAATACACATATTATGTATTGCCACGTCCGTAACAACCATCTCTTTAAAAATATCACATGACCTAACCCCTCAGGTGAACACTAGAAAAAAATAAAAACTGGGTTTAAAAAAAAAGCCATTTTTGTCACCTTACATCACAAAAATTGCAACAGCAAGTGATCAAAAAGATGTATGCCCCCCAAAATAGCACCAATCAAACCGTCACCTCATCCCGCAAAAAATGAGATCCTACCTAAGACAATCGGTCAAAAAATTAAAAAGCTATCACTCTCAGACAATGGAGACACTAAAATATGATTTTTTTTTTGCTCCAAAACTTCTTTTATTGTGTTAAAGTGAAATAAATAACAACTAGCTCTATAAAAAATATCACATGACCTAACCCCTCAGGTGAACACCGTAAAAATAAAAAAAAACTGTGTAAAAAAAAAAAGCCATTTTTGTCACCTTACTTCACAAAAATTGCAACACCAAGCAATCAAAAAGGCATATACCCCCCAAAATGGTACCAATCAAACCATCACCTCATCCCGCAAAAAATGAGACCTTACCTAAGACAATCGGTCAAATAAAAAAGCTATGGCTCTCAGACTATGGAGACACTAAAACATCATTATTTCGGTTTCAAAAATGCTATTATTGTGTAAAACTTAAATAAATAAGAAAAAGTAGACATATTAGGTAATGCCACGTCCATAATGATCTGCTCTATAAAAATGTCACATGACTTAAACCCTCAGGTGAACGCTGGAAAAATAAATGAATAAAAATTGCGCCAAAACAACCCATTTTTTGGTCACCTTCCCCCATTATAATGAATGATCAAAAAATCATATGTACCCAAAATGGTACCAATAAAAATGTTAACTCTTCCTGCAAAAACAAGCCCTTGCACAAGACTATCGGCAGAAAAATAAAAGAGGGAGTTCAGAAAATGGAGACACAAAAACATATTTTTTTCAAAAATGCTTTAATTTGTAAAACTGAAAACAAACAAACATAGAAAGTAGACACATTTGATATCATTGCGTCCTTAAGAACCTGCTCTATAAAAATAGAACATGATCTACCCTGTCAGATGAATGTTGTAAAAAATAAAAAGGGTGCCAAAACATCCATTTTTTGGTTACCTTGCCTCACAAAAAAGTAATATAGAGCAATTAAAAATGTACCCCAAAATAGTACCAATAAAACTGGCACCTTATCCCGTAGTTTCCAAAATGTGGTCACTTTTTTGAGTTTCTACTGTAGGGGTGCATCAGGGAGGCTTCAAATGGGACATAGCATCTAAAAACCAGTTCAGCTAAATCTGCCTTCCAAAAACCATATGGCGTTCCTTTCCTTCTGCGCCCTGCCGTGTGGCCATACAGCAGTTTACGACCATACGTGGGGTGTCTCTGTAAACCGCAGTATCAGGGTAATAAATATTGAGTTTTGTTTGGCTGTTAACCGTTGCTTTGTTACTGTAAAAAAATTGATCAAAATGTAAAATCCGCCAAAAAAAGTGAAATTCTAAAATTTAATCTCCATTTTCCATTATGGAACACCTAAAGGGTTTGTAAGAGGTGTACTTTCTAAAATGGGGTCATTTATGGCTGTTTTTTATTTTGTAAGCCCCACAAAGTGATTTCAGACTTGAACTGGTCCTTAAAAAGTGGGTTTGGGAAATTTTCTGAAAAATTTAGAAATTTGCTTCTAAACCTCTAAGGCTTCTACATCCCCAAAAAATAAGATGTCATTTTCAAAATGATCCTAACAGGAAGTAGACATATTGGAAATGTAACGCAATAACTATTATATCATATATCACTATCTATTATAAAAGGAGAGAAATTTAAATTTGAAAATTCGGAATACATTTCAAAATTTTGGGTAAATTTGGGATTTTTTCACAAATAAAAATGAAATATATTGACTCAAATTTATGAGATTTGCAAAAAATGGCCTGGGCAGGAAGGTAAAAACTGGCCAGGGGTAGAAGGGGTTAAATATAATAAATGCACCAAATTGAATTGAAATACATAACTACAACATAAAATTTAGCATTCTAAGTTTATTCTATACATAATACTAGCAAGCAGTATCTTGTGATTGTAGTCTTTTCATTTAGTTGTTTACTAAGATGAATAGTATGTGTAAGATCATTTGAATGTGAATGGGGATATACGCAATTTATGCCAGCTTTTGGTTGGACAAAGAACGATTCGTGTAGCATTTTTTGTCTGGCCAAAAGCCATCATATACGCTGGATACAGTGAACTCCGGCAGCCACATCTTCTGCTGGACAGACTGCTGGAATTCGAAATTCTGATTTGAATGCAGCCTTATGGCTACTATGGGCCTTGGGCTGTGCGAAAAATGTGGACCCCACCTGTGTAACATATAGACATGGTAACAGAACCATGCTTACTACAGAGATATGATATACGTACAGTGTATGTGTGACTATATAGATATATGTACAGTGTATGTGTGAGTATATAGATATATGAACAGTGTATGTCATAGAGGCGGCCTTGGCGCGGCGAGTGGCTTATTACATTTTGATCAAAATGTACACTGACACCTCTGATAAACTCTAGCATAGAGGCAGGGCAGAGTGCTGGTTGCAGAGTGCTGGTTGCATTTCTGTGTTTGTATGTACCGTATTTTTCGCCCTATAAGACGCACCGGCCTATAAGACGCACCTGGGTTTTTGAGGAGAAAAATAAGAAAAAAAATATTTTTAACCAAAAGGTGTGCTTTTGAAGTAATGGTGGTCTGTGCATGACAGTATTATGGGGGGGATCTGTGGATGGCACTGTTATGTGGGGGAGATGTGGATGGCACTGTTATGGGGGGATCTGTGGATGACACTGTGATGGGGGATCTGTGGATAGCACTGTGATGGGGGGATCTGTGGATAGCACTGTGATGGGGGATCTGTGGATAGCACTGTGATGGGGGATCTGTGGATAGCACTGTGATGGGGGCATTTATGAATGACACTGTAATGGATTGGATCTGTGGATGACACATATATAGCATCTTATGCTATATGTGTCATCCACAGATCACCCAATTACAGTGTCATCCAAAGATGCCCCTTTTCTAAAACATCTGGCCCATAGTGACTGCTTAGGGGGCGGAGCCTGGCAACAAGCGGCGGGCGGCCCGCCGCTAACAGCGTGACTGCTTTCATAACATTTATAATCTTTAATCATGTCCCCTTATTCCCAATAAGCCCAGTACAGTAGCGCTCTGCTAACCTGCTATACCGATCCTCTAGCAGGCAGAGCGGTGCGGCGGCAGGCTGCTGTGTAACGTCCTCACTGATGTCATCTGCCTGCTCCTCCTGCTTCATTCATAAAGTGATCGGTAGAGGATCGGTATAGCAGGTTAGCAGAGCGCTACTGTATTGGGCTTATAGGGAATAAGGGGACATGATTAAAGATTATAAATGTTATGAAAGCAGTCACGCTGTTAGTGGCGGGCCGCCCGCCACGTGTTGCCAGGCTCCGCCCCCTCCTCCTTCCATGCTGATACATCGCAGGCTGTGCGATGTATCGGCTTTAACTATAGGAAAATGGTAGCATTCGCACTATAAGACGCACTGCCATTTCCCCCCCCACTTTTGGGGGGAAAAAAGTGCGTCTTATATGGCGAAAAATACGGTATATTTTGCCATGGCTACGTGCACCTGCATACAGGGACGTACTGACTGAGCCCCCCTTTTCCTGTGTAGCATACACTGGAGGTGTGGCATCCTCCATTCAGTCGTGCACACTTGACTAGTTTGTCTGCCCTAGAGGCTGGTTTTAATCAGAGTAAGTATAAAACTGAATTTGCACTTATAGTACCTATTAGTAGCCATTTGGCTCTAGGAGGAGTATATAGTGGGCTCAGCATGCATGTTGGTACCTGCATCCCTGGATTTAATGGAGGCTGTTATGGCCCCAAAAATGGCTTAATAAGCAGGGTGGATCTAGCATGCATGCTGGGCCCGCACTCCCTGGATTCTATGTAGCTGCTGTGACTCATATCAGGTAGGATTTAGCGTTAGGACCACTCATAGAGGCGGCCTTGATGCAGCGAGTGGCTTATTACTTTTTGATCAAAATGTACACTAACGCCTCTGATAACTTCTAGTATAGAAGCAGGGCAGAGTGCTGGTTGCAGAGTGCTGTTGCATTTCTGTGTTTGCATGTATATTTTGCCATGGCTATGTGCACCTGCATACAGGGACGTGCTGACTGAGCCCCTTTTTTTTCCTATGTATGAGTATATAGATGTATGTACAGTGTATGTGTAAGTATATAGATATATATACAGTGTACGTGTGAATATATGGATATATGTACGTGTACAGATATATGTACAGAGTACGTGTGAGTATATGGATATATGTACAGTGTATGTATAAGTATATAGATATACTGTATGTCTAGCGTTTGTGTAAATATATAGATATATGTATAGTGCTTAAGTATATAGATTTGTGTACAGAGTGTGTAAAGATATATCTACTGTGTGAGTGTATATAGATATATGTACAGTGGTTTAATATTGATTATGTATACTCAGGTCATCAATATCAGATCGGCAGGGTCCGGCACCCCCGCTGATCTTCTGTATGAAGCGATAGTGCTGTGCAATGTAATTACAATGTCTTCACTTGAATTGGACAAGCAGCTGTAATTACACTGCACCACTGCTACAAGCAGACGACGCACCAGTTATGATTTTTTTAATCAAATTTTGTGGGAGACTGTAGATTGCCTTAAAGGGGTGTTCTGGTTAGATTAAGTTATCCTCTATTCACAGTATAGGGGATAACTATTAGATCGGTGGGGGTTCTACCCCCACTTATCACAAGAACCGGAACCACATGCCCCCATGCAGCCCCCTGAAATGATTGGAGTGGTCGGAAGGCTATGCACGTGGCCGCTCAATTCATTTCTATGGGAGTTCTGGAGATAGCGTAGTACAATGCTACTGCATTCTGGAAACTGACTGTGTGACCGTACCCTAATAAAGGGATTAAAACACATTTCCAATGACTTACAGGTGACGTCTCCACAGATTTAAATTCTTCTCCATTTGCTCCAGACCATCACAGGCAGACTTCTTTGGTCAGGGTGTGCAGGCCCCCAAAGTCCCCAAAGTTATACAGGCCACTGTCCTCCTGAAGCTACTCCTAATACTGTGCCTGCTGTCCACAAACACTATACTATACTATACACCCAGACTGCCCTCATTAGTAATAGTGCCCCAAATAGTGATAATACTTCCCATGAGTGACCCCATTAGTAGCAATGCCCTTCATATCAAATGATAATTTGAATAATGATAATTGATGCCCTTCGCATCAAATAATAATAACGCCCTACAGTACCCCTAGAAGTAATAATATAACTATAAAGCTCCCAGTAGCTCTAATGCCCCCACTAGTTTCAGTATATAATGCTCCCCAATAGTGCCAATATATATAATGTTCCCCTGCAATGCAAGTATATGATGCTCCTCTATTCCCCTCCATTAGTGCCTGGTATATACAGTATAATGATCTCCTTCCCCCTTTCCTGGTGCCCCCAACAGCAGTGCAGACATTTAGTATAAAGAAGAAAAAAAAAGCCCACCTCCCTCCCGATGCTGGGTGCTGATGCAGGGTGCCGATGCAGGGTGCTGATGCATGCGGCCCCAATGACATCACGGCTCCTGCTCTGGGTTTCGTGTGATCACTTTATCGTGCGAGACCCAGTGCAGGAGGTTCCGTTGATTTGATTGCAGGTTCTTGCTCTGTTCTAATGCCTAGTTGTCTAAAGCCTGTGAAGTTGGATGGCCACACATGCGGCCATTAGTGCGCCCCCCTTTATGGGCAGCGAGGTGGTGCCCTAGGCGGACGACTACCCTCCCCTATCCATCATCCTGGCCCTAATTCAGAACACATTACAGCAGGAGGTAAAACAGGAGAGGACTATAACTCCCAGCATTTATAGGTCATTATTATTTAATATTAGAGCACATTACAGTGGTAGGTATAAAAGTATGGGACCAAAACTCCCAGCATATCTAAGCCGTCATTATATAATATCGGAGTACATTATAAGAGGAGGTATAAGAGGAAAGGACTACAACTACTAGCATGTCCAGGGTAGTGTAATGTACCCTGTTATTACATAATAATGGTCTGGACATACTGGCAGTTGTTATCCTCTTCTCTTGTAATGTACAAGATATTACATAACAGGAGGTATAAGAGGAAAGGACTACAACTTCAAGCATTTCCCATGCTGTCATCATTGGTGGTCTTCATTACTTTACTGCAATGCAGAGCTCCGCCTCCTGTTCTGGTCACATGATGGTGAGGTCATCACAGGTCCTTCATTCATCACCTCTTCTCTGCTAAGCTCCGCCTCCTGCAGGTGACATCATGGCAGGTCCTACAGCTCCAGTAGAAGAGTATTGCTGTTGCCGAGCTGTCAGTTCCCAGAGCAGCACTGTGGTAATAATTTCTCTTATATGTGTAGGGAGGGAACCTTACACTGCATTGTAAAGTGCAGCTTTTCAGCTGTTATACACATTTGCTTCCACGGACATTCAGCTGAACAACAGCACTGAAGCAGGGGGACCATTAGATGATTGCCCAGTTTGCTCCCCCTAGCCATGGGCGTAGGAAGCCCCAAAAATCTGGGGGGACAGCACTTATGGGGCCCCTGTGTCCCCGCCCACCCTCAAGCCACACCCACATTTCTCCGCCCCCCCCTCCCCCCACCCCAAGTGCCAAAAATCTCCCCCCCCCCCTTATGGGCCAGTGGGTCCGGTTTAAAAAAAAAAAAAAACACAAAACAAGACACTTATACTTACCTCCATCCGTCACAGCGATGCGATGCAGGCCTCTTCCGGCCTGTGTCCCGCGCTGTACGGCTCACAGACGGCACGATGACGTCATCGCGCCGCCTGTACTCAGCATCTGATAGGCTGCCGACACTAGGCCGGCAGCCTATCAGAGAAGCAGGAAGGGGACGCCTCTCCTCTCCTGCTCCACAGCACAGCCATCTGTATCGCTGTCCTGGGGACGGCGATACAGATGACTATGGAGATGAGCGCTTCCACAATAGCGTTCATCTCCCTGTGCCCTGCCACTGCCGCACACATTGCCCTGCTGCCGCTGGGGGATTTTGCATACCCGTCCCCCCGCATTATTTCTTGGGGGGATCTGACCCCCGTCCCCACGCTTCCTACGCCTGTGCCCTAACGCTGGCCATGTAAGAGACTCAAGGCTGAGATATTATTCGAGCAGCGGACCGGAAATGCGGATGCGGACAGCACACTGTGTGCTGTCCGCGTCTTTTCCGGCCCCATTTAAAATGAATGGGTCTGCACCCGTTCCACATAATAGCGAACGGATCCAGATCCATCCTACAGATGTCTGAATGGACCCTAATTCTGCTGGAAAACAGCTTCCAAGTGCCCAGCTCTGTTGCTGCAACTGCCCAAAGCAAACCAGACTGAAGAGGGGATGGCTGCTTTAGTTGCTCATATCTTGGGATTGGTAGCCACTAGAAATATAAACCTGACCTTGAAAGCTGGCATTCCAACCTTTCAAGCGACACCAGAATCACAGCATTATGTCCACTACATCAGAAGATATAGCTGTTAGAAATTGAGTCAGGAGTGAAAGCTGTTTTACTTTCACTTTCAGCTAGGCACTTGGAAGCTGTTTTCCAGCAGAATAAAAGTGCTTTTCCTGGACATGGAATACAGACACAAAGTGCACACAGGTATGTCTGGAATGTGCAATCTTCTATGGGGCAGTGCTCTTAGTTAAATTGGTGAAAATTAGGTGACAGGCTCCCTTTAATCGGTGCATCCTGAAAGCACCTGGAGCCTGTAAGAGAACCAGTGTGAGAGACAGTTGGGGACAGTATCAAAACTGGTTTAGAGGAAAACTTGGGAACATCATCCCCATACTGGGCCACTCGCTGCCTTACTTCGGCCAGCCAATTATCTCCAGAGCCAGAGCCTTCCATACTTGTCTGCTCCAAGTTGCTGGATACCTCTGCTACCAGGGGCGCTGCACGAGTGCTAGCGTTGCCCTCAATTTGTAATTCCACGGACGGCGTTTCTGAGCTGCTTTACCTCGCACTGGGACGCCATCCCACCAATGTTACGGATCAACGGGCACCCGACTTGGTGCCTCCGTTGAAGGATGCTCCTAAGCGCTTCTTGAGGATTCCAAGCACTCTAGCCGACACCACAACCACCAAATCGGAGAAGCATATGAGTGCTCTCAAGCATATGAATGTTGTAAACAGCCGAATAGGAAAAACCATACGAATAGGTTTAAACTCCTAGCAGTCAAGCTGGAACAGCATACCCCTTCCCCCAAATAACGAGACGACACTTTGTTTTGAGGGTCAAGCAGGAACTGACTGTACTGGCACATACAGCCTCTTTTATTCCCAAACCACAAACATAGTACTGCCCACAGGGTTTTGAAACACAACTAATCAATCCGTACAATACACACAGACAGTCCCACACAATCCTCACCTCTGTCTGTGATATGATTACTGAACACAATGGTTAATATAATGAGGGATAACTATTAGATCGGTGGGGGTTCTACCCCCACTTATCACAAGAACCGGAACCACATGCCCCCATGCAGCCCCCTGAAATGATTGGAGTGGTCGGAAGGCTATGCACGTGGCCGCTCAATTCATTTCTATGGGAGTTCTGGAGATAGCGTAGTACAATGCTACTGCATTCTGGAAACTGACTGTGTGACCGTACCCTAATAAAGGGATTAAAACACATTTCCAATGACTTACAGGTGACGTCTCCACAGATTTAAATTCTTCTCCATTTGCTCCAGACCATCACAGGCAGACTTCTTTGGTCAGGGTGTGCAGGCCCCCAAAGTCCCCAAAGTTATACAGGCCACTGTCCTCCTGAAGCTACTCCTAATACTGTGCCTGCTGTCCACAAACACTATACTATACTATACACCCAGACTGCCCTCATTAGTAATAGTGCCCCAAATAGTGATAATACTTCCCATGAGTGACCCCATTAGTAGCAATGCCCTTCATATCAAATGATAATTTGAATAATGATAATTGATGCCCTTCGCATCAAATAATAATAACGCCCCTACAGTACCCCTAGAAGTAATAATATAACTATAAAGCTCCCAGTAGCTCTAATGCCCCCCACTAGTTTCAGTATATAATGCTCCCCCAATAGTGCCAATATATATAATGTTCCCCTGCAATGCAAGTATATGATGCTCCTCTATTCCCCTCCATTAGTGCCTGGTATATACAGTATAATGATCTCCTTCCCCCTTTCCTGGTGCCCCCAACAGCAGTGCAGACATTTAGTATAAAGAAGAAAAAAAAAGCCCACCTCCCTCCCGATGCTGGGTGCTGATGCAGGGTGCCGATGCAGGGTGCTGATGCATGCGGCCCCAATGACATCACGGCTCCTGCTCTGGGTTTCGTGTGATCACTTTATCGTGCGAGACCCAGTGCAGGAGGTTGCGTTGATGTCATTGCAGGTTCTTGCTCTGTTCTAATGCCTAGTTGTCTAAAGCCTGTGAAGTTGGATGGCCACACATGCGGCCATTAGTGCGCCCCCCTTTATGGGCAGCGAGGTGGTGCCCTAGGTGGACGACTACCCTCCCCTATCCATCATCCTGGCCCTAATTCAGAACACATTACAGCAGGAGGTAAAACAGGAGAGGACTATAACTCCCAGCATTTATAGGTCATTATTATTTAATATTAGAGCACATTACAGTGGTAGGTATAAAAGTATGGGACCAAAACTCCCAGCATATCTAAGCCGTCATTATATAATATCGGAGTACATTATAAGAGGAGGTATAAGAGGAAAGGACTACAACTACTAGCATGTCCAGGGTAGTGTAATGTACCCTGTTATTACATAATAATGGTCTGGACATACTGGCAGTTGTTATCCTCTTCTCTTGTAATGTACAAGATATTACATAACAGGAGGTATAAGAGGAAAGGACTACAACTTCAAGCATTTCCCATGCTGTCATCATTGGTGGTCTTCATTACTTTACTGCAATGCAGAGCTCCGCCTCCTGTTCTGGTCACATGATGGTGAGGTCATCACAGGTCCTTCATTCATCACCTCTTCTCTGCTAAGCTCCGCCTCCTGCAGGTGACATCATGGCAGGTCCTACAGCTCCAGTAGAAGAGTATTGCTGTTGCCGAGCTGTCAGTTCCCAGAGCAGCACTGTGGTAATAATTTCTCTTATATGTGTAGGGAGGGAACCTTACACTGCATTGTAAAGTGCAGCTTTTCAGCTGTTATACACATTTGCTTCCACGGACATTCAGCTGAACAACAGCACTGAAGCAGGGGACCATTAGATGATTGCCCAGTTTGCTCCCCTAGCCATGGGCGTAGGAAGCCCCAAAAATCTGGGGGGACAGCACTTATGGGGCCCCTGTGTCCCCGCCCACCCTCAAGCCACACCCACATTTCTCCGCCCCCCTCCCCCACCCCAAGTGCCAAAATCTCCCCCTTATGGGCCAGTGGGTCCGGTTTAAAAAAAAAAAAACACAAAACAAGACACTTATACTTACCTCCATCCGTCACAGCGATGCGATGCAGGCCTCTTCCGGCCTGTGTCCCGCGCTGTACGGCTCACAGACGGCACGATGACGTCATCGCGCCGCCTGTACCAGCATCTGATAGGCTGCCGACACTAGGCCGGCAGCCTATCAGAGAAGCAGGGAAGGGGGACGCCTCTCCCTCTCCTGCTCCACAGCACAGCCATCTGTATCGCTGTCCTGGGGACGGCGATACAGATGACTATGGAGATGAACGCTTCCACAAAGCGTTCATCTCCCTGTGCCCTGCCACTGCCGCACACATTGCCCTGCTGCCGCTGGGGGGGGGGATTTTTGCATACCCGTCCCCCCCGCATTATTTCTTGGGGGGGATCTGACCCCCCCGTCCCCCACGCTTCCTACGCCTGTGCCCTAACGCTGGCCATGTAAGAGACTCAAGGCTGAGATATTATTCGGAGCAGCGGACCGGAAATGCGGATGCGGACAGCACACTGTGTGCTGTCCGCGTCTTTTCCGGCCCCATTTAAAATGAATGGGTCTGCACCCGTTCCACATAATAGCGGAACGGATCCAGATCCATCCTACAGATGTCTGAATGGACCCTAATTCTGCTGGAAAACAGCTTCCAAGTGCCCAGCTCTGTTGCTGCAACTGCCCAAAGCAAACCAGACTGAAGAGGGGATGGCTGCTTTAGTTGCTCATATCTTGGGATTGGTAGCCACTAGAAATATAAACCTGACCTTGAAAGCTGGCATTCCAACCTTTCAAGCGACACCAGAATCACAGCATTATGTCCACTACATCAGAAGATATAGCTGTTAGAAATTGAGTCAGGAGTGAAAGCTGTTTTTACTTTCACTTTCAGCTAGGCACTTGGAAGCTGTTTTCCAGCAGAATAAAAGTGCTTTTCCTGGACATGGAATACAGACACAAAGTGCACACAGGTATGTCTGGAATGTGCAATCTTCTATGGGGCAGTGCTCTTAGTTAAATTGGTGAAAATTAGGTGACAGGCTCCCTTTAATCGGTGCATCCTGAAAGCACCTGGAGCCTGTAAGAGAGACCAGTGTGAGAGACAGTTGGGGGACAGTATCAAAACTGGTTTAGAGGAAAACTTGGGAACATCATCCCCATACTGGGCCACTCGCTGCCTTACTTCGGCCAGCCAATTATCTCCAGAGCCAGAGCCTTCCATACTTGTCTGCTCCAAGTTGCTGGATACCTCTGCTACCAGGGGCGCTGCACGAGTGCTAGCGTTGCCCTCAATTTGTAATTCCACGGACGGCGTTTCTGAGCTGCTTTACCTCGCACTGGGACGCCATCCCACCAATGTTACGGATCAACGGGCACCCCGACTTGGTGCCTCCGTTGAAGGATGCTCCTAGCGCTTCTTGAGGATTCCAAGCACTCTAGCCGACACCACAACCACCAAATCGGAGAAGCATATGAGTGCTCTCAAGCATATGAATGTTGTAAACAGCCGAATAGGAAAAACCATACGAATAGGTTTAAACTCCTAGCAGTCAAGCTGGAACAGCATACCCCTTCCCCCCCAAATAACGAGACGACACTTTGTTTTGAGGGTCAAGCAGGAACTGACTGTACTGGCACATACAGCCTCTTTTATTCCCAAACCACAAACATAGTACTGCCCACAGGGTTTTGAAACACAACTAATCAATCCGTACAATACACACAGACAGTCCCACACAATCCTCACCTCTGTCTGTGATATGATTACTGAACACAATGGTTAATATAATGATCACAGGCAGAGAAATACAGTATTATAAAACATATCACAGGGACCCCAAAACATGCAATAACCCCATAAATATATTCTCGGAACTGGGGGATCTGGGTGAACCATATATCCAAAATTCACCCAGATCCCTGAAACGGAAAGTGAAAGTACCCTTACCTTCTCCACAGCTGATTGATGAACTCCCATACGCTCCCCCCACAGGTCTCAAGCAGCCATCCTAGTTACATTCTAAGGCCCCATTCACACGGATGTATATTTGCTCTGCATCCGATCCGCATTTTTTGCAGATAAGATACGGACCTATTCATTTCAATTTGCTATCCACGTCCGTTGCTGTCCCATTCTAGTCCATTTTGCAGACAAGAATAGGCATCGCTACAATGGATCCGCAACATAGACATCACATGGACGTCATCTGTATTTTTGGCTGATCTGCATTTTGGGGACCGCAAAATACTTACAGTTGTACGAATGCACTCTAAGACAGGTTTCTGACTATGTAACAAGACATTTCAAAGGGGCTATCTAATCCTATAAGATGTCCCCCTTATTCCTGGCCCCTCACAATGAATATACCCGGGACGCTAGGGGTGCTCGTCCCTGTTCCCGTCTGCCATTGGCTGCTTCCCCCCGACACCGGATGTTTTCATCCACGCACATGGAGAAGCAGCAGAGGTTGTGCGGGGACCAGAGCGGTGCAGGGAGCTGGGACCCAGGTAAATATATTCAGTGTGGGGGGCCCAGCATATTGGGGGGCTTTTTATAGGATTGGATAACCTGTTTTCCCTTCCCCCAAATAAAATAAGCATGTTTTGCTAATTCATTTATGAACTTATTTATAATGATGTTTTTTTTTTGTTTTTTTATTTTCCCAGAGAACACCTTTAATTATAATTCCTCCGAGGACTTGACATCTCAGTGAATAAGCCCATGTTACAGATTACTCCAGAGTCTGGTTCCCTGTCTGCAAGTCCTTGGTGATTTTCTATGATTTGCTCTATATAGGAAAAGGTTTGCTACATTAGTCCATGGTACATGGGGGCTAACAATACAACTCTATTGTCTGGATATTGGACAGTGGTCTAGAAGAACATGTCTACCAAGGTGGAATATTCTATCTGTACAATTTTGAAAACATTGTTCAGTTATGACTAGATATTGGTTGCACATAGCTTTCTTGCTCCTCTGAATGCAGTAAGTATCTTCTTAGACTATTTTCACATGGCCATGTGTGATCTGTGAAACGCCCAGGGGTGTGTGACGGCCTTGTTTTCCAGACCGACCGGGGTTCACCAGAGCCAAGCTCACTGCATCATTGTAGGCTGTAATGCTATGAGTTCCAACCTGACTGCAGGTCTACTGTCCTGTACAGACAGCATCATTTCAGGACAGGACAGTAGGCCCTAGTTCAGGCTGGCTTAAAAATTGTTGCCATCACATGGACCTTGTTTCACGAACCATACACCAAAAAAGTTGAATTTAGATTCCTTAGAACATGTTGTTCTCTTCTACTTGGTTAGTAAGAGGTTGTACGTACAGACAATGAGGATTAGATAACCCCCAACTGTAATACACCTTTTTCTTTAATTAAGCAATTATAATGGAAGCAGTACTCGGAGATATTATAGCTTTTACATTGTCCCCTACAGGTTTTCTCACAGTCCTTCTCAGTTAGCAGACATTAGAATCCATTACTAGCAATGTATTGATTTATCTATGTGCAAATTGTACTCCTCTCCAGTAATGTTGAAACAATAAACTTCTTTATCCTTCTATTAGTAAACGGTTTGTTTTACTTATTTATATTATACTTACGATTTCTGCTTCTTCTGTTATCATCTGTTTTCCCTGTATGTGTAAGAAGACGGCATAATACAGAATAGTGCAGTAATAAAGCAGGTGGAAGCAGAAAAAAACTTTTGCTGCGAAATTAAAACTTTACTGTAGATTCACATATTGGTGTCTTCACATGAGGGCGTGGTATACTTTAAAACATAGCAATAACCGCATTTACTCATAATCATATTGTACTTTCACAGGTTTGACATATTACTTAATATGAAGGCATAGTACTCTTGATAGTTTCATACACCTTAGATGAACCTGTGATTTTCCATTTTTGCGTTTTTTTTTTTCCACTACCCGTCTTCCCATAGTCCTAACTTTTTTATTTTTTCATTCACATAGCCTTATGAGGGCTTATTTTTCGTGAGACAAGTTGTACTTTCTAATGGCGCCATTTACGGTTGCAGTGTAGTGGGAAGCGGAAAAAAAAATTCCAAATGGGGTGGACGTGGGAAAAAATGCAATTCTGACAAAGGTTTTTTTTGTTTGTTTTTTACACCGTTCACTATGCGGTAAAATTGACCTGTTACCTTCATTCTCCAGTTTAGTACGGTTACAACGATACCTTGTATAATTTTCTAGCAAAAAAAACTACATTTCTATATAAATTTTTCTCTAAATTTATTGTTCTACATGTCTTTGATAAAAAAAAAATCCAATAAGTGTATATTTATTGGTTTGGGTAAAAGTTATAGCGTTTAAAGTGAATTTCCGCATTTTGAAGCAGCTCTGACTTTCTGAGCACCTGTCATGTTTCTTCAGGTGCTAGAATGTCAGGAAAGTATAAATACCCCCCAAATGACACTATTTTAGAAAGAAGACACCCCAAAGTATTCGCGGAGGGGCATGGTGAGTTCATGTATCATGACAGGACTTTATTTTCCGTCTTGCATAACGGGAATCAGACGGATCCGTTATGATTCCCATAGACTTCTATTATGATGGATCAAAACGGTATGCCTTTTAAAGGCTTCTGTTTTGACTTCCGTCTTATGGATTCCGTTATAACCATGTTATAACGAAAAACAATAACAGAATCCATAACGCTGATGTGAACCCGCCCTTACCGACACACAGCAAGGGTTTCCTATAGTTGCAGGATCTACAGGTTCAGCTGCAACATCTGTGGGCAATTATGCCACAGGATTCCATTCAGTATTTAGTCTGAGGGTAACCCCTTTTAATCCTGCATAGGCTGGTACAGACGATATATTGATGACTTGCTCATCATTTGGCATGGTCCCGTGGCATCCGTACCAGCCTTTGTACAATACATCGATGATAACCCCTTTTCCTTACGGTTTACTCATGCTGGTCACCCCAACATGATTACCTTTCTTGATCTAACCTTGACAGATAATGATACAACTAAAAATTACTACTAAACTCTACCATAAACCTACTTCTCGTAATACTATACTTGCTGCGAATAGTTGTCATCCCAAGCACACTATCTGCAGCATACCTGTAGATGAATTTATCAGGGCACGCCATGCCTGTTCACATGATGCAGATCATCACCATTAGTGATCGTCTCAAAGAACAGGGTTACCCCGTATGGATGATAAAACGTTCCATGAATATTGCCCAAATCAAAAATAGGACTTTTTTGTTAAGCAAAAATAAAGAAAAGCAATTAAATCAAACAATGAATGTATTACATTCTCCACTGATTTTTTCCTTGAGATTATTTCCCTGGTCACCAAATACCTATATTATACGATGACCCCCAAGTGAAAGATATATTATCTCAGGGGTGCAGGTTTGTGTAATAGTCATTGAGATTAGGGAGTCCAAGGTCCCCAGCCCTGGGGTGTAGAGTCAATATATTAGCAGCGACCCTGGGGATCTTCCCTTCCCATATGAATTTTTTTTAATTTCCTAGTTGCCGCTTTGATCCCGTGCTGAGCCACGTCCCCTGCACTGATCACATGACAGTGACGTCACCCCAGGTCCTTCGGCTGTGCAACAGTTCGGGTAGGTGGCAGCCGCCCCTTATGGATTCCATATGCGCTATAGTGGAATCCATAACGGGATGCGCGATTAACCACCACCCGAACCCCGAACAACAGACTTTTTTTAAATGTTCGCTCATCTCTATTTACTACCCAAGTAAGTAACTGCCTTTGATTGCTAATCCAAGGAATATTGTCCATTTAGCGTTTGAAGTAGTTGTGGCTGTATTGAGATAGGGAGGGCTTGGGATTTATGGTTATTTATTTTGTAGTGTGAAACAGAGCTAAACTCTTGTGCTATGTGGAAAAAAGATTCCATTGATCTCACAGGGTTAGTGAATGTCTGTATGATGTGCTCAGCAAAGAAGGCAAGTTTTGATTCTATCTGGCCTATTTTAACACCTTGTATGTCAGGGGATTGTGGAATCATTGTAGCGAAGGGTTCTATAGCTAAGGTAAACAAGAGTGGGGAGAAAGGGCACCCCTGTCGAGTTCCATTAGATAGCTGGAAGTGAACAGACAGGGTACTATTGACTAAGACCCTTGTAGATGAGAGGGAGTATAGAGCTTTTATGGCGGAAAGTATGCTGTCCCTGAATCCAAATTTCTCCAGGGCTAAAAAGCGTATTTCCAGTTAACCCAGTCAAAGGCTTTTTCCGCACCGATTGTAACTAGCAATGTCGGGTTGTGGTTTAATTCACTATGCTGGATAATAGAGATTATTCGATGGGTATTATCTGGTCCCTGTCTTCCTTTGATGAAACCAACTTGGTTGGGTGGATAACAGAGGGCAATATGGAATTCAGTCTTATAGCAAGTATTTGCATATAATGTTACATCGTCATTAAGGAGAGAAAATGGTCTATAGCAGGCATGTCCAAACTCTGGCCCTCCAGGTGTTGCAGAACTACAACTCCCATCATGCCCTTCTGTAGATTGATAGCTGTAGGTTGTCCAGGAATGATGGGGGTTGTAGTTTTGCAACATCTGGAGGGCCGGAGTTTGGACATGCCTGGTCTATAGTTTTTGGTTTCACTGGGTGATTTATCTTGTTTGGGTATCATAACGATGTTCGCCTGTAGCATTTCATGGGAAAATTCCCCAACTCCATTGCCTTCTGAAAGATTTTTTTGAGATATGGGTGTAGGATATGTGCAATTTTCCTATAATATTCATTTATCAGACCATCAGGTCCGGGGGATTTTTTTTAATGGAGCAGTCATAATTACCTTAGTTTTTTCTGTATCCGATATTGGAAGATTTAATTAGTCCAACTGTTCTGAAGAAAGAGTAGGCAGATCTACTTTCCTCAGGAAGGCATTAATGTTATCTTGGGAGACAGTTTAATTGCACGGTCTGCTTCTAGGTTATAGAGATGTTTAAAGTATTTGAATGTATTTGCAATATCTCTAAGGGCAACTTTTTTTGTTTAGTCTTCTATATAGCAAAATATTTAACAGAGGGACGCTAAAACCAAATAACAAACCAACTTTATTAACCCCTTTGGGACACATGACGTACCGGTACGGCATGTTTCCCGAGTCCTTAAGGACACATGACGTACCGGTACGTCATGAGTTGTTCCGATCACTGCTGCTCAGCTGGCAGTGATCGGAACAAGGTACCTGCTGAAATCATTCAGCAGGTACCTTGTTACAATGCCCAGGGGGGTCCTGTGACCCCCCCATATGGGCGATCGCTGCAAACCGCAGGTCAATTCAGACCTGCGGTTTGCAGCGCTCATTGCGATCTCTGATCCCGCGGTCTATGACCGCGGGGATCAGAGAGTTATGTCCCCAAATAGTTTTTACCCCCTGCAGCCCCCAATCATACTGTGGCTGCGGGGTGCAGGGGGTGGTTGCGGGCGGCGCGAGGCGGGCGGGAGGCGGGCGGTGCGGCGGGCGGGATCGCGATTGCGATCCCCGCCCGCCTCCCTGTAATGTTTCCCTGGTGTCTAGTGGTTCTATCAGAGTGTCAGCACATTGCTGACACTCTGATAGAAACGGCTGGCATCTGTGCTGCAGATGCCAGCCGTTTAACTCCTTCCGTACCGCGGTCCGTACGGACCGCAGTATGGAAGGGTTAACCGGGAGGAGCGCTCCCTCCCTCTCCCATCGGGGGCTGCTGTGCCTTTGCAGCCCCCAACAGGATGGGATCGAAGAGGGAGGGTGCTCCCTCCTCCCTATCCATCACCCCTGCCCAGTTATGGCAGGGGTGATGGTGCCATGGAGACAGGACGCTTTCAGAGCGTCCTGCTCTCCATGGTGCTGAAAGTCTGAATAGACCTGCTAAAGGTCTATTCAGACTTTCTAAAGTACAAAATACAGTACAGTGCACTATATAGTGTACTGTACTGTATTATACTGAACACCAGATCCACTGGATCTTTCAGAACCAAGTGGGTCTGGGTCAAAAAAAATGTAAAAAAGTGAAAAAAAGTAAAAATGAAACAAACACATAACACTGAATAAAAACTAAAAAAATAAAATACACTACACATATTAGGTATCGCCGCGTCCGTAAAAACCTGCTCTATAAAAATATCACATGACTGAACTCCTCAGGTGAACGCCATAAAAAAAAAAAAAAAAATGGTGTAAATAAGCCATTTTTGGCACATTACATCACTAAAAGTGTAATACAAAGCGATCAAAAAGGCGTTTGCCTCCCAAAATAGTACCAATCAAACCGCCATCTCATCCCGCAAAAAACGAGCCCCTACCTAAAACAATTGGCCAAAAATAAAAAACTATGCCTCTCAGACTAAAACATGATTTTTTTGTTTCAAAAATGCTTTTAGTGTTAAATGTAAAAAAAAAAAAAAAAAGTAGACATATTTGGTATCTACACGTCCGTAAGAATCTGCTCTATAAAAATATCACATGACCTAACCCCTCAAGTAAACACTGTAAAAAAAATAATAAAAACTTTGTCAAAAAGCCATTTTTTGCCACCTTACATCACAAAAAGTGTAATAGCAAGCGATCAAAAAGTCATATGACCCCCAAATAGTGCCAATCTAACCGTCACCTCCTCCCGCAAAAATGATACCCAACCTGAGACAATTGCCTAAAAACTGAAAAATATATGGCTCTCAGACTATGGAGATACTAAAACATGTTTTTTTTCATTCAAAAGGATATTATTGTGTAAAACCAAAATAAATAAAAAAAGGTATACATATTATGTATCGCCGCGTCCGTAAGGACCTTCTCTATAAAAATATAACATGACCTAACCCCTCAGATGAACGCCGTAAACATAAAAATAAAAACGTTGTCAAACAAGCCATTTTTTGTCACCTTACATCACAAAAAGTGTAATAGTAAGCGATCAAAAGTCATATGCACCCCAAGATGGTGCCAATCAAACCGCCATCTCATCCCGCAAAAAATGAGCCCCTACATAGGACAATCGGCCAAAAAAAAATATATATGGCTCTCAAACTATGGAGACACTAAAACATGATTTTTTTGTTTTAAAAATTATATTATTGTGTAAAACTTATATAAATAAATAAAAAGTATACATATTATGTATCGCCGCGTCCGTCACAACCTGATCTATATAAATAACACATGACCTAACCCCTCAGCTGAACACAGCAAAAAAAAAAAAAAATACGGTGTCAAGAGCCATTTTTGTCACCTTACATCACAAAAGTGTCATAGCAAGCGACCAAAATGTCATATGCACCCCAAGATGGTGCCAATCAAACCGCCATCTCATCCCGCAAAAAATGAGCCCCTACATAACACAGTCGCCCAAAAAATAAAATAAAACTATGTCTTTCAGAATGTGGAGACACTAAAAAAATTATTTTCAAAAAGGCTTTATTATGTAAAACTGAAACAAAAACCCCAAAAAGTAGTCATATTTGGTATTGTCGCGTCCGTAACAACCTGCTCTATAGAAATAGCACACAATCTAACCTGTCAGTTCAACTATGTAAATAACAAAAATAAAAACAGTCCCAAAACAGCTATTTTTTTGCAAATTTTCCATTTTAATCCATTTTTGCAGTAACAAAGCAAGGGTTAACAGCCAAGCAAAACTCAATATTTATTGCCCTGATTCTCTTGTTTGCAAAAACACCCCATATGTGGTCGTAAACTACTGTATGGCCAAACGGCAGGGCACAGAAGGAAGGGAACGCCATATGGTTTTTGGAAGGCAGATTTTGCTGGACTGGTTTTTTGACACTATGTCCCATTTGAAGCCCCCTGATGCACCCCTACAGTAGAAACTCCAAAAAAGTGACCCCATTTTGGAAACTACGGGATAAGGTGTCAGTTTTGTTGGTACTATTCTAGGGTAAACATGATTTTTGGTTGCTCTATATTACACTTTTTTGAGACAAGGTAACAAAAAATAGAAATTCGGAAATTTCATCTCCATTTGCCAATAACTCTTGTGGAACACCTAAAGGGTTAAAAAGTTTGTAAAACTGGTTTTGAATACCTTGAGGGGCGTAGTTTCTTAGATGGAGTCACTTTTATGGAGTTTCTACTCTAGGGGTGCATTGGGGGCTTCAAATGGGACATGGTGTCAAAAATCCAGTCCAGCAAAATCTGCCTTCCAAAACCATATGGCGCTCCTTTCCTTCTGCGCCCTGCCGTTTGGCCATACAGCAGTTTACGACCACATATAGGGTGTTTCTGAAAACTACAGAATCGGGGCAATAAAAATTGAGTTTTGTTTGGCTGTTAACCCTTGCTTTGTTACTGGAAAAATGGATTCAAACGGAAAATTTTTTAAAAATCGAAATTCTGAAATTTTATCTTTATTTGCCATTAACTCTTGTGGAAAACCTAAAGGGTTAATGACGTTTGTAAAATCAGTTTTGAATACCTTGAGGGGTGTAGTTTCTAGAATGGGGTAATTTTTGGGTGGTTTCTATTATGTAAGCCTCACAAAGTGACTTCAGACCTGAACTGGTCCCTAAAAAGTGGGTTTTTGAAAATTTCTGAAAAATTTCAAGATTTGCTTCTAAACTTCTAAGCCTTGTAACGTCCCCAAAAATGAAATAGCATTCCCAAAATGATCGATACATGAAGTACACATATGGGGAATGTAAATCAATAACTTTTTTTGGCAGTATTACTATGTATTATAGAAGTAGAGTAATTGAAACTTGGAAAATTGCAAATTTTTCAAAATTTTTGGTAAATTTGGTATTTTTTTATAAATAAAAATGAAATTTTTCGACTTCATTTTACCACTGTCATGAAGTACAATATGTGACGAAAAAACAATCTCAGAATGGACTGGATAAGAAAAAGCGTTTTAAAGTTATCACCACATAAAGTGACAATGGTCAGATTTTGAAAAAATGGCCTGGTCCTTAAGGTGAAATAGGGCCGTGTCCTTAAGGGGTTAAGTAATCTGCAGCTAAAACAGAGGGCTGTCTACCCGATCACCCAACTGAAGTGAGACACTGGGGTACCACTATAATTGGGCAGGTATGTATTGTTTGTGTAACCTGAGCACATATCAAGTGTTGAGGATTAATGGGCCCCAAGAAACCGCTAGGTGATAAAACAGTCCCACATATGAAGACAAGACACATGTGAGTTGAAATACTCTAAGCAGGGTACCCTAACACCAATAGGGAGTGGTGCCGGATATTACAGGTGATCACGGTCGATGGAAGCGCGCATTTCCACCCACCGTGTATACTCAAAAAAGGAAAAAGGTGCTTGACTTGACAAAGAGGGAAAGCACTATTACGGTCTAGGTGGCGAAGACCGCAACCCCTCGATGACAGTCATCTATAATAAAGCTTGACACGTTTCTGTGCACAAAAGTGCACCTCAGCAGGAGCAACTAGCACCAAAAACAAAGATTGGACCTGCTAAGGCCAGTTGTCCCAGTAATGGGATACTAGTCAAAATATAACAGTGATAAATTACTGGCAGGACAGCCAGAAGAACGTGCCTAGCGGTATGCAAGGTCACTGGCAAGTACAAGTGCCAGGAACCTCTAGTGTGAGGTGCGGTGGATGGACTTAGGGCTCTAACAGCAACCACAGGACGAGGTGATCCCTGCCTAAGGGCCGACACCTCTAGTATGAGGAAGGCCCGCTGTTAAAGTATAGAGCCCTGCCTAAGCCGCCTGCCTCTAAACCCAGGGACGGCGTGTTAGATTAACAAGCGTCAGACACTATAATGGCCGCAAAGCGGCCCGCCGGAATATAAGGGCAGACTCCCCGCCCCACTGGACAAGCCTCCCAACCATCCGACCAATCAGCATGCCGACAGAGCGGAGTGTAAGCCGACTCGTCTGGAGGTGGAAGGAACTATGTGAGCCCCGGGTAAGCGCACCAAGCGCTGTACAGTAACAGGAGGAACATCAAGGCGGCTTATCTACAAGAATAGAAGCAAATAAAGATATGATCTTAAGAGGAATAATCCAAGGCGCAAAAGGCCAGTAATAATAGGACAATTGCCGATGGACTATATAAGACTGCAATTGACAGAATAATATACATATATATAGTGTAACAATGTTCAGATTGTAGTAGCATGAGGGCGACAAGTGGAAATACTGTGCAACAATATAGTAACAATTGCCACATTGCCTTAATAACAAATCACAGGTGCCTCTATATATTTTGCAACAAGTATAAATGGATCAAAACGATGAAATATAGATGACCCGGCCGCAACAATGAATAAATGAAAGCAGAATGGCATTCCACATATAATTATAAGTAACTAATAGAAGCATAGGCGTAGCTATAGGGGGTGCAGAGGTAGCAGTCGCTACCGGGCCCAGGAGCCTGAAGGGGCCCAAACACCCTTGTGCCGCATAAGAAGACACACAAAGCACTGAGGGAAGGGGGCCCAAGCTGAACTCCTGCACCAGGGCCCATGAGCCATTAGCTACGCCCCTGAATAGAAGGACTAACACATTGTATGCAAATAAATACATACAATTGAATGTGAATAAAGTACAGTCCCACAAATTCATGGAATGCCATCTGATGCACCCATATGTATACAAGGGGGTACAAGCTGAGTACACGTTTGCAGCAGCATTTGCAGCAGCAGACTTGTTGGACAAGCACGATAGATGATAAAGGAATATCAGGCGTGGCAAAAATGATAACTGTCAAAGTGACTGTACATCCCCAGACATTTGCAACAAAGTAAATATATTATAAAATCTCAGCCGATCGCAGTCATATGGACGCGCATACACCAAAATGCAAATGATCACATAGTTCCTTCCACCTCCAGACAAGTCGGCTTACACTCCGCTCTGTCGGCATGCTGATTGGTCGGATGGTTGGGAGGCTCGCCCAGCGGGGGCGGGGAGTCTGCCTTGATATTCCGGCGTGCGGCGTGCCGCTTAGCGGCCATTATAGTGCCGGACGCTTGTTAATCCAACACGCCGTCCCTCGGTTTAGAGGCAGACGGCTTAGGCAGGGCTCTATACTTTAACAGCGGGCCTTCCTCATACTAGAGGTGTCGGCCCTTAGGCAGTGATCACCTCATTCTGTGGTTGCTGTTAGAGCCCTAAGTCCATCCGCCGCACCTCACACTAAAGGTTCCTGGCACTTGTACTTGCCAGTGACCTTGCATACCGCTAGGCACGTTCTTCTGGCTGTCCTGCCAGTAATTCATCACTGTTATATTTTGACTAGTATCCCATTACTGGGACAACTGGCAGGTCCAATCTTTGGCAGGTCCAATCTTTGTTTCTGGTGCTAGTTGCTCCTGATGAGGTGCACTTTTGTGCACAGAAACGCGTTGAGCTTTATTATAGATGACTGGCATCGAGGGGTTGCGGTCTTTGCCACCTAGACCGCAATAGTGCTTTCCCTCTTTGTCCAGTCAAGCACCTTTTTCCTATTTTGGGTATACACGGTGGGTGGTAATGCGTACTTCCATCGACCGTGATCACCTGTAATATCCGGCACCACTCCCTATTGGTGTTAGGGTACCCTGCTTAGAGTATTTCAACTCACATGTGTCTTGTCTTCATATGTGGGACTGTTTTATCACCTAGCCGCTTCTTAGGGCCCATTAATCCTCAACACTTGATATGTGCTCAGGTTACACAAACAATACATACCTACCCAATTATAGTGGTACCCCAGTGTCTCACTTCAGTTGGGTGATCGGGTAGACACCCCTCTGTTTTAGTTGCAGATTACTTAATAAAGTTTGGTTTCTTATTTTGTTTTAGCGTCCCTCTGTTAAATATTTTGCTGAATTAGGTTATGAGGATGTGTACCGATTTATTACTAGGTTTCCAATTTTTAAGTCTTCTAAATAGGCTATTTTTGCTTTATTAGCTCGGGATTTTAGTCTATTGGCTAGAAGGCAGGATGCTTTATTGTCAAGTAAGTAGTAGCTTATTTTGGACTGTTGTTTTCGAGTTTTTGTAGAAGCAAATTGCTTAGATGTAGCCTTTCTTTATTGAGTTGTTCAGAGATTTCAAAAGATATAGATTGTTTATGCTTCTTTTCCAAATTTTTAATTTTTTGTATAGTGGTGTCTATTTCCAGGGTTCTATCCTA
Source organism: Bufotes viridis (assembly GCA_033119425.1). NCBI lineage: Eukaryota > Metazoa > Chordata > Amphibia > Anura > Bufonidae > Bufotes > Bufotes viridis. The sequence continues at coordinate 504,353,666 of CM065590.1, forward strand.
TAAATGAAGAGTCAAATCGTAAAAAAGTACCTCTATTATACATATACCGAATAAAAATGTAGCTTGATAATAGATGTGTCAGATAGAGTGGAATCGAATTCATCTTAATAACAAACATTGACAATTGGTCCGAATTCACAAACATCCTGCTTTTGTGGGTAATCGCACTACAACCGCTTCCATCACATCTCAATTGCAACTAAAACATTTGTGAGCATAACTTATAAATAACCTCTTATAAAGTACCTCTCTACCATGCTCTTGTAGTATTGCTGCAGCAAGATCACCAGCTCAAATAGGTGATCAGCTGGTACCACCCTCCAATGTAGGTTGCCGCGCTGCAGACAATCCTATAAAGTTACCTAAAGATTAATGTATGTCCGATGATAAAAGATACTCCTTAAATATTTATCTTTGCGGTGACTATATAAACATAAATGTTCATTAGATCATATGGCTGTATATCCACTTTATATCAGTAAGTCTCGAATAACGCTAGATGAAAATCCACAGTGTTAACATTGGTTGGACTTGAATTGCCTCCATGTAATCAGCAGTTGCATTATGTCTTGTTACTTGTAATCTTTATAATGATGTATCAGTCAGATGTATCAATCAAATGATATCATCCCGAAGGTACAATATCCTGCGATAAAATATCATGTAACAAAAGATCCCTTTGTTCAATATGTCTTGGGATGTTGTTGTTCAATGTTATCGTAACAGAAGCTCAGCGGAGAACAGTTTCTTCAATGCATAAACTTAGTATTTAATCCATGAATCAATCAATAATCAATCGGACGCAATGCGGCCCGTTCAGCCTTCATCAGCCTGTCCGATGGCTGTGCTGTGGCAGGGGAGGGAGAGGCGTCCCCCTTCCCTGTTCCTCTGATAGGCTGCGGGCTTTGTGTCATCGCGCCGTCTGAGCAGTACAGAGCGGGACACAGGCCGGAAGAGGCCTGCATCGCATGTAGGTAAGAATAAGTGTTTATTTTTTTATTATTTTGGACAATTTTACTGGCACATGGAAGGGGGCGGGTGCAGAAAGGAGGCAGGCACATGATTGGGGGGAGATGGCACTTATCACTGGCACATGATAGGGGGGAGAGTGGCACTTATCACTGGCACATGAGGGGGGGGGAGAGGTGACTGGCACATGATGGGGGGGGAAAGTGGCACTTATTACTGGCACATGGAAGGGGGGGTTGCAGAGAGGAGGCTGGCACATGATGGGGGGAGAGTGGCACTTATCACTGGCACATGGAAGGGGGGTTACAGAGATGAGGCTGGCACATAATGGGGGGAGAGTGGCACTTATTACTGGCACATACATGAGTGGAGGGGGGAGACTGGCACATGAGTGGGGTGGGAGACTGGCACATGATGGGGGGAGAGAGGAGAGAGACACTTGTTACTGGCACATGATGGGGGGATAGGAGACTGGCACTTATTACTGGCACATGAGGGGGGAGGGGGGAGTGGCACTTGTTACTGGCACATGAGGGAGGGAGAGGGAAGAGTGGCACTTGTTACTGGCACATGATGGAGGGGAGGGGGAGAGGCACTTTTCACTAGCACATGATTGGGGGGCTTCTATGGAGGAACCTCTTACTGGCACATTATAGGGGGGCACTATGGGGACATCTACTGAGGCCACAAAGAAGGGGTATTTTATATGGGGAGCTCTGTGTGGTACTAGTATTATCAGGGGTATTTCTTGTTTCTGCAATATAATATTGGGGAGCACAGCGGCACAGTATTGGGGGTAGTAGGATGAATTGTCCAGAAGATAGGAGGACGATGGAAAAGTAGAGTTTTTTTTTGTTGTCAAACTGCAGAGACGAAAACTGGTGGTCTGGTCTGAAGGTCTGAAAGGAGAAGATGAGGAAAGAAAACATCTACACCAAAGGAGACGTCACTGGATGTAAGATGTAAGTGGGGCTGTAATTCTGTAGTGATCGGAGCAGGGGCGTATCGATTGCCGGAAGTGCCCCTCCCGAGACCAGGCTCTGGATCCGCCACTGGGGAGGCGGGGCTGGAGGCAACTCGCTTTGGGGCCAGTCCTCCCACTAGGCGGCGCAGGCGCGTGACATCAGTGAGTGAGCGCCGCCCACACTGCCCGTAACGAAGCTGAGTGTAAGGTAGATGAGCGCTGATTTAAAGTTAAAGTTACTTGCAGGATACGAATTACAGTTTAGAAATGTACACTCCTGTGGATCTGTGGATGACACTGTTATAGGGAGGGGGATCTGTGGATGACACTGTTATGGGGTGGGGGAGGGGATCTGTGGATGGCACTGTTATGGGGAGGGGGATCTGTGGATGGCACTGTTATGGGGAGGGGGATCTGTGGATGGCACTGTCATGGGGTGGGCAGGATCTGTGGATCACACTGTTATAGGGAGGGGATCTGTGGATGACACTATTATGGGGTGGGGATCTGTGGGGTGGGTCAAAGGGCGTGGGTAGTAGGAGTGAATTACAATAGAAAAACTTGAATTTTTGATCTTAGGGGGGTTACTATGTGAGACATAAGTCTACTGTATGAAAATAATCTCTGCATCCTGAGATTCAATTTCTCTCCACATCAAGCTACGCTTGAATGAAGAGTTGAGGCCCCTGACATTCACACTAAACATATTAATCCCATGGTGATGGTTCAGGCATAAAATGTCATATAATAATATAAATATTATAAAGATTAAGCCTCTGACAACCCTCCAGGTATCCAAGGATAAATCTGTGGGAATAGTAGACACGTTCAAAAATAAATGGGTTACCGGTAATTTAAACATAGCGTGAGATTGAGCCCAGACCACATTAATGTGGTATAGTGGTGACCTTGTAATAAAGAAAAAGGGAATAGCGCAGTAAATGACCAAAGGCAGTAAAACAAAGTTAAAAATACAGGTAAAACTTTTAGAAAGAGACTCTTCCATCGTGTATGTGGTGCGGGTACTCCTTTAGGTTCTAAGTTGAGAACCAAACAGGTGGTGGGGTCTAAGTGTATACTTAGTGGCCCACATGAGATAAAATTAACATAAACACTCAAGCTGTAATTTAACCTAAACCCACGAATACTAACTGTAAGAGGGTGCAAGGTGTTGTTTTTGATAGCAGGTACGTGTCACCGAGGTTGCTGGCCTCGGTGAGGTAAGAGCCGGGGTTTTTGGTCTGCAGCAGCTAGTGCTGCTCTGTTAAATAGCATCGCTGCAAAGCCGATCCGGGCCGGCTCTTACTGGGAGCAGCTAAAGAGTAGGGTGGGTGGCTGCTCCCCACGGTCCAGTCCATATTTTGGGGCTGGGTATAAAACGCAGCCAGCAGCTGTGTCTGGGTGTGTGTGATTATCCTGGAGCCTGCAAACAGGGCTGAGGAATTCTCTGTCCTGGAGGAAGGAGCTCAGCAAGGTGGTGTTGCCCTGCGACCTGAAGGTGGAATCGCCTGCGGCTGAGCCGACTGCTAGGTGTGAACCCGCACCTAAACCACCCAAGGTGACTGGACCGTGTGTTGGCCTGTTTTTGGTTTTTCCACATGATTTCTGTTGTGTATGAACTGTCACCAAGAGACTGTTTTCATTTCTGGTGTGCAAGTGTGAATAAAACACTGTTTGATGCACAATCTGGACTCCTTGTTTTGCCTCTAAACTGCACCCGCACCGCTGTCTACCAGAGCGACTCCCACATTTGGTGTCGGATGCGGGCATGCGCAGTGAGGCTGGCGTGAACGCCGAACTTTGTTTTTGCTGGGCAAAAGTGAATGTCCTATATTAAGCCGGCAAAGTTGCAGCCTGTGATCCCCGACAAAATGGAGGCGGCTGTGAAAGCCCTCATAGAGGCTAACGTGCAGCAGCGGGAGACCAACCAGCTACTGCTACAGCACGTGATGGCGTTGCAAGCGGCAGGAGCGTCCCACCGCGTCCACGATGCCCGGAAAGCTGTCCGTACCGCGATCCTAAGATGACCCCCTCGGATGATGTTGAGACCTATCTGGCGGTGTTCGAGAAGGTGGCCGTGAGGAGAAATTACCCGAGAACAGTGGGCAGAGGTCATCGCTCCGTTCCTGGCGTCTGGACCCCAGCAAGTATTTTTGACCTCCCAGGTGACCAAGCAGCTGACTACCCGACTGTGAAAGGTGAGATCCTGGCAAGACTGGGGGTGAATGTTTTGGTCGGGCCCAGCGGGTGCATCAGTGGGAGTTTAACCCGGCTGAACCCGCCCGGCCACAATACTATGACTTGCTACAACGGTTGCAAAAATGGCTGCAGCCAGACATACTGACTCCCACTGCTATGCTCGACCGTCTGTTAGCCGATGTCTTCTGGAGGGCTTTGCCTTACCCTCTCCAGCACTGGATCGGCCAGGTATCGCCCACCAATGCCCTGGAGATGGTCGACCTGGTGGAGCGATGCGAGGCCACCAGAAACCTGCAGGGGAGTCTTGCTGGGAAGGGGTCAGTTAAACCCGGAGGCCTCTGCCCCAGTTCCAACGTCCGGCGACAGAGCGGCCTGCACGGAATATACCCCTGCGAGCCCGCCTCCCGTGGTATGCTGGAGGTGTCAGGAGCCAGGCCACATCAGGGCCGACTGTCCGCGTCGGGATGAGCTGATGGAGGTGAACTACGGGGTCGCCACTCCTTGTATGCACGGAAGCTGTGCGCAACTGGCACCCGTGAGGTACAAGACCATAACCACCTGTGTCAGGTAGAGGTGGGAGATTCGCTGGCGGTGGCTCTGCTGGACTCCGGGAGTTTAGTCTCCCTGGTAAGGGCTGCCCTGGTACGGCCTGCGGAGTATACTGGCCGTAAAGTCGGGGTCCTGTGCATCCACGGAGACCTGAAAGACTATCCCACTGCACTAGTGACTTTGTCCACAGCGGCTGGTAGGTGGACCCACGAGGTGGCTGTCGCTACTACACTCCCACACGAACTAATACTTGGGAGGGACTTCCCGGTTTTCCGGCGCTGTGGCCGGCAATAAAGGTATCTGAGGGACCCGAGACAGGGGTGACCCTAGCAGAGTGGCCTGATACCGCTGGAAGGCCAGAACCCTGGGAGCCCGAGTCTGAAGGGCCGGCGGTAGGGGTGACCACTGCTCCGGCGGTAGAGGGAAACAACCCCACTGAGTGTAATGGTGGGAGACACGGAGGACTTGCCACCGGGACCTGAGTTGGCAGACCTCAATGTCTCCGGGGAAAATTTTGGGACCGCACAACACGGGACCAAACCCTAACCAGGGCCTGGGAGAATGTGCTGGAAATTGATGGTAAACCCCAGAAACCAGGGGCTGAATTAATGTTCCCACGATTTATTGTTCTACAGGATATGTTGTATCGGGTGAACCAAGTCCGAGGTGAACCTGTTGAACAGTTGGTGGTGCCCACAGCGTATCGCAAGCTTGTCATGGAGCTTGCCCACCAACATGTTCTTGGGGACACCTGGGGTGGCAGAAAACCCAGGACCGCATACTGCAGCGGTTTTATTGGCCCGGTGTGTTCAAGGAGGTAGAAGATTATTGTAAGTCCTGTCCAACCTGTCAGATAACTAGCCCCAGCCTCATTTCCGTAGTCCTCTGGTACCTCTGCCAATTATTGAAGTACCGTTTGAGCGAATCGCTATGGATTTAATTGGGCCTGTACCAAAGTCTGCCAGGGGCCACCAACACATTCTGGTAGTTCTCGACTATGCCACTCGGTATCCGGAGGCGGTGCCTCTGCGACATACCTCAGCTAGGCTCATTGCCAAAGAGTTAATGGAGATGTTTTCCCGTGTGGGCCTGCCAAAAGAGGTTCTGACAGACCAAGGGACCCCTTTTATGTCCAAAGTAATGAAGGAACTGTGTAAATTGTTGCGTATAAAGCAGTTACGGACGTCCGTTTACCATCCGCAAACAGACGGTCTTGTTGAGAGGTTTAACCAAACTCTAAAAAATATGTTAAAAAGGGTGGTGTCTAGAGATGGGAAGGACTGGGACCTGCTTCTGCCCTATCTCATGTTCGCAGTGCGAGAGGTACCCCAGGCCTCTACTGGGTTCTCGCCCTTCGAACTGCTTTATGGCAGACACCCTCGGGGCCTGTTGGATATCGCCAAGGAAGCATGGGAACAACAGCCTGTCCCCACAAAAGTGTCATTGAGTATGTCACCCAGATGCAGGAACGGATAGAAAGGGTGTTGCCGCTGGTCCGGGAGCATATGGAGGCAGCGCAACAAGCCCAGAGTAGGGTGTATAATCGTCAGGCTCGGGTGCGGGGCTTCCATCCGGGAGATCGGGTTTTGGTTCTGGTACCCACCCTTGACAGCAAGTTCCTAGCTAGGTGGCAGGGCCCCTATGAGGTGATCGAGAAGGTAGGGAAGTAAATTACAAAGTACACCAGCCAGGGCGGCGCAAGCCGGAGCAGGTGTACCACGTGAATTTACTTAAGCCGTGGAAAGATAGGGACACAGCCGGCGACCACAGCCCCGGCCAGGGCTTACTAGGTGAAAGGGTCCAGCCCCACAGTTCGAGGCCTGTGAAGCAGTAACCACGGTAAAAATTGCAGACAGCCTGTCTTCCAAACAAGTTCAGGAAGTCAGGGAGTTCATCAGTCGGAACACGGATGTGTTCTCGGACCTCCCTGGCCGCACGTCTCTCATCCAACATGACATCGTCACTGAGCCTCAGGCCAAGATCCGGTTAAAACCATACCGGGTACCCGAGGCTCGGCGACGGGCCATCGCGGAGGAAGTACAGTTAATGTTGAAGCTCGATGTCATTGAGGAGTCGAAAAGTGAGTGGGCCAGTCCCATAGTCCTAATACCCAAGCCGGATGGGACGTTGCGGTTCTGCAACGACTTTCGTAAGTTAAATGAAGTATCCAAGTTTGGCGCGTATCCCATGCCCCGAGTAGACGAGCTGGTTGAAAGTTTAGGACAAGCCCGTTATTTTTCTGTGCTGGACCTCACTAAAGGGTACTGGCAGGTACCCTTAACGAGTCGGCTAAGGAAAAAACCGCATTTGTTACCCCGCAGGGCCTGTATCACTACAAGGTGTTACCCTTTGGCCTGCATGGCGCCCCGCCACTTTCCAAGGTTAATGGACATAGTGCTGCGACCACATCGTCGGTGCGCCTCGGCCTACTTAGATGATGTAGTCATCCACAGCACCGACTGGGAAAGCCATTTACCCAAGGTGCAGGCGGTAGTGGATGCCCTGAGGAAAGCCGGACTGACCGCTAACCCAAAGAAGTGCTCCATAGGGTTAGAGGAGACAAAATATCTGGGATATGTAATTGGGCGGGAGTCATCAAACCTCAGGTAACCAAGGTAGAGGCCATTCGTAACTGGCCCCGACCGGTCACCACCAGGCAGGTAAAGTCGTTCCTGGGGATTGTAGGTTACTACATGAGGTTTGTGCCCCACTTTGCCACAATAGCAGCGCCGTTGACAGACCTCTTGAAGGGCGAAAGTCTGGGAGGGTTAGCTGGAGTGAGAAGGCGGAGGAGGCTTTCGCCGCGTTGAAGTCGGCCCTGTGTGGGTCCCGGTTTTGGTGACACCCGACTTCAACAAGGAGTTTGTCGTACAGACCGACGCCTCGGAGGTAGGCCTCGGTGCGGTACTGTCTCAGGAGGTCAACGGGGAAGAACATCCCGTTGTCTTCCTGAGCCGTAAGCTCAATCCCGCCGAGTCCAGATATAGTATAGTGGAGAGGGAGTGCCTGGCTATCAAGTGGGCACTCGAATCTCTCCGCTACTACTTGTTAGGGAGGAGGTTCCGTCTGGTGACCGACCATTCCCCCTCAAATGGATGAGTCAGGCCAAGGAGAGGAATGCTCGGGTCACCAGGTGGTTCCTATCTCTTCAGAATTTCAAATTCTTCGTGGAACACAGGGCAGGCCGCTTGCAGGGCAACGCAGATGCCCTGTCCCGCGTCCACTGCCTCACGTGTGTTCACCCCTCAGGGTTGAACAAAGGGGGTGTGTAAGAGGGTGCAAGGTGTTGTTTTTGATAGCAGGTACGTGTCACCGAGGTTGCTGGCCTCGGTGAGGTAGAACCGGGGTTTTGGTCTGCAGCAGCTAGTGCTGCTCTGTTAAATAGCATGGCTGCAAAGCCGATCCGGGCCGGCTCTTACTGGGAGCAGCTAAAGAGTAGGGTGGGTGGCTGCTCCCCACGGTCCAGTCCATGTTTTGGGGCTGGGTATAAAACGCAGCCAGCAGCTGTGTCTGGGTGTGTGTGATTATCCTGGAGCCTGCAAACAGGGCTGAGGAATTCTCTGTCCTGGAGGAAGGAGCTCAGCAAGGTGGTGTTGCCCTGCGACCTGAAGGTGGAATCGCCTGCGGCTGAGCCGACTGCTAGGTGTGAACCCGCACCTAAACCACCCAAGGTGACTGGACCGTGTGTTGGCCTGTTTTTGGTTTTTCCACATGATTTCTGTTGTGTATGAACTGTCACCAAGAGACTGTTTTCATTTCTGGTGTGCAAGTGTGAATAAAACACTGTTTGATGCACAATCTGGACTCCTTGTTTTGCCTCTAAACTGCACCCGCACCGCTGTCTACCAGAGCGACTCCCCACATAACTCAAGGAATGGGCAAGCAAGGAGAAACATATAATAGAGCCCTTCAGGACCATTCCTTCACAAGCTTAGAAGGAGGGCCTTGTTTTTGTGTGGAAGAGAGTACCAGACCGAGCTTCCATTTCTTCAGGAGATCCATGCCTGCTTCAGGAGAGGACACCACGTGAGAGGTTCCTTGATGGGTGAGCAGGATCTTTACAGGGAAGGCCCATCTGTATGGGATGTTGTAACTTCTCAGTTCCTGAGTAAAGGTAGCGTATTTGCGTCTTTCCTGGAAAGTGATCGCAGAGAGGTCGGTAAAGAGCTTAATTCCAGTATATGGAGCAGTTAAGCGATGTGGTTTCCTCATTGCCGCCAACATCTTTTCTTTAATATGAAAGAATGTAAATCTTGTGAGTGTGTCGCGAGGAAGTTCTGCGTAGATATATTTAGGTTTTTGGACTCTATGAGCCCTATCAATGGCCAACTCATAGTTTATGTATGGGATCAGGATCTTCATCAGGTCCTTTATTTATTGGAGCAATGCTGTATTAGTGATGGTTTCTAGAATGCCTCTGAATTTAATATTGTTTCTGCGGCTGTGGTGCTCTAGATCTACAACTTTGGCCCTTAAGGTTTACACTTCATCTTCTAAGGAGTTCTGGGCGTCAACTAGGTCGCTGTGATAGGTCGCAAAAGAGTCCATTTTGGTGTTAATATGAGAGACCCTTTCTTCCACCTGTTGGACTGAAGACTGAAGGGGAGCCATGTTTTTTTTAAAGTCGTTATTCAGAGCGTCTCTAAATGCCTCCAACATCTCTTTGATTGTTTGCACTGACATTTCTTTATCTGCAGTTTGGAAGTTTGAAAAGGCATTGTTGTGAGTATCGGGTTGGGAGTCCTAAGCAGAGGAATGTTCAAGTTGGTCTTCCTCATCTGGAGTTTGAAGCTTTTGCTTAACCGGGTTAGAAAGTGGAGATTCGCCCTCAATCTTCATAGGTTTCGGGTAATGACAGGCTTGTTTATTTGGTTGCGGTATAGATCTAGTTGTGTTACCTTTGTCTTCCCTCAAAGTTGTAGAAAGGGCGGGTGATTTAGTAGTACGAGACATGGTGGTTTTCTTTCTCGTAAGATCTGTCTCAGAGCAACACAGGTGGGTATAGCTCCTAGCGGGATGCTGTATGGACTGTATTATCTGTATCCTCAAGGGATCTTGGAGAATGCTGGGATGTTGTGCGTGGTGGCAAGGATCTGGTATTCTCTTGGATCTTGTTGGAGTTTCTCTTTTGATTTCTGTTTTAGTGAAGAAGCTGTAGTTTGTTTTCGCATTCTTCTCCTGCCTATCTTCCACTTTTGTGGATGGAATATGAGCCGTTTTGGAAGTTGCTGACAGGACTGCAGTTAAAGATCTAGTAGGGGCTCAGGTTTAGTTTTTTTCTCATGTAGCCATGGGTATTAGTAACTCAGGCATGTCTTCTAAGTGACATCTGAGGCATTATAAATTGTAGATCGCAATGCGGTCGTTCAATTGTCATCAATCAGTCGCCGTGAATATAGTCCGCTGCTTTAGCCTACATGCACACGGCAGTGGTTTTTTGCGGCCTCCTTTCAATTTTTTTGCGGATTTAATGGTTTCCCATTCATTTCTATGGATCCGTTAAAAATGCAGATGCCTCTTCCGTTGCCTGTCTGCGTCCGCTGTCCGCATTTCACGTCCACAAAAAAAATATGGCATGTCATATTCTTGTCCGCAACAAATGGTTTGCAGACCCATAGAAGTCAATGGGTCCGCAAAAAATGTGGATAGTAACATAGTAACATAGTATATAAGACCGAAAAAAGACATTTGTCCATCCAGTTCGGCCTGTTTCCTACAAGTTGATCCAAAGGAAGGCAAAAAAAAAAACTGTGAGGCAGAAGCCAATTTTCCCCACTTAAGGGGAAAAAAATTTCTTCCCGACTCCAATCAGGCAATCAGAATAACTCCCTGGATCAACGACCCGTCTCTAGTAGCTGTAGCCTGTAATATTATTACACTCCAAAAACACATCCAGGTCCCTCTTAAATTCCTTTATTGTACTCACCATCACCACCTCCTCAGGCAGCGAGTTCCATAGTCTCACTGCTATTACAGTGAAGAATCCTTTTCTATGTTTGTGTACAAACCTTCTTTCCTCCAGATGCAGAGGATAGATAGATGATGGGACAGATCTCTGTACTGACCCCTGATATATTTATACATAGTTATTAGATCTCCCCTCAGTCGTCTTTTTTCAAAAGTGAATAACCCTAATTTTGATAACCTTTCAGGGTACTGTAGTTGCCCCATTCCAGTTATTACTTTAGTTGCCCTCCTCTGAACCCTCTCCAGCTCTGCTATGCCTGCCTTGTTCACAGGAGCCCAGAACTGTACACAGTACTCCATGTGTGGTCTGACTAGTGATTTGTAAAGTGGTAGGACTATGTTCTCATCACGGGCATCTATGCCCCTTTTGATGCAACCCATTATCTTATTGGCCTTGGCAGTAGCTGCCTGACACTGGTTTTGCAGCTTAATTTGCTGTTTATTAAAATTCCTAGATCCTTTTCCATGTCAGTGTTACCGAGTGTTTTACCATTTAATATGCGGGTGACTTGCATTATTCCTTCCCATGTGCATAACTTTACATTTGTCAGTGTTAAACCTCATCTGCCATTTCTCTGCCCAAGCCTCCAATCTATCCAGATCCCTCTGTAGCAGAAAACTGTCCTCTTCAGTGTTAATTACTTTACACAGTTTAGTGTTTACTGCAAAAATAGATATTTTACTGTGCAGGCCTTCTACAAGATCATTAATAAATATATTGAAGAGAATAGGGCCCAATACTGACCCCTGAGGTACCCCACTAGTGACAGTGACCCAATCTGAGTATCTACCGTTAATAACCACCCTCCGTTTTCTGTCACTCAGCCTGTTACTTACCCACATACAGACATTTTCTCCCAGTCCGAGCATCCTCATTTTATATACTAACCTTTTATGAGGTACAGTGTCAAATGCTTTGCAGAAGTCCAGATATATGACATCCATTGAATCGCCGCTGTCAAGTCTAGAACTTCCTCATAGAAGCTTATTAAATTCGTTTGGCATGACCGATCCCTCATGAAGCCATGCAGATATGGTGTTATTTGCTTATTTTCATTGAGATACTCCAAAATAGCATCTCTTAGAAACCCTTCAAACAGTTTACCAACAATAGATGTTAAATTTACCGGCCTATAATTTCCAGGCTCTGTTTTTGGACCCTTTTTGAATATTGGCACCACATTTGCTATGCGCCAATCCTGTGGAACATTCCCTGTCAGAATAGAGTCCGTAAATATCAGAAATAAAGGTCTGGCTATGACATAATTCCCTTAGGATACGGGGGTGTATGCCATCCGGTCCTGGCGATTTTTCTATTTTAATCTTTTTAAGTCGCTGTTGTACTTCTTCCTGGGTCAGACAGGGCACTTTTAATGGGGAATTTACTTTTACATTCTGCATTTTATCTGACAGTTTATTTTCCTCAGTGAATATAGTGGAGAAAAAAATATTTAATAGTTTTGCTTTATCCTCGTCGCTCTCTGCAACTCCCCCCTCATTGCTATGTAGAGGGCCGACTCCTTCAGATTTATATTTTTTACTATTTATATAATTGAAGAACATTTTAGGGTTAGTTTTACTCTCTTTGGCAATTAATCTCTCGGTCTCTAGTTTCGCAAATTTTATTAGTTTTTTACATATTCTATTTTTTTCCTTATAGTTTTTCAGTGCTTCCTGGCTCCCCTCCTGTTTTAGTGATTTATATGCTTTCTTTTTGTCATTTATTGCTCCATTTATCCACATTGGTTTATTTTTGTTCCTTAACCTTTTATTCCCATACGGTATGTACCTCTCACAATGAGAATTTAGGATGCTTTTAAAAATCTCCCATTTTGTGGTTGTATTTTTATTCTTGAGGACTGTCCCAGTTAGTTAGGCCTATGGACTCGCTTAGTTGGCTAAATTTAGCTTTTTTGAAGTTTGGTATTTTTGTTCCTCCCTTTAGAAACTCTCGTTTCAAGGATAATTGGAAGGTTATAACTTTATGGTCACTATTTCCCAGGTGTCCCCCAACCTGCACATCTGTTGTTCTATCAGGTCTATTGGTTAATACTAAGTCCAGTATGGCCGTCCCTCTAGTGGGGTCCTGAACCAGTTGGGAAAGGTAATTGTCTTTGGCTATTGCCAAGAACCTGTTTTCTTTTTGGGATGTACAGCTTTCAGTTTCCCAGTCTATATCTGGGTAGTTGAAGTCCCCCATAATAACGACTTCATCCGTTTGTCATCCACATCTGTTTTTGCGGATGGTTGCTTGGAAACCAGGGCACTTGTACAGATAACTTTAAGAAACTGGTTCAAGCCTTCCGTTTTTTCTTGCGGATCCGCAAAAAAACCCGAAGACACACGGAAACACAACCTACAAAATTTGCAGACACACGGAACGGATGTGGATGTGAAAAAAAAATGAAGACGGATCTGCGATTTGCGGACAGCAAAAAACTGTTGTGTGCATGTAGCCTTAGGCTGTGATCTAGACTGCAACTTCCAAAGGTCACCTAATATAGTAAATATCTTATTAAATGTGACTATGATCCTTTCGGGTGGTTATGTGATTCTATTTTATAGGGAAACGCCGTGTGGAGGCAAATTTAGTCCGTGGCTTTCGGCCCTGCTCTAGGCCGCAACTTCCGGAGGTCTCCTACATCGGTAACTTTGGTATTGAATGAATCCAGGGGGTGTTCGGTGACAAAATATGTCGTTTTCGGTCTATTTTCTCTGTTAAACAGTAGTTTAAAGACAGCGCTGGACAGAATAGGTGAACATTTGAACAGTATAGCCAGTTCTGAACACAAAGGCCTGCCTGGTACAGCAATGAACTTTGTGAATATGCACCAAGAAGATAGAAAATATATTTCACCTTTTAAACCATCACTGTTCTAACATCAATGGACAACAGCCGTCTCTATTTACATCCCTTTACGTTTTATCCCACATGAAGCCTCTATACTTTTTTAAGCTGGAGGCCTCCATTTAGTTATAGTGAAGATGCATGATAGGAGTTGTGTAATAAAAAAAATCGCCCATGAAAACTAACTCCAAGCATACCTTAACTAATGGATGTACATGGTGGAACTTGGTGTAGTCTCAAACAACTCCTATCATACATCCTTATGTTGCTAGGGAACCCAAGCAGACATTTAGGCAAGGGCTACACGGCGACACTGGTCGTGGCTAGAATCGCTGAGTAGCAGTGATCCCATAGCAATGAATGGGATCACTGCAGCAGTTGCAAGAAATCCAACCATGTTGGATTTCTTGTGACTGCTGCAGCGATCTCATTTATTTCTATGGGATCACCGATACTCAGAGATCCTGGCCGCGACAGGTGTTGCCTTGTAGCACTTGCCTTAGAGTTAGCCTCATTTAGCATGCACCCTCAGACAATGAGGGTGTACTTTGGGGATTGTTATGACAGCAACAATCCCCACCATATACACTACCCCTCCTGGGTGTGTTGTTACATTAGTGTGTGGGGAAATTATAAAAAAAGGAGGGATTTGACAAAGGCACAGAGTTCCATCCCTATCAGCAAGCCAGCAAGGTCAGGACTCCAAAAACCTAAGCAGCAGCTGCTCTTAGCAAGGGGTCAGGCGGAACTATTTTAAAGGCATAGTAATCAATATATTTAGTAAAATGATTAAAAAAAAAATAACAAGACACAGTCCAACTGTCAGGCAGACTGTAGTGTAGGCCATTTATTTCTTGATCTGGCTTGTATCCTCATACAGACTTCATTGCAAGAATTTTTAGACTATGGGGGAGATTTATCAGTACTAATACAAAGGAAAACTGGCTCAGATTCCAATAGCTACCAATCAGATTAATACTTTCATTTACCAAAGGTATTAAGAAATAAAAGCTAGAATCTTATTGGTTATTATGGGCAACCAAGCCAGTTTTCCTTTGCACCAGTTTTGATAAATCACCCCTATGTATATTTATTTTTGGGAGAAATTTTCAATTGTTGAAGTAATATTACTGCAAATGTAAATCTAAATGCCCACTAAATTGCGCAAACCAACAGCAAGTAGCTATCACTTGCCTGCCTTTTGAACCACATGAAACTTTCAGGATTTTTTTTTGCAGGTGAATGGGATGGAAAAGAACAAAACATTGAATGATTTTATTCTACTTGGATTCCCGGAAGGACGAACCATTTGTTCAATTTTAATGGCCATCATTTACATAATGATCATCATTGGGAATTTTGCTGTGTTTACCATCATCAAGGTAGACATTCATCTTCAGACACCCATGTACTTCTTCTTAAGTTTTTTATCCCTAACAGATGTCTGTTACTCTACGGTCACCCTCCCAACTATGCTGGCCAATGCTATCACTGGGAATATCAGGATATCATTTCATACATGTTTCACACAGCTCTTTTTCTTTGTCTGTTTTGGAGGATCGGAATGTCTTCTACTGGCTGCCATGTCTTATGACCGATACGTGGCCATATGTAACCCCCTCCATTACCGCGTCATTATGAATAAGAGGTTCTGCTCAGGCTTTCTTGCTGGGTGCTTGATCTCTGGGTTGTTGAATGCCATATTCCACACCTGGATGACCTTGAATCTTACCTTCTGTGAAGATCATCATATCAGACATTTCTTTTGTGATGTCCTTCCAATGTTAGAAGCAGCATGCAGTAACATCCAGAGCAGACAGGTGTTATTACATGTAGTCACCATATTTCTAGGAATGTCCCCTTTTCTACTTGTGATGAATTCCTACATACATATAATTATAACTATCCTGAAAATCCAGTCCTCGGAAGGAAGGCAGAAGGTCTTTTCAACATGTTCCTCACACCTTATAGTTGTTACAATCTTCTATATTGCAGGCATGTTCAATTACAATGGCCCTAGTTCTGGAGATTCCTTCATCATTGTCCAAGTTTCATCTGTCCTCTATGGTATTCTGTCCCCATTGTTAAATCCTATCATCTACTGTTTGAGAAACCAAGAGGTGAGGAAAGCTTTCAAGAAAGCAATGACTAGAACACAAATTGTTATGAAGAGAACGAGACTACACAACCTGAACTTAAAAAACTTGAACCTGCTATGTCCTATTAGTTAACCAACATTCCAGGCAGAACTGCTACATGGAGTTATGCATAGTGCATCACTTCCTATGTTTTATGGGTTAGCTCTGTGACCTTGCTGACCAATCCTAGCCCCCCTGCACATATGTGTGGCTCAGCCCCCTTCCCAGGTGCCCGAGTGTCAAGGACCTTGTGTCCTGCAAAGGTTGCTGATATCACTGCATGTGTTCCTGTTTACCTGACCTGTGCTTGTGTTCCAAGACTCTGCTACCTGCTTGATCCCTGCCTGCTTGCCTTGACTCTCTTTTTATCGACCTGGAATACCTGACCTGTACCTGTGCTGCCTGACCTGACCTATTGCTTGTTTGACTTTGCGTCTGTTTCATCCTTCGGTCCTGCACTGTTGCTCCTGGTTTCAACTCGGCGTGCTGTTGCTCCTGGTTTCAACTCGGCGTGCTGACTACGTCTGTACCTCTGGTACCTCCTGGTCTGTCTTCTTAAGTTATCTTGAGGAGGTCGCTACCTCCTCAAGAGGTAGCGAACTGGTGTTCCCCTTGCAAAAGTCTATCCCCCCCATCAGGGGTACTGTGAAGAATGAGGGGTTCACTTAGACAACGCCCTTAGAGGAGGTAGGTCACACTCGCTGGTTCGTGAAACTGGCAATGTGGCAGAAGATGACACCCAGAAGTTTGCTAACTGACAATGTCTCTCTCCTGATTTCCATCTCTACAGCTGTACTCTGGCACCTGTGGCTGTAGGTTTCCACTGTATGATGCAGGCTTCTAGATGTGCATGTCCTGAACTGCAGTGGTAGTGCAGTTGACATGTTTCCTCTTAACTTGCAGTAGAGTCTGTGTAGTTTGATTGTTTGATCACTCTGCTAACACAATTATGCCGTAGTTTACAGATGTTCTGTAGCCTGGAACCCTTCAGGCTCTTTGGGGTAGTGGACCTCCTAGAGCTGCCTCTGGGGTCCTCATGGCCTCACTCCTCATTCTCTACTTTAACTTCTTAATTAGTTCTGCTCCTCCTTTGGCAGGAAGTCAGACCAGCCCACTCCTACCAAGATGGGAGGAATGGGATAGTGGGTCCCAATCCTGTTGCCAAACACTGCCAACCATACGCCATCTGCTGGTAAACAAAGTTAATGGCATGAAATTATACTGAATTAAACTACAAGCCATTCACAATAATAGTACCCCTAGGTCTGGGGTTCTACATGTCCTCTCTGGTCTCTGTGCTTCCAAATCCTCTACATTCAGACATGTGACTGATGCGACCAGTGGTTGGGAAGCAAGTCGCAGGGGAACAGTATGGTAGCACTGCCTGAATCTCATAGGCCCTAATGCGAAATCTGTAATAGACCCCCATCTACAATGAGCCATTTAATAATACATATGTGTTCTCAAAGTGTGAGATGGGGAAACAGTTCTCATTGTGTGAACACTGTGGTTGTGTAAATAAAGTTAAATGATCACCTCAGCCGTGTTAGCCCCCCCCCCCCCCCATATCAAAATTTTTGAACAAAACATATGCAGTTGGTTAGATCTTTGTTAGATCAGGTTAGATCAACAGTTTTTTGCGTTAGATCTCACACAGAAGTAGAGATATTAGCAGTTATTTGCAGGGGGGGGCTAACCCGTCATCAGCCCCCCCTTATCAAAAAATTGACCAAACAATTAGCTCTTTTAGAAGATATTTGTTAGATCCGGTATGATCAACTAGTTGTTTTGTTAGATCTCAAATAATTACAGACTTATTAAGTGATTAATGAGGGGGGGCTAGCCCCCCACAGTCAATTTTCTAGTCAAATTTGATGCAGACTAATAGGCCTTCGTTAGATCCGGTAAGATCAAGTGGTTTCAATGTTAGATCTCATTTAATTACAGAGATATTTCACATAAAAAAAAATGATATTTGGTAGTATTAAAAAGAGGGGCTAGCCCCCCCACATGGTACAGTAAGATCAAGTGGTTTTAACGTTGGATCTTATATAAATACAGTGATATTATGGATATTTGGTATTATGTAATGCAGACCTATTAGTCTGCATTAAATTTGACTAGAAAATTGCATGTGGGGGGCTAGCCCCCCTTACATAATACCAAATATCCATAATATCTCTGTATTTATATGAGATCTAACGTTAAAACCACTTGATCTTACCAGACCTAATGAAGACCTATTAGCGTGCATCAAATTTTACCTGAAAATTGCATGTGGGGGGGGCTAGCCCCTCTTTTTAATACTACCAAATATCATGTTTTTTTAATGTGAAATATCTCTGTAATTAAATGAGATCTAACATTGAAACCACTTGATTTTACCGGATCAACGAAGGCCTATTAGTCTGCATCAACTTTGACTAGAAAATTGCATGTGGGGGGCTAGCCCCCCCTCATTAATCACTTAATAAGTCTGTAATTATTTGAGATCTAACAAAACAACTAGTTGATCATACCGGATCTAACAAATATCTTCCAAAAGAGCTAATTGTTTGGTCAATTTTTTTCATAAGGGGGGGCTGATGACGGGTTAGCCCCCCCCCTGCAAATAACTGCTAATATCTCTACTTCTGTGTGAGATCTAACGCAAAAAACAATTGATCTAACCTGATCTAACAAAGATCTAACCAACTGCATATGTTTTGTTCAAAAATTTTGATATGGGGGGGCAAACACGGCTGAGGTAAATGATCTGGACTGACATTCTGCTCTTTGGCCCCAAGATGCAGCTGTTTCCTAAGCACAGCAACAGACTGCATTTCATGTGATATTGATGAACACTCTAAGGGATGGATGTTAAATATCAACCCGGGAAAGGAAGTAGAAGATCAGCCATCTTAGGTGAAGCTAAAAGAGACAGAGGACCTGTGAGGAGAGGATCTGTCAACATCCAGGTGTGGGAGCATCCTTCAGTGTCTAGAGCTACAGCCAAGTGAAGCTGATTGTGTTCAAGACCCTGATCCTGTCCAGAGGATTGCTGCCAGGAACACTGATGAGAGCTGAGGAGCAATGCAACATACACTGTGGTACCCCATGCTTGTTGGGGAAGCCTTTGTTCGATTCTCAGTCACCAGCTGATGCAATGCATTTTTTACTGATGGTTGCTAAGAGATGTTTGGAAATGTGATGGTGGGATATGGTGTTTTGTTTATCATTTTTCTCAATGTTCATATTTTTACTGATTTTAGGAGTGTTGTCTTGTTGCTCTACTTTCTGTGTATTCCCAGTCTTGTCCAGTCTTAATGACATTACAGGAAGGTCTGATAATTGAATAAGCTCAGTGATCATCAGAAGCCTGGTTGTCCCCATGCCTCTTGATGAGCCTCTGCTGACATTTCCCGACTGTCCATTCATGACCCTCTGCTCTCCAAATGCTGGAAATCACCCCCTGTAGTGCCTTGATTGCTGTGGCCTGGAAACGATCCACCCTGTCTGCCTACCCCGGGGATATAAGGTCGGAGCCTAATGAGGGCAAGGAAGCCAGAAAGATAGTATCACGACTGGCGTGCCGATCACAGACATGTGACGCAAAGGGAGGGAAAAGAGAAAGCCCTGTCCAAGGGAGAGGGAAAGGTGGTGACCCCTAACTCACCTAGAAGCTGGCACCTGACTGCCCTGACGTCCCTAGACAGGTTTTTCACCCGTACGCCGATCACGTGCCTAAACCCTGGCTTTCCTTAAAGAGGACCTTTCACCTGAAAATGCATGTTAAACTAAAGATATACCCTAACTTACCGGCCCCCGGTGGTGCTTATTCTGCTCTTCTTTTTTCTATATGTGCCCCCGTTTGTCCGCGGTGCCCCCCTCAATATCTCCCGCCGTGTATGCTAATGAGCCATTCGGCTCAACTGGGCGGGCCTGCAAAAGTTCTCCCAGGCGTGTCTGCCTTCCCCCTGGCACGGAGCGCAACCAATAAGCGCGCTCCGCTCTTAGCCAGGGAGAAGACGCTCCAGTTCTCGCGAGATTCGCGAGCACTGGAACGATTTCATCCATCCTGAGCCGATGCTGGCTGCGGGAATCCAAGATGGCGCCGGCTCAGGATGGATGAAATCGCTGCAGTTCTCGCGAATCTCGCGAGAACTGGAGCGTCTTCTCCTGGCTAAGAGCGGAGTGCGCTATTGGCTGCGCTCCGTGCTCAGGAAGGCAGACACGCCTGGGAGAACTTTTGCAGGCCCGCCCAGTTGAGCCGAATGGCTCATTAGCATACACGGCGGAGATATTGAGGGGGCACCGTGACAAACAGGCACATATAGAAAAAAGAAGAGCAGAATAAGCACCACCGGGGGCCGGTAAGTTAGGGTATATATTTAGTTTAACATGCATTTTCAGGTGAAAGGTCCTCTTTAAGATGAGGGCTAAGTAGTGAATAGGGCGGTGGGAGCACTAGTCCTCACCACTAACACTAAAGGAAAACACCAGGGAGAGGACAGACAATACAGACAAAACATATAAGCCCTGGCTGGTGACAACAGCAGACAACAAAAGCCAAACAGGGATCCGGAGGGTAACGGTCTGGTACAAGTCGGGGTATACAGTATATACAGAGTGGAGGTGATGGAGGAGAGTGAGGATATACAGTATATACAGAGTGGAGGTGATGGAGACAGTGAGGGTATACAGTATATACAGGATGGAGGTGATGGAGGAAAGTGAGGGTATACAGTATATACATAGTGGAGGAGATGGAAGACAGTGATGATATACAGTATATACAGAGAGGAGGTGATGGAGGACAGTGAGGGTATACAGTATATACAGAGAGGAGGTGATGGAGGACAGTGAGGGTATACAGTATATACAGAGAGGAGGTGATGGAGTACAGTGAGGGTATACAGTATATACAGAGTGGAGGTGATGAGGACAATGAGGGTATACAGTATATACAGAGTGGAGGTGATGGAGGACAGTGAGGGTATACAGTATATACAGAGTGGAGGTGATGGAGCCAGTGAGGGTATACAGTATATACAGAGTGGAGGTGATGGAGGACAGTGAGGGTATACAGAATATACAGAGTGGAGGTGATGAGGAAAGTGAGGGTATACAGTATATACAGAGCGGAGGTGATGGAGGACAGTGAGGGTATACAGTATATACAGAGTGGAGGTGATGGAGGACAGTGAGGGTATACAGTATATACAGAGAGGAGGTGATGGAGGACAGTGAGGGTATACAGTATATACAGGATGGAGGTGATGGAGGATAGTGAGGGTATACAGTATATACATAGTGGAGGAGATGGAAGACAGTGATGATATACAGTATATACAGAGAGGAGGTGATGGAGGACAGTGAGGGTATACAGTATATACAGAGAGGAGGTGATGGAGGACAGTGAGGGTATACAGTATATACAGAGAGGAGGTGATGGAGTAAAGTGAGGGTATACAGTATATACAGAGTGCAGGTGATGAGGACAATGAGGGTATACAGTATATACAGAGTGGAGGTGATGGAGGACAGTGAGGGTATACAGTATATACAGAGTGGAGGTGATGGAGCCAGTGAGGGTATACAGTATATACAGAGCAGAGGTGATGGAGGACAGTGAGGGTATACAGAATATACAGAGTGGAGGTGATGAGGAAAGTGAGGGTATACAGTATATACAGAGTGGAGGTGATGGAGGACAGTGAGGGTATACAGTATATACAGAGAGGAGGTGATGGAGGACAGTGAGGGTGTACAGAATATACAGAGTGGATGTGATGGAGGACAGTGAGGGTATACAGTATATACAGAGCAGAGGTGAAGGAAGACAGTGAGGGTATACAGTATATACAGAGAGGAGGTGATGGAGTACAGTGAGGGTATACAGTATATACAGGGTGGAGGTGATGGGGACAGTGAGGGTATACAGTAAATACAGAGTGAAGGTGATGGAGGACAGTGAGGGTATACAGTATATACAGAGCGGAGGTGATGGAGGACAGTGATGGTATACAGTATATATAGAGAGGAGGTGATGGAGCCAGTGAGGGTATACAGTATATACAGAGTGGAGGTGATGGAGGACAGTGAGGGTATACAGTATATACAGAGTGGAGGTGATGGAGGACAGTGAGGGTATACAGTATATACAGAGAGGAAGTGATGGGGACAGTGAGGGTATACAGTATATACAGAGTGGAGGTGATGGAGGACAGTGAGGGTATACATTATATACAGAGTGGAGGTGATGGAGGACAGTGAGGGTATACAGTATATACAGAGTGGAGGTGATGGGGGACAGTGAGGGTATACAGTATATACAGAGTGGAGGTGATGGAGGACAGTGAGGGTATACAGTATATACAGAGTGGAGGTGATGGAGGACAGTGAGGGTATACAGAATATACAGAGTGGAGGTGATGAGGACAGTGAGGGTATACAGTATATACAGAGCAGAGGTGATAGAGGACAGTGAGGGTATACAGTATATACAGAGTGGAGGTGATGGGGACAGTGAGGGTATACAGTATACCAGTAAATATCTGCTCTGTATATACAGTATCCCCTTCTCTGTATATAACGTATACCATCCTCAGTATAAACTGTACACACTTCACTTTACATACTCTATACTCTGTATATAATGTATACCCCCTGTGTATATCCTCCTCTGTATATACTGCATACCCTCCACTGTTTGTACCATCTGTGGCTTAACATGGGGTTTAAGTCACTAATCACACTGTAGCTCTCAATAATATTAATGTCCCTATTAGTGCCACTCAGGAAAAATAATGCCCCCATTAGTGCCACTCAGGAAGAATAATGCCACCATTAGAGCCCCCCAGAAAGAATAATGCCACCTATTAGTGCCCCCCAGAAAGAATAATGCCCCATTAGTGACCCCAGATACAATAATGTCACCCAATAGTAACCCCAGTTAGAATAATGCCCCCTATTAGTTCGCTCAGTCAGAATAATGCCCACCATTAGTGCCCCCAGGCAGAATAATGCCCCCATTAGTGCAACTCAGTAAGAATAATGCCCCCATTAGTGACCACGGATACAATAATGCCCCCAGTCAGAATAGTGCCCCCTATTGGTGCCCCCAGTTAGAATAATGCCCCCATTTGTACCCCCAGTTAGAATAATGCCCCCATTAGTACCCCCAGTCACAATAATGCCCCCATTTGTACCCCCAGTTAAAATAATGCCCCCATTAGTGCCCCCAGTCAGAATATTGCCCTCCATTTGCTCGCACCGCAGTGAACGCTCCCTGCTGACGGGATTTGCAGGAAAGGACCTGCGCTCCAGTGTGATGACATTTTACAGGTCACGTCCTCCAGTCAGCAGGCGAGCAAATGGAGGAGGTGAAATTTTTTTTTTTTTTTTTAAACATGGTTTGTGGGGTTCGGGGGGATAGGTAGAAAAAAGTTACTAAGATACCGGCTGGGTATATACTGTGTACTTCCCCGGTATATACTGTATACCCTCCGGTATATATATACTGTATACAGCGGCTCATTAGAAGAGGAGGACATGGTACAGTATGTGGGGGGTGTACCGCTGGAAGGTCCTGGCGGCACACACCACACAGACTGGCGGCACAGTGTGTACAGATATGTGTGATATTTCATCACTAAGAGCCTGTGAGTAAGATGTGACCCCTCCGGGGCAGATAACACAGACATCATGTACAAGCAGCACAGAACAGGCTGCGGCCACATCACCGCACTGCCAGGACCTTCCACTCTCACCGCCACCTCCTCACCGACAGCGGCAGCAGCGCCATGTGGACTATTAGATGTAGGAGAAGATGTCACCATAGCCCCGTAGTTATAGCAGTGGAGGATAGGTATCTGTCTGCTGCTCCATTCAACAGGGGCCGTGGACCCCTGATAGTGTGACTAGCATCAGGACCCCTGCCGATCAGACACTTATCCCCTATGATGTGGACAACAAGTAGGTCGTCTTAATGTGAAGCAACTTTACTAGTGAGATGTGGATGGGAATGAGTACAGTTCCTACACATGGTCTAATAGACAATAGGGGGCGGTATTGTTATTTATTAGGGTAGTGGTGGTAAACCATGTCTGCAGGGCTCTTGTGCAGTTGCACAGGTTGAACATTGTTATATCAGGGATAGGCAACATCCAGCTCTCCAACTGTTGTGAAACTACAACTCCCAGCATGCACAATTGTTCTGCTCTTCTCAGAAGACAATAGGGCATACTGAGCATTATATATATACCGAAGCTGGAGTGACAAAAGCTGCTGACCCCTGTGTAAAACGTAACTTTGCAGCAAAAAAATAAATACCATTGGTGGTCTTCTACTGTATTCCACATGGAGATGATTAAAGGGTCGGTCACATTTTAAAGCCCCCTCTACAATGCCATAAACAGGTGGGTGCTGGGAAACCCGCCGTCCATGGACTCCGTGTGCAAACAGTGGCCGCCAGCAGCAGCCGCGTCTACAGCAATCAAGATGGAAGAGGTCACGTCTTTTACCCGTGTGCCCGGCTGTGTCCTCTTCTGTGCCAGCTCAGAGAGCACTCAGCGCATGTGCAGATACAGGGGCTCCTGCTGCGTGTCTGCACATGCGCTGAATGATTTCAACTGCCATTTTCATTGCTATGGACGTGATGCTGGAGTAAACTGTTTACACACAGAATCCATGCGAGGGGCCAAGAACTGGTGAGCTGCACTAAGAGATGGGGGAGGGATGGATTTCCTATGTCAGCGCCCCACAGTGTGCGGCATAAAGGGGTCACCCATTCCATCCACTGAAAATAAATGGTGGCACACCCCACTGGGCGCCATATAACCAATGTATTCTCTATGTAACATGGACCCCACAGAGCACCATACAGCGACATAATGAGGGCCTACACTGCACAGTTCTGAGCGGCAAGGACTCTGTGCCCGGATTCATCCAGACTGGAGATTCCTACGTCAGATGCGCCAGATATATGTAGAGGAAGAGGATTCCTAATAAATCAGAGACATCTCAGGCTTTCTATGCACCACAAAGTCAAATCCATGTCCTCTATGAGCTGGATTAGACGTGAGTTATAATTTATGCCGGTTCCTGGTGTAAATTATAGTAAATCCGGGGGAGAACACCTCACCTTTTTAAACCACTTTGGAAAATTGTCGAGAAGCACAAAAAGTCGCATATTATGGTGTAAATTCAGCATGTGCCACAATCTGTGACTTTTTTCCGCCACTATTGTACACACATACACTTCATGATGCGGTTTCCCTACAGACAAAGCCGGGGAGGTGGATCCAAAAAGAAGAAAAAGTTTAATAAAATATCAGGGAAGTGAATAATAAAGACTAATAATCTAGAGGAGATAACAACCTTCGTAGATACTGAGCAGTTGGCAGGAAGAAATATGGCGGCCAGGCTGTGGTGATGTCACAAAGCAGTGATCTAGAACAGGTTCCTCTCTATGACATCAGAATGTCCAGGACCCTAGAAGACACCTCTGCACAGTCAGCTCAGCGCCATTTTCTTGAGTTCACACCTTGGTGTAAACTGCTTTTTGGCTCCGGAAGAGAGAACTGGATTTTCTTCTAGTGTTTGCTTCCGATTGTTTTTTCCTTCGATATTTTTTCTTCAGGGCCCAATAATATCGGGGCCACTTGAGGACATTTTCATCAGGTCTGGCTCGGGAAACCAGAGATGGGATCCCGGGAATTACGACGTTTAAACGCTGATAACAACACCTGGCTCAATCGACCCGAGAATGAGGGTAAGTGACTCTAAAGAAGAGTTGGGCAGACTTTGCTTTCATTATCTGTACAGGGGACAACTAGTCTAAACTCCAACAGGACACATGGGTGCAGCTATGTCACCTGGTGATAACTGAGGTGTTAAAGGAGTTGGACATTGAGATGTTACAATAATACAACCGCCTGACCGACGGATCCGTCATGACTCATGAACACCAATTGAAGTCAATGGGGGACGGATCAGGCTTGCAGCGATATTCTGTCCGCGATGGGAGCGCAACCAAACGGAACGGAATGCATTCTGTTTCGTTCAGTTTTGTCCCTATTGACAATGAATGGGAACAAGACTGAAGCGTTTTCCCCAACTATTGACATCCTGTGACGGTTCTCAATAGCGGAATTGAAAACCCTAGTGTGAAAGTAGCCTTACTCTGGTTAAAGGGGTTGTCCAGACTTTTTTAAGTGACCTTCTATCCTCACAATAGACCATCACAGGATGCTCGTGTAGGGGTCCGGCACCCCACATCCTTGCCGATCAGCTTTTCTGTGTAGCTCTGTCCCCAGAGGTCAGCACTGGAGCTACAGTGGACAGCGCTCATCACAGCTCCCATTGACTTCAATGACAGCAGCAGTGACAAGCGCTGGACTCTACAATGCTGAGCGTGCATTATTAAGAGACCACCTAACTCACTGTGTCCAGGCTACAACAGCAGACAGATATAGAATAACAATAATAGATAGATAGATAGATAGATAGATAGATAGATAGATAGATAGATAGAAAGATCCAGTATCTGGAGCCCATCGTCTGCTCTGTGTCAATCACTTACTGGAAATACTTCAATTCTTCTTCATTTCTTCACTCTTTTAGGTCAAACTATACTCCGAGAGCGATTAAGATCAGCTCAGACAGCATCTGGGAGAGACAGGCAACATCCTAATGTCTCCAGGACCAGAGCTCCACCTCGGCAAATACCATCTGCCAGGGAGAGGAGCCGTTCTCCAATAACACCTGCGCCGGCCCAAGACCCCCGACCATCTGGGGCGAGCAGCCGGGAGAGTGCTGGGCCCACCACCCTGAGTTCCACCTTCCTCGGCCCATACCACCGAGCCGCAGGACCAGGGAGATACAGCCACCCAGGAGGTCTCCCATACACTCTGCAGAACGCCTTTATAACATCTTAATACAGCTGCAGAGGATGGGCACCATGAGACCTCAGGCCATACCACCGCCAGAGCCCCCAACACCGGCTCCACTGGGTGTGCCCCACCAGCCTCCACTGAGCTCCAGGGCCGCGCAAATTGGAGACCTCCCTGCAAAGACCATCAATGCAGAGGAGAAAGAGTCCTGTGTCATCTGCCTCACTGATTACATCCGGGGTGAGCAGGTGACATCCCTGCCCTGCGGCCACTTGTACCACCAGGCCTGCATCGCCCAGTGGCTCCAAAACAGCCACTGCTGTCCCCTGTGCCGCAGAGACTGCTTTTAGAAAAACATCATCTCAGTCTTCTGTCAATACCACCAAGACAGAAGAAAACTGCACAGGGCGCCGAGGGGGCGTGAAAATTGCTGTAAGAGTCTTTGGAGTTTTCCCAGGTAAGTGACTTTTACATGCAGCAAAATTCCAACTTTCTCACTTACTATTTTAAGCTCTCCTACATCAGTTCATATCTATATATATATTTCTCTTTCAGATTCCCACCGATGGGAAGACCTCATCTTGGTCACCATCCAATTTCATGCACATAAAAAGCAATGACAAGACCGATACGGGTGCAGCACTACACAGACTATAAATACCACCAGGAGTCTTATTTTTAAGCCCCTGCACCCCTCCAACTTCAGCATTTCCCTCTCCTGATGTCACAGAGGCATGTTCTGGGGATGTAGCACCTGAGCCAGTCTCTGAGCCTCCTCATCTGCCAACGTCTCCTCTTCATCTGCTCAAAAAAAGACATTTGTCAACACTGTCTTCATCAGAGGAGAGACCTGCAAGACACCCTTATGTCCACCTACCTCTCACCTGAAGACATCACCTACAGGTGGAGGACACACTTTCATTCTCCGAGTCTAGAAGGCCTACAAGACTTACCTGATCTGCACGGCTTCCTACAGGCCTTGGGACCTGATATTACTTTCTGCAACTGGTACCTGATAATGGGTATCCCTTCTCCAAGTTCCAAATTCCTGCTCGATCCATCAGCACCTGCCATGGGGACTTTCTAATGGACTGTAATAGACCAGGTAACATCTCTGGTCCACCTCCACTTCTTGATGAATAAATATTGCTGGTGACTTATCATACTTCTGCTCGTCTATTCTTATTGATGAGTGAATGTTTTCTCTATCTTTCTGATCACAGCGGGCTGCCTTCCATTTCCCCCAGCAGGGGGCAGGGGGCAGGGGCCTGTAATAATACAGCATGGGCCTCCTCTACATCCCTTTTTGGGTGCCGTCCCCTCCAGGTATTCCCTTCTCACACAGCACCACCTCTCTAATTGTGCTCCATATACTCCCTAGACTGGAGTCATCAAATTGTGTTTTCTAATGTTTTTTAAAGGGAACCTGTCATCATCATTTTACACGATCAAATAATCGTTTATTCATGTCCATTGTTTGCCCAACTCACTCGTTACCTGTTTATCTTGTGAAATTAAACAAAATTAGTCACTTATGAAATCAGCTACGTCAGTTTTGTGGAGTAAACATGTTGCAAGTCATGCCAAGCGCAACATTTCCATGGCAACAGCGTCATTTTTGCGACTTTTCTTGTTCCTTGCCATTTTTCACAGTGAGCTATGCTTTAGGCTACGGCAGAGATGCTCAACCTGCAGCCCTCAAGCCATTGCAAAACTACAACTCCCAGCAAGCCCTAATAGCTGTAGGCTGTCTAAGCATGCTGGGAATTGTAGTTTTGGAATAGCTGGAGGGACGTAAGTTGGGCATTCCTGGGCTAGGGCTACAACTACATTGCGACAAGTGTCCCGCGACATTCATGTTGCACCGATGTCGCGCGACATTTATTGTCATGATAGTCAATGGAGTCGCACTGCGAGATGCTACGTGCTGCGACTCTCGCACAAAAGTCCAACTTGGATTTTATCGACTGTCGTGTTGTAGTCGCAGCATGTCGCAGTGCGACACCATTGACTATCATTATAAAAAATGTTGCTCGGCTTTTCTACAACAAAAAGTCAACCCTAGTCTAAAAGCTAAAAGTGAGATTAGACCTGAATTATGGCGGACTTACTGTGTGCGACTTTTGAAAATGTCATAAAAAAAGTTGCAACCCACTGGTGTACTATTACACCTATAGGCGTAAACCACATTACCCTCCTGCCAAATATGTTATCAAGGTGCACCAATTCATACACTGGGTGCAGGCACACAAAGCAAAGCCAGACTTACAACTGACACAAAAACAACCTTACAGAGGACCTCTCACCACTCCCGACAGGTGCCAAAAAAGCCATTTTTTAGCACCTTACATCACAAAAAGTGTAATGCCAAGCGATCAAAAAGTCATATGTGCCCCAAAATGGTAACAATCAAACCATCATCTCATCCCGCAAAAAAGGGACCCTACCTAAGGCAACCGTCCAAATGGGACGCTTCAAATGGGAGTGCTGCCCTCATCTTTTGCAGCGCCACTGAAGTGAATGGGTCCGCATCCAAGCCATAAAAACTGCGGCTCGGAAGCGGACCAAAACAACGGTCGTGTGCAAGGACGAGGAGCAAAGTCAGCTTAAAGTGGAGAATTAATGCCAAAACCACTGAAATGAATCATTAGTAGAAGTTTATCCCGATGCAGCAGTAACTCAATGCAATATATCACAACAGTATAACTAATTAACCATTTCTGCACATAACTATTCGTACTACATAAAAATAAAAAATTGATTCATGAGTTTAACACATTATCCTTGAAGGGATTACCCAACGAAAAATATTCTAACATTTTCAAACCAGCATCTGAATAATTTTGTAATTGAATGTAATTAAAAATGTTGTACAGTCAGTGAGTTATTCAATAAAATGTATCTGTATAGTGCCACCTGCTGTTTGTTTTTTTCCCCCATTTCTTTGTCTGGTTCACTGAGATGGGAGCACATGTTCAGCTTCATCCTTCAACTGCCTGCTGAGCTGTGATAGGGAGAGAGCTGCAGCAGAAAGGACACGCCACCTGCGCTGCCACAGAATAGACACTTTCCTTGATATGCCAGCTTGATATGAATGTAGCAGAGCAATGAATATGAAGATCTCTGGATCCATGTGAAGTGACAGGGCTGGTTCTAGCTTTGTTAGAAAGAGATTGTCATGTGCTATATGATCTCTGATTTTCATTTTTACAATAATGATGGGAGAACCCCTTTAACCCCTTAAGGACAGGACGTACCGGTACGGCATGGTTCCCGAGTCCTTAAGGACCCATGACGTACCGTTACGTCATGAATATTACCAATCACTGCTGCTCAGTCGGCAGTGATCGAAGCAAGGTACCTGCTGAAATCATTCAGCAGGTACCTTGTTACAATGCCCAGGGGCGTCCTGTGACCCCCCCATATCGGAAATCGTTGCAAACCGCAGGTCAATTCAGACCTGCGGTTTGCAGCGCTTTCTGCGATCTCTGATCCTCGCGGTCTGTGACCGCGGAGATCAGAGACTAAATGTTCCCGAAATATAAGATTTTAACCCCCCCTGCAGCCCCCAATCATATTGTGGCTGTCGGGGTGCAGGGGGGTGGTTGCGGGCGGTGCGGAAGGCCTCCTCTGTAATGTTTCCCTTGTGGCTAGTGGTTTTAGCAGAGTGTCAGCACATTGCTGACATTCTGCTAAAAACTGCTGACATCTGTGCTGCAGATGTCAGCAGTTTTAACCCCTTCCATGCCGCGGTCCGTACGGACCGCTGTATTGAAGGGGTTAACAGGGAGGGAGCTCTCTCCCTCTCCCATCGGGGGGCTGCTGTGCCTTTGCAGCCCCCCAACAGGATGGGATCACAGAGGTAGGGAGCCCCCCTCCCTCCCCATCACCCGCTGCTCAGTTCTGGCAGCTGGTGATGGTTACCATGGCAGCAGGACGCTTTCAGAGGCTTCCTGCTTGCCATGGTGATGTAAGTCTAATCAGACTTCTACTAAAGGCAAAAGTCTGATTAGACTATGTAAAGTAAAAAAATACAGTACAGTACACTATATGGTGTACTGTACTGTATTATATAGACACCAGATCCACTGAATCTACAAGAACCAAGTGGGTCTGGGTCAAAATAAAAAAGTGAAGAAAAAAAAACACATATCACTGAATAAAAATAAAAAAAATAAAATACACTACACATTGTCACCTTACATCACAAAAAGTGTAATACCAAGAGATAAAAAAGTCATACGCACACCAAAATAGTGCCAATCAAACCGTCATCTCATCCCACAAAAATCATACCCTACCCAAGATAATCGCCAAAAACTGAAAAAACTATGGCTCTCAGACTATGGAGACACTAAAACATGATTTTTTTTGTTTCAAAAATGAAATCATTGTGTAAAACTTACATAAATAAAGAAAAGTATACATATTATGTATCGCCGTGTCCGTAATAACCTGCTCTATAAAAATACCACATGATCTAACCTGTCAGATGAATGTTGTAAATAACAAAAAATAAAAACGTTGTCAAAACAACTATTTCTTGTTAACTTGCCTCACAAAAAGTGTAATATAGAGCAACCAAAAATCATATGTACCCTAAAATAGTACCAACAAAACTGCCACCCTATGCCGTAGTTTCTAAAATGGGGTCACTTTTTTGGAGTTTCTACTCTAGGGGTGCATCAAGGGGGCTTCAAATGGGACATGGTGTAAAAATACTAGTCCAGCAAAATCTGCCTTCCAAAAAACGTATGGCATTACTTTCCTTCTGCACCCTGCCGTGTGCCTGTACAGCAGTTTTCGATCACATATGGGGTGTTTCTGTAAACTTAAGAATCAAGGCAATAAATATTGAGTTTTGTTTGGCTGTTAACCCTTGCTTTGCAACTGGAAAAAAATTAGTAAAATGGAAAATCTGACGAAAAAGTTAAATTTTGAAATTTATCTCTATTTTCCATTAATTCTTGTGGAACACCTAAAGGGGTTAGCAAAGTTTGAAAAATCAGTTTTTGGGGGTGTAGTTTCTAGAATGGGGTGATTTTTGGGTGGTTTCTATTATGTAAGCCTCACAAAGTGACTTTCAGAGCTGTTCAATAATGGTGCAATTAAATTTTTTAACGTGTTACAAGATGATTTCAACACAAGATTATTTTAGGAAGGCTGAGGCTGCTGCACAGAAACATACAGCGTGTTAACATACAGCGTGTTCAAAAACACACCGGTACATGTGTTATGCTTTTTCATATTCCAAAGCTTCCAAAAATTGTCTCTTATCGGGGGCAGATGATGTTTAAACACACATGGAGGCAGCAGCTATACAGAACATGATGGTTGATGATGACGACCGTGGCATGATGGAGGCGGCAGCATCTGTACAGAACATGGTTAGCAGGTCATAGTAGTCACATGATGGTGGTGCTGGAAGCAGCAGGAACGGCCGACACACGTTCGTGTGCATAAGGCCTAAATAAGAGTAAATTCCACATACTGTTACACAATTTCTATCAAGTATAGAAATACCCCATATGTGTTCAAAAACAGCTCAGAAGGGAAGGATCTCCATTTCAGTTTTGTAACATAGATGTTCCTGAAAAAAGCCATAACTTTTTTTTTATTAATTTTATGTTGACTAAGCTGTATGAGCTGTAGTTTTTATTGGTACCATTTTCTATTTTTTATAGGGTTCACTGTGCGGGACAAATTACGTTTATTTTATTCTTTTGGTAGCACAAATATGACAATACCAAATGTATGTTGCTGAGAACCAACATCACCATCATTGCAGACTGGGCCTGGAAAAGAGTTATGGCCACCTGAGGAGAGTCATGGTTATTCATGATTTTTTGCTCTCCCTGCCCACCTACTAATGACTGAAAGTCTTCTACCTAGTTTTCTCCCTTTCTCTCTACGAGAGAACTGCCTATCATCAGCAGATGGGCGGGAGAGCAGGAGATTATGAATAACCATGACTCTTCACAGGTAGATTTCACTCTTTTTACGGCCTGTGCTACAATGATTAAGATGCTGGTTCTCGGCAACCACTTACTTTTAGCTCATTAATGAACCAGCTTTATGCAAGTCAACAATTCTTAATTGTAGGTCTTCTGAGAGCTCTTTTGTGCGAGGCATCATTCACATCAGGCAATGCTTCTTGGGAAAAGCAAACCCAGAACTGGTGTGTGTTTTTTATAGGGCAGGGCAGCTGTAACCAACATCTGCAATCTCATCTCATTGATTGGACTCCAGTTGGCTGACACCTCACTCCAATTAGCTCTTGGAGATATAATTCGTCTAGGGCAGTGATGGGCAACGTGCGGCTCTCCAGCTGTTGCAGAACTACAACTTCCAGCATGCAAAGCCTGTCTATAGCTATCAGCCTACTGCAGGGCATGGTGGGAGTTGTAGTTTAGCAACAGCTGGAGAGCCGCACGTTGCCCATCACTGGTCTAGGGGTTCACATACTTTTTCCACCTGTACTGTGAATGTTTACATGGTGTGTTCAATAAAAACATGGTAACATTTAATTCTTTGTGTGTTATTAGTTTAATCAGACTGTCATTGTCTATTGTTGTGACTTAGATGAAGATCAGATCACAATTTATGACCAATTTGTGCAGAAATCCATATCATTCCAAAGGGTTCACATACTTTTTCTTGCAACTGTATTACCTTCTATATTCTGTGTAGTGATATTCTTTGTAATGCATTGAGTTAGGAAGACTTAGAATTGTTAGACATATTTAACCTCCATTTTGCTGGAAAGGCCATATTGCTGAGTGGTTACCACACACTGCTGTATGTTGGAGGATGGGCTGAAGGGAATACACCTGGTTTGTACTGACAAGTAATTGGTACTCTGTTGAGGAACTTCATCCAGGTAGGAAACTCTATTTCCTTCTTGTAACACTCTAAGGTGTCAGCCATGTGCTATGACAAGGTGACTTGAGTCCCACCTCATATTGGTGGGTACACCAGTGATGATTATTTACTTTTACTACTCTGTATATGATTTGTCTGTTTCACCTTATATTTAATCACACTGAATAAATATATTTATTGACGTAGCCTGCGTAATCTTATTTATTCTCAAATCATCAAATTTAGGGTTGAGCGAACACCTGGAATTTCGGGTTCACCGGGTTCGGCCGAACTTCGCCGCAAAGTTCGAGTTCAGGACCCGAACTTGACCCAAACTTGACCCCGAACCCAAACCCCATTGAAGTCAATGGGGACCTGGATTTTGGGGCACTAAACTGGCTCAAAAAAGTCATAGAAAGAGCTAGAGGGCTGCAAAAGGAAGCAAAATGGGGGTAAGAGCAGGACAATTGCCCTGCAAACAAATGTGGATATGGAGATGTTTTTTTTTTTTTTTTTTTACCCCAGATGAGTTTCAAAACAGCCTGCTGTCGTTTCCCCCTACCTGTGCTGAAGTTGGTGGTGAAGGTGTTACACTGAAGGATGAGGAAGTAGTAGAGGAGGAAGAGGAGTACATCATGCAATTCTTGGTGGCGGAAGGACATGTGCCAAACTGCTATCCGCCTCAGGCCCAGCTGCCACTGCTTTTACCCAGTGTGCAGTTTGGGAGATATAACACCACTGCCCATGCTTACTGGTCCACGTATCAGTGGTTATGTGGACCTTGCCACAGATGGCTTGCGCAATGCACACCTAATTTTGTCCGTCACTTGGTTGTGCAGGGAAGGGATAGCTCGCCTGGAAAAGTAGTGGCGGCATAGGAACCATGTGCTGTGGGACAACCACCGCTATAAGGTTTTCAAAAGTCTCCCTCTCTACCAGACGGAATGACAGCATTTCAAAGGCCAGGGAATTTTGAAATGCTGGCATTCAGGGCCAGGGATCATGGGTGGGTAGAGGGGTACTTCCTCTTTCTCTCCAGTGTTTGGGAGATGGACAGCTGAATGCTTCCATGGGACATTGTGGAAATGCTTGGTGACGGAGATGATGGTGTTACTGCCACTGTCACTCCAGAGGGGGAGGAAGAGGCCGAGACTGCAGCAGAAGAGGGAGCTGGAGGAGCCTGAGATCTTTAGTGGTTTTTGAGGTGTTTACTCTACTCCAGCTCGTGCTTTGCATTTAGATGCCTGGTCATGCAGGTGGTGCTCAGGTTTAGAACATTTATGCCTCGCTTCAGGCTCTGATTGCACAGTGTGAAAACCACATGTCTTGTCGTCAGCACATTGTCTAAAGAACTGCCACGCCAGGGAACTCCTTGGAACTGGCTTTGGTGCACTCAGTCCTTGGGTCCGGTGGGCAATTGCAGGCATACTGGCCAGGGGACAGCAACTTTGCTTTTGCACACTGCTCTCTCTTTTGCTGTTTGGCTGGTGCTGTGTGACCACCACCTTTTCCTCTGTACTGCACACGTCACTCGCATGACCTTGATTCCATGTGGCGTCTAGGACCTCCTCATCCTCCACATCATCTTCCACCCACTCTTCACCCCTGCCCTCCTTGCCGGTCTGCATACTGCAGATAGCCCCAGCAGTTGGCACCTGTGTTTCGTCATCATCAGAGATGTGCTGCGGTGGTGTTCCCATGTCCACATCCTAAAACATACGTGGTTGGGCATCGGTGCACTCAATCTTTCCATCTTCTAGGGCAGGGCTATGTGGATGGCCCACGGAAACCCTGCCAGCAGAGTCATCAAAAAGCAAACGAGACTGCTGCATGACTTGGGGCTTAGACTGCTTGGCTTGCAAGGGGGTTAGGTGAAAGACAGATGCCCATGGGCTGCAGGTGCCAACTCTGCGATTTCAGCAGGGGACCGGGTGGGAGAAAATGTGAAGGAAGAGCAGTGAGGATTCTTTACGGTAAGAGCAGTGAGACTATGGAACTTTCTGCCTGAGGAGGTGGTGATGGTGTGTACAATAAAGAAATACAAGAGGGGCCTGGATGTATTTCTGGAGTATAATAATATTACAGGCTATAGCTAAGAGATGGGTTGTTGATCCAGGGAGTTATTCTGATTGCCTGATTGGAGTCGGGAAGGAATTTTTTATTCCCCTTAAGTGGGGAAAATTGGCTTCTGCCTCAGTTTTTTTTTTGCCTTCCTCTGGATGGCAGGCCGAACTAGATGGACAGATGTATTTTTTTGGCCTTATACACTATGTTACTATGTATGTAACTGGAGGCAGCCACCCAATCTGCTACCGCCTCTACTTGTTCTGACCTCACCATTCGTACACCAGTATTTGGGCCTATAAAATAACACTTAACGTTCTGTCGCCTACATGCACCTCAGGAAGGTGTTTCATTTGGGCGTGTAGCTGACACAGATCGACCACGTCCTCTCCCTGCAACAGGAGCTCCATCAACACCAGCAGCACCACGACCAGGGCCACGTCCCTTATTTTATGCTCTCCTCATTCTTTGAGGTCACCCACTGAACTAACACACGGATTAACTATATTTTTTCCCTGTCACGTATGCAGTACAGGTGTACTTCACACAATAAATGGGTATATGTCGTCCACCTAACTAAAAGACGGATTAACTACAGTTATTTCCATGTCACGTATGCAGTACAGGTGTACTTTACACAATAAATGGGTATATGTTGCCCACCTAAATAACAGACGGATTAACTATATTTATTTCCCTTTCACGTATACAGTGCAGTTGTACTTCACACAATAAATGGGTATATGTCGCCCACCTAACTAACAGACGGATTAACTATATTTATTTCCCTGTCACGTATGCAGTGCAGGTGTACTTCACACAATAAATGGGTATATGTTACCCACCGAATTTACAGACGTATTAACTATTATATTTGTGTGTCAGGGAAACAAAAATGTTGCATGGCACCAACACAAATATATCGCTGTACGTCACCCACAGAATTAACAGCCAGATTTATTATTAAATTTCTGTGCCAGGGGTGCAAAGATGGTGTATTGCACCCACAAAAAATTGCTATAGGTAACCCACAGAATTAACAGCCGGATGAGATTCCTAACACTCTCCCTCACTTCAGCTGCCTGCTTCCTGTCCCTGCAC
Organism: Bufotes viridis; assembly: GCA_033119425.1. Classification (NCBI taxonomy): domain Eukaryota; kingdom Metazoa; phylum Chordata; class Amphibia; order Anura; family Bufonidae; genus Bufotes; species Bufotes viridis. The sequence continues at coordinate 504,390,200 of CM065590.1, forward strand.
TACTCAGAGATGATGGGCAGTGCTACACGTGATCCAGTTTATATAGAGGCTGGGTCACATGATGCACGGGCCAATCACAGCCATGCCATGATGGCTTCTAAGTGCCCACAGCTTAAAAGCTTGTGTATTGGCTGTCCTGTAGCCTTTCAACAAGCTTTATTAAATGCCCAAACAACGAACTCGAACCTGAACTTTTCCGGCAGTTCGGGTTCGCTTACCACTAGTCAAATTCAATTTAGAACACTAGAAGTGGGATTTAAGAAAATGAATACACTTATTGTTGATAAGGAGACATATAGAGTCGGTAGTTTGGTAGTGCCACTCTAAATTGTATCTTGGGCATTCGTGGGAATTTAATAATCTGTTGGTCGATTATTAATGGTTGCACTGGCTGTGCAAATCTGCAATAAGCTATGAGTGGGGCTGTAGTAGACATGGTAGAATCAAGCAAGGTTATTTTGAAGTTGTAGAACTGAGTAGGATTCTAGCAAAAATCTGTAAGAATTTGAATAGTGAGAACTTGCCCATTGTGGATATCAGAGCTCCTGTGATTTTGAGGGCGGTTCTGATGAGGCTGAAAACAGTGCAGTGTCAAGATAGTAATTTATGGCACTAGCAAGAGGAAAGCACCCAGGTGTCTAGAATTATCAAAACGGCACTCGTGTTAAATGTTCAGAAATTAACAGTTTAACCCTTCAGATATTGGGGATTTTTGCATTTTCATTTTTCTTCCCCGTCTTCCTGGAGCCATACATTTTTTATTTTTCAGTTCACATATCCATATAAGGGCTTATTTTTTGCGGGACAAGTTGTACTTTCTAATGCCACCATTTAATATGGCATACAATGTAGTGGGAAGGAGGAAAAAAAATCTAAATGGGGTGGAAATGGAAAAAAATTGCAATTCTTCCTCCGTTTTATGGGTTTTGTGTACGGGCACATGGCAGGGCGCAGAAGGAAAGGAACGCCATGTGGTTTTTGGAAGGCAGATTTCACTAGGATAATTTTAAGTTGCCATGTCAACCTTCAAGGTATTCAAAACTGATTTTACAAACTTTGGTAACCCTTTAGGTGTTCCACAAGAATTAAAGAAAAATGTTGAGGGAATTTCACTTTTTGGCAGATTTTCCATTTTAATACATTTTTTCCAGTAACTAAGCAAGGGTTAACAGCCAAACAAAACTCAATATTTATTGCCCTAATTCTGTAGTTTACAGAAACACCCCATATGTGGTCGTAAACTGCTGTACGGGCACATGGCAGGGTGCAGAAGGAAAGAAACGCCATATTGTTTTTGGAGGGCAGATTTCACTGCTGTTCAATGCCTGTCTGTCCTGCATAGAAAAATCTGGCACCATCATGGTATTCTGCCCCACAGATATAAATAGTATGAAGTTTATTATATTATTTTGCAGTATAACTTTATGCTGAACCTAATGTAACATCCTCCAGGGTAAAGATTGCCCCCAAAGGCTTTCACCAGAGCATAAATTCAGATATAAGACAGGACTTATTCTGTTGATCGGTGGAGAACAGCTTATCTCCTCACAGATTAGACATTTAGAAGACTTTTACTGTCCACATTTCTATTAATAAGTCATTTTATGTAACGTGAGAAATGAAGAACAGATCTGTATACCTTCCCCTGTACAAGGTGAGTATCACGATACAACATGAGCTGTTAATCCAGGTTATGTGTTGTTGTGCTATGATTTACAGTGTTATTATCAATGTGGTCAATATCGCTATCATAATTATTATTATTTCCCATGTTCTGTCTATGAATAATATTTAAATAAGATCGACAATGTCCTTAACTATTGTATTTCCGTATCACTGGTGCAAAGGAGTAGTATTGCACCGACCAAAAATGCCTACAGGTCACCCTCACACTGAACAGCACGATTAAGTATTGTATTTCTGTGTCGCTGGTGCAAAGGTATTGTATGGCACTGATCGATAACGCCTACAGGTCACCAGCACACTTTTTTTAAATAATAAAAGTCTAAAAACTCTCGCTGCCTGCAGGAGTGTCACGTCCCTATTCTAGTTAGAGCAATATCGCTGTCATAATTATTATTATTTCCCATGTCCTGTCTATGAATAATATTTAAATAATTATCACAGACTGATGTCAGACGATGCCTGATAATTGATTATACCGCTACACAGACATGCTTATCTCTTTCTACAGGAGAGGTCTGTTACTAATCACTATAAAGAAAGAAGCGGGGAGGCGGCACTCACCAAAAGTAGATATTCTTTATTCTGGTAGTCGTACAGGCCTGAGGAAGTGCTGAGGCACAAAACGGCCGTCGCCACAAGCTACTTGCCTGCGCTATCTGTGTCCGCCCCATAATAGTACCAATGTAAATGTACAGCTACTGGAATAAAGAACATCTACTTTTGGTGAGTGCTGCCTCCCTGCTTCTTTCTTTATATTGATTTGCAAGACTTAAGGCTGAGCACCACTATAAGCGATACCAAATACCCGTTACTGGAAACTGAGTGCTGGATTCTGAAAGGGACTTACAGCAGTGCCACCCCCCTTTTTTGTTTTCTGTTACTAATTACGTTTGCAGGTAGTTCCTTATTCTGTGCCTCCCAATGATTGACTGAAATGTAATGCCTCCTCGCTATTATTAAAAAGAAGTTTCGCGGCAGCTGGGTTGTGTATTATTACAGTTCTGGGTCACACATGCAGCAGACAAAACTCAACTGCTGCAAAACCTAAAGATAGGAAGTGCTGCAAAATATCATAATACACACATTTTATACTGCACTTTAGAACAATACATACCACAGAAGAAAATGTATTAAACACCTCAGCATCCAGCGGGAGCTCAGCATATACTTCCAGCTGCCACATAACATGATAATGTACACCTTAGATGCTGCAGAGCATGGTATTTGCTATGATGAGGTATATTGTGATGTTCTGTAGCAGCTCAGAGTTACAATATGATAGCTTACATTAGTTGAGTTTTGTCTTCCAATGTTCTACTGCAGCTGATGTGTGTATTGGGTTTATGCAGAAGCTGAGGTTTGTTTCTAAGATTCTGAAGAAGCTGAGGTGTGTATTATGAGGTTCTGCAGAAGCTTAGGTCTTCTGCTAAGATTCTGAAGCAGCTGAGATGTGTATTATGAGGTTCTGCAGAAGCTGAGGTCTTCTGCTAAGATTCTGGAGCAGCTGAGGTGTGTATTATGAGGTTCTGCAGCAGAAGCCGAGGTTATAAAATTCTGCAGTAGCTGATATATGTATGATGTGGGTACTATGAGGTTCTGCAGCAGCTAAGGTATGTATTATGACCCGGAGGTACTGAGCAGCAGAGGCACTTCAATGTATAATATGCAGATACTGAATAACCTATTTTTTTTAAGAGAAATTGTGCACTGCATGTCGGTCAATTAATCTGTAGTTGGCATAGCACCAGAGGAACTTTCTATTACTTCCAAAAAACTGTTTCTTCAGCAGATGATAAGCAGTGCCCATATAGCACTGCTAACCTCTGTATAAGGGCTCGTTCAAACGAACGCTTTCCGTACACGGGCCGTTTTTTGCGTTCCATATACTGTCTGTATACGGAACCATTTATTTTAATGGGTCCGCAAAAAAAACGGAACGCACTCTGTATTCATTCCGTTTCCGTATTTCCGTTCCGCAACATTTTGAGTCGGGTCCTATTATTGTCCACAAATCACGTTCAGTGGCTCCATTCAAGTCAATGGGTTCGTATAAAAACGCAATGTATACTAGTGAACACATGTCGGTATGGCCTCATGCACACGAACGTTGTTTGGTTCCGCATCCAAACCGCATATTTTGGTGGCTCGGGTGCGGACCCATTCTCTTCAATGGGGCTGCAAAAGAGGCGGACAGCAGCTGTAGAAATGCTATGCCCAGCCCATTTTGCACATGTGTTTGGTGTTTGCAATGATAACAAAGTTCCTGTTTTTGCGGAAACCGGAACAGAACGGAAACAGAAACACAATGGATCCAAAAAACGGAACAACGGATACGTGAAAAACGAACAGCAAAACCATACGGTCGTGTGAACAAGCCCTAATGGTCATGTTCGGAATCAGAATGTGATGACTATACAAATATTATTTACAGAAAGGCAATAGAAAAGTTCTACTGATATGTATTATAAGATAGTAATCATTTAATATTATGTATAGGGACACATCACTGGAGCTCACAATCTAATGTCTCAATCATGGACTGAATAGACCAGAGATAACAGGAGAATATAAATCTGTCCAGCAAGAGTTGTCACTCAAATTTTATTTCTGCTGAGCAAATATCAGTCTTGGAATAAAGTTATGCACAGTTGGTTTCTTCTAATAAATTGTAATAAGTGGGTGTCAGCAACCTATGGGATCTGAGATATATGCAATCATGAGCTACAGTGGTGGTTTTCACTCTTCTGCCTCTGGTCAAGGTGTTGGACTATCAGAATTTCTAGACTATAATGCCTCATGCACCGGTGGGTAGAGATGTGTGCACTAAGCATGTAGGGTATTATTGAGCTGTTAGACCCCATGTGCTGCCATATAGTGTTACTGTATGGCACCATATGTGAGAGGTATTCTCTTCTATCTGGGGGGGGGGGGTACTATAGTAATCTGGCACCTGATCAAACATGGCACAAGTTATTTTCTGTTAGATTTGCATGTTAAAATTGCTTATGGGTACAGTATGGACCTATAGACTTCTGTGGGTATAGTATTATAGCAGAACTTATACAGAGCCATTATATAGTCCTCAGCGTGAGGTCTAAGGCTGAGGCTGCATGCTGATAGAAAATCAAATTAAAATTACAGCTGTGATGCAGCTACATTGATTCCCTTTAACCCCTTCGTGACCACTCATAGGTGTTTTTACGGCGGAACTTCAGCCCAAGTTAGCGCTAAAATCAAGCACTGTAGCTCCGTGCCCGCAACTATTCCTGCGGAGGTAGCTGAAGGCTTGGGGCAGTGATCAGAGACTGTGACCTGCACTAAACTTTCTCCCTCCTCTCATGTAAGAGAGGAGGGAGAAAGACTCTGATGCAGCTTTTGGGCCTGAGCTGGGTCCCGATCCCCCTTTATCACAGCGATCAAAGAAAATGCCGGCAGCTGCACTAAACTTTCTCTCTCCTCTCAAGTAGGAGAGGAGGGAGAAAGTCTCCGGTGCAGCAATCGGGTCCCCCAGCTTCTGGGCCTGAGCTGGGTCCCGATCCTTAGAAAACCCGCCCCCCCCCCCACCCCCGCCCTCAAGAAAGATGGCGGCGGCCCCAGACTCTGGAGAAGAGAGAGGATTTAGTGATACCCCGATCTGGTTCCCCAGCTAAATATTTTATCAAAGGGCAGGATCCCCTCCTTTTATATAATAAAATAAAAAATAAAAAAATAAATGGTGCAGACATTCGCACTGGTTACTGTGCTGAAGATCTGCCTTCAGCACAGTAACCATCAGGGACCAATAATAATGGTCCCTGATCATATGGTCTCCATGATAAACCTATCATGGCGATCACATCCATTATATTTACAAAACACAGCTAGGACAGGGGCTGTGCTTCTCTCTCCCCTCAGCGCAGTTGTTCTGTGAGGAGAGAGAGATCAGACTTCTGCCCTGGCTCAGTTATTTTAGACTGTGAAAAAAGAAAGAAAAAAAATCGAATTATTAACTGTTCGTCAGTAACTGGCAGTCAGTGGGTGTCCGTGATCAGGCATCCGTCATTAGACGTCTATTAGTGACGGTCAATTATTTTTATTAGGGACCCTGTGTCTGTCTGTTACTGGCGGTCAGTGGGTGTCAGTCACTTGGTGGGTGTCAGTCAGTCGGTGGGTGTCACAACAACACGTCTAGAAATAATGACATAATTTTGAGAATTAGTGATCCATTACTGTTCCTACAGATGGTTCTGGACACTGTCCCTTTATATACTCTGTAGTTGACTGGTTGATTGTGTGCATAATCAACCAGTCAAAGCCCCTGACGAAGGAGCAAAGCCCCTGACGAAGCCTCATCGCGGCGAAACATGTCGGGTGGAGGAGTGTTAGGTGCGGCATTTTAGGCAGGAATGGAGGGCTAATACGGCCCAGGAATGTGTGTGACCACCACTGTTTTGTTTAGGGGCAGATATCTTAGGCCTGTGAGACACCTAACAGAGAGATAGCTCTCAGGGACAGGGATTAAATGTAGTGTGCTGGTACTGAGCCGCAGTTCCTACACAACGGAACTGAGTAGTGCTCTTGGTCTGATTGTGAATCGACTGTATGTGAGTTTCACCAATTATACAATCCTATTACCATTGGCAATAAGTGCCACGAGAGATTGTGCGAGATACTTACCAATTCTAGTGTCATAATTTCAACGTCAATAGACAACATTTAGAGTGTGAATGAGAAATAAATTCCCACACCTAACTGTACCACAGAGTGGCCAGCAGAGACTTAATAATAGTTGTGTCAGCTCAAATAAAATCAATAACATTGCCAGCACTCTCAGCAAGATAACACTCAATGGTAGCAACCTAGGTTGCACCTAACTGTGCACCAATGAACTCCTAGTTTTGCACAGCAGTACCACACATGCAAACTACACCTGATTCTTAATGTAGCCTAGCTATCCTCAGGTTTATGACAGGCCCTGCGCCCATGGAATAAACAAATGGTCTATGTAGTGCGAGGTGGCACCAATTGCAAGTGAGGAACCGTCACCCCTCCTCATTCCTGGTAGTTTTAACCTTTCCCTGTAGGTCTTGTGATTTTAGATTTGTAACAATAAAGATATTTAGTTTAGGACCCCTACAGGGATCTTTGTTGGTCCACTGACCGAATTGAGTATTTGTGAAATTATCCTGAGGGCCCTAAAATTCGGCATATTCTGTTTGTCATAGTCATATGTACACGCAAATGCTGTTTTAGAAATCTGCCTACCTTATAAGTGCAAAGCTTCACTTCTCATCTGTAAGGGATCTAGTAAATTGGGTCATTTATAAAGGTTTTCTATAATTTTGCAGCTCAACGCCATTACATGTGTGCGATGGGGCCTGAACCATTTGCAGTTTATTATCTGAAAGACCCCAGGTGCTCCTTTATGCCCTGCCATTTGACAAGACATAAGATTAGGGTCACAATGGGGGTATTTCTGAAGACAGGAGAAACAGGGTGATACATTTTGGGGTGTAGATCTTCATTTTCATGTGCTCTGTAGAAACAAATCTGTCTTTAAATTGACACTTTTGCGTAAAAAATGAAAAATATTTTTCTTCCCGGCTGCTTAGCATTAATTTCTACCAAAAACTAGGGGGTCTAAATGCTCACTACACCCCTCCAGCTGTTGCAAAACTACAACTCCCAGCATGCCCGAACAGCCTACAGGTATAAGCCTACAGCAGGGCATTGTGGGAGTTGTAGTTTTACAACAGCTAGAGGTCTAGTTTTCAAAATGGTGTCCATTATGTTTTTTTTTTTATTGTTTTGGCTGCTCAACGCCATTACAAGTGTGCAATGATGCCTAAACATTTTCAAGCAAATTTTGTGTTCTGAAAGCCACTGAATGCTCCTTTGTGTTTGGGCCCTGCCGTTTGTCAAGACATAAGATTAGGGCCACAATGAGGGTATTTCTGAAGACAAGAGAAATGGGGTGATACATTTTGGGGTGTACATCTTCATTTTCATGTGGTCTGTAGAAAAAAATCTGTCTTTAAATTGATACTTTTTTTGTAAAAAATGAAAAATATTTTTTTCTGCCTGCTTAGCATTAATTTCTACAAAAAACTAGGGGGTTTCAATGCTCACTACACCCCTAGATGAATATCTTAAGGGGTCTAGTTTTCAAAATGGGGTCCATTATTGGGGTTTTCTATTGTTTTGGCAGCTCAACGCCATTACAAGTGTGCAATGGGGCCTAAACATTTTTAAACATTTTCAAGCAAATTTTGTGTTCTGAAAGCCACTGGGTGCTCCTTTATGTTTGGGCGCTGCCGTTTGTCAAGACATAAGATTAGGGCCACAATGGGGGTATTTCTGAAGACAGGAGAAATGGGGTGATACATTTTGGGGTGTACATCTTCATTTTCATGTGCTCTGTAGAAAAAAATCTGTCTTTAAATTAACACTTTTGTGTAAAAAATGAAAACATTTTTTTTTCACCATCTAAAAAACTAGGGGGTCAAAAACCTCATAACACCCAGAAATGAATACGTTAAGGGGTATAGTTTTCAAAATAGGTTCACTTTTGGGGGGTTCTATTATTCTGACACTTATAAGCCTCTGCAAACTTGGCTTGTTGCAGGAAAAAATATGTACTTCAAAAATTTATGTTAAAATGGTAAGTCTCTAAATTTTTTTGTATGTGCCGCCAAAATAGAGTCAAGATATGGAAATATATTTCTGATAAAAATATTGAATATTATTTATGTATGTGAAATATTGCAGTTAAAAATATAAAAATATGCCAATTTTTACAAATTTTCCTAAATGTTCAGTTTTTTAATAAAGATACGCATAATTTATCAGTAAAATTTTACCAACTAAGTAAAGTACAATATGTGACGAGAAAACAATGTCAGAATTACTTTGATGTGCAAAACCGTTGCAAAGTTATTCTCTGCTAAAGTGACACATGTCAGATTTCCAAAATTTGGCTTGGTCATTAAGGCCCAAACAGGCTTGGTCACTAAGGGGTTATAGAAAAAAGAAGTGATGAGTGAGAATGCTTGCTGGAAGTTCTGCTTGATTTCTGCACTACCTTCAATCCTATATTAATATTTCAAAAAGTTATATTAACTAAAAATCATACACTAGTAAAGTACGATTATAATAATTATGCATATTTTATTTTTAGAATATGGTTCAGCATTGGATGGCTGCAATAAACCGAACTTATTTGTGCGATTTTATCCTATTAGGATTTGCAGGGGAAAAGGTTTTTCTGTCACTTCTTATACTCACCATCTACACAATGATCCTCCTGGGTAACATGACCATATTTAGTGTTATACGAATCGATCACCGTCTCCAGACCCCCATGTACTTTTTCTTGAGTTATTTATCCATATTAGACATCTGTTACTCTACGGTCACCCTCCCAGCTATGCTGGTCAACGCAATCACTGGAAATAGGAGGATATCCTTCAACAGATGCTTCACCCAACTCTACTTCTTTGTCTCTCTTGGAGGATCTGAATGTCTTCTTCTGGCTGCCATGGCTTATGACCGATACGTGGCCATATGTAACCCCCTCCATTACTCTGTCATTATGAATAAGAGGTTCTGCTCATACTTGGTAGGAGGATCATGGTTTAGTGGTTTCTTGAACTCAGTCCTTCATACCTTCATGACCTCTAAATTGACTTTTTGTCAACCGCGGTATGTCAACCACTTCTTTTGTGATGTCCCCCCCATGTTGAAGGCAGCCTGCACTGATACATATACTAGTCAGTTGCTACTATACGTAGTCAGCATCTTTCTGGGGATGACACCATTTGTATTTGTCATCATTTCCTATGTAAAAATTATCTCCACTATTTTACAGATACGTTCAGCAGTCGGAAGACGGAAAGCCTTCTCCACCTGCTCATCCCACCTCATTGTCGTTACAGTATTCTATGTGACTGCTAACTTTAACTATATTGGTCCAGCTCCTGGAGATTCATTTGACATTGAAAGGCTCTCATCTGTGCTATACAGTGTTTTAACCCCTTTATTTAATCCCGTTATTTACTGTCTGAGAAACAAAGATGTCAGGAGAGCTCTGGCAAAGGCTTTGACTGGGAAATTGAATTTGAAATAATGAAGTATTTTTATGCAGTGGGATAAATAAAAGAGAGCTGGTCTTAAAACACCTCACTTGGTGCTGGATTTTGCCAACCAACACAGAGGGGCCTGGTGTTTGTTTCCCCACACAAAATGCTTTCCATTCCCATTAGGTCAATTCCTCCATTTACAAACAACACAGTCCCTTTGGAGAGGAGAGTCCTGCACAGGTATCTACCACCCAGTAGCAAAGGAGATGGGACCAACCAGGGCTCTTTTCTCCAAAGTCCCGCTTGTAATTACGTTCTTGACTTGTTGTTATGTTCTTGTTATATGTAATTTTGTCACACAATGACCTCCTCAGTACACAGCTGGCACATAGAGTTAAGCGAACTTGTTTTTAAGTTCGGCGTCCAGAGTTGGTCGGGTATCAAGCATCCCGTTATGGATTCCACTACCACGGACCATAACGGCATTTGGAATCCATAAGGGGAGTCTTCAATGAACCCGAACCTTGGACAACACGGAGGACCTGGGGTGATGTCACCGTCATGTGATCAGTGCAGGGGGCGTGGCTCAGTACTGGATTAGATAAGAGGTGGTAGCCTACGACCTCTTATCCAATCCAGTACTGAGCCACGCCCCCTGCACTGATCACATGACGGTGACGTCACACCAGGTCCTTCACCCCGTGTTCCAAATGCCGTTATGGTCCGTGGTAGCGGAATCCATAACGGGATGCTTGGATAATCCGAACCCGAACTTTGGACGCCGAACTTAAAACACAAGTTCGCTCAACTCTACTGACACATCAAGTAACAAATTTTGTTGTCTTGGCTAACTCTTAATTTCGCATAGTAGTGTTTTCTTTGCAGTATTAGATCAAAAGCATACAAAGGACCTCATGTTCATGTCTTTCATCTCTGCTTAGCAGCTCTAGATCAATGTATAACATGCAAACGTGTGGCCCATATCTCTTTTTCTACAATTTTTGCTTTTATGTTTACCAAAGGGACAGCTTTGGTAAATTTCTGTATAATCGAGCGTGCATATGTGTTTTCTAGACCCTTTGGGGGGAATATTTGAGGGTAATATCTGAAGTAACTTTTACAGGAGTTTGTGTTAGTGTACTTTGCACCAAATGTATGAAATGTTGCACATCGCTTGTTAAATTTGGCACATCTTTAAATCTAACACTTTTGTCTAGAAAAGCTACTCCAGTTTTTTGACCCCACACTTCTACTGGACTGAGTTTGCGACTTTTTGCAACTTTTTAAAAAGTCTCCATGGATTAATCTGGAGTGAAGCTAATTAACATGGCTAATCACATTGACTTTCCCAACAACTTTTCAGAAGTTGAGAGGTATAAAAATGCAGAGTCACAAAATGTTTGAGCAAGTGACTTCAAAAAGTCACAAAAGTTGTGTTTTGCGACTTTTTAAAGCAAAAATTCTGGACCACAGGGCGTTATAAATTCCCCCATTGTCTGCCCTGCCCATAGTCCCTGACTACCTGCCTTATGTTTCCTGCCTCATGAGCTTTTCTGCCTTATGACAGCAGCAGCACTAGCATCAGGAGGATGCCACAGAGTGACACAATGACCGAGTGTGGCGGTAGCAGCAGCATGAGAAGACCACAGAGAGGCACAATAACAGAGTCTGGAGGGGGCAGCAGACTCAGGAGGCCACAGAGTGGCACAATGACTGAGTGTGGAGATGGCAGCAGCATGAGGAAGCCACAGAATGGCAGAATGACAGAGTGTAGAGGGCGGCAGCAGAATCAGAAGGCCACAGAGTGGCACAATGACAGAGTCTGGAGGTGGCAGCAGCTGAGGAGAGCACAGAGAGGCACAATGACAGAGTCTAGAGGTGGCAGCAGCATTAGGAGACCGCAGAGTGGCACAATGACAGAGTCTGGAGGGGTGGCAGCATCACGAGGAGACCACAGAGCAGCAAGGCGACATAGAATGGAGATGGCAGCAGCATCAGAAGACCACAAAATGGCAAGGTGACATAGTGTGGAGATGGCAGCAGCAGGAGACCACAAAATGGCAAGGTAACATAGTGTGGAGATGGCAGCATCATCATGATACCACAGAGTGGCAAGGTGACATAGTGTGGAGATGGCAGCAGCAGCATCAGGATTCCACAAAGTGACCCAGTGACAGAGTGGGGCTGTGGGTTGCAATACTAGTAACCGCTGACGAAGGTGGGTGAAAGAAGAAGAACTTGGCATCAGATGTGTGGCATCAGGCGGGTGGCAGCATCAGAGTAGTAGCTGAGGAAGGTAGTCAGAAGAAAATGGTCTCTTTTTTCAAGGATTGGGTGAGGCAGCATGAATGATCTAATCAGATGCATCAGGAATTGGTGGGTGGAAATCCTGACCGATCCACGCCTGATTCATCTTGACAAAGGTCAGTCTCTCCACATTTTGGGCGGACAGGCGAGTTCTCCCTATGGTAACTATGGCCCCCGCTGCACTAAACACCCACTTGGAAAGGGAGGGACTGCAGCACCAGCAACTTGGACAGGAGTACTTTCAGCTTCTGCGCCCTTGGATGCATACATGCATACTGCTGTCTCTTGGCAATCGTTACGGTGATCTATTGCTGACGGAATGATTGACGAGGAGTAGTAGGAGGAGGAGCAGGAGCATCTGGACCAGCAAAAGATGGGAATGACTGACAGCTCCCTTCGGCTGAGGTGGTGGAGCCTTGACTGCCTGAAACCCGATGCATGTCACTGGGTGATGCAACGGTTGCTGCGGCAGGCTCGACTACTACATTGGAGCACCGGTTCTCCCAGGCCACTGTATGGTGACGCTGCATATCTTGACACAGGGCCGTAGTGCCAACATTGGCACCCTGGCCACGCTTCACCTTCTGCCCAAAGATTCAAAATATGGCCATGTTCACCTCCGCTGGCACTGACTGACTGCTACCGCCGCTGCCTCTGTGAACCAATACACCACTACTTCCCTGGCAGGTAGGCTCCTGCGAAGCAGGTGGTCTACTCCGAGCACGTTTGGCTCCCGACCTCCCACTGCTGCCACCCTGCTGACTCCCAGCCAGGCTACCACCTTGCTGGCTTCACTGCTGCCCCACGGGCAAGCTGCCACCCTCTTCTCCTGATGATGATGTAGCCCCTTCTGCACCCAGCTCCCAAGTGCGATCGGCTTTATCGTCATTGAGTAGTGTCTGCACGTCACTGATGTCCTCCTCAACAGCCTCTGGGTCAGGAGCCTGACCGCTCGCAACACCACCACCCACGCCACTCTCCTCATCACTACTTGCCCGCCTAGCAGAGGAAGCGGCGGATGTCTCCTCCACATCTTGGCTGGGCAGTAGCTGCTGACTGTCTTCTAGTAGCTCTTCCTCGCTGAAAGGTGTAGCTGAGCCTACAGCATATACTACTTCTCGTGGTGAGGGAACAGAAAAGGACAGAGGCAGGTTGAGGACAGGTTAAGGCACAACTAAGGGTTGTGTCTGACAAACCCACCGACTGTTGGCTGGGGGTGTCTGATGTCACATGGGATGAAGTGGATGACCAAGTTAACCAATCAAGAACCGCTGAATTGCTGGTCAAGACACGACCACTAGATGACACCAGGAGCGCAGACCTCTCGCTGCGACTCCTGCTGCCCCCCCCCCTTACTCTGCTGCGACCTCTGCCTGCGTCAGAAACATTTAGACCTCTGCCACTCCTCTGTGCATGGCCTGGCACTTCTGTCAGAAATACTTTTAGCTGAACAAAATAAATGAAAAGCAAATTAAATACCCCTAAAAGCAACAAATATATTTTTCTTTTTGCACTGAAACAGGCCACTAAACGCTTTCACCACAAATAACAGCAACAGTGAACTGCGTCAGGGGCGTAGCGTGGGGGGGGCCAGGGGGGCCGTTGCCCCGGGCGCCAAACTGCAGGGGGGCGCCTGGCTGCTAAGAGTACTAGTTCTAACTTCTCTGCACACTGCACTGCAGACTGCTATAGGCTGGCTACTTACGTGTAGCGAGCTGCGCCCTTATTCATTTGTGCGGCGCGGCGCAGCGCACTTCAGTTAACATCGGCTCTGCTGGCTTGGCTCCCTCCGGCTCCGCCCACTTTCTAGGCGGCAGAGCGCGGGAGAGCCAGAAGCCAGCCTAGATAGAAGATTGCCATCCCTGCTGCTGCACTAGTCAGTCAGACTCCTCACTCCATGACTCCAGTACACAGTGAAAGTCAGCCTGGCCTGCGTGCCTAGAGTTTTCCACTCCAGCCAGACTTCTGAGCAGAGGTAGGGGGGGGGGGGGGGGACTGGGAGCCAGGCAGCTGCTGCAGCCTGCCCCTGTGTGCTAAGGGCCTGAGGCCTATGATTAAGTTGGGTGACTGACCACCATGTCACCATCCTCCCTGAGTGTTAGGTGTGTATGAGGGGATGGTGGCTGGTGGGTTCGGTCACAGTGTGCAATTTGGGCATGGGCAATGGCATTATAAATCAGTGAGTGAAGTGCCAGAGCTCTGCCAGGCCAAATAGGTGGCATGATGGCAGTCTGGCAATCATGGTTCGGTTCTGATGTGGCACTGGCAGGATAACCTTACCAGAGGTGCTGAGACAGTACTGCCTCTGAGATGCCATCTGCCCATCTGTACTGTACCAGACCTACCCTGGGCATGTATGGACAGCAGAGATGGGCAGATGGCATCCTAGAGTCAGTACTGTTTTTGGTCATCCTTCATAGCACTCTGACTGCCACCTGCTTGGAATGCCTGGCTCTTTTTGGCACTTCACTGCATACCTGCTGTTTGGCTATCAGCTTCCTCTTCACCTAATGTCCAGACAAGTATCCATGCAGTCGCTGACCAAGTTTTAGGCTAAATTCACATTAGCGGCAGGACAGTTCTGCACTCGGGCAGGCTGTTCCGGCGGGTGAACAGCCTGTCATATCCTGCCGCTGATTTACATGTGCCCCCGGACTGACGATTCATCCCCATTGACTATAATGGGGGCGGTGGTGGAGTTCTGGCGGCCTCTTACTGTGCGCTGCTGCCGGAACTCCACCACCACCCCCATTATAGTCAATGTAAAGCCATATGGAACCCTATATTTTATGAGATCCTGCAATGGATTGCGGTATATGTCTCTTTTATAGTATTAGTGGTAATATTGATCTTGGTATGCTGTGGGGCATCATTCTATAAAAAGGCGCATGCACAAAAGTTAGGGGGCGCCAAAATAGGTTCGCCCCGGGTGCTGGCAACACAAGCTACGCCACTGAACTGCGTATATATTTTTATTGTAGTACAGAAATACGTCAGTAAACGCTTTTAACCCCAAATAACTGCAAAAGTGAACTGCGTATATATTTTTCTTTTTGTAATGAAATAGGCCACTAAACGCTTTAACCCCAAATAACTGCAGAAGTGAACTGCGTATATATTTTTATTGTAGTACAGAAATACGTCAACAAATTCTCTCACCACATATAGCTGCAGACGTGAACTGCGTACATATTTTTCTTTTTGTAATGAAGTAGGCCACTAAGCGCTTTTACCGCAAATAACGGCAACAGTAAACTGCGTATATATTTTTCTTGTAGTACAGAAATACGTCGCTAAACGCTCTCAGCACATACAGCTGCAGAAGTAAACTGCGTATATATTTTTATTTTTGTACGGAAATAGGCCACTAAACGCTTTTACCGCAAAGAACGGCAACAGTAAACTACATATATATTTTTCTTGTAGTACAGAAATACCTCACTAAACACTTTTAACCCCAAAACACTGCAGAAGCGAACTGCGTATATATTTTTGTTGTAGTTTAGAAATACGTCAATAAACGCTCTCAGCATATATAGCTGCAGAAGTGAACTGCGTATATATTTTTATTTTTTTAATGAAGTAGGCCACTAAACGATTTTACCACAAAAAATGGCAACAGTGAACTGCGTATATATTTTTCTTGTAGTACAGAAATACCTCACTAAATGCTTTTAACTCCAAATAACTGCAGAAGTGAACTCCGTATATATTTTTCTTTTTGTAATGAAATAGGCCACTAACCGCTTTTACCGCAAATAACAGTAACAGTGAACTGTGTATATATTTTTCTTGTAGTACAGAAATACCTCAGTAAACGCTTCTAACCCCAAATAACTGCAGAAGTTAACTGCATATATATTTTTCTTGTAGTACAGAAATACACCACTAAACGCTTTCAGCACATATAGCCGCAGAAGTGAACTGCGTATATATTTTTCTTTTTGTAATGAAGTAGGCCACTAAACTCTTTTACTGCAAATAACGGCAACAGTGAACTGTGTATATATTTTTCTTGTAGTACAGAAATACCTCAGTAAACGCTTCTAACCCCAAATAACTGCAGAAGTTAACTGCATATATATTTTTCTTGTAGTACAGAAATACCTCACTAAACGCTCTCAGCACATATAGCTGCAGAAGTGAACTTCGTATATATTTTTCTTTTTCCACAGATATAAGCCACTAAAGGCTTTTGAACATAGCACTTGCACCCCAAGAACAAATTGCTGGAATGACAGAGGTGTAAAATGGATCCCCAAATTATCTTTCCCTGCACTTATAAACCTTTTTTTCAGAATTCGCTTCTTCCAATTGCTTTCCCTAGCGCCTTCTCACATCTGTCCCTGCACTCAGAATGCTGAAAAATGTCTGATTCTAAGATGGCCGACGTCACAGGGCTGGCTGGCTGCTGATTGGCTGCATGCATGCATTTCAATCTTGGTGATCCCTTCTTCCCAGAGTTCCTTACCCCATGTCCTCAGTCCTCACACGTGTGGCTGCCATTTGAGGAAAAATTGCAATTCGTTACCACGAAACGCAAGAAAATTCGCATTCATTGTGAATCGAATTTTTCCTGAAATTTGGATCAAATTCCACTTTCTCTAATTTGATTCACTCATCTCTAGTTAACGCTATGAAACATGCATTTACCCATAGCCATGTAATATATGTCATTGTCCCTGACATTATTTACTATCGTCATTGCATTCAAGAGTTTAGGGAGGGGAGAGAATTCATAAAAAATTGTGCAAAGAGATAACAAAACAATTTATAGGAGACAGGAAGGTCTTATATACCAATTTCCAGGGCATTTGGAGCTATTCTGGTTCAGGTAGTCCAAACAGAAATTTTTAAAAAATTCCGCAAACTGAAACCGAATCTCAAACCGGTTTGCTTATCTCTAAATTAGATACAAATCTCTTGACGGATTACCTTTAAATGAAACAAGTTTAGAACAACCAGGCCTCTTCCAAGAGTTGTCCGCCTCAGCAATCAGGAGAGAAGGGCCTTGGTAAGAGACCAAGAACCCAATGGTCACTGTGACTGGACTCCAAAGATAGTGTGCAGTCCATCACTGCAGCACTTCACAAATCTGGGCTTTATAGCACATGAAAGCTCATCTGGAGTATGCAAAATAGCACCTAAAGGACTCTCAGACTGTGAGAAACCAAATTTTTTGGCCTTAATTCTAGTATTGTCTGGAGAAAAACAGGTGCTGCTCATCACCTGACCAATACCATCCCTACAGTGAAGCATTGTGGTGGCAGCATGGGCGTAGGAAGCCCCAAAAATCTGGGGGGGACAGCACTTATGGGGCCCCTGTGTCCCCGCCCACCCTCTAGCCACACCCACATCTCTCTGCCCACCCCCAAGTGCCAGAAATCTCTCCAAACCCCCCCCCCCCCTTTATGGGCCAGTGGGTCCGGTTAAAAAAAAAAAAAAACACACACACAAAACAAGACACTTATACTTACCTCCATCAGTCACAGCGATGCGATGCAGGCCTCTTCCGGCCTGTGTCCCGCACTGTACGGCTCACCGACGGCGCGATGACGTCATCGCGCCGCCTGTACCAACAGCTGATAGGCTGCCAGCACTAGGCCTGCAGCCTATCAGAGGAGCAGGGAAGGGAGACGCCTCTCCCTCTCCTGCTCCGCAGCACAGCCATCTGTATCGCTGTCCTGAGGACGGCGATACAGATGACTATGGAGATGAACGCTTCCACAATAGAAGCGTTCATCTCCCTGTGCCCTGCCACCGCCGCACACATTGCACTGCCGCTGGGGGGGATTTTTGCATACCCGTGCCCCCCGCATTATTTCCTGGGGGGGATCCGACCCCCCGTCCCCCCCGCTTCCTACGCCCTTGGATGGCAGCATCATGCTGTTTGGGGTGTTTTTCAGAAGCTTAGACAGGGCGACTGGTCAACTTTGGTGGAGTTCAGAAGCCAAAATTTTGTGTAATAACCCAGATTTTTTGGTTCTATAACAAGAGAATAGTGGTGACCACAGGAGTGTTTTTTATACTATTGGTTATTACATAAGATTTGGCTTAGGTTAAATAAGATTTGGTTTAGGTTATTAGTAGAGTTGAGCGAGCATGCTCGGCCGAACACCAGTTCGGCTCGAGCATCGCTATGCTTGGCACATGGCGGTACTGGCATTACAATTTTGGACTAAAACGTTTCAGAGACCCAAAAGTCCTTTTAAAGCGAACCTGTCACCTGGAATTCACATTATAAACCAATAAAAGTACCTTATAGCTGATGACCAGTGTGTTGTCCTCATGTTTTTTTCCGCTTTTCTGCACCTATAATTCATGAAAAAAACGTCTTTTAAACTGCTCTTTTTCTACAGACAAAGTCATGATAGAAGTCAAGGAGGCAGACACTCCTTGACTCCAGGATGTGCCTCCCCTGCCCTAACCCCGCCTCTCAGCAGTTTAATTGACACTCGGCTCCCTGGCCGGGACCGCGCTTGTACAGGCGGCGCATGTGCCGTCGCCCTCCTTTGCAGCGCGATCCTTTCACTTATTCGTGCATGCGCCGTCCCCCGACGCCGGCCAGTCTTCTGTCGCTCACGCGCGCGCGCCCGGATCCTCAGGCTCCATGCGTCCATAAGCGAAAGGATCGCGCTTGACTCCGCGCTGCAAAGGAGGGCGACGGCACATGCGCCGTCTGTACAAGCGCGGTCCCGGCCAGGGAGCCGAGTGTCAATTAAACTGCTGAGAGGCGGGGTTAGGGCGGGGGAAGCACATCCTGGAGTCAAGGAGTGTCTGCCTCCTTGACTTCTATCATGACTTTGTCTGTAGAAAAAGAGCAGTTTAAAAGACGTTTTTTTCATGAATTATAGGTGCAGAAAAGCGGAAAAAAACATGAGGACAACACACTGGTCATCAGCTATAAGGTACTTTTATTGGTTTATAATGTGAATTCCAGGTGACAGGTTCGCTTTAAAGACTATTGTGTGTAACAGCAGCAATATATGTTAATAGCGCAACCTGCGCTAAATTGCTCAGTGCTAGGGAGAGCTGTGCATAGGAAGGGACAGATAGTGAAGGGAGTGTAATTGGAAGATTTTTATACCAAAATCTTTTCAGAGACCCAAAAGTAGCAATGTATATTTTTAGCGCATCCTGCGCTAAATACCGTGTAATAGACCGCTGCGGACAGTTAAATTATTTGCACCATATCTGTGTAAAATGTGCGCATTCCTAAAATATCAGTGACATCCAGTGTACTTTTTCTGTAGACGGTGTCCGCAGCGGACAGTGACATTAAGCTGTGCCATATCTGTAGTGTAACATGTGCGCTGAAAAAATGTATCTGTGACATACAGTGTACTGTTTCAATAGACGGTGTCATCTTGTGAGAGTGACATTACCAGGCCCACATCTAAAGTGTTAGGTGTGCGTTTAAAAATTTTATCAGCGACATACAGTGTATTTTTTCAATAGATGGTGTCATCTTGTGAGAGTGACATTACCAGGTGTACATCTAAATTGTAAGATGTGCGTTTCAAAAATGTATCAGTGACATACAGTGTACTTTTTCCGCAGACGCTGCAAACAGTAAAATTACCTGTGGTACCTGTTTTGTATAACGTTTCCTCATCCCAATTACCTTATTACATTTTTTTGCGCATACACTTCGAAATCCTACGCTACTGTACATGTAACATACTTTCAAGCATATATAACATTTAAAATGAAGAAGGTGAGCAGTAAAGGACGGGGAAGTGGCTGTAATGCTGATGATGCACGCAGAGGCCGCGGCACTGGGTGCATAGAAACTGTGCCTGCTGCCAGAGCACAAGAAAAACAATCATCCACGATACCTAGCTTCATGTCTCAGTTTGCAGGGCGGCGCAGGACACCACTCATGAAGTCAGACCAGTGAGACCAGGTGGTCGGTTGGATTGCAGCAGATAATTCTTCCAGTTGGTTAAGCACCACCCTGCCTTCCACCAAGTTTAGTCTCAGTAGCCAAGGCCGTCGCATATAATCTTTTACAGGGTCAGCTCACCTGCAGGCCCACGCATATAATGTTTTACAGGGTCAGCTCACCTGCAGGCCCTCACTTACAACCTTTTTGTGGGTCAGCTCACCTGCAGGCCCTCACCTACAATCTTTTACAGGGTCAGCTCACCTGCAGGCCCTCCCCTACAAACTTTTACAGGGTCAGCTCATCTGCAGGCCCTTGCATACCTTTGAGATACAGTGTACTTTTTCCGTAGACACAGTGACATTAACTGTGGTACCTCTCCTGTATAACGTTTCCTCATCCTAAATACCTGTGACATTTTTTATTACTCATTCCAATGACAGGGCCTAGACAGAGTCCTGAATTGTTATTTTTTGCCGCTACCTCCCCGAGTCAGGAGTGGGTAATTTGCACGCCCCTGGCTGCATAGCTTGGAAGTGGTAGCCATAGCCATTACTCAGGCTCCCTCTACAGAATTGAACCTTGATTCCCCGTTTCCCGTGGTCACCATGGTAGGCGCATAAAATAACATCAAAAGTGGATAGGGCAGACATCCAAATGGAACGTCGACGTCACAGGGACGTGCGATCACCCAGAAGTTATCTAGAGTCAACAAAGCGGCAGCAGGCCCTCGCCCACAATGTTTTCGATGGTCAGCTCAGCAGCAGGCCTTCCAACATAATTTTTTTGATGTAATAATACAAAGGTGGCTACACTTGGTATGATATATAATGGTATCCCCAGGTGCTCACCTAATGTGCCCACACCCACTTGGGCATAGAATAAAACTTGATATGAGAAAGGATAGGGGCAACACTGAGCTGTATCTGGGCTGTATTAAAAACTGGATTTATTAATTATTAAAAAACCAATACGCATCAATCAGGTATATAACCGTGTTCCTTGTTGGATAAAACCACCTCCTTAATTGGTATAAACGACACGTGAAGAGAACCTATGCACCTGGACTATGTATATAAACCAGGGCTGGGTCTATGTGCAAATGAGCTGTGCAAACAAATTGTGCAAAAACGCAATAGGCAAAGAGATATAGTGCAAATTCACAATAAGCAAATTTAAGGTGACATTGTGCAAATAGCTGAGCACCTCTGTGCATAAACCAGTGCAAATAATAAAAACTATCGAAAAAAGTGTCCAAAACACGGGTCCGTGATAATAGTGTGAACAAAGTCAGAGATCCGGTTTTGAACGTCTCCTTCAGTAGTGTACAAGCCGCCACTATATATTTTAATATATAGACAGTTTATGGAATATCCTACTCGTTCTTGATAGAGGACCCAAATAGTTTCCAATTGAATGAGAAGGAGTCTCCAATAAAGTGCAATATAGTGCAATATTAGTATAAGTACGATCTTGGCATATCAGAACAGATATTGGCTCCTGTATAACCAAAATATACCGGTGTGAACAGACGTCCACTTTTCCCCGGCTTGGTAAGTCGTCGGCCGTTGTGTTCACTCCCCTTTTTCTCTCCGTCCCACCGTCCCAGCTGCCTTACCTCCGCTCCTATGCTCGGTCTCTGCTGCGAGCTCTGCACGCCCGCGGCGTCCCGCTCGGCGTTCTGAACACACGTGGCGTCCCACGTGGTTACCTATATGGAGTCGGTTGGCGCTGGGTCCTAGAGTCCGTAATTGTATCTTCTTCGTCCGTACTTTTTTGGGAGAAGATTCTTTGATTTTTGTGAGGGACGTGGGGGAACAGTTGTCACAAGGTCACCGCCAGTATCCCAGACGCGTTTCGGGGTTTAACCCCTTCTTCAGTGGATGTTGGCGGTGAATGGCGGTCTGCATTTTTATGTAGTCCCTTGATTGGTTGATTGCACATGTGACTAATTGCTGTCACTCAAACACTGATAGAACCTTATGTATCCCTATATACAGAGTTTTAATCAAATAGTTATGCAAAATAAATAAAAACTAAGAAAAAGATACAATACAGCCGGTAAATTTATACTTAGAGGATAAAAAGAATGTTAATATATATAAAATCCCATATGAAAATTCATATACACATATCACTAAATTAAAACAATAAACCAATAGAGCACGGGTGGAGCAACTTGATATAAACATAGATGGAGTGACTTGATATAAACACAGATGGAGCGGTTTGATTATACTTATATAGCGTAAGGGGAGGAGGCGAAGAGAGAGGAGGGATCAAGGTGTCGATAAGCGACCTGACCTTGATTCCCCATCGCTCCCCGCCACCCTCCCACTCATAGAAAACCGAATATCTCCATCTCTGAATTCAATCCTCTCGGCATCATGGTATCTAATTCAAAAATGCGTCTTGATTCCTGTCTTGACATCTGTGCTACAAAGTTGCCCCCTCTCCATGATTTCTTCACTTTTTCAAGAGCTGAATAGGTTAAGCATGTAGGGTCGCAATTGTGTACTGTTTTAAAATGTTTGGATAAGGTGGCCCTCATAACCCCCTTTATCTTATTAATATGTTCACTAATCCTTTTTTCAAAGTCCTTTGGTCCGGCCAACATATTGTTTCCGACATGGGCATTCCAGTATATATATAACCCCTGTAGTGTTGCATGTTAATAATTCCTTGATTTGGATTTTAAAAGAATTACTTGTGGATTGAACCTCTTGTGTTTTTTTAGGAAAGGTAGTACTCCTACATCCCATACATCTACCACATCTATAAAAACCCTTTAGGGTAAGCCAGCTGTTTCTACTATTCGTTTGTTGTTTATAATTCTGTACCGTAGGGGCCACCTTATTGGCTAAATTAGCTGCTTTCGTATAGACTATTTTTGGATCTGGTTCCAATATTGGACCGATCCACTTGTCATTTAACAAGTGGCTCCAGTGTTTTTTTATAATTCTCTCAATCCTTCTGTACTGGGAATTAAATGGTAAAACTAGCTTGGGCATTTGATTACTTTCCACATCATTATTGTCTTTATTTTCTTTCTTTTCTCTAAAAACTTTCTCTTTCCATCTTCATCACTTTTCCCAAAGATCTTTCAATCACTTCTATTGGGTATTGTTTTTCTATAAACTGTTCTCTCAACTGCCTCGCCTCCATCTCAAATTTATCTTCTAACGTACAATTCCGTTTCAATCTGCGGAATTGACTCGTAGGAAACGGAATTGTACGTTAGAAGATAAATTTGAGATGGAGGCAAGGCAGTTGAGAGAACAGTTTATAGAAAAACAATACCCAATAGAAGTGATTGAAAGATCTTTGGGAAAAGTGATGAAGATGGAAAGAGAAAAGTTT
The DNA here is from genome assembly GCA_033119425.1 of Bufotes viridis. Classification (NCBI taxonomy): domain Eukaryota; kingdom Metazoa; phylum Chordata; class Amphibia; order Anura; family Bufonidae; genus Bufotes; species Bufotes viridis. The sequence continues at coordinate 504,413,495 of CM065590.1, forward strand.
TTTAGAGAAAAGAAAGAAAATAAAGACAATAATGATGTGGAAAGTAATCAAATGCCCAAGCTAGTTTTACCATTTAATTCCCAGTACAGAAGGATTGAGAGAATTATAAAAAAAACACTGGAGCCACTTGTTAAATGACAAGTGGATCGGTCCAATATTGGAACCAGATCCAAAAATAGTCTATACGAAAGCAGCTAATTTAGCCAATAAGGTGGCCCCTACGGTACAGAATTATAAACAACAAACGAATAGTAGAAACAGCTGGCTTACCCTAAAGGGTTTTTATAGATGTGGTAGATGTATGGGATGTAGGAGTACTACCTTTCCTAAAAAAACACAAGAGGTTCAATCCACAAGTAATTCTTTTAAAATCCAAATCAAGGAATTTTTAACATGCAACACTACAGGGGTTATATATATACTGGAATGCCCATGTCGGAAACAATATGTTGGCCGGACCAAAAGGACTTTGAAAAAAGGATTAGTGAACATATTAATAAGATAAAGGGGGTTATGAGGGCCACCCTTATCCAAACATTTTAAAACAGTACACAATTGCGACCCTACATGCTTAACCTATTCAGCTCTTGAAAAAGTGAAGAAATCATGGAGAGGGGGCAACTTTGTAGCACAGATGTCAAGACAGGAATCAAGACGCATTTTTGAATTAGATACCATGATGCCGAGAGGATTGAATTCAGAGATGGAGATATTCGGTTTTCTATGAGTGGGAGGGTGGCGGGGGAGCGATGGGGAATCAAGGTCAGGTCGCTTATCGACACCTTGATCCCTCCTCTCTCTCTTCGCCTCCTCCCCTTACGCTATATAAGTATAATCAAACCGCTCCATCTGTGTTTATATCAAGTCACTCCATCTATGTTTATATCAAGTTGCTCCACCCGTGCTCTATTGGTTTATTGTTTTAATTTAGTGATATGTGTATATGAATTTTCATATGGGATTTTATATATATTAACATTCTTTTTATCCTCTAAGTATAAATTTACCGGCTGTATTGTATCTTTTTCTTAGTTTTTATTTATTTTGCATAACTATTTGATTAAAACTCTGTATATAGGGATACATAAGGTTCTATCAGTGTTTGAGTGACAGCAATTAGTCACATGTGCAATCAACCAATCAAGGGACTACATAAAAATGCAGACCGCCATTCACCGCCAACATCCACTGAAGAAGGGGTTAAACCCCGAAACGCGTCTGGGATACTGGCGGTGACCTTGTGACAACTGTTCCCCACGTCCCTCACAAAAATCAAAGAATCTTCTCCCAAAAAAGTACGGACGAAGAAGATACAATTACGGACTCTAGGACCCAGCGCCAACCGACTCCATATAGGTAACCACGTGGGACGCCACGTGTGTTCAGAACGCCGAGCGGGACGCCGCGGGCGTGCAGAGCTCGCAGCAGAGACCGAGCATAGGAGCGGAGGTAAGGCAGCTGGGACGGTGGGACGGAGAGAAAAAGGGGAGTGAACACAACGGCCGACGACTTACCAAGCCGGGGAAAAGTGGACGTCTGTTCACACCGGTATATTTTGGTTATACAGGAGCCAATATCTGTTCTGATATGCCAAGATCGTACTTATACTAATATTGCACTATATTGCACTTTATTGGAGACTCCTTCTCATTCAATTGGAAACTATTTGGGTCCTCTATCAAGAACGAGTAGGATATTCCATAAACTGTCTATATATTAAAATATATAGTGGCGGCTTGTACACTACTGAAGGAGACGTTCAAAACCGGATCTCTGACTTTGTTCACACTATTATCACGGACCCGTGTTTTGGACATTTTTCGATAGTTTTTATTATTTGCACTGGTTTATGCACAGAGGTGCTCAGCTATTTGCACAATGTCACCTTAAATTTGCTTATTGTGAATTTGCACTATATCTCTTTGCCTATTGCGTTTTTGCACAATTTGTTTGCACAGCTCATTTGCACATAGACCCAGCCCTGGTTTATATACATAGTCCAGGTGCATAGGTTCTCTTCACGTGTCGTTTATACCAATTAAGGAGGTGGTTTTATCCAACAAGGAACACGGTTATATACCTGATTGATGCGTATTGGTTTTTTAATAATTAATAAATCCAGTTTTTAATACAGCCCAGATACAGCTCAGTGTTGCCCCTATCCTTTCTTATATAATTTTTTGATGGTCAGCTCAGCAGCAGGCCCTCAACCATAATGTTTTAGAGGGTCAGCTCAGCAGCAGGCCCTCAACCATAATTTTTTCGATGGTTAACTAAGCAGCAGGCACTCTCCCATAATTTTTCGGTAGAGAACCTGAGCATCCCGATGTGCTTGGCCAGAGCACCCGAGTACCCAAGCACTGTGGGTTTAATGAGGCTGCTAAACTGGCTAAATTGAAAACTGCATCCTGAATTCATATCAGAACTACACTGTGTATCAGCACTAGAGATGAGCGAATCGAAGCTGACGAACTGGAATTCAATCCGAATTTCAGGAAAAATTTGATTTACACCGAAGCCGAATTTCCTCACGATACGTGGTAACGAATAGCATTTTTCCTAAAATGGCTGCCGCACGTGTGAGGACATGGAGCAAGGAACTCTGTGAAGGCGGGATCACCCATAATGCCATGCATGCAGCCAATCAGCAGCCAGCCAGCCCTGTGATGTCACAGCCCTATAAATAGCCTCAGCCATCTTGGATTCTGCCATTTACCAGTTTACTCAGTGCAGGGAGAGACGTCAGCAGGCGCTAGGAACAGTGTTAGAAAAAATGTCATTGTGCTGAAAAACGATTTACAAGTGCAGGATAAGATTATTCAAGGTGTAGGGAAGGGATAGGGAGGAATTATTCCCCAACATTTATGTTGAACAGGGTTCAGTAGGGAAGGTTACAGCCTGGGTAATAGGAACAATCCTATTACACTTTGCTGCACTGACTGGGGATCCAAATTGCCATTATACAGCTCTGTAATTCCAGCAAACTATTCTTATTAGGGTGCAAGTGCTGTTTGAAACTGGCATTAACAGGGTTTACTACAAAAAAAAATTGGATGTCTTATTTGCCCTTGTGCGGTGCAGTTAAATGTTCTAAAGTATATTTTGGCTTGTATTAGTGGGAAAAAAGGGCTTATTAGCCGTTGTGTGGTGAAGTGCTAAAATTACAGCCCTTGTAGTTGCAAAAGTAAAATATATTTGCTGTTCAGTGGTACAGTTATATGTTCTAAAGCCTTTTGTGGCTTGTATTAGTGGAAAAAGAAAAAATATATTTGCCGTTCAGCGGTGCAGTTATATGTTCTAAAGCCTTTTGTGGTGTGTATTAGTGGAAAAAGAAAAAATATATTTGCCGATCAGCGGAGCAGTTATGTGTTCTAAAAGCGTTTGTGGCGTGTTTTAGGGGAAAAAGATAAAATATATTTGCCGATTAGTGGTGTAGTTATATGTTCTAAAGCCGTTTGTGGTGTGTATAAGTGGAAAAAGAAAAAATATATTTGCTAGTGTTGATCAAGCTCCCAAGTGCTCGGGCCAAACACAGGTCGCTGCTGGGAATGATGTTGTCCGAGTAGTACGCCACTTTTACAGACTGACAATAAAACGCACAAAACCAAAGATAAAATCGATTTTAGAGGAAAAATTGTTAGGAAACATTCTTTCCTGTATATTTACTTGTATATAAAGTGCAAGTGATCCAAAAATTACAAGCAAAAGGCAATCCGATACAACCTTTATATCACATAAAGGAGGGCCTCATTCACATTGTGGTACAATGGTTCATGTAGTGGGACTCCTACACTCATAAAGCCTATGCACTAAGTGAAAGGGCTGCCAAAAATTAAGGAACCGGCAGTCCAATACACCCATTGTTACACATAAAGGAGGGCATCATAAACACCCTTGAAGAATTATGATTGGTGGTCTGTTGGTGACCCTCAAAATCATTTGGATCAAGGGCCTGCTGATCTGACCATCTAAAACATTAGGGGTGGGGTCCTGCTGCTGAGCTGACCATCTATAACATTATGGTTGAAGGCCTGCTGCTGAGCTGACCATTTAAACAATTATGGGAGAGTGCCTGCTGCTTAGCTGACCCTATAAAACATTATGGTTAAGGGCCTGCTGCTACGCTGACCATCAAAAAAATTATGGTTGAGGGCCTGCTGCTGAGCTGACCCTATAAAACATTATGGTTGAGGGACTGCTGTTGAGCTGACCCTCTAAAAGGTTGTAGGTGAGGGCCTGGAGATGAGCTGACCATCTAAAACATTACATGCAATTGCCTGCAGGTGATCTGACCCTGTAAACGATTGTAGGTGAGGGCCTGCAGATGAGCTGACCTTCTAAAACATTATATGCAAGGGCCTGCAGGTAAGCTGATCCTGTAAACAATTGTAGGTGAGGGCCTGCAGGTGAGCTGACCTTCTAAAACATTATTTGCGAGGGCCTGCAGGTGGGCTGACCCTGTAAAAGATTGTAGGTGAGGGTCTGCAGGTGAGCTGACCTTCTAAAACATTATATGCGAGGGCCTGCAGGTGAGATGACCCTGTAAAACATTATATGTGAGGGCCTGCAGGTAAGCTGACCCTGTAACAGATTGTAGGTGAGGGCCTGCTGGTGAGCTGTCCCTGTAAAACATTATATGCAAAGGCTTGCAGGTAAGCTGACCATCGAAAACATTTTGGACGAGAGCCTGCTGCCGCTTTGTTGAGTCTAAATAACTTCTGGCTGATCACACGTTGACGATCCATTTGGCTGTCTGCCCTATCAACTTTCGATGGTACTTTCTGTGCCTACCATGGTGACCACGGGTAACAGGGAATCAGGGTTTGATTCTGGAGAGGGAGACTGAGAAACGGCTACCACATCCAAGGAAGGCAGCAGGCGCGCCAATTACCCACTCCCGACTCGGGGAGTTAGTGACGATAAATAACAATACAGACTCTTAAGAGGTCCTGTTATTGGAATGAGTACCCTATTAAATCCTTTAACTGCGTTGGGCAGGGCACGTGTGATGTTACGGGGAAAAAATGTTGGTATAAGGCAGACATGGCACACCGGGGAAAATATTGGCACCTTCGACGGGGGATTGGCCAGCAGCACGTGACGTAACATAAGGGAAGAGGAGGCAGTGGTGTGAACCGCAGTTGGCATGGCCTGGGAGCAGGCACTGTGCCCTCACCTGTCCTTAACCTGCCTCTGTACTTTTCTGTTCCCTCAGCCAGAGAAGTATTGTATGCTGTGGGCTCAGCTCCCCTATACAGTGAGGTCGAGCTACTAGAAGACAGTCAGCAGCTACTGGCAAGCCAAAATGTGGAGGAGACATCCGCCGCTTCCTCCACTAGGCGGGCAAGTAGTGATGAGGAGAGTGTCGTGGGAGCTCCTGACGGTTGAGGAGGACATCAGTGACGTGCAGACAGTACCCGATGATGAAGCTGATCGCACTTGAGAGCCGGGTGATGAAGGGGCTTCATCATCATCGGGAGAAGATGGTGGCAGCTTGCACGTGAGCCAGCGGCGGAGCCAAAAAGTCACTAGCGTGGCCGGAAGTCAGCAGTGTGGCAGCAGTGGGAGTTCGGAAGCCAAACGTACTCGGGGTAGACCACCCACTTCGCAGGAGCCTAGCTGCCCGGGAAGTAGAAGTTCACGGATTCACAGAGGCAGCTGCGGTAGAAGTCAGTCAGTGCGGAGTTTTGGGGGTAAAATCACCTACTCGGCGGTGTGGCAGTTTTTTGTTAAGCCGCTGGAGCAGGTGAACATGGCCATATATAGAATCTGTGGGCGGAAGGTGAAGCGTAGCCAGGGTGCCAATGTTGGCACCACGGCCTTGCGTCAACATATACAGCGTCACCATAAAGTGGCCTGGGAGAACCGTGGCTCCAATGTGGTGGTCCAGCCTGCTGCAGCAACCGCTGCATCACCTAGTGGCAAGTACCCGTTTTCAGGCAGTCAAGGCTCCACCATCTTAGCCGAAGGGAGCTGTCTGTCCTTCCCATCATCTGCTGGTCCTGATGCTCCTGCTCCTCCTACTCCTCGTCAGTCATTCAGTCAGCAATCGTTCACCGAAGCGATTGCCAAGAGACAACAGTATGCGTGCACTTATCCAAGTTGCTGGTGCTGCAGTCCCTCACTTCCCAAGTGGTGGACTCTGCACCTTTCAGAGAACTGATGACTTGTGCCGAGCCGAGGTAGAGAGTCCCAAGCCATCATTTCTTTGCCAAAAAGGCACTACCAGCCCTGCACACACATGTAGAACAGAAGGTGGGCCAGTCATTGAGCCTGTCGGTGTCTGCCAAAGTGCACGGCAGCGCCAATGTGTGGAGCTGTAAAAACGGTCAGGTACAATACATGTTCTTTACGGCCCACTGGGTTAATATGGTTCCTGCACAGCCACACCAGCAACTTGGCTAGGTGATGCTGCCTCCGCCTCTACGTTGTCATGCCATTGTTCCTGCAACATTGTCTGCCTCTGCCTCCTCATCCTCCACCGTGTCCTCAGCCTCTACTGCAGGTACAATTCACAGTGCCCCTTTAGCATACAACATGTGCATACACGGCGGTGTCACGCTGTTCTGCACCTCGTTTCCCTGGGCAAACGGAGTCACACAGTGGAGGAACTGCTATGTGTCCTTCTTTAAGAAATCAAAACCAGTCTTTCTCCATGAAAACTGAAAATCGAAACCATGGTGATCGACAACGGGAAGAACATGGTGTCGGCGCTGTGTCAAGGAAGGCTGAGCCATGCGCCCTGCATGGCACATGTGTTCAATCTGGTTGTCAAGCAGTTCCTGAAGACTTCCACCCATCTGCAAGACATCCTAAAAATGGCCAGGAAACTTTGCATGCACTTCAGCCACTCGTACACCACAAAGCAGACACGCCTTGAGCTGCAGCGGCAGAATGGCATCCCCCAACATAGGTTGATATGCAACGTTTCCACCCGTTGGAATTCCACCCTCCATATGTTAGATTGACTATACGAACAGAGAAAAGCCATAAACGATTTTTTGATGATCCAAGCAGTCAAGAGTACTCTCCTGTGTAACTTTGATGTCAGTCAGTTGCAGCTAATGCGTGACACCTGCCATTTATTCAGGCCCTTTGAGAATGCCTCGTTATTTGTCAGTTGCCAGGACTATGCGATGAACAACGTCATTCGACTGCTTCATGTCCTAGAACAGATGCTGGTAAATGTGGCTGTCCAGGGGACTGGAGACGTGGCACCTACATCTCACAGCCTGTGGGGGCTGAACTGGAGGAGGAGGAGGACATTGGAGCACAAGCAATGTGTAGCAAAATGTGTGGCTTTTCTACACAGGTGACAGGAAAGGAGGAGCAGGACCAGCCAGAGGAGCTACAGGGCGATGAGGAAGATGAGGTAGAGGACCCAGACATACCGTGGCAGTATGCAGTGGAGATGGAGGCAGAGAGTCCCTCCGAGTCACTTCCACAAATGGCCCGATGCATGCTCACTTGCTTGCGTAGTGACAGCCGAATTGCCACCATTCTTGGTGCTAACATCGACCTGTAAGGCTGAGTTCATACTTGAGTTATTTGGTCAGTTTTGGCCCCATGACTGCCCAAATAATTGAAATGAGCAGTGATTCTAAGAGCGATGCATGTCATCTGCATGTCATACGGACTCACAGTATAATTTCACTACCAAAGCAGACTCCCGATGCGTGTAACTGCAAGGCACAGTGTTCTACACCACTATACAGGCTCTCTGCAGCCAGGAAATAGCCATCTTTTAGTGAAGTTAGTCGCAAATAAATTTGTATCGAACCAAAGTTTTTCCCAAAAATTCCACAAACCGGTAAATATAATTTTTTTAAAATCGCTCATCTCTAATTAGCACCCTGAGGATCCTAATGTCTGTCATTTTCTTCCATATGTGTATCAATAAATACTTACATCCAGTGGTGTACCTGCAGTAGAGGCAGACTACACGACTGCTTTAGGGTCTAGGGGGAGGTGTGGTCTCACAGAACTTGCTCTTCTCTTCCCCGCGTGAAAACATTGCATTTTCACACAGCTGCCACTAGGGAGAGCTCAATACAAGTAAATTATTACAGCTGCCATGGAAGTTGTACTAATTCCTATTTACTGAGCTCCCTCTAGTGGTGGCTTCAGACAGCAAGCTTTGTAATAGAAGAGAAGCTGTAGATTTATCATTTTTTACCAGTTTTCTGGTGTAAATCCATTGAAAAATATGTTGTTCACAATGAACGCCATATATTTGAAGTATATAAAAGCTGGATAAAATGGGTGAGACCAAAGGCAACTTTTTTATTACAATTTGTTTAATTCAAATTGTTTTGTGATTAAAAAGACGCCTAAATTTGTCAGAAATCTGGGGCATTGTGCATTGACTGGGAGTGACTGATGCACATGCACTAGGAAACTAGGTGCAGGGGGCCCATACTTAGATTTGCTATGGGGCTTCATGAGATGTGTGTATGCCCCCATGTGTATTATTTAGGGGGTCTGGTTTGGGGTCTATAAATAGGAGTCTGACCTGGAGTCTATATAAAGAAGGGTCTGTCCTTAGGGCTATATATCTATTTATGGGTCTGGTGTGTAGTCTGTACTTGCTTAAGGTAGCTGGTATGTGGCCTGTAGTCATTTTGGGGTGTGCATGGCAATATTAGCAGGCGGCGTCACTTTCACTCACTTATACAATTAGAATATATAAACCATTTAAACATATCTCATCCAAACACCACAGAAAAAATCCACACAAAAGTCCATATGCCGTGCAGATTGATATCTACAGTATGTCAATTTAAAGGGATTCTCCACTTTTGCTGTTTGATGACTTATCCTCAGGATAGGTCACCAATATCAGATCAGTAGTGACCCATCTGCCAGCTCCCCTACCAATCAGCTGTTTGAAAAGAAAGCATCAATGTGTTCATTTGTCTGTTTACCTGCTCACTGTCAACATTGCAGCGGAGAGCAGGTGTAATTACAGCTCTGCTGTCCCATTCATTTCAATGAGATGCCTTCCTCCTATTGATTTCAATTCACTTGAAACTGTGCTGCACTGCTAAATATGGATCTAGATAGATTGGAGGATTGGGCAGAGAGGTGGCAATGTTATGGCGGAAGTTTGTGCCCTGCTACTCTGCTCCCTGTAGGCATGGCCGCAGCTATGCTCACCCACCCCATCTCTCTTCGGCTTCAGTAGTTCAGGCCCACTAGCATTGCCCTCCTACCCATCAGACCTGGCCATCATTTATAATGGCTACTTTTATCGGGGGCAAGCATGAGGGGAAATAAAGTGGCCATTGCACTATTAGCACACACAAAACCCATCCTAATAGTCCTAATAATGGGATAGTGATGGATTACTTCAAAGGAATTACTCTTGCTGTCATAAATTATGATGTTATATCCAGATGATAAGATGTGTGATGTGTGTAGTAATGGAGAAAAGTGCAGGATGGTTAAGAAAAGGGAATGTGAATGATTCCAGTTGTGAGAGGACATCATCTTTAAGTCTACATAGCCTGCAGAGTGCCTATGTACAATTGGTTATCTACAACTACACAGTCATTGTGCACTTCCTACTTGACTCAAGACTTTGCAGAACTTTTTGAATTTACCAATTACTATTGGAGGTTTATTATTATTCTATATTGGCTTCCATTATAGCTCAAAATAAATAAAAAAAGGAAGAAAATCCTGAAGATTGGTCTCCAGAAGCCCTTAAAGGGACTGTTCGAGTGTTTTAAACTGATGACTTATCCTCAGCATAGGTCACAAGTATCTGATTGGTGGGTTTCTGACTCATGCACCCCTGCCAATCAGCTGTTTGAAGAGCCAGGCCAGTGACATCATATTCATCGGATCCGCAAAAAAACGGACGACGTTCCGTATGGCATCCGTTTTTTTGTGGATCCATTGTAACAATGCCTATCCTTGTCCGCAAAATGGACTAGAATAGAACATGTTCTATTTTAGTTTGCGGGGCTACGGAATGGACATATGGATGCGGATAGCACACGTGTGCCGTCGCCATTTTTTGCGTACCCATTGAAATAAATGGGTTCTCATCCAATCGGCAAAAAAATGGAACGGATGCGGAGACAAAATACCTTAGTGTGAATATAGCCTTACATCTTGCTGTTTCTTCCATTTATACAGGTAAAGTACAGTTGTGTTCAAAATTATTCAACCCCCACTGAAATTGAGTGTTTTGGCCAGTTTGACATTGATTTTGATCATTTCAGTCATCTTGTTTACAATGAAATCAAAGAGGCACTTGTAAGTCAGACAAATATAACATAACATTTATAATGAAATAACCACAAATGTCTTTTCTGTGCTCACATCATTATTAGTTTTATTCAACCCCCAAGTGACATTCAATCTTAGTACTTAGTACAACATCCTTTTCCAGTTATAACAGCTTTTAAACGTGAAGCATAGCTTGACACAAGTGTCTTGCAGCGATCTACGGGTATCTTCGCCCATTCTTCATGGGCAAAAGCCTCCAGTTCAGTCACATTCTTAGGCTTGCGCGCTGCAACTGCTTTCTTTAAGTCCCACCAGAGGTTCTCAATCAGATTTAAGTCTGGTGACTGCGATGGCCACTTCAAAATGTTTCAGCCTTTAATCTGCAACCATGCTCTAGTGGACTTGGAGGTATGCTTGGGATCATTGTCCTGTTGAAAGGTCCAACGCCTCCCAAGCCTCAGGTTTGTGACGGACTGCATCCCATTTTCATCCAATATCTCCTGGTACTGAAGAGAATTCATGGTACCTTGCACACGCTGAAGCTTCCCTGTACCTGTAGAAGCAAAACAGCCACAAAGCATGATTGACCCCCTGTCATGCTTCACAGTAGGCATGGTGTTCTTTTCTTCATAGGCCTTGTTCTTCCTCCTCCAAACATAGCATTGATCCATGGGTCCAAACAGTTCTAATGAGTCCACAGAACACTATCCCAAAACTTTTGTGGTTTGTCCACATGACTTTTGGCATACTGCAGTCGACTCTTCTTATTCTTTGGAGACAGCAAGGGGGTGCGCCTGGGAGTTCTGGCATGGAGGCCTTCATTACGCAGTGTGCGCCTTATTGTCTGAGCTGAAACTTCAGTACCCGCATCTGACAAATCTTTTTTCAGTTCCTCAGCGGTCACACGGGGCTTCACGTAACGCACAGCAGTCGAAGTCAGCATCTTCTTTCTGCCACGACCAGGTAGCGTTTCAACAGTGCCTTTTGTCTTGAATTTGCGAATGATGCTTCCTTTGGTGTCTCTTGGTATGTTTAACATCTTTGCAATCTTCTTATAGCCATTGCCCTTCCTGTGAAGAGAAATCACCTCTTCTCTTGTCTTCCTGGACCATTCTCTTGACTTCACCATGTTTGTAAACACACCAGTAAATGTCTAGAAGGAGCTGAGTATCACAGTCATTTTAAATCTGCCTAATTGGTGCTTATTATGCTTGATTGCTGCTCCTTGACATCCATAGGTGTTTTCAATACCTGATCGAAAACCCTTGAATGAACCTCTGTTCTTAGGAGTGGTAGTCTTTAAGGGGTTAAATAATTGTCTCAATGAAGAAATCACAAAAAAAACATTTAATACTGTATTACAAAAACAATTGATGTCATTTTAGTTGCATTTGGTTCTTTAAAAAGTCCTTGTAAGATTTCATTCTGAACACAATTACAAATGTACACTAAGTTCCCTAAAACCCTTTACAGCATTGGGGGTTGAATAATTTTGAACACAACTGTATGTTGGAATAATGCTTATTATTCTGTGTATTGCAGCAATTACATTATGTAATTGTGAAAAGTGAAATGGGCACTCAAACTATAAGGGGCTGTATTAAAAATAATATATTTATTAAAAATTAGAAACAGATAATTCCCATGAGTTCACCACTACAGTTCATCCGTCATAATTGTGGTAAATTGAACTTTACGCGACCTTGGCGTGCGGTCTGTGTTCAGCCATTATTATATGGTGAAGACACAGTAATTCAGACTGCTTGATCCCACTGTCTGTCTGCTGGTATTGGTCTGTTGGATTTTTCTATAGCCTTTTTATAACTCATGTGACTTTTCTATTAGCCTTGAATATTGTGGATGGATAATAGACATTTTATCATAAGGGGATGAACTTTCAATTTACCACAATTATGAAGGATGAACTGTAGTGGTGAACTCTTTGGAAATTACTTATCTTATAATGGCATTCAAGATTGTCTAATTTTTAACATAGTGTTTGTGTTTCAATAAATATATTATTTTTAATACATACAGCCCCTTATAGTTTGAGTGCCCGTTTCACTTTTCACATTCTCTTTGCTACTTGTGTTTTTTTGGGGGTAACCAATATACGTGAGCACCTCATTCCATTTACTATTAGGCGAGAGCCGCCTGTCATCCCATTTGTAAGATACTTTATGTGATTGCCTGTTTCCGGACACAGTGTTGTGTTGTTAATAAAGTACTGCTAAAAAGGAAAAGGCTGGAAGGGACAGTGACTTGCTGCACATGTACAGAGAGAGAGATGAGGGAGAAGAAAGCCAGGAGCAGATGTGCTAAGATTCTGATCTTACTGAAAGTTATATTCATATGTTGTGCTATTATTTCTGAATAAAACCCTGTTTTTCATTGTGCTATGCCTGATAGAGACCTGATTAATCCGCTACCAACAGGTTATGGGCCCAGAAGAATACAGCATACAGAAGGACAGCAGTAAGCAAAGAAAAGCAAAGCAGCTCAATGAGATTCACAGTGTCAGTTCTGACTAACCAGAACTACCAATCCTGGAAATTCAAAGTGAAGATGCTTCTAATAAGAGAAGGTATGTGGAAATATACACAAGAATGTAAACCAGAGCCATTACGGATTGGCTGGATAAGGATCAGAAAGCACAGAGCACCATCTCCCTCAGTATAGATGATGATCAGATTGTGCATGTATGTAAATATGAAACCGCAAAAGAGATGTGAGAGGAGCTACATAAAGTCCAGCAACAAGCTCTATTTAATGAGAAAACGATGCCAGTCTAAATTAAGCAAGGGCCAGAATATGCAGGACTACATAAGAAATACCTTAGAAATTGTAGAGCAACTGCAAAGTATTGGAGAAGCAGGCCCTGTGCATTCCGTTCCGCTTGGTTGTGTCCCCATCACAGACAGAAAAATGCTGCAAGCAGTGTTTTTTTGTCCGCAATGTGGTGCTGACACACAATGTAAGTCAATGGGGACGGATGCGTTTTCTCTGACACAATAGAAAACGGATCCGTCCCCTATTGACTTTCAATGGTGTTCAAGACGGATCCGTCATGGCTATAGAAGACATAATACAACCGGATCCGTTCATGACAGACATATGCGGTTGTATTATTGTAATGGAAGCATTTTTGCAGATCCATGACGGATCCGCAAAAAACGCTAATGTGAAACTAGCCTTAGTCTTGCAGGTAGACCTTTGCCTATAAGTATATTGCACCCCTTGCATCTGTTATGTCTATTAGGGTTGAGCGGACACCTGGAAGTTCGGGTTCGTCGGGTTTGCGGGAACTTCGCCGCAAAGTTCGGGTTTGGGACCCGAACTTGACGCCGAATCCCATTGAAGTCAATGGGGACCCAAACTTTGGGGGACTAAAAAGGATCTAAAAATGTCATGGAAATGGCTAGATGGCTGCAAAAGGAAGCAAAATGGGGATAAGAACAGGATGTGGATAGGGAAATGACGTAAAATAACATAAAATACATAAAAATTTTAAATAATAATCTTGAACTAGGAGGAGAAGGAGGTCCATATAGAGTAGGAGGATGAGGAGGAGGTGGAAGTGGCAGTGTAGGTGGAAGCGGTGGTGGAGGAGGTAGTCGCCAACACAGTTTTTATTTTATTTTTTACTTTTGGGTAGACCCCAAAACATTGGGAAATATAGAAAAGAAAACAAAGAGAAAGTGCGCTGGAGTATAACAAAGGCTGAGTGAGGCCGATATACATGTCTATTATGCACAAGGTACGGACAAGTCCTGTGGGATCTATGCTTGGTTCATTTTAATGAACGTGAGCTTGTCCACGTTGGCTGTGGACAGGCGGCTGCGCTTGTCTTGACCCTGCCGTGCTAAATACACGTTCAGACAATACACTGGCTGCAGGGCAAGCTCAGGCCATGTGCCCAATTTGAGACCCAGAAGTTGAATGGGGCAGACTCATCAGTCAGTACGTGTAGGCGTGTGCACACATACTGTTCCATCATGTTGCTGAAATGCTGCCTCCTTCTAAGACGTTCCATATCAGCTGGTGGTGCTTGTTCTTGTGGCGTGCTGACAAAGCTTTTCCACATTTCGGCCATGCTAACCCTGCCTTCTGAGGTGCTGGCAGTGCCCCAGCTACGTTGGTGACTTCTTCCTCCTCCTCTGTCTTCGCCTTGTGCTTCCACTTAGGGTCCGGTGTCAGGTGGGAATACCATCAGCAGCGTGTCTAACAGCATGCGCTTGTAGTCACGCATCTTCCGATCATGCTCCAGTGAGGGAATTAAGGACGGCACGTTGTCCTTGTAATGGAGATCCATCAGGGTGGCCACCCAGTAATCAGCACCGGTTAGAATGTGGGCAACGCGGCGGTCATTGCGCAGGCACTGCAGCATGTAGTCACTCATGTGTGCCAGGCTGCCCATAGGCAACGACAAGCTGTCCTCTGTGGGAGGTGTATCATCTGTGTCCTCCGTATCCCCCTAGCCACGCTGCAGTGATGGCCCTGAGCTGCTTTGGGTGCCACCCTGCTGTAAACACGGTTCCTCCTCATCCTCCAGAACTGTGCGCTGGCTGGACAATTGTGTACCTGGCCTATGTTGGTGCAGGAGCCCACCCTCCAAGCCACTTGTGAATGGCTGGCCTGATATCCGTGGAAATTATCCCTCTTCCTCCTGTGTTTGCGGGTGCCAGGAGCCACTGTCACTCCAGAGGTGGAGGAAGAGGCTGAGACTGCAGGAGGAGCCTGAGACCTTTCTTGGTTTTTGAGGTGTTTACTCCACTGCAGCTCGTGCTTTGCATTTAGATGCCTGGTCATGCAGGTTGTGCTCAGGTTTAGAACGTTTATGGCTCGCTTCAGGCTCTGATTTCACAGCGTGCAAACCACTCATGTCTTGTTGTCAGCACATTGTCTGAAGAACTGCCATGCCAGGGAACTCCTTGAAGCTAGCTTTGGTGTGCTCGGTCCCTGGGTGCGGTGGCCAGTAGCAGACGTACTGTCTAGGGGACGGCCGCTTGGCTTTTGCACCCTGCTCCCTCTTTTGCTGTACTGGTGGCTCTGTACTACCTCCACCTCTTCATCCAAACTGCACACGTCACTCGCATGACCTTCATTCCATGTGGGGTCTAGGACCTCATCATCCTCCACATCATCTTCCACCCACTCTTCACCCCTGCCCTCCTTGTCGCTCTGCACACTGCAGAAAAATGGTCACCTGTGTTTTGTCATCATCAGAGACGTGCTGCGGTGGTGTTCCCATGTCCACATCCTGAAACATAAGTGGTTGGGCGTCGGTGAACTCAATCTCTTCCACTTCTGGGGCAGGGCTATGTGGATGAACCACGGAAACCCTGCCAGCATAGTCATCAAAAAGCATAAGAGACTGCTGCATGACTGGGGGCTCAGACTGCTTGCCTAATTTGCAAGGGGGTGAGGTGAAAGACAGATGCCCATGGTCTGCAGGTGCCAACTCTGAGCTTTCAGTAGTGGACCGGGTGGGAGACAATGTGAATCTACTATTGCCTGTACGTATTCTGGCCTCACCATTTGAAAAGGGGAATTCGGGCTTACAAAATAATGCTGACCGTTCTGTCGCCTACGCGCACATGAGGAAGGTGTTTCATTTGTGCATGTAGCTGGCACAGATCGACTATGACCTCTCCCTGCATCAGGAGCTCCACCACCACCAGCAGCACCACGACCAGGGCCACGTCCCTTATTTGACGCTCTCCTCATTCTTTGCGTTCACCCACCAAACTAACAGACGGATTTACAAAATTTATTTCCAAGTCAGTTATGCAGTGCAGGGGTACTTTGAAAGAAAAAAGGGTATAGATCACCCAACAATCTAAATGCCGCCGAATTTACAGAATATATTTCCCTGTCGGGTATGCAGTTCAGGGGTACTTTGAAAGAAAAAAGGGGTACAGATCACCCAGCAATCTAAACGCCGTCGAATTTACAGAATATATTTCCCTGTCAGGTATGCAGTGCAGCAGGAACACACCCGCCATGCCACTTGTGAATGACTGGCTTGATAACCGTGGAAATGTTCACCCACAATATAAGAGCTGGATTTACTGATTTTCTTTCACTATCACAAATGCAGTGTAGGCAGCAAAGGTACTTTCTAGCAAAAAAAAAGGTGACTTTTTTCACCGACAATGTCACAGATGGATTTAATGTTTATGTTTCCCTATCATAAATGCAGCACAGGCCGCAAAGGTACTTTCTGGCAAAAATCAAAGATGATTTTTTTAACCCACAATGAAACAGATGGATTTACTGATTTTCTTTCACTATCAGAAATGCAGTGCAGGCAGCAAAGGTACTTTCTAGCAAAAAAAAAGGTGATTTTTTCAACCACAATGTCACAGATGGATTTAATGATTATATTTCACTATCATAAATGCAGCACAGGCCGCAAAGGTACCTTCTGGCAACAAAAAATAAAAAGATGATTTTTTTTTAACCCACAATGAAACAGATGGATTTACTGATTTTCTTTCACTGATTTTCTTCATCACAAATGCAGCAGAGTCTGCAAACACACTTTTAGCAAAAAAATTGAATTTGTCCCCCCAGAATCTAACAGATGGATTTACTGAATTGATTACACTGTCACATATGTAGCACAGGGGTACTTTACAGAAAAAAATGTGAGTATGTCACCCCCTGAGTCCCTGAACTCACAGACGGATTACCATTATTATTTCCCTACCCCTGGCACATAAACAGTGCAGGTACACCTGAAAAATGGGTATATATTGCCCACTGAACTACAAGAACAGGATTAAATTATTGTCCCTGGCACATATGCAGGTGTACGTGCACTGCACAAAATGGCCACCAACGCCCACCTAACAAACAGACGGATTAAAACTTATTTTTCTGTTTCACTGGCCTCGGGTTCAGGTCCGGGTACAAAAAGCCCTAAGGTCCGGTACGAACCCAAACTTTACAGTTCAGGTTCGCTCAACACTAATGTCTATGTCTGCTGTTATGCTTTTGCAGCCTGAAGATTATCAGTTCTTGTTCTGATTTATCTTTTGGTTTATTTGTAGATGGTGAGACTAAAATTTGCCAACCGTTTAGAAATTTTCAGACAGTCCGTAAAAATAGGAAACTTTTTTCTTGTGTCTGTGATTTTTTTTTAGGCTGGAGGTACCTGAATAGATTATTTTTATGGTAATTATTATCATTTTACAGCTCACAATAAATGAGTTCTTATCAGTATAATGAGCTATAGACATGCATTACTTAAACTCTTTTGGGATAAGTTGTCCAGCTCTGGCAACCCTGGTGAGACTTCCCAGCAGAACATCTGTAGAAGACACATACGTCTATCCTAGGTTGTGCAGTTGTGTCATGAACCATCTCCAGTATCTTGGCCATAGATGGATGTAAGTTTTGTAACCTCTGATTTAACTTATGAAGTAGAAAATCTAGAGATGGAGTCTATGCATTATGTGCACACCAACCAGTCCTTTAGCCATTTATCGCCATTACTATTGAGTAGTGTTGAGCGCGAATATTCGAAAAGCGAATTTTTTTAGCGAATATCGGCACTTCGCTAATTCGCGAATATTTCGAATATAGCGCTATAAATTCGCTATTTCGAATATTCGTTTTTTTTTTTTTTTTTTTTTTAGTTATATTTTTTTCTTTCCCACTTCCCAAAAGTAGTTCTTACCTGTCATGAGGATTCCTGGCTTCCTGGCTGCTCCAGTCAGTGCCCGTTGCCGCTTCTGCCGACTTCCGTGCTCATGGAGCGTCCCCTTCCATGGGAAAATCTCTATATACTAAAATGTACTGTCGGATTTGAGGAATTACGTTGAAATCGCAATGCGATTAATTCAAGTTATATTAATCGCATTGCGATTTCAACTTAGAGATGGGTTTATAATGGGTCAGCTTGCTAGAATTAACGAGTTAACGAATATGGAATATAGCAGCAGTGCTAAGTTGAAATCGCAATGCGATTAATTTAACTTAAAGTATTCGCATTGCGATTTCAACTTAGCACTGCTAGTGCATAGCTATATATTCCATAATGGAATATATAGCTATGCACTAGCAGTGCTAAGTTGAAATCGCAATGCGAATACTTTAAGTTAAATTAATCGCATTGCGATTTCAACTTAGCACTGCTGCTATATTCCATATTCGTTAACTTCGTTAATTCTAGCAAGCTGACCCATTATAAACCCATCTCTAAGTTGAAATCGCAATGCGATTAATATAACTTGAATTAATCGCATTGCGATTTCAACGTAATTCCTCAAATCCGACAGTACATTTTAGTATATGGAGACGTTCCCATGGTGATGGGGACGCTCCATGAGCACAGAAGTTATGGTTGGCTTGGTAGAATTAGCGAGGATGACGAATATGACGAATGTATTCGTCATATTCCTCAAAACGAAGATAACGAAGTATTCTACATCTTCGCTTTAGCTACCTATTCGTCAACTTCGCTAATTCGAGCAATCATCATCATTCATCAAATAGGAAGGTTGACTTACCAGAGAGCTGTAGTTAAATTCGCTATGCGATTTTTTTTTTTAATACAATAATTATATTACTTGATATGATAATATTATTATAAGTATTCTATTTATTAAAAAAAAAAAATCGCATAGCTAATTTAACACAGCTGTCTCTATAGTCAACCTTCCTATTTGATTGCTAGAATTAGCGAGGTTGACGAATATGACGAATGTATTCGTCATATTCCTCAAAACGAAGATAACGAAGTATTCTACATCTTCGTTTTAGCAACCTATTCGTCAACTTCGCTAATTCTAGCAATCAAATAGGAAGGTTGACTATAGAGACAGCTGTGTTGAAGATTCGCTATGCGATTTTTTTTTTAATACAATAATTATATTACTTGATATGATAATATTATTATAAGTATTCTATTTATTAAAAAAAAAAAAATCGCATAGCGAATTTAACACAGCTGTCTCATTAGTCAACCTTCCTATTTGATTGCTAGAATTAGCGAAGTTGACGAATAGGTTGCTAAAACGAAGATGTAGAATACTTCGTTATCTTCGTTTTGAGGAATATGACGAATACATTCGTCATATTCGTCATCCTCGCTAATTCTAGATATGAAACCAATAGGAAAGTAGCCTTAAGTACAAATCGCAATATGCGATTATTTAAATCGCATTTTAATCGCGATAACTAGAAAAAATGACGAATATTCGATTTCGACGAATATGAAACGAATATTCATTCGAATATTCGCGAATTTCGTCGAAATCGAATATGGCACCTGCCGCTCATCACTACTATTGAGCATATGCTATAGCGATTTTTAAAACTTTGGTCGTTTATAGCGCTTCATATAGCTTTTAGACAGATTGCTAAAAGTTAAATCTTAGATATTACTTATTATTTAGATATCTGGGGCAAGTCTTAGGTAATCTGCCTGGAGTGAGGGAGCCTGCTTAGTTGTCCATGCTCTGACTCCATATATGTCATGGGAGTCCCTGCTATATATTGATATATGGAGTCAGTGCTTCTGAGAGTCCCTGCTATAACTCTTTATATGGCTGTGTGGCTGATATATATGAAAACATAATATATGGGAAACTACTACTGAAGTTTTAGCCATAATATATCTGCAGCAATTCACTGAGTGCTATAGCTCAGTGAGTAAAGTTTTACCTTTAATGTAGATGGTTGTGGGTTTGAATCCTGGCAGAAACAATTCAAATATAGAGGCTAAATAAAAGTTAAATACACAGGCTGTCCACAACAGTGAAAAGTTTCATTTTATTGAAAAAAAAGGAGCAAAGCGTAAAATATGATCTAATAACATGTGTGTTAAGATATGCCCCAAACAACACCAACATTTTTAACATGTAAACTTGGCCAGTATTTTTTGTTGGGAAAGGTGGCAACCCTAACAGCACTCACTGTAGCAAGCCAGCCTCAGTCAGCGCTCAAAATGCCAGGACGCTAGCGTCAGGACTTCCTTTGAGGAGCCCAAACCTGTTGACACCTCCTCCTTCTAGAATGGAGGAGGTTTGTGATGTCACTGGATCCCTGCTCCTTAACCCTTTCCTGACATGACCATTTTCCATTTTTACATTTTCGTTTTTCGCTCCCTGCCTTTCCAGAACCATAACTTTTTTATTTTTCAGTTTTTTTGAGGGGGAAAAGTTGTACTTTCTAATGCCACTATTTAATTTTAGTTAGTTTTACGGGGTTTTTTAATGGCGTTCGCTATGCAGTAAAACTGACTTGTGCTCTTCATTGTCCAGGTCAGTATGAATCTGGCGATGCCAAATATGTATAGTTTTTCTTACGTTTTAATACTGGAAAAAATGTTTTTTTTTTAATCACCATATTCTGACCCTCATAACTTTTTTATAGTTATGTCTACAGAGATGTATAGTTTTTGACAATACCATTTTGGCATGTGTGTGACTTTTTGATCATTTTTTATTACATTTTTTTTTGGGGGGGGGGTAAAGTAATGAAAAAACAGCAAAGCGGCCATTCTTATTTTTTTCCAGTTACGCCATCCACAGTATAACCATTCACCAGCTAACTTTTTTTTATATTTTAATAGTATGTGCGTTTTTACACGCGGCAATTCCTATGTTGTAATATTTTTTTTTTATTGTTTCTTCATTTTTATTTTAGGGAAAGGGAGGTGATTTGAATTAAGGGTTTTTAAAGAAAGATTGAGTCCAGACCTTGTATGTAGTTGAACAGCAGCTTTACTTGAATAAATGTTCATTAGAAACAGTCTTCAAGCTTCCTCTTGGTCCCAGCAGACGTTAGCATTAAACTGGCAGGCAAACTCAACTGTGCTCTATCTTTCTCTCACTCTACTGTACTGACAAGCTGACTTGGTAACTTGGCTTCTTCTTTATGCTGCACTTCCCTTTTTAGTCAGACTTATTTTCAGCCAAGGAATAGGTTAGAATCCTGGCAGCTCCAACATGGAGTCTCAACCAGCACAAACCAGAACTGCCCCACCTCCTTCTGGTAGCAAGCAATACTGGCCCACTTCTGCCCAAAGGGGGGGAGAATGGAATGGTGAGTTCCATTCTGTCTAAGATAACTCTGCCAGAAACACTGCCACCTGCTGGTGAACCAGGCATATTACATGACCATAACGGTTGCATAAAGATATTAGGAATGGAAATTCTGGAGGACCTGGACAAAAATACATAAAATGATGTTTTGTTAGCCAATTCGAGATAGTAGCAGGGTGAAGAAGTGGTAACACCACTCGGGGGTGTTACATATAGCTTTATGGGGTGTACATTTGTGAGGGAGGGGTGACATTTGGTGTATTCTGGGGCCATGAGGGTGCAGATCTGTGTGAGGGGCTTTATGGGGTATAAATCTGGTCTGGAATCGACGGAATGTGACTGTGTTGTTAGTACATTATAACAAGATTTGGGGCTACATTTTGTCTCAAACGGGCCCTGAGCTCTGGTAACAAACGTACGGCCAACTAGCTCAGCTGTAATTTGGAAAAGCTGTGTCTTTACCGGCTACTGATCTTCTGGTAAACCATCTTTCTTTCAGCTGACGCTAATATCTTCTTCCCCTGGATCTCAGAAGAAAAACCAACATTCATTATTTTTCCATTTGCCGAGCAGGGTCTAGTTTCCACTACTCTGAGAGAAAGAACTTTGGGTGTTTCCTCCACTTCAGATCTACTGCTTAATGAAGGTTTTTAAACTTTTTATCATATTCATCTCAACAGGCTCTGGTTCATAACTTAGAAATTAATAAAGGGATCATTCCAGAATTAAGAGTCTTGATTAACACTTTGCATCTGAAGAACTGCTACAAGTAGGATCTACTGAGGAAGGGCATCATCTGCCTGTAGAGTAAAACCCCTTGGTAAAAAAAAAAAAAAGCCCAAATTATTCTTCAAGTATCTTGCAGTGCAGCCTCCTGGCCAAACAAATATCCCATGCATAGCACTGCAGGCTATCCATAATGGCTTCTAAGGAACCCTGCGTTGCTTTTTATATCCAGCTCTGTGTTGCCTGAGGATGAAGAGAAAAGAGAAAATTTGTCTTACCTGTAATTTTGCTTTCCTCAAGTCCGACAGCAGCAGATATATACTCTCTCAAAAATCTTTGCAGTTATTCATCTATTTTTATTACACATGTGTGAGCTGTGAGAGGAATTCAAATAGCTTGGCAATTAAACATGCTAATCATTAATTTATTATTCTAGGTAGGCTGGTCTTATGGTGGAGTCCTGGGGAAAAAATATTCCACTCTGTGCTGCATTAAAGAAAAGCAAAATGTCAGGTAAGACTAATTTTCTCTATTTTTTTTTTTTTTTACAGGCAGAGCTGTGTATTACACCGTTTTTGTAGGCTGATTTGTAGATTTCATTGGTGCCATTACTATTTATTGCATTCATTTGGAGATGCAATGAATATCATGACGGATAAATATTATAAGCATCTTATGGTATGGCTTATTATGGAAACAGTTACACCGTTTACAGTATGTTCATTGGGGGTAATTTACAAACAGATATACACCACTTTTGGTGTATATTTGTCGCAGATTGCAGCAAAAATGTTATTTGCGCCACAATCTGCGACTTTTTCCCCTTTTCTGACGCTCACACCAGGTTTAAAAAAGGGGGAGTGGTGTGGGCAGGGAAAAGGGCGAGTTAGCAGGCCCCTCTCATTTATATTTTTCTATGCCTGTTTCTATGCCTATTGCCTCCATTAAAAATTCTACTTGGCAATACAATACTTAGGCTACATGCACACGAACGTTGGTGTTTTGCGGTCTGCAAACCGCGGATCCGCAAAACACGGAAGCTGCTCCACGTTCCGTTCCGCAATTTGTGGAACGGAACACGGCCCATTATAGAAATGCCTATTCTTGTCCGCAAAACGGACAAGAATAGGACATGCTCTATTTTTTTTGCGGGGGCACGGAACGGAGTGCTGTCCGCATCTTTTGCGGCCCCATTGAAGTGAATGGGTCCGCAGCCGAGCCGCAAAATATGCGGCTAGGACGCGGACCAGAACAACGACCGTGTGCATGAGACCTTACCAACATGCCTCTTTAAAAGCAAAGTTGAATATATCCACTTATTTTATGGTCCTACTCAGAGGACAATCTCTTGAAGGTTAGAACTATTGGCAGCTAATCAATGTCAAAGTATACAGGGCCGGCTCCAGGTTCATGTGGGCCCTTGGGCGATAAATCCAAGTGGGCCCCCTTGAAGCATTTTTTTACATTTACATTTCCCCCTGTGGCTCCCACATGGTATAATGACCCCCACTGGCCCCTATACAGTATAATGACCACTAGTGGCTCTTCACACAGTATAACGACCCCCCTCCCCCCAATGCCCCCACACAGATGACCCCACAGTGGCCCTCTATTCAGAATAATGACTCCCAGTCGCCCCCCATTCAGAACAGTGACCCCCACACTGGGGGTTTTACTGTATGGAGGGGCACTGGGGGTCATTATACTGTATGGTGGTCACTAGGGGTCATTATATTGAATGGGGGCTATAGTGGTCATCATACTGAATGGAGGGTCATTGGGGATCATTATACTAAATGGGGGGGCAGAGGGGGTCATTATACTGTGTATACAAATGTGTAGCACTCCATGTTTTTGTATCCTGAAGAGTCCAGTAAAAAAAAATGCATACGTTAACATATATGTTTTTTTACAATGGAACTGTATGGTGAACGGACACCACTGTACGGCATCAGTCTGAGGCATCTGTTAATGTATACATTTTTGGTATACATTAAACAGATGGCAAAAATGTGATGTGAACCCAGCCTTAGTGTCAGAATAAGCACCAGTACACAGCGGAGCAACGTGGCAGAGAGGGGAGGCCGCCATGTACTGACGCTACCTAGTCCTAGTGGTCAGGGGTGAGAACTGTGTTTCCCCAGGATCCTTTATCTATTGGGAATTACAGGGCACAGTATGATACACTAGAATCTATATACTATAAAGATATTAGTCCTACCCCCGAATAATAATACAATTAGGGTGTCATTTATTAAATAGAAATACATCCATATTAGGTGTATTTCTGACACAGATTATGGCACAAAGGTCCTTAGCACTGCAATCTGCAACTTTTCCCCACTCGTGCCAGGTCTAAAAAAGGTGGCGTGGGCAGGGAAGGGGATACAGTTATTGCCATACAGTGACCGGATAACACCGCCATACAGTGACAGGAAAAAAGGGTATAAGAAGGCACAGTACAGCGAATGACTAGGGGCACTATACAGGGTGTGGTAAGAGGGCACAATGAAGGGTGTAAGGGGGCACAGTATGGTGTGGGGGGCACAGTCACATGATCCTGTGACGTTAGAAGGTGAATGTGGTTCAGACGCCACCATAATGGAAGGCAGAGGAGTAAGACAGGGGCCCTGGATGGACAGGAGGGGTGGACACAGCAAGTAGGTGGAAGGGGCTCTGAGGGGGATTCATACAAGAAGTAGCGGCAGGAGGTCTTTGCAGAGCAGCAATAGGAGATAGGAGGGTGGAACAGGAGCTCTGGATACATGAGGGAGGAAAGGAGACAGCAGGGGCTCCATGTGGATGAGATAGAACAGGATATGAAGGGGGGGCAGGTGTCATGGAGGCAGACTGCTTAATGAGGCAGTAAAATACCTAAATAGCATGAAGCTGCTGGTCTACAGCATCCAGCAGCAGCTGGGAGAGTTCCCTGACCCCCAGCCCCCTCATGTCCCACAGAGAAGAGACAGTCACAGTGCAGACTCAGACTGTGTTCATACTTCTGCTCCAGCCCTACAGTCTCTCTCCACAGGCAGCACGTCTTGTGTAGAGGGGGCGTGTCTGAAGCTCTGCAGCAGCCGGCCTCAAGTGACTATCAGAGGTCCCACCAGAGGGGTACTGCGTAAGTGAAATGACAACAGTGTCACTGATGGAAGTGCTCATAGCAGCTCAGTGGGCCCCACAGGGGCCCCGGCACTTGCCAGTGTATGCCAGGTGCTGAAGCCGGCCCTGAAGTTATAGCATGACTTGTATCTCAGGTTATCAAGATCAATGGATCAATGCACATGGCCACAACCCTTAACTTCTAAAATTTCAACCCCATAATTTTCCTAAATGCATTTTTAAATTCCTTATTCCTTAATGTGTATATTATTGGATTTAGGGTAGGTGTAATAACAGCATAAAACACAGGAAACAGCTTTCCTTCTTCCGATGAATACTTAGATGTAGGCTTAAGATAGGCAGAAAAAGATGTCCCGAAGAATAATGTTACAACAGTAAGATGGGATGTACAGGTAGAGAAGGCCTTCTTCCGACCTTCTGTAGATTTAATTTCCAAAATTGTAGAGATAATGTGGATGTAGGATATTATGGTTGAAAGAAATGAGCCAAAACCATAAGCTCCTCCAACCGTGAAAAGAACAACCTGACTGGGAAATGTATTGCCACAAGCCACCTTCAGCAATGGTGGGATGTCACAGAAGAACTGGTTTATCATGTTGGAGGAGCAGAAGGGTAGTTGGAATGTACAGACAGTGTGGATCATAGAATTAAGGAAGCCACTGCTCCAGGAACCACCAACTAGTGCTTTACAGGTTGTACTGTTCATGATCAGGACATATTGTAATGGATTACAAATAGCAACATATCGGTCGTAAGCCATTACTGCAAGTAATGTGCACTCTATGCTGCCGAGTGCAATGAAAAAAAACACTTGGGACACGCAGGCATTAAATGTGATGGAGGTGGTCCCCATTATGAAGTTAAGAAGCATTTTTGGAATGGTGACAGATGTGTAAAAAATCTCAAGAACAGATAAATTCCATAGAAAAAAATACATTGGAGTGTGAAGAGCTTTAGAGGCTGAAGTTACAAGAATGATGAGGAAATTTCCACTAAGTGTTAACATGTAAAACATAAGAAATATATAAAATAATGTTATTTGCACAGGGACGAGAGATGGAAACCCAAGAAGAATAAATTCAGTCACTGAGCTGTTATTAACCATCATTCACCTTAAGCAAGGGGGAAAAAACAGCAATGAATAACAGGAATGTAATTACTATAAATATTTTGCAGTATTTTATCTTACAATATATATTGTATATACTGTAAATGTCAAGTTCATATGGCATTAGGTCTCATGCACACAGAAGCGATGAGAATTGGCCTGTAATTTACCCATTATTATAAGGCCCTGCAGATGGAGATTTTTCCTCATAGGCTTCATGTGCATCAGTGAGAATAAAATTGTGGCATGCTCCGCATGATGCCGAATTACAAAAGAAAATGTGCTGACTTATGACAGCACAGTCAATGCCTGTGAATATATTAAAGGCTATGTCCATCGTAGCACCTATAGGATTAGAGGATTTGTTTGTTGTCCGTTGCCTTGTAGACACATTGGCCTGCATAAGAGAAGTAGGACCCAAACAAAAAGAATATTTTATTTAAAACATATTCCTTTAATATTATGATTTAATTCAACATCACACATGCAGACAGTGGAGAGATTTATGAAAACTGGTACAAAATATAGGCAACCAATCCTATTGACCCTTTCATTTTCCAAAGGAGCACTGAAAAACGATATGTGGAATCTGATTTTTTTTTTGCTGTGGGCAGCTAAGCCAGTTTCCTTTAAACCAGTTTTGATCTCCCAAATTATTCATCATGAATCGCATCCCATTGTATGTAGCGGGCAGAATGATGAGGAATGCTGATTGCGACACCCCCCCCCATCATTGAACCCCTCGGATTCTGCATTCAACGCTGATCACGACAGTAATATTAAGGCCTTTCAGAGGTTAAAAACAAAAAAATACATACTCACCTCATCTTTTTGCTGCCCATCGCAGCCATCTTGATTGAAGAAACACGCCAAATCATGCTGGCTGGGGGGGGGGGGTGATGTCATCACTGATGAACTTTTGTTTAGTATTTGCAGTTTTTAAAATCGTGACTTGTATGAGCTTGGCAATTCCAGTGGTTGTAAGAGTGGAGCTCCAGTGTTTTTAGAGGCTGATGTTATAGGTGAATTGGCAGGCTTAAAGGGCTTCTGTCACCCCCCTTAACCCATTTTTCACTAGCTGACATTAGCTATTTGCTAATGTCAGCTGAGTTGAAATATATATTTTTTACCTTATCTGAAGCTGGCAATTCTGTTAAAAAGGCACTTTTATAATATTCAAATCATCTTCGCTACCAGCAAGTTAGCGTGTACTTGCTGGTAGCCGCATCTAGATAGTTATGCACGCCTCTTCCTCGCTTGATAGACAGGGCCAGCGCTTTCTTCCTCGCACTGGCCCTGTCTGAAGATGAATCGCGCTGTGCCGTATCGCTCAGTAGTCGGCGCAGGCGCTGAGTGAAGGACGCGAGCTTGCCGCTCTGTCCCAGTGCGCCTGCGCCGATGCGCCACCGCTACACCCGGAAGGGAAGCGGGTGTAGCGGTGACGTAATCGGCGCAGGCGCACTGAGGACGGAGCGGCAAAGCTCGCGCCTCACTCAGAGCGCCTGCGCCGACTACTGAGCGGTACGGCGCAGGCGCGGGATTTCATCTTCAGACAGGGCCAGTGCGAGGAGGAGAAAGCGCTGGCCCTGTCTATCAAACGAGGAAGGGGGCGTGCATAACTAATCCAGATGCGGCGGCTACCAGCAAGTACACGCCCAACTTGCTGGTAGCGAAGATGATTTGAATATTATAAAAGTGCCTTTTTAACAGAATTGCCAGCTTCAGATAAGGTAAAAAATATATATTTCAACTCAGCTGACATTAGCAAATAGCTAATGTCAGCTAGTGAAAAATGGGTTAAGGGGGGTGACAGAAGCCCTTTAAAGTCAAACAAGGCAATGGGTTCAGACGGCATCCACCTCAGAGTCCTTAAAGAACTCCAGTGTGTGATTGCTGCTCCCCTAACAGATTTGTATAACCAGTCCCTCTTAACAGGTGAAGATTAAGAACGGCCAGTGTAGTACCCCACCACAAGAAGGGTAGCAGAGGGGAAGCTTTAAACTACAGACCAGGCAGCTTCACAATGCGTGCACAGTTTGGGTAGGAAGCTGGAAAAGCAAGTAGGCTGTATAGCTAGATGTATAACCATTAGGATGACATAGAGTGTGATCCCAGTGTATAGAATGCTAGTTAGACAACATCTGGACTGTGTCCAGTTCTGCAGATCCCACCTACAAAAAGACAGATAAAATGGAACAGGTGCAGAGATGGGCTAAAAAAATGGTGGAGGTTTAAAATAGGTTCAGGAGGGAATCTAAGAAGCTAAACACATGAACAAGGTGACACATTCTGAAATTGGCCGGGAGTAAGATCAGAAGCAATGTCTGGGAACGTGAAGTGAATTTAAACATGCCTGTGATAAACACACGTCTATCCTAAGAGAAAAAGAAACATAATAATATAAGGGCAGACTAGATGTACGAGAGGGTCTTTTTCTCCCATCCTCTATGTTTCTATGACAGTTGAAATTCATACATTCCAAGATCCAATAGTTCTTAGATCCAATAGTGCCCTCATATCTGAGAAATGCTCATGTATCCCAAAACACTTGATAATTGTTATTTGCAAAGTAAGACGCAAAATCCTTTCAAAGAACATAAGTGATGGTCAACCAGAAATAAAAATTACAAAAGCATCTGAACTGTTTTAAAAAATAGTTTAAGGGTTCATTTACATTGCAATCAAAGCATAATACATACAACTTGTATCCACTTGTAACAGTAGGGTTTGAAGCTAAAATGTAGAACAGCATCCAGACCTTTTGGGCTCCCCCGTCCTTCTGAGCCAGGCTCTGTGCGATTGGAAATTTTTTATAGTCTAACAGGTCACAGAGACCTAAATAACAATACATATCACATCACTTTCCCTTATGGGAAATCAATGTAATTTATGGAATTAAAGGTTCCTCTAAATAACAAATCAAGACAAATAACTAAAGAAAGTTGAAGATATTTTAAGAGGAAGCTTTATTGTATTATTTTAATGTCACTATCACTTAAAAATTAAATAAAAAAAAATATTTCTTATATTTGAAAAAAAACTATTCTCTAGAATTGTATCAGTTATTAAATTTAAAAAAAATTTACATTTATTTTTATAGCTATATATATATATTTATTTTTTATTTTTTTTACAAATAAATGAAGTTCCTTTAATCCAAGAACATGGAAAGGACAACACACGAAACCTCTACTTTATTCAGTAGAGTCCCGGGAGCCACCAGTGTGCCTACAGGAGGATAAATATAGACAGAGAGCCCTCTTCCCTTTCGTATTACTTGATTACGGCCTGGCACATCATTGTGAGAATATGTCTCCAGCACCTCATAAACCTGGAAACAGCTTGGTGACTCAAACACTGCCTTTAAGCGGGCCTTGAAGACGGCATGGATAATGTTACAACAGTCTTGTATTCCCACAAGAGAAAAAAGCTTCTGGACGACATACCTCTTGTCCATGACAAATTGGAGAACATGAAAAACAGAGCAGGCAGAGATAACTTACGTATTTGAGGCCTACCCAAGTCTTTTAAGGACCTTCAATTAACGGTTACAACCCTCTTCCAAGAACTCAAACATTATGTTAGAACGCCTAGAGATAGACAGGGTACATAGAGATGCTCAGCGCTGCATGCCAGTCTCTGGCTCTGACCTTCCAAGGCCATACCTACCAATTATCCCTGACCTGGTCCCTTCTACAGGGTGGCCCACGAAAAAGTAGCCATGTTCCAGCGATAGTATGACAAGATGAACGAGCAAGTTTATTATTTTTTTTTTTAATTACCCACAAGTCACAAAAGATCTCAAAAGTGGTCCCCGTTCACGTCTATGTATCTTTGGGCAGGTCGGACTATATTGGCTGATACTTCTTGCAGCTCTTCAACAGTGATGCAGTAGAAAGAAGAAAAAAATTCCTGCTTTTTCAAAAAAGATGGGGCAATATGCCACACCTCACTGAACTCACTGGCACGGGTTAATAAGCTGTTTATGGAGGAGTGAACTGTGAGCAAGAGTTACTGCCGCCACATTCCCCAAACTGGTGCACGTGCAATTTTTATCTGTGGGGAAATTTAAAACAGAAAGTGTCCCGCAACAATCCACATCCCCTGGATGAACTTAAGGAAAACATCACAAACGATATCCGCAAAATAGAAAGTAATTGAGGTAGGGCACACACCTATATCTAGATCACATGCATCAACCGCGTGATTTAAAATACAATAAATTTATTAAAAATAAAAACAATTCATACAGTGCAAAGTGAGCGTGATTGGTCAAAGACGATGTCTAGAGACATATAAAATAATAATAAAAAGAGTACAGTTGGATAGTCCAATAAACTGGTTTGCAGATATATAACATTGGCCAATGATATAATGTGTATTGTTCACTTGATGCTAGTATCAGCAGTTCAAACAACCTGAAATATTCCGAGTTAGTAGATCGGTATCCAAGTCCAGAGCACAATCAGACAGACTGGCCATATTACACAACGGATGTCGAATGGGAAAACGAATGTAAGAAAACAGCGGCGCCCCGCTCTATCTTTACAGCGGCGTCCCACTGTTACAAAGGCGATCGCTTTAAGCAGACTGAGTGATGAACGGTCTTACCATAATCTGATGCGATGTACCTCACCTCTCACCTTCCGGCTTGCAACCAGGTATTGGGTGGCAAGCATGTGCTAGTCCATGTCAGGCGCTGAGCACGAGGTCGAGGGTGTCTGTCGGTATCCTTCTGTGCGCAATGCCATGCACGCGGTATGGATTAGCGCAGTGGCGGTACCGAGAACGCTATCTTGAGATCTCAAATCTGCATGCTTCAAAGTGGAGGATCCAGAATATGGGGTCAGTTTCACCAGATGCGCTCGGGCTTCGTTGTCTCACCCCTTCCTCAGACCTGAGACAACGAAACCCCGAAACGCGTCTGGTGAAACTGACCCCCATATTCTGGATCCTCCACTTTGAAGCATGCAGATTAGAGATCTCAAAGATAGCGACCTCGGTACCCGCCACTGCGCTAATCCCATACCGCGTGCAACACGGCATTAAGCACAGAAGGATACCGACAAGACACCCTCGGCCCTCGTGCTCGAAAACGCCGACGTGGACATAGCACATGCGGACATACCCCCGATACCTGCGTTCGCAAGCCGGAAGGTGGGAGGTGAGGTACAATCGCATCAGATTACGGTAAGACCGTTCATCACTCAGTCTGCTTAAAAGCGATTGCCTTTGTAACAGTGGGACGCCGCTGTTAAAGATAGAGCGGGACACCGCTCGTTTTTTCTTACATTCGTTTTCCCATTACGGACATCCGTTTGGTGTAATATGGCCAGTCTGTATTGATTGTGCTCTGGACTTGGATCCCGACCTACTAACTTTCGGAATATTTCTAAGGTTGTTTTGAACTGCTTGATACCCTAGCATTAAAGAGTGAACAATACACATTTATATCATTGGCCAATGTTATTATATCTCTGCAAAAAACCGAGGATTTAATATTGGACTATCCAACTGTACTCTTTTTATTATTATTTTATATGTCTCTAGACATCGTCTTTGACCAATCACGCTCACTTTGCACTTTATGAATTGTTTTTATTTTTAATAAATTTATTGTATTTTAAATCACGCGGTTGATGCATGTGATCTAGATATAGGTGTGTGCCCTACCTCAATTACTTTCTATTTTTATTTTTGTCGATTGGGCACATCGATTGGTATAGGAGCACCACTCCATAGCCCTTGATTCCCTAGTGCGACATTATACAATACTTCAGATATCCGCAAAATAGTGTTGAGCGAACCCGAACTGTAAAGTTCGGGTCCGTACCAAACTTTACAATTTTTGGTAACCGGACCTGAACTTTGCCGGAAAAATTTGGGTTTGAGTTTGGTGTTCGGGCATTTAACCCCTTAAGGACCGGGCTCATTTTCACCTTTAGGACCAGGCCATTTTTTGCTAATCTCACCAGTGTCAGTTTATGGGTGAATAACTTTAAAACGCTTTTACTTATCCAGGCCATTCTGAGATTGTTTTCTCGTAACATATTGTACTTTATGACACCGGTAAAAGGGAGTTAAAAAAAAAATCTTTTTTATTTATTAAAAAAAAATACCAAATTTAGCAAAAATTTTGAACAATTTGCAAATTTCCAAGTTTCAATTTCTCTACTTCTATAATACATAGTATTACCTCCAAAAATAGTTATTACTTTACATTCCCCATATGTCTACTTCATGTTTGGATTATTTTGGGAATGCCATTTTATTTTTTGGGAACGTTACAAGGCTTAGAAGCTTAGAAGCAAATCTTGAAATGTTTCAGACATTTTCCAAAACCCACTTTTTAAGGACCAGTTCAGGTCTGAAGTCACTTAGTGAGGCTTACATAATAGAAACCACCCAAAAATGACCCCATTTTAGAAACTACACCAAACGAGGTATTCAAAACAGATTTTACAAACTTTGTTAACCCTTTAGGTGTTCCACAAGAGTTATTGGCAAATGGAGATGACATTTCAGAATTTCAATTTACTGGCAAATTTTCCATTTTAATTCATTGTGAGGGATCGCTCTCTTAAGCAGGGTGGCGGTGACGGTGACATATTCTGGTGCAGACTACAGGATAACGTTCCAATAAAGTTACACTTTATTTGTAGAAAACGGCAAAAACAAATAGCCTTTTCACTTTTGGCAAAAACAATAAAAATCCTGCTCGTCTGAGCGCTACCTAATAAACGTTGGTATCTGGCTCACCTATTAAAAACTGTTCACACAGGGCAGTTAGGTTTGTCTTCATTCAGGACAGCAGCCAGCATCCTGGACTTATCTCCAGACATCACATTTTCCCCAGACTGAGAGCCTGGGACAGGATTTTTATTTCCCTTAACAATCCCACATGACCACACCTGGAGATCCCTCAGGCTTAGGGGAAAACATGCCCTAGAATGGGGTGGACTGGGGAGGTCCCTCTACCAAGCCTACCTTCCCCAGTCCAGTAAAATCCAGCTCATAAACTACTAAAGAAAAATAGTTTCTGGATTTCACTTTACCTCACCCAGTTGAGGAACCTGGGTGAGATATACACCCCTTCCAGGATCTTACCATATATATTCTTGTTTCCATTACCATTTGGGGACGTTACAAGGCTTAGGAGTTTAGAAGCAAATCTTGAAATTTTTCAAAACCCACTTTTTAAGGACCAGTTCAGGTCTGAAGTCACTTAGTGAGGCTTACATAACAGAAGCCACCCAAAAATGACCCCATTTTAGAAACTACACCCCATGAGGTATTCAAAACTGATTTAACAAAATAGCTTCTGGATTTCACTTTACCTCTCCCAGTTGAGGAACCTGGGTGAGATATACACCCCTTCCAGGATCTTACCATATATTTTCTTGTTCACATTACCACATTCTTGTTCTCCCAGGTTTCTTTGGCCACATCTAGTAAACCCCTTGGGTGACGGCCATATAGCAACTCAAATGGGTGAAAACCCAGTAGAAGCCTGGGGCACCTCCCTAATAGAGAACATAAGGTAGGGTAGGAGGCAGACCCAGTCACCTCCATCTTTTTTACCACTTTTCTTAACATCTGCTTCAGAGTTTTGTTAAATCTCTCCACTAATCCGTCTGTTTGGGGGTGGTACACCGAGGTACGTATATGGTTGATTTTAAACAATTTGCACGACTCCTTCATTACCTTTGACATAAAGGGTGTACCCTGGTCTGTGAGAATTTCCTTGGGGATCCCTGTGCGGGAGAACATGTAAAACAATTCCCGGGCAATATTTTTGGATGCCATGTTTCTCAGGGGCACTGCTTCCGGGTACCAAGTGGCATAGTCCAACACAACCAAGATATACTGGTGTCCCCTAGCTGACTTAACAATAGGACCCACCAAATCCATGGCAATTCTTTCAAAAGGTACCTAAATAATGGAAAGAGGCACCAAGGGACTCCAGAAGTTGGACACTGGGGGCACTTATCTGACATGTGGGGCACGACTCGCAGTATGATTTTATTTCCTCATACACCCCAGGCCAGTAAAACCTTTGTAATACCCTCTCCTGTATTTTGCTAGTCCCTAAATGACCCCCAAGTACATGGTTATGGGCTAGGTCTAATACCATGCATCTATAGGGTTTAGGTACCAGGAGCTGCTCCACAATTTAGTTGTTGCATTTGATAACATGATACACTAAGTTTTGACTTATGGCAAAATGCGGAAATTTCTGGCCAGCTTCTGGTTCCTGTGGGACACCATCTATCACGGTAACGCTTGCTTGCGCATTCACAAGATTGGGGTCTCTTAATTGCTCCATCATTCGCCATTCACTCACTTACAAATTGACTTTACCCATATCCCAAAGACAGGAAGTAAGCAGGAGTATGCCCTTATAATTGTGGATATGTTCTCTAGATGGCCGGAGGTTTTTCCCACTACCAATGAAACCACACAAACTGTGGTAAAAATCTTGTTACAAGAGATTATCCCCAGATGGGGGTGTCCTGTCCAAATTAACTCAGATAATGGCCCAGCTTTTGCGTCCAGGGTATGTAAGGAGCTTTCCGAAGCCCTTAGGATTGACTGGAAATTCCACCTCCCGTATCACCCAGAGAGTTCCGGAGTAGTAGAAAGGATGAATCGAACAATTAAAGAAAAAATAAGGAAAATTACTGGAGGCACATACACTAATTGGAAAAAGTTCTTAGCAGAAATTAGGATGCGGCTGAATAAGAATACTGGCTACTCACCATTTGAGGTCCTAATGAGAAGACCCTTCCCCATCCCTTGGGGTCCAAAAGCCCCCGTAATAGAAAAAGGGGATCTAGAGGTAGTACAGGCAGAATATGTGAGGAATATGTGAGGAAACTTGTAGAAACTTTAGATCAAATTGAACAAAATGTTGCTCGTGCCTCTCCTTTCTCTCCACAGGAACCTGCGCATCCTTTCCAACCAGGAGATATGGTGATAGTCCAGCGCCTGGCAAAAGGACAAAAACAGATTGAGTTCCCGTTTGGACCACCCACCCGAGTGGTAGCAGTCACCAGAACAGCGATTCTCACAGAAGAGGCTCCAATCTGGATTCATGCTAGCAGGATAAAAAGGGTCCCAGAGGCTTCCTCTCCGGTGACGGATAAAGACTAGTGATGAGCGGCAGGTGCCATATTCGATTTCGACAAAATTCGCGAATATTCGAAAAAACATTTGTTTCATATTCGTCGAAATCGAATATTCGTCATTATTCTAGCTATCGTGATTAATATGCGATTTAAATAATCGCGTATTGCGATTTTAACTTAGGCTACTTTCCTATTGGTTTCATATCTAGAATTATAGCGAAGATGACGAATATGACGAATGTATTCGTCATATTCCACAAAACGAAGATAACGAAGTATTCTCCATCTTCGTTTTACCTACCTATTCATCAACTTCGCTAATTCTAGCAATCAAATAGGAGGGTTGACTATAGAGACAGCTGTGTTTAATTCGCTATGCGATTATATTACTTTGCTTTTTTTAATAGAATAATTATATTACTTGATAATTATTATAATTATTCTATTTATTAAAAAAAATATATAATAATAATATAATCGCATAGCGAATTAAACACAGCTGTCTCTATAGTCAACCTTCATATTTGATTGCTAGAATTAGCGAAGTTGACGAATAGGTTGCTAAAACGAAGATGGAGAATACTTTGTTATCTTTGTTTTGAGGAATATGACGAATACATTCGTCATATTCGCTAATTCTACCAAGCCAAGAACGTCTCCATACTAGAATGTACTGTCGGATTTGAGAATTACGTTGAAATCGCAATGCGATTAATATAACTTGAATTAATCGCATTGCGATTTCTACTTAGACCTGGT
The DNA here is from genome assembly GCA_033119425.1 of Bufotes viridis. Taxonomy (NCBI): domain Eukaryota; kingdom Metazoa; phylum Chordata; class Amphibia; order Anura; family Bufonidae; genus Bufotes; species Bufotes viridis. The sequence goes on from CM065590.1 coordinate 504,449,629, forward strand.
TTACTATGGTTGGCTTGGTAGAATTAGCGAATATGACGAATGTATTCATCATATTCCTCAAAACGAAGATAACGAAGTATTCTCCATCTTCGTTTTAGCAACCATCGTAAACCATGTCTGTTGAAATCGCAATGCGGTTAATTCAAGTTATATTAATCACATTGCGATTACAACTTAGCACTGCTATCTTACATATTAGTCTAGAATTAACGAATATGGAATATAGCAGCAGTGCTAAGTAGAAATCGCAATGCGATTAATTCAAGTTATATTAATCGCATTGCGATTTCAACTTAGAGCTGGGTTTATAATGGGTCAGCTTGCTAGAATTAACGAAGTTAACGAATATGGAATATAGCAGTGCTAAGTTGAAATCACAATGCGATTAATATAACTTGAATTAATCGCATTGCGATTTCAACGCAATTCTCAAATCCGACAGTACATTTTAGTATATGGAGACGTTCCCATGGTGATGGGGACGCTCCATGAGCACGGAAGTCGGCAGAAGCGGCAACTGGCACTGACTGGAGCAGCCAGGAAGCCAGGAATCCTCAGGACAGGTAAGAGCTACTTATGGGAAGTGGGAAAGAAAAAAATATAACTAAAAAAAAACAAAAAAAAACGAATATTCGAAATAGCGAATTTATAGCGCTATATTCGAAATATTCGCGAATTAGCGAAGTGCCGATATTCGCAATTAAAATTCGCTATTCGAATATTCGCGCTCAACACTAATAAAGACAAAGAGAGTGAAACAGGTGTGAAATCCCTGAACAAAGAGGAGAGCTCAGAAGAAGTTCCCCTTAAAAGTGCCTTGCCACAGGCTGAAGATGATGACCCCACAATATTCTGTGAGATTTGTTTGTCTGCTGATAATTATTAGTCTTTGTATTTTCTTGCCAGTCGGGCTTATTACTACATGTATTTATCACCCAGAGGAGAGGAGTTTCTTCTGTGGTGCACTAAATAATCGAACAGTACATAAAAGAGCTCAGGAACAAGATCCCTTTGCTTCTGGCCCCTTTTATTCTGAACACAACAGTATAGTTAGGATGGCAAATGCCCTAAGTGTTAGTTCATTGTGCCTAAAAGACTTACAGAGCCCACGGGATCTTATACAAACGTGTTATTGCTGTGCCTACACCCGATGAATCCCTCCTTGAAGTTTGGTCAATGGCTAACAATACACAATCTTTTATTCCCTTGTATGACTTCTGTGGGGAGTGCCAGAAATTAGGAGATAGCCGGGATAATATTAGGAAAATTACTATCAATGTGACTGCAGCAGAGACCTGTTTCACCTTCCCAGGATATGACTTTATTTTGTGATGTTAGAGACATAAAAAGTGGATTACCTAAGAATAGTGTATATGATTTCATTGACGACACCTGTAAAAAGGATAGTAGGCTTGCTAGCGCCCTGAATAATTCCATGAGTTGTAATAAGACCATTGTGACTCCTAGTTTTATCTATAATATAATGCTCCCTAAGGGATGGTTTTTGTCTTGTGGTACCAGCACTTACAATTACATTCCTGCTAATGTTATTGGAGGTCCCTGTGTGTTATCCAGGCTGACTTTGGCCCTACCCAGTCAACCCCCTAGCAGGAGAGCTTACAGATCGGTTAGCAAGACTTTATCACAAGACTGTGACTCTACTTTACCCCTTCTCAGCCGTGCAGAATATACAAGTTTGGGTGCCTCTATATTAGGAGTGCCCGGACTGGCTATATATAATGCTCGTACTATAAATTCTATTGCATGTGCCTTGGCTAAATCTCTGAATCATACATCTATCTCTTTATCAGACATACTTTTAGATTTACAAGGCATAAGACGAGCAGTGCTAGAAACTAGGTTTCCTGTAGATTATCTGTTACTTAAACATAATATAGGATGTCAAGATTTTAAAGGAATGTGTTGCTTTAATCTATCTGACCATTCCAGATCAATCTAGTCCCATATTCAAGCGTTACATGAACTTGCCAATAATATCAAGAAGGATATTGATTCATCCTAATGGTGGGACTGGTTATTGAGCTGGCTGCCGGATTTGAGTTAGTAAAGAACATTATTTATCAGTATTACAATTATAATTGCTTCCTTGATTATCATATGTTGTTCTATTCAATGTATTCCTTCTTTCATTCAGATGTTTTGTGCAATGTGTCCAAAACGCACAGATCCTGGACAACCATATGCTACTTACCTCTCTTTGAGAGAAAGAAGATAAGTCATATTCATGATTTAAGAGGGGACTGAAGGGTTAAATCAAGCAAGCCATATGCTATGTAGTGAGGAGTTTTATAAAGAAATGCTATTTGATCTGTACCAAGGACATCAGTCAAGTACGTTTGCATTAGCCTATATAGGGAATTGTTTGTACTCAGCAACCTTGTATATGTAAACCACATCTGTTAATGATTGTTAGAATGAATTTATATAAGACTGAGACTACACAGATAAAAATTAGAGTTATTTGTACTGAGACTAGAAGCCTGTGTCTGTGTCTCTTTGAAATATACTCTCCGGACGTCCAAAGGGAAAGCAGGGTGCATAAGAAAGACCCTTTCAAGTCCCAGCTTGTGTTTCCAGCTTAACCCGAGCCACCAGGTATGATTTCGCATCCCCATGAATGCACAGCACATTTATGCTTTTGTTTGGCACATAATTTTCAGTGACCAGACTGCCAGAATCCAACAGAGCCTTAACAGAGCAGTCATTTACCACCATAGTACACATCTGCGGCCCAGTCTCTAGTCCTGGTGAGGCCGCGCACACTGGTGCCGCATACAGTGAGGTCAAACATCTCAGACCGGGCCGGCTTATGCATGGTGTACCTCCATGTATGGACCCACCGCGCACGAACAGCTAGGGTAACGCCAAGGCGAGCAAGGACCTCCATTTTTAATTTAGCATAGTCCCGGACATCCTGCTCCCTGAGGTCATAGTAGGCCTTTTGTGGTTCACCTGACAGAAAGAGTGCAAGGACCTTGGCCCAATCCGCTACGGGCAGTCTCTCTCTCTCTCCGCCACTCTTTCAAACACAGTCAGGAAGGCCTCGATGTCGTCATCAGGCGTCAGTTTTTACAGGGCCCGCTGCACAGCCTGCCTCATATTGAAAGACTCTGGGGGCTTACCGCCACTTATTGGGCTGGAGTTATAATAGTCTCTCTGAGTGCAACAATATGCTCCATCAGCAGACAATTTGTATCCTGCTGCCGAGCATAGGCCTCCGCCTAAGCCTGCTGTTGTGCAAATAAGGCCTCTTCATGCCTTTACTGTTGCTGTTCCATGACCTGTTCATGCCTCAGGTTAGAATGCAACAGCTGCTTCAGAACTTCCTCCATTGTATTTGATGGACGTGGCAAAGTTACAGCCGCATTAACCCAGGACATAAAGCACCAAACTGTCACGTTGTTTCCCCATAGCAACTTAATACTGCCCGCATTCCTCCACCAATTGTGAGGGATCGCTCTCTCAAGCAGGGTGGCGGTGACAGATTCTGGTGCAGACTACAGGATAACATTACAATAAAGTTCCTTTATTTGTAGAAAAAAGCAAAAACAAATAGCCTTTTCACTTTTGGCAAAAACATAACAAAAATCCTGCTCGTCTGAGCACTACCTAATACAGGTTTGTATCTGGCTCACCTATTAAACACTGTTCACACAGGATTTTTATTTCCCCTTATCGATCCCACATGACCACACCTGGAGATCCCTCAGGCTTAGGGGAAAACATGCCCTGGAATGGGGTGGACTGGGGAGGTCCCTCTACTAAGCCTACCTTCCCCAGTCCAGTAAAATGCAGCCCATTAACTACTAAAGAAAAATAGTTTCAGCAACTATGTTTGCGGAAGCCAGCACCCTCCTGGATTTCACTTTACCTCACCCAGTTGAGGAACCTGGGTGAGAAATATATGGTAAGGCCCTTCCCATATATTTTCTTGTTCACATTACTACACCATTTTTTCCAGTAACAAAGCAAGGGTTAACAGCCAAACAAAACTCAATATTTATTGCCCTGATTCTGTAGTTTATAGAAACACCCTATATGTCGTCATAAACTTCTGTACAGGCACATGGAAGAGCGCATAAGGAAAAGAACGCCACGTGGTTTTTGGAAGGCAGATTTCACTGGGGTAATTTTAAGCTGCCATGTCACATTTGAAGCCCTCCTGATGCACCCCTAGAATAGAAACCCAAAAAAAGTGACCCCATTTTGGAAACTAAAGGTTAAGGTGGCCGTTTTGTTGGTACTATTTTAGGGTACATATGATTTTTGGTTGCTCTATATTACACTTTTTGTGAGGCAAGGCAACAAAAAATAGCTGTTTTGGCACCGTTTTTATTTTTTGTTATTTACAGTGTTCATCTGACAGGTTAGATCATGTGGTATTTTTATATAGCAGGTTGTTAAGCGACAATACCAAATATGACTACTTTTTTTGGTTGCTTGTTTCAGTTTTACATAATAAAGCAAGCACCACCAATGAGGCGTGTTGAAGCGATTGCCTGAGGCAGCAACAGGTAGGGGAAACAGAGGGCAGCAGAAGGGGGATCAACTGATTCTGCAGTATAGTATTGGGAACCACAGTGGGCACAGTATGTGGCGCTGTATTACCCTGTATGTTTTGTAGCTCTGTATGTCATTTTTTCCAAGTATGTCTTTAACAGTAGGACTGGAGGGAAGGAGTTATGTTAAGAAATTGGCATAGGGGGGTTAGGGCACCGTTTTAGTTTTTGCCTCAGTTGGCAGAAAGGTTAATTGCACCCCCGCTTGCCGAACTTACTCTTCTGAAGTGAAAAATATAAACTGTATTGATTCAGGGTATTTTATGTCCCAGTAAGATAATCCGTTTTATTTATTGTCATCTGTTTATTTATTATAGTTTATTAATACATAATTTGATAAAATATTAATAGTATTTAATTCAATTGTAAGATTCTTACCTCAATGTGACAAGAAGCCTTTGCTCTGCAGAAATGCTGAGTCTGATGTTTGTTCCTGGAAGGTGAGGCCAGAACGCAGAGTTTAAAGCTAGTTTTTGAATGTAGCCACCGACATATGACAATAACCCTGGAATTTATCAGGGTGTTGTTGTAAATCTGTGTACAAACAGAGAAAGTTGCCCTTCCTGAGCCGCTGGGAGACAATGGGATGAACCTATTGCCTACTCCTCTTCCTCGGTTCTTCAGACAGGTAACTGCTGTCATCTCAGAGAAATGAGCCAGCTCAGGAGAACCTCTTTCACATCAGCCATGATGAACACGAAGAAATGCCGACCAAGCACAAGATTCGAACAAAGCTCTGTGTCGTCATGGCCAGAGAAAACGGTGCCTATGTGATCATGTGACCTTCTCTTTTTGTTTTATTAATGTAACCTTGGAAACTATAAAAAAAAGAAAGACTTACCGTATTTTTGTGGACCCACATACGGAAAGAGAACTTCTGTATTTTGTGGACATACGGAACGAATGCGAAAGCAACACGGAATAGATTGAGAATTTTGCTGAATAACAGATCTGTAAAATATGGACAGTAAAACGGATTCGATCAAATCAAGCCCATCTAGCCCTTTCTCACGCGAAAGGTCAATCTCTGCCTCACTGTTATTATAGAATGCAGCCTTTGATGGTCTAAACAGAAATATTATACATTAAATAATAAACCTTCCACCCCGTTAGCAAGGTAACTTAGAGCTACTCCATCTGTTGGTTCCTTCTATATACTCTGTATTGGTCAAGGTACTTCAACCTCCAATCCTGAACAGATAACCTCTGAGTTCCAAATATTCTTAATAGTGACCAGCCAGTTTTGGGCCTTACTGACCAAGCGGTTTTCTTCCTTTTTTCATTGTCGCCTTCCATGAGCTATAACTTTTTTATTTTTCTATCTATATAGCTGTATGAAGGCTTGCTTTTTATGAGGCAAGTTGCAGTTTTTATTGGTGTGATTTTGGGGTACACATAACCTTCTCATTAACTTTTATTAGCTCTTTCTGGGAGGGAGATGGGAAAAACAGCAGTACTGCCACTGAGTTTTTACATTATAAAGTTTGCAGAGTTCATGTTTCGGTATAAATAACAGTATATCTTTATTCTCTGTTTTAGGCTACATGCACACAAACGTATGTGTTTTGCGGTCCGCAAAAAAAAGGATGACGTTCATATGGACAAACGGGCAAGAATAGGACATGCTCTATTTTTTTTGCGGGGCTACGGAACGGACATACGGATGCAGATAGTACACAGTGTGCTGTGAAATAAATGGGTCCACATCCTATCCGCAAAAAAAACAAAAAACAGAACAGACACGGAAACAAAATACTTTTGCGTGCATGTAGCCTTAGTACGATTACAGCGATAACAAGTACATATAGTTGTTTTTAGATTTTACTACTTTTGTGCCACAAAACCACTTTTTTTTTTAACAGGAAGAAAACCTTTTTACATCGCCGCTTCCCAAGACCCGTAACTTTTTATTTTTCTTTCTATGGAGTTGTGCGAGGGCTTTTCTTTGCGGGACGACTTGTAGTTTTCATTGCTATCATTTTGGGGTAAATTACTCAATTATTCAATAACTTTGGCAATTCTGCCATATTTTTTTTGGGGGGTTATGGCCTTCAACATAGGGGATAATTTACATGATGTTTGCGTAGTGGGGGTTGTTATGAATGTGGCAATACCAATCATGTGGGGGATTTTATTTTTACAATTATTTTTAATTGAAACGCTCCATCTGTCACCACTTACATGCGGCGGGCGCCATTGCCAGTTGCATGTAAGGGGTTAAACAGCCCGGATCGGCACTCTTGCTGGTCCAGGCTGTTATAGCAGGAGCGCAGCTCTTATGTGAGAGCTGAGCCCCCGCTGTCCACTTGCAAGGGGGACCGGTGCAGTTCTTAGACCGGGGCACCTTAAAAAGGCATGGGCCTTTAGTTGCCACTTTAAAAAAGCGTCAAGGTTCCCCAGTTCACAAAGATTCCATATAGTGCAGCTATCACTATGATTCCTAAACCTGAAAAGGAACCCCTTGACAAAGTCAATTACCGCAGCATTTCTCTCATTAATATCGATATGAAGGTCATGACCTTAACACCACTCTTTGTTCCCTGATAGGTAAAGACCAAGTAGGCTTTGTCCCGCAGCGGCAAGCCCCAGATAACATCAGATGCATGGCCCATCTTATTCACGCTTGTAACGCTTAGAACATCTCTACCGTGTTGCTCTCCCTGGATATACATAAGGCCTTTGATACTTTAGCTTGGCCCTACCTATTCTTTCTACTCCACACCTAGGGATTCCTTTAAGAATTTCTCACATGACTTTGTGTACTATACACTGACCCTCCATTTGTCCACTATAAGGGATTACGTGCTGAATTGTTTCCCATCCGTCAGAGCACATGGTAGGAATGTCCTCTCTCTCCTCTACTGTTTATACTGGCACTCGAACCACTGGCTATCCACATTTATAATAATGTAAATATTAAAGGGGTCAAACTAGCATCTATCCATCACAAGCTGTGCATGTACTCAAATGTTCCCCTCACATCTCCCTCCCAAATTTGCTTCTAGAACTGTCCAGCTTTGAGGAAGTATCTGGACTCTCTATAAACAATGCGAAATCTAAAGCCTTCAACTTATCGCTACTAGAATCAGAAGTCTCCCGCCTTATCTGACGGCTCGGATAACAGTCTCTAATCATACACTCTATTCTCATAACTACCAGCCTCTCATCCATAAATTAGGGCTGCCTCTAGAAAATTGGAGCAGCTACCACATATCTTGCATTGGGAGAATTAACTCGCTCAAAATGTCTTTCTTACCTAAACTCCTATATTTTTTGAGGGATCTCCTGGTCACGGTCCCTACCCATATCCTGAAGACATTACAACTTATGTCCCTTCAGTTTGGAATAACTACATCCCTAGGCTAGCGCATTCCACTTTATACAGATACAGACTCCAGGGAGGTCTCGGCATACCCAACTACCAGAGATACTACCCAGCTGCCAAGATGGCTCAGTTGGCTCTGCTCCACTCTTCCAGTGAGGCCCCATTGTGGCCTTCGCTTTAAGCCCCGGAAGTAGCTCCCCTGTCTATAGATTCCATTTTGTCGACAGCGCCCGCCTCCCAAGCTATCATTTCTAAGCCCATTCTCAAACAAACGCTCACAATCTCTGGAAATCTATTAAATATTCGGCCCGATTAATCTACCTGCACCTGCCTCTGCTACCGCTATTGAATAACCCCCTATTTTTCCTGGGACAAGATGAGTCTGGACTGCTAAAAGACTCACTAGGATCTACCACTTTCCCAAAACGGCATTATTACATTTGCCTCCTTGCAGAGTAAACACAAAGTACCGTCCACTGAAACGTTCTGTTATCTTATGTTGAAAAACATTATCACTTCCTGTCCCAAAAATACATCCACTCTTATCAATGACCCCCTTTGAGACATATTGTCTCCGGTATCCCCATGCTAGAGGCTTTATATCCACTATTTATGCTGACCTTAATGCCTCATGCACACGACCGTTGTTTGTTTCCGCGTCCGTTCCGTTTTTTTTGTTGCTTCCCCATTCATTTCAATGGGTCCGTCAAAAAATGCGAACTGTTTTTGTTCCGCATCCGTAGTCCGTGTTTACATTCCGTCAAAAAAATACAGCATGTCCAATTTTTTTCACGTTTGCAGACAAGGATAGGCATTATTACAATGGATCTGCCAAAAAAACGGATCCATTGTTTTGGCGGACGCAAAACACATACGGTCGTGTGCATGAAGTCTAACCCTCATGGAGCACAACTATCCTGTGTCTCCAAATGAGAGGCGAACTTAGAGTCTATGACATACAATGGAAGCAAATATGGGAGTCTTGACATAAAAGTACCCAGAATACACTAATGCTAGAAACATCATCGAAAGTGCTACTTCGCTGGTCCCCTCTCATACAGCCCATGCAGTACAAGGCTATAGCAGCGGCTTAGAAAAAAAACATCCCTGGATATTTTGAGGTCAGGTGTAAACTGGATTTCTACATAATTAATGAGACATTTACTTCCATTACTACAGATTGTCATGACTGGTTCTTGGAAATTTGGATGCCTTGGTCAGACTATTCTCTCACTGATCGTTCCCATAGATAATTTCTTCCTTCTTTCTTGCTATTCTCTTTTTTCTCCCTGAAATTGCTCAACTGATTTTCTTAGTCAATGGCCACATACCAGAGTATGGAACTTGTGTCCATAAAAGCACCCCACCACCACCACCACAACCACTCTTCCCTTTTCCCTTATGATGTTATTGGTCTCTCTCCTGTTTTGTCGATGCCTCTGAGAACAATTGCCTCCGTCATAAACCTGGCATGTCAGGCTTTTCCCATGTTTTTTTTTTTCTTCCCATTGCATCGACCCTCTTTATTCTTTACATTTGCTCTTATTTGTCACCATTTTACGATTTGTTAAAAACATTTTTTTTTTTAAACTTTGTATAAAAAGAAACACATAAATGGCTGCTCCCTCAACACTGTTGGCAAGCACCATAATGAGAGGCCCATTTTCAACTTTGGTATGAACACCTTCTCTCTTAAATTCATACATACAATATTTAGGACAGCATAAACTGGTGATGAATACTCAACACAATTCTGGGTCACTTACTAAAATCTGAATTGAACATCTGCACAGCCCCGCTCACATGAGAGCTGTTCAATACTCAGTGCATGCCTGCAGCAACTCAGCTGTGTATTGGACAGCACTAGTACTCAGCTCAAGCTGGAGCAGGTTAATACAAATTTCAGCAAACCAAGTGAGTCAATTCAAGTACATGACCCAGCACCTAAGGAAGGGAGATTTTGTTTCAGAAATTTCTGTAACTGAATATCTGTTCCATTCAGCGTAATAGGGTTTACAAAATTCTCTGTGCTTGCAATCGAAACAACCGCTTTTAGATGAATGGAAGTGGTTATTAGTTTTGGAAAATTTCTGCAACAAATCCGCTGCATGTGAAGGCACCGTAAGGATGTGTTACCAGATAATGCTGCCCTTAGACAGGGCAGCATAAAACCGATGTTAGATTTAGTTAAAATTTGGAGTTTCCAGTAGATTGAAAAACACACTTGTTTCTAAGACTATGTATGATAGGCTTGAGAATGTCTTCCAAAATAAGAACGTATTGAGAATGGTGACAATAACTGTGTGTAGACACTGGATACAAGGAAAAGGAGGAAACAGTTAACGTTGATTATTCCCCTACAGAGAAGATGAGGAGCTGACTGAGAAGAATACTGCCACAGACTAGCTTTAGGCTTCGTTCACATCACCGTTCAGCCTTTCCGTTCTTCTGCTCTGTTTAGGAGCAGGAGAACGGAAAGGACAGATTCGTCACATAATTTAGCCGAACAGAACCTAAGGACCCCATAGACTCTAATGGGGTTCTGTTAGGTTTCTGCTCAGAGGAAGATTTTTCAAGCGGAGACACATGCACAATTTTTGTCTCCGCTCCAAAACCATCTTCTGAGCGGAAACCTAACAGACCCTATTATAGTCTATGGGGTCCTTAGATTCTGTTTGGCTCAGTTATGTGCCGAATACGTCCTTTCAGTTCTCCTGCTCCTAAACGGAGCAGGAAAACGGAAAGGCTGAATGGTGATGTGAACGAAGCCTTAACATGGCTGTAAAATCACAATAAAAGTGGTTAATCTTTTTAAGGCCACAAAGGACAAGGTCAACATGATTGAAGTATGAATGAAGGCATACCAAAAACCCCTAATCAAGCAAACTACTGCTAGTAAGCAACAGATGTAATTGCTTATCCTTATCATATAGCATATTGAACTGCAGATGGTGATATATCCAATGGCCAACAGGTAATTATTGGTGTGCTACATTTGAGAGGAGGAAGTACATCTGTGTGATACATTCCACAAAGGAAATTTTTTTTTGTTTCCGGTTTCTAAGCTAAAAAAAAAATCTTGGGAACTGTGACCAAGGGATCTCCAGGATTGAAAGATCACAGAGAAAATAATACATAGGTGTCTGAGGCAGGTAGTGTTTTAGAAGAAAAAAAGTTGGGGGTTAGTCAGCACATTCCAGTGCGTAGGTGCATGTTGCCATGGCTGGAAACACAAAAGCAATTAAATTGTTGTACTGGAGGTGTAGCTTACTCCTTTGGTCATGCACTCCTAACCAACCTGTCCATCCCATAGGCTGATTTTAATTAGTGCAAGTATAAAGCTGTAGCCTGCTCTCGCTGCATTTATTGGAGGCCATTTTGCACCAGGAAAGGTAAAATACAGAGTGCGCCCAGCATTCATGTGAAACTTGCAGTCCCTGAATTTAATACAGGCCATTGTGGTACCAAAAGAGGTATAAATAAAGTGTGGGCTCACCATGCATGTGGGACCTGCATTCCCTTAATTTAATAGAGACCAGTATGGCACCAGTGGAGGTAGTATTTAGTGTTAGGTTTGTGTCCTAAAAAGATTGCCTTGACGCTGGCGGACAGGCACAAATAATTTAGTACAAAATGTATTTGCAGAGAATCTCACATTTATATTGTACCATTAGTATAATTTGTATAGTGAGTATGGCACAATAAAATTTACTTTATTATCTGTTTCCAGAAAAAATTATGTTAGGGCAAAACTATGTTACCCGGTAAGGGACCCTTTACTTCATATACACCAAATAAAGCAACAACCGGGTGGAAAGCAAATAAATATATCTTTATTGTTACATAATTTCTAAAATCACATGATTAAAATGGTTGGTGATACAGAAACACACAAGGCGTGCCACAGCTGGGGATAAAGGCTAATGGCTTTATACAATAATATCACTAGACTGATAAGTAAGATAAGGCATATATGACACTACGCAATGCTATATATAGACCCAAGTGAAGTGCAAAGTGCTAGTAAGTACAACTAACATATAAAACCTATAAGAGCCCAGATTAAGTCAAATAACATTTGTACATATAGCATACCAAAAGACCCTCTCTCCTGCGTCCCGTCGCGCGTTTCGCTTAATGCTTCATCAGGGTGTAAGTACTTACAGCGGAAAACGTCACAGCCAGGGAGAAGGTTACTGAGCTGGAAAACTACAGGGGGGCACAGCGGGCGTAGGAGCGATATTTTAAAAAACAGGCAGGGTGGCAGCATCAGCAAGTAAAGGTATTTATCTAGAATAACAAAAAAAACATGAAATGTTCTCTTTAAAGGTTCTTAAAATTAACAATTCAGAGCAAGTAAAAACTATGGAAAGTTGTAGAGAAATAAATAAAATAAATTACTTATCCTGAATATGAGCTGAGCGCTGCGATTGGCCAGCGCTCCAGCCCTGGGAGAAGGAGACGCCCAGGGCAGAAGAAGAAGTCTCCGCCCCAGGCAAAATTACAGCAGCAGGAGCGCCGGTACCGGGGGCTACAGAGGACGAACGGAGCGGCACCCAGGGATACAAGAGTAAGTGCAGGGACATCCCTGGGTGCCACTCTCAATGTAGATATCTTTAACTGATAAACTGTGGACCAGTGAAAGGTCCTCTTTAAGCAATGTTGCCATGTTGTTTTTAAAAAATAGGCTTTCTACTGGCAACCCTTCTAAACACGCCATACTTGTACAGTCTTGTTCTATGTGTACTGTCATGAACTTGAACATTTAACATGCCAACTGATGCGTATACAGGTTTTAAATGAAGCTTTTTTTTTTTTTTTCTGAGCATTGTACAGTTTGACCTTGGGGTGAATTTGATGGGACATCGACTCCTGTCAGCTATCTTGAATGTTTTCCATTTGTGATTAATCTTACTCATTGTAGAACGATGGACTTCAAATTGTTTGAAATTAAGTTAGGCCTCTTTCACACTAGCGTTGTGAGGATCCGGCGTGCACTTCCGTCACCGGAAATGCCCGCCGGATCCGTCGCAACGCAACACACCTGAAAGCATTTGAAGACTGATCAGTCTTCAAAATGCTTTCAGTGTTACCTGAGCAGCCAGGATGCTACTAAAGTCCCGGCTGTAGGCATTCCGCAAGGACACATCCAGGATTAATGCCCATTGCAAAGCATTAATCCGGATCCGACTTTAAGCTAAACGTCGTTTCGGCGCATTGCCGGATCCGACGTTTAGCTTTCTGAACGGTAACCATGGCAGCCAGGACGCTTCTAAAGTCCCGGCTGCCATGGAAAAGTAGTGGGGAGCAGTGGAGAAGCTACTTACCGTCCGTGCGGCTCCCGGGGCGCTCCACAATGACGTCCAGCACCCCTATGTCGCATGGATCACATGATCCATGCAACGTAGGGGCGCTGTGACGTCATTGTGGAGCGCCCTGGGAGCCACACGGACGGTAAGTAGCTTCTTCCCTGGCTCCCCACTACTTTTCCATGGCAGCCATGACTTTAGAAGCGCCCTGGCTGCCATGGTTACCGTTCAGAAAGCTAAACGTCAGATCCGGCGATGCGCCGAAACGACGTTTAGCTTAAAGTCGGATCCGGATTAATGCTTTGCAATGGGCATTAATTCCGGATGTGTCCTTGCGGCATGCCTACAGTTTTTTTGGCCAGAGGAAAATTGCAGATTTTTCAACGGCAAAAAAAACGTTTGAATCCTGAACTTAAGACATCCTGAACGGATTTCTCTCCATTCAGAATGCATTGGGATAATCCTGATAAGTATCTTTCTGTCTTAGAGCCCCGAGGACGGAACTCTAGGACGGAAAGGAACAACGCAAGTGTGAAAGAGGCCTTAACCAGATTGATGGGCAGCAACAACTGATTCTCGCAGTTGACTTTCCTCCTTGTGTTAACAAAAACCTGAGTGCTCCAGACTAGCAAACTGCCAAAGCTTCTGCTTTTATAGAGGTGGTCACACTTGCTGATGATCAATTAAACAGGGGCGTTAGATCAGCCCCTGATTTTTTTGTATTTTTGGTTTTTGCATGTTTACTCCCTGCCTACCCTAACTTTTTTATATTTAGATCTGCGGAGCTGTGTGAGGCTCATTTTTTTGTGGGATAATATGTCGTTTTTACTGATACCATTTTGGGGTGTATATGACTTTTTGATCCAAAAAAAATAGCAAATTGGCCATTTAGATTTTTTTTCTGTTACGCTATTCCGCTTATGGGATAAATATTTTTTATATTTTAATAATTCAGGCATTTTTGGATGTCGCGATGCCTATGATATTTTTTACTCCGGGGAAGGGAGGGTGATTTGAATTAGTTATTATATTTATTTATTTTTTTAACTTTTTTTACACTTCTTTTAGGCCCCCCAAAGACCTAATAATTCCTTTCATGCCGCCCCCTTTGCTGTGGCTAGTAAAGATTGCTCTCTCAGACCAGGCCCGGCAGCTGTTCCATCCGTTTTCTACACTGTCTATACTGCCACTGTATATCATTTCATTGTGTAATAATGTTGAGGGGCCCTGACAAAATCTTTTAGTACTTCTCCTACTCTTGGATGGGCCCCTTCTGGATCAGGGCCCCAAAGCAGCCGCTTCCCCTATAGTTACACCTCTGATACAAGGCACTTACTAATGTATTGTGATTGTCCATGTTGCCTCCTTTGCTGGCTTCATTCATTTTTCCATCACATTATACACCGCTCATATCCAGCAGCGGTGGTCATGCTTGTACACTATAGGAAAAAGCACCCACTTGTGTGCACTCCCACGGTGTCAGCCACCAGAGAGGCTGGTGCTTTTTCCTATAGTGTACAAGCATGACCGCTGCTGCTGGATTGCAAGGTGGTCGTAACCCCTCGAAGTAAGCAGTGTACAATGTGATGGAAAAGTGAATCAAGCAAAAAATGGAGGTGATATGGACAATCACAATACATTAGTAAGTGCCTTGTATTAACTTTCTCTACATGATAAATTCCATTTGCTGAAGTGAGACAACCGCTTTGAAGGGTAAGAAGCCATTATAGGGACCTGATGCCTATTGAACCAACACTCTCCATGAACTCTGATATTTTATTCTATTATTCTCCATGGCATTCATTACAGCTGATGTTGTGGTACCCAGAGGTACACTGTTTTGAGATTTAGTTAAACATGAAATGCGAAAATAAAATACAGTGGTCTCTCAAGTGGTTATAACTGGTTTGGTTTCAGGACGAGCACTACAAGTTGAAAAATTGTAAATTAGACCATAACTCTATGGAAAACTAGTAATTGGTACTGAAACCCCTAGAGAAAAATATTAACACACACACACACAAAAAGAAAAAATACAGATAAACCAAGTCAATGCATATACAGTTGCAATAAAAAAAGCAGGCAAACCTTTTAGAATTACCTGGATTTCAGTATTAGGGCTCATGCACACGACTGTATGTATTTTGCAGCCACAAAACATGGATCCACTAAAAAAAAAAAACAGATGACATCTGTGTGACGTCTCTGTTGCATCCGTTTCTTTGCGGATCCATTGAAACAATGCCTGTCTGTGTCCGCAAAATGGATAAGAATAGGATATGTTCTATTTTTTTTTGCGGAATGGAGATGCGGATGTACAGACATGGAATAGACACAGAGTCATTTCCGTTTTTTTGCAAGCCACATTGAAATGAATGCTCCCATATACGGACCTCTAAAAAAAACGTAACGGAAACGGAAGAATAATACGTCTGTGTGCATGAGCCCTTAATAATAATATTTGGTCTGATTGCTATATTTGTCACAATTATAAACTCCTCGTCATGAATTAGGCATATCCTCTGGCAGTCTCGGAGCTGTCGCAAACTTCTGTCTTCATTTGCGCCAGGAAAACGGAGACAAATGAAAATGAATACAGAATGTCGGGCCTGCCTGCTGGCCCCCTTTTCAGAAAGTGGCAAGAGCAGTGTAAAGAATGTGTTTGCGACTTTTCCACCAGAAAACTGGCTCAGGGAGATGATAAATCTCGCCCACAGAGTGGAATGATACAATTCTGATTTCTGCAGCCACCAATTAGGAGCTTTGATTTCTACATCACAATTATAGACATATACAATTTAACTAAACTACTAGCATAGAAAGAGCTGTAGCATTCATGTATTGTATTGAGCACACTGAGTAATAAGTAAAAGTAAGTGAACCTTTGCATTTAAAAAGTTAGATACCCGTTTACCAGTAATCACCTCCACCAATCATTTACTATAGCTGCAAAAAAAAAATGTGCACAATGTTGAGGAGGTATTCTGGATCATTCCTCTCTGCAAATGTGTTTCAGGTTATCAACCTTTCTGGAATGTCTTCAGTACGTATAGCCCTCTTCAGGTCCTACCATAGCTTTGAGATCATTCATCCATACCATAAGCATCAGGCTTAGGGCTCATGCACACGACCGTATGTATTTTGTAGTCTGCAAAAAACGGATCCACAAAAAATACAAATGACGTCAGTACGGAACAGCTGGCCCCTAATACAACAGTCCTATCCTTGTCTTTAATGTGGACAATAATAGGACATGTTCTATTTTTTGGCGGAATGGACATACGGAAACGGAATGCACACGGAGTAACTTTATATTTTTTTTTGCAGACCCATTGAAATGAATGGTTCTGCATACAGTCCACAAAAAAACCGAACATACATGGAAAGAAAATACATTCGTGTGCATGAGCCCTTAAGATCAGGATTCTAAGGCCCCTTTCACACGGGCGAGTTTTCCGCGCGGGTGCAATGCGTGAGGAGGACGCATTGCACCCGCACTGAATCCAGACCCATTCATTTCTATGGGGCTGTGCACATGAGCGGTGATTTTCACGCATCACTTCTGCGTTGCGTGAAAATCATAGCATGTTCTATATTCTGCGTTTTTCACGCAACGCAGGCCCCATAGAAGTGAATGGGGCTGCGGGAAAATCGCAAGCATCCGCAACCAAGTGCGGATGCGTTGCGATTTTCCCGCATTGTTGCTTAGCAACGGGACCCAATCTCTATTATTTCCCCTTATAACATGGTTATAAGGGGAAATAATAGCATTTTTAATAAAGAATGCATTGTTAAATGATGAGGAAGGGGTTAAAAATAATAAAAGTTAACTTACCTTAGCCACTTGATCGTGTAGTCGCGATCTGTCCTCTCTTTCCCTGCAGCATCTATGATCTAAAGGACCTGTGATGACGTCACATCACATGGCTCATCACATGCTCCATCACTATGGTGATGGAGCATGTGATTGGGCCATGTGATGCTGTGACATCATCACAGGTCCTTTTCCTACAAGCAAGCTAATGGAGAGGATGCCGGGCTTCGCGATCAAATGGAAAAGGTATGTTAATATTAGTTTATTATTTTTAACCCATTCAGCACCGGGTTCAATATTAGGAAGATGGCCATGGGTATTATTTCACATTATAACTATGTTATAATGTGAAATAATACCAGCGGGACAATTTCTGACCCGAACATGCACTTCTGTGAAGAAGTGCAGGTTCGGGTCTGGGTACCAAAAGTGCAGATTTTTCTCCCGCGCGTTGCACTCGCAGGGAGTTGCACTCGCAGGGAAAAATCGCTGCGATTCCAGCAACGCACCCGCACTGTTTGACGGAGTGCACCCGCAACGCCCGTGTGAAAGAGGCCTAACTTGGTCTTTCCAAAAGATAGGAGCAATAAAGGTAAAAGAAATACATCACAAAATTATTCTACCCTCATAAATGATTATTTAACAGAATGGTGATGCACACCAGAAAACCCATTTAACCCCTTGAAGACTGGACCTATTTTCATTTTTGCAATTTTGATTTTTCCTGCCCACATTCCAATCAGCCAGCCATAACTTTTTAAATTTTACATTTGGTTAAAAGATGGCTGCACAATACATCATAAATTAATAGAAAAAAATAAAAAAGGGGCTCATTCCAAAATGGAATGAAGGAAGCTCTTAGCGCACATTTTTGATCAAAAGTATGTTGGGCCCAAGTGCCTAGTCCAGGGCCGGCGCGTCCTATACGCGGAATAGGCCGCGGCGTAGAGCGCCCCTTGGAAAGGGGCGCTGCTAGGAGCACCGGCCCCGCCTCATGCTGCAGCCGCCGAGCGCTCTCAATTGAGCCTCAGGCGGCTGCAGCACTGCCCGGGCTGGCGCATCCATGAGGGCGCACCAAGTGGAGAGGAGCTGACAGGAGGGAAGCGCTCAGCTCTCCCTCCTGTCACTACATTGTAGCGTACATTTGTAGCTACATTTATGGTCCGCGGGTACAGGAGCATCTGTCTCCTGTACCTGGCCGGACTGACATGAAGTGCGCACACAGTGTGCACTTCCTGTCAGTCCCCTTGGGTACAGGAAAATAAAAGAGCTCCTGTACCCGTGGACCATAAAGAGCTCGGCCGCGCTACACTAGAGGTAGGGGGTAGAAAGAGAATGACAAGGGGGGGCGGGAGTGAAGGGGGGGGGGGAGAATGACAGGGGGGGGGGGAGTGTGAAGAATGACGAGGGGGGAGAGAATGACAAGAGGGGGAAGAGAATGACAAGGGGAGGGGGAGGAAGAATGACAAGGGTGGGGGGGGGAGTAAAGAATGACAAGGGGGGAAGGAAGAATGACAAGGGGGGGGGGGGAGTGAAGGGGGCGCCACCCATTTTTCTATTAGCTTATGATGTATTGTGCAGCCATCTTTTAACCAACTTTATTTGCCTTATGGATATGCACTTGTGAGTGTAGATGTATATTTACTTAGTCTGAACTCTGTCTTATAGTATATATTGAGGGTGGCGCCTCTTTTGGACTGAGCAACGCCCAAGTACCTGGGACTTCTCAGCACAAAATCAATTTAGCTGGTTCCTGCAGTGCCCTGAATAAAAGGAGACTGGTAAGTCTATAAGAGCTCTAACCACTAGTGGACTAGGCTTAAAACTTCACCTTTACTAGTTAATCGTTAAAAGTACTGTAACCATAAAAAATAGCAGTGATAACATACCCATATCCAGACAAAACAAAATCTAAACAAAATTGGCGAGCATATCGGAGATCTGTTTAACTCACGTGACACTCCGATTGCTCGTCATGTCAAAGCGGAACATGCAGTTCGGGTTGAATGCCTTTCTTTTTCGGGTATTGAATACCCATGATCAGGAGGGGTGATTGGGATCAGAAACTATTACAGGCGGAGAGTAGATGGATTTATTATCTGAGGACTTTGTATCCAGGCGGTTTGAATGAACAGCAAAATTTTCCAATCAGCCAGGAATTAAATTTCCTTAATTGTAAAAAAATAATTTTTTCATCATATGCGCTGTTGGTTAGGGGTTTAGGCAGAATAACAGAGCAATTCAGAGATGCAATAGTCAGGGGCAACAACGGCAACACTCACCAACGCCGGCAGTCAAACAACCATGCGGGGCCTCAGCTTGATCCTCCACGTACCACCGCTCCAGTGGTGCTCAATCCGAAAAATAGTAAAAATCTACGTGTAAACTGAAGTAGAATGAAACGGAGGCACTCACCCACGGTGGATAATGTTCAAGCTTTTATTCGGCACACACCGGTGCACTACGAAGGTAGGGGCAGACACGAGAAATCATACATGAGCAGACAAAACAGCAGCAATAGCTATTTCGCGGTACGCGCTTCTTCAGACTGCACACCGCGTCATCCAGTGATGACGTCAATTTAAAGCGCTATCGTCCCGGGTTACTAGGATACCATGGACGCCACTCGCTAATAAACACTTATGGGACATCCCGCTTACAGAAAATGCGCTCCAACACAACAAGACAAATACATAAAACATTCGAGCGTTATAAGAAAACTGATAAATCAGCGTGCTCATTGAGTCCCAAAAGTCCAGTGGCCTGAGTGCGGAGGATCCACCTACTTTCCCGTTGTAGGAGTAGGCGGTGTCTATCCCTCCACTTACCGGAGGCCGGACTACCTCCAAACCAACAAAGTGCAGCGGTCTCAAATCACCGGAGTGTACTGTCCGGATATGCTCTATCACCCGTGGGCAACCTTTCCCAGAGGAGATAGAGGACACATGTTCTCTAATGCGCTCATTCAGACACCGTTTCGTCTTTCCTATGTAGAAGCAGCCACAATCGCATATCAAAGCGTACACGACGTGGGTGCTTCTACAATTAATGAAATCTTTTAATCTGTGATACTGACCAGCAATTAACACAACCTTCTTCTGCAGGCTATATTGGCACATGTTGCAATTACCACATTTAAAATGGCCTACCGGTTTACTTCTGGACAGCCAATCTTCACTCCGTGACACACTGAACCTACTGCGTACTACCTTATTCCTGATCGTATGGGTTCGTCTGAACGAAACCAGCGGTTTCTCAGAACTGATCTGGGCTAACATCGGGTCCCTTTTCAGAATATCCCAATGGTTAAAAATAACAGACCTGATCTTGTCCGCCATGGGGCTGTATTTAAATGTCATGGGGAACCTATTAGGTTTGCTAACTCTCCCTCCTGTTCTCTGTTTGCTACGGGTCCCCTGTAGCAACATCCGTTGGGAAAACTGTTCCTCGACCCTCCTCATGTCCTCCACTACATCTTTTTCTGGGTAGCCTCTGGAAAGCAACCGCTCTTTCAGCTCACTGGCCTGTTGACGATAACTAGCTGTATCCCTGTTAATCCTACGCAACCTGATGAACTGTCCAAAGGAAACAGATTTCTTGACACTACCAGGGTGGTAACTGTCGTGGTGGAGCAAGGAGTTGGTCGCCGTGGGCTTACGAAAACCCTCCGTGACCAACTCGTCGCCCACCACCACGACAGCCACATCCAAGAACTCCAATCTCGAACCCCGAAATTAAGGGTGAAAACCATTCCCATGGAATTGTCATTTAGATATCGCACAAATGCGACGCATTCTTCCTCTGTACCCGCCCAGACAATGAAGACATCGTCCACAAACCTAACATAAGTCTTCACCATTGATGCAAAGGGGTTAAGAGGGAGAACACAAATTTGTCCTCCAACCTAGCCAAATACATATTGGCGAAAGTGCACGATACTGGGGTGCCCATGGCCGTCCCCACTCGTTGTCTGAACCACTCATCACCAAATTTGAAGACATTGTTTTTAAAATGAACGACAAGGAGTCCTCCACAAACTCACAGAATACTTCATCTTTTTTCATGTTGCGCAGGACATCAGTGATAGCCTCCACCCCCGCATCATGAGGGATGCGGGTGTAGAGGCTCTCAACATCCAAGGAAACAAGCTTATAGTCCGACCTCCAGTGGATGCCGTCCAAAGCCACCAAAAAATCGTTAGTGTCCTTCAGGTAAGCCGGGGCACTAGGGAGAACGGGTCTCAACAGCCAGTCGATGTACTTTGACAAGGGCTCAGTCACTGACCCAACCCCAGAGACAATAGGTCTCCCGGGGGTGGGTCAGTGACTTGTGCACCTTAGGCAAGAAATACCAACACGGCTTGGCAGGCGCTTCAGGGATTAACTTTTTGCCATCTTCCCACTCAAGAAACCCACATCCACAAACCTCTGGAGTAGGACTGCTAACTCTTGTTGTATTTTAGGAATAGGATCACCCCTGATCGCCTCATACGTATGGCCATCTTTCAACTGTCTATAAGCTTCGGACATGTAGTAAGTGGTTGTCATAAGGACCACATTGCCGCCCTTGTCGGCCGGTTTAATTATTATTTCTTTCTGTGCTTGTACCCAATCGAGGGCTTTCTTTTCTTCCCACGAAATATTGTATTGTGCTCTCGGATACACTAATGCTCGTATATCCTTGAGCACCTGACAATAAAAATATCAATGCAACTACCGGCCGGCATAGGGGGCAAAATGTAGAGCGTACACCTCCTGCAAACGGAGGCGCCTGACCTGTACCAGTCACTACATCGCCCTCATCTACACCCGCTAAGGCCAATAAACACTCTTTTTCCTCATCACCTAGGACATTGGTAACCCTAAAAGCTGACACATCGGGGCCAAGGGAATCTCGCCTGGTAAACTGTGAGAGATAGGATTCCGGTTCTCATGAAACATTTTCAATAAGTACATCTTCCTAATGGCTTTAAACAAGTCGATCTCAAATGTTGCCGGGTCGAACTGTTCAACCAAGCTGAACCCAAGTCCCCTACTGAGGACTCTGGTGCAGCCTTCGGGCAGTTCGACACCCGTGAGATTAATAACACCAGATTCATCAACCACTTGATTACGGGAAGTGGCAGTCTCAATCACTTTCTCCAGGACACCTGTTTCCTTGGTCGGTTTGATTTCCTCAAGCCCGTTCCGCCATGACTTATTCCTGCCCCTTCTGATGCGTCTCCTAAAGGGGCACTCTCGCTTCTATTTTTGTTTGAATTCTTATCAGCCAGGCCACCCTGGGTCGGGTCATCAGACCCACTGGATTCAGACTCACTGGTCCAAAAATCACTTTTCTGGCGCTTCCCTATTTTCCGCCTAGCTGATCTTCTTTTTGGGAACTGCCAACCAAAAATGTGTCCTGAGTCATAGTCCATTTTGTCACGAATGAACTTGTCCTTTTTCTTTTCTTTCACCTCCGATTGTACTATTAACAATTTCTTATTGATCTTTTTCTCAATCATTTGCAACTGTCCTTCAGTTAACCGAGTTGTGAGTTCTTTACGTGTATTCTCTAAATCCTCTTTCACGGTATCATATTCCTTTATGTTCCTTTCTAGAACGCACTCCAGGATTTTCAACGAGCAATCCGCAAATACACTTTGCCAGTTTTTCACAAACTCATCATCATTTTCGAACTGCGCCGGTTCTCTATACACTCTGAGTCCCCGCGGTACACGTTGGCTTTCTTTATATGCTTTTAAAGAGTTCACCGTCCAAAACAGCCGCACCTCTCTTTCAGCCAATTTCAATAGCCGTGTCTCCACCGCTCGGGTACTCAAATTCTGTAGCAAGTCTTTCTCATTGCACAGTATGAAAAACTCGTCTGCCCCCGTTCTCCCTTCATCAATGGAAGGAACAGCTTCATCCGAGGCCATATCAAAACCGCACCAGTAACGGTCTAGCCGCCGCAGTCACAGTGAGGTGCTCAGTTGTAATAGTGAAGAGTTCATCGAAGATGCAATAGTCAGGGGCAACAACGGCAACACTCACCAACGCCGGCAGTCAAACAACCATGCGGGGCCTCAGCTTGATCCTCCACGTACCACCGCTCCAGTGGTGCTCAATCCGAAAAATAGTAAAAATCTACGTGTAAACTGAAGTAGAATGAAACGGAGGCACTCACCCACGGTGGATAATGTTCAAGCTTTTATTCGGCACACACCGGTGCACTACGAAGGTAGGGGCAGACACGAGAAATCATACATGAGCAGACAAAACAGCAGCAATAGCTATTTCGCGCGGTACGCGCTTCTTCAGACTGCACACCGCGTCATCCAGTGATGACGTCAATTTAAAGCGCTATCGTCCCTTGTCAAAATACATCGACTGGCTGTTGAGACCCGTTCTCCCTAGTGCCCCGGCTTACCTGAAGGACACTAACGATTTTTTGGTGGCTTTGGACGGCATCCACTGGAGGTCGGACTATAAGCTGGTTTCCTTGGATGTTGAGAGCCTCTACACCCGCATCCCTCATGATGCGGGGGTGGAGGCTATCACTGATGTCCTGCGCAACATGAAAAAAGATGAAGTATTCTGTGAGTTTGTGGAGGACTCCTTGTCGTTCATTTTAAAAAACAATGTCTTCAAATTTGGTGATGAGTGGTTCAGACAACGAGTGGGGATGGCCATGGGCACCCCAGTATCGTGCACTTTCGCCAATATGTATTTGGCTAGGTTGGAGGACAAATTCGTGTTCTCCCCTCTTAACCCCTTTGCATCAATGGTGAAGACTTATGTTAGGTTTGTGGACGATGTCTTCATTGTCTGGGCGGGTACAGAGGAAGAATGCGTCGCATTTGTGCGATATCTAAATGACAATTCCATGGGAATGGTTTTCACCCTTAATTTCGGG
Organism: Bufotes viridis; assembly: GCA_033119425.1. Lineage (NCBI taxonomy): Eukaryota > Metazoa > Chordata > Amphibia > Anura > Bufonidae > Bufotes > Bufotes viridis. Next base: position 504,473,551 of record CM065590.1, read on the forward strand.
GTTCGAGATTGGAGTTCTTGGATGTGGCTGTCGTGGTGGTGGGCGACGAGTTGGTCACGGAGGGTTTTCGTAAGCCCACGGCGACCAACTCCTTGCTCCACCACGACAGTTACCACCCTGGTAGTGTCAAGAAATCTGTTTCCTTTGGACAGTTCATCAGGTTGCGTAGGATTAACAGGGATACAGCTAGTTATCGTCAACAGGCCAGTGAGCTGAAAGAGCGGTTGCTTTCCAGAGGCTACCCAGAAAAAGATGTAGTGGAGGACATGAGGAGGGTCGAGGAACAGTTTTCCCAACGGATGTTGCTACAGGGGACCCGTAGCAAACAGAGAACAGGAGGGAGAGTTAGCAAACCTAATAGGTTCCCATGACATTTAAATACAGCCCCATGGCGGACAAGATCAGGTCTGTTATTTTTAACCATTGGGATATTCTGAAAAGGGACCCGATGTTAGCCCAGATCAGTTCTGAGAAACCGCTGGTTTCGTTCAGACGAACCCATACGATCAGGAATAAGGTAGTACGCAGTAGGTTCAGTGTGTCACGGAGTGAAGATTGGCTGTCCAGAAGTAAACCGGTAGGCCATTTTAAATGTGGTAATTGCAACATGTGCCAATATAGCCTGCAGAAGAAGGTTGTGTTAATTGCTGGTCAGTATCACAGATTAAAAGATTTCATTAATTGTAGAAGCACCCACGTCGTGTACGCTTTGATATGCGATTGTGGCTGCTTCTACATAGGAAAGACGAAACGGTGTCTGAATGAGCGTATTAGAGAACATGTGTCCTCTATCTCCTCTGGGAAAGGTTGCCCACGGGTGATAGAGCATATCCGGACAGTACACTCCGGTGATTTGAGACCGCTGCACTTTGTCGGTTTGGAGGTAGTCCGGCCTCCGGTAAGTGGAGGGGATAGACACCGCCTACTCCTACAACGGGAAAGTAGGTGGATCCTCCGCACTCAGGCCACTGGACTTTTGGGACTCAATGAACGCGCTGATCTATCAGTTTTCTTATAACGCTCGAATGTTTTATGTATTTGTCTTGTTGTGTTGGAGCGCATTTTCTGTAAGCGGGATGTCCCGCAAGTGTTTATTAGCGAGTGGCGTCCATGGTATCCTAGTAACCTGGGACGATAGCGCTTTAAATTGACGTCATCACTGGATGACGCGGTGTGCAGTCTGAAGAAGCGCGTACCGCGCGAAATAGCTATTGCTGCTGTTTTGTCTGCTCATGTATGATTTCTCGTGTCTGCCCCTACCTTCGTAGTGCACCGGTGTGTGCCGAATAAAAGCTTGAACATTATCCACCGTGGGTGAGTGCCTCCGTTTCATTCTACTTCAGTTTACACATAACAGAGCAATTCCCTATTGTGCCTTGGGGTCTGGCCACACCCAGCGTTTTAGATTGCGGTCATAATCCGACATAGTCGGTGTAAATGAGACCAGCCCATGCGTACTGACATGAGTTATTATTATTTATTATTTATTTTTGGTTTAAAAAGAATTACATATCCCCTATATATCATTTGGGTCCGCCGGTACTTTTAAATCTATGACCGGGTTACCTTTGAACACCAAGTGTATGACCAACCCATTGCCGTAATGGACATTAATTGTATGACCGACCCATTGATCTAGTGGTTTGGTCCAGGTATATGCGATTGTGCATTTTCTTCCATGTATTAAAAATTTGATTCGGCCTTTTGTTAAGCTTGAGAGTACTAGCTATTATGCCCATGCTACAGTTCCAGATAGTGCGGAACTGTCTGTAGTGGAAGGATTGTAGCTGGGTTGCCTTGGCGACCTGGGACGCTTCTGCTATGTAGAGCTACGTGCGGCCGTTTTTACCTAGGTGGCCTCCCTCTTCCGGCTGTCATCTGGATACGCTGGTTGGCTTGCGTTCCAGCGTGAGTCACCGGCGGTGGGCGGAAGCGGAGTGGCCACGTTTCAGGCCGGGATACAGGTGGCTATTTAAAATGGGGGAGGTGAGACCTCCTCCTCTCCCGGCATTTGGAGCAGTGTGACCGCGATTCTGCGGGGTCTGGTTACGGGAGTGAGAGGGACACTTTCCTCCTCCCAGTGTGTGGACCACTGTCCTACAGGCACTTTACCGCTGACATCTTTATTATGTAAGTTGACATTACCCCTTCCATTTCAGTGTGGTTTTAAAGGGAGGGGCAGATACTTATGAAAGTTATTCTGTGATGAAGATGCTTATAGGTGGATTTCTTCTTTGGTTTATTTACAGCTTTTATCGCTTACCGGCATTGAAAAATTGTCCCCGGAAGATTCCTATTTTAGGATGAAACATGCCATGTAGGGACCTATAGCTGGAGGGGAAGTGCAGCCATTAGCTCCCAGACAGGGTTAGGATCCGTATGGGGCCGCCCCTGTCTGGGCGGGTGCTCTGTGTCGTTAGGCAGGTGACAGAGTAGCACCCTTCACTGTGTTTAGGCAGGTTTGCTACTAGGGTCAACTAGGAGTCACTTGGCATAAAAACTAGCAAGTATCACTGGAATTTGTGAACATCAGACATCCAGCAGCACCTGTACTTGACTTGATCAGCACATACATCTTCATTCCGGTGAGATTGTACCATTTTTTCACCGATTGTGCTTGTATCTTTTTGCTAAAAAATCTGTCACAGTGGCCATCACAGTTATGTGGTGCTAAGACGCGCACGTGCGCTATACAAAAAAACATTGCTTTAATACTGTTGTATTGTATGCCGTGCCAAATTATTTTGTCCGGGCTTAATTTTTGTGGGACCAGGTTCTTCTTTGGATGTTGCACCCTCATTGATGTATATTTATCATGAGGGTGACCTCCATGGGACAATTTGGACCAAAAAACAGATTTTGTTTTGTCCGGATATGGGTATGTTATCACTGCTATTTTTTATGGTTACAGTACTTTTAACGATTAACTAGTAAAAGTGAAGTTTTAAGCCTAGTCCACTAGTGGTTTGAGATTATATTTTGGAAGTGTGACTTTGACCAATGGAGAATTTTTGACTGATATACTCCATAGGCCATATTTTTGTTTAAGTCTATAAGAGGCAGTATCTGTAATGTTAGGGACCCTTTGCGGAAACCGCCGTGATGTGGCACTTGGGCCCGACATACTTTTGATCAAAAATGTGCGCTAAGAGCTTCTTTCATTCCATTTTGGAATGAGCCCCTTTTTTTATTTTTTTTCTATTAGTTTATGATGTATTGTGCAGCCATCTTTTAACCAACTCTATTTGCCTTATGGATATGCACTTGTTAGTGTAGATGTATATTTGCTATGAACTCTGTCTTATAATTTTTAAATTTTACATTCACATAGCCATGTGAGGGCTTATTTTCTGTGGGGCAAGACACATTTTTAATGGCACCATTTAAGTTAACATGTCGTGTATTGGAAAAGGAAAATTCTTTGTGGGAGTAAAATTGAAAAAAAAATCACAATTCCGATAATGTTTTTTGGGTTTTGATATTACGACATTCACTGTGCACTAAAAATGACATCACATCCTTATTCTGCTGGTCAATACAATTACGACGATACCAAGTTTGTATCGTTTTTATTTTTTGACTGTAGAAAAAATAAAAACCAATAAAAAAAACAATTTTATTTACATTGCCATTTTCTGACAACCATAACCTTTTTATATTTGCATCAACAAAGTTGTACGGGGGCTTGTTTTTTTGAAGGAAGAACTGTAGTTTTTATTGGTATCACAAATTTTTGATCACGGTTATTACGTTTTTTGGGGGGACAAGATGACTAAAATATTGGATTACACTAATTAGTAATCGCTTTTCCATGAGCCAATGACAGCACCCTTGAGAGACAGCCTCCAATCCAGGACAGGAACTACCATGGAGAGCTTTAAAAAGGGGACTCCTCCCCTACCACCTCAGTTAATAGCAAGAACTCATAATACTCCATTATTTTTTATTTATTATTATTTAAATTGTTTTTTAATAGATTCCTTTTGCTTTTTATTTTTATTTTTTACGTTTGTGCATTTTTTTTTTTTTTACAAATTGCAAATCATACTACAGGGAGGGGAATAAATCCCGGGTGCTGTCATAGACTTATTGAAAAGCGATTACCGGTAACTATAATCCAATATTTTCTTTTACGCTCATGACGGCACCCTTGAGAGAAAAGATTAGAATAGTAACTACTTAGGGATAGTAGCCTGCAACGCCTTTTTTCCATAGGACAAAATGGTCATTAGAGGTCAGATCCAGTCTATAGTGTGTGAAAAATGTACCAGGTGAGCTCCAGGTAGCTGCCCTAATTTGTTTTATAATAGCATTAGTTTTTCTGTACCAGGAAGCTGACATGGATCTAGTGGAGTGAGCCCTAAATCCCGATGGAGGGGATGTGTCTGAAGCAGTGTATGCTAAGGAGATGGCCCCCACTAACCACCTATCAAGGGTTCTGGAGGAAACTTTATCCCCTTTATTTCTACCTCCACTGCTCTGAAACTTCTAAGTATTTAGAAAGGCATCTTTTCATTTTATTTTTGCACTACTTACATCTTACACTTAGGGAGGTATAACCTGTGATCTTCTGATCCCTTGTCTCATAGACCATAATAGATAACTATTATGGTCTATGTGATTTTTAATTGCCTGTGAAACTTTGCCTTGTGCACAGTTTTACAGGCAAGTTACTATGACAGGCCTGGGAACCTTCAGAAGGCCTCAGGCTGTTATGGTAATCATTCGCAGCCCTGTGATTTCCCTGCAGGGGCTCAGATCAAAAGGCAGAGGGAGTCCAGGAGAGGCAGTTCTGTTAGTGTTAGGTAACCATCTGCAGCAGCCACCTTGACGTTGGTAGATGGCCCTGACCCACATTTCATCAAAAATGTGCACAAAGAGCTTCCATTTTTCATGTATAGTAGGTATAGCACCATTGTAATCTGTAATAATTTCTAATCCCTAGTTCTATTGTTTGCATGTACAGATGTAGTACAGTCGTGGCCAAAAGTTTTGAGAATTACATAAATATTGGAATTTGGAAAAGTTGCTGCTTAAGTTTTTATAATAGCAATTTGCATATACTCCAGAAAGTTATGAAGAGTGATCAGATGAATTGCATAGTCCTTCTTTGCCATGAAAATTAACTTAATCCCAAAAAAACTTTCCACTGCATTTCATTGCTGTCATTAAAGGTTCCAGGAGGACCCAATAGCAATTGTGCACGGCGGCACCTGCGAGTAATAAAATTAAACCGGTGGTCTTACCGCACCATGTGGATCCGTCCTTGAGAAATGCACTGGTCTCCTAAATGATACGTATGGAGAGCTCAGAGATAATTTGACCAGGTGTGCCGGTGTGAGACAGGTAGGGGAAATAGATAACTTACCCTATAAAGCCCTGCCTAAAGACTACAATAGCCCTTATACCCCTGCCACGGATCCCCGCGGCTGGGTATGCACCGGAACCTAACCCTGGAATTAATCCGCCCTAATTGGCCCTTTGCTGCCAGGTCCCTACATGCATGTTTCGCAAGGAGTGTTGCTCATCAGGGGAAACATGGGGAGCCTAGGGGCTGTTCACTGGCTGGTCCGATCCCTAGATATACAAGGAAAAAGAAAGCAATCCAGAAGAACTTGGAGTGAAGACAACTGATACCGGTCACACTCAGGCGTAGGCTGGATGTAGCCTGTATGGCACTGATTCGCGCCAGTATTTAAGACCTGTGTCCAAAACGAGGCTTGGGTGACGTACCTCCCAGACGTGGAGCGCTGCGTGTCAGCCGACGCATGCGCAGCAGCATCCAGTCGATGTGAGAAAAACGTCAGACCCGCGCTACTGAATAGGATAACTTCATAGCGCTCGGTCTCGCCTGATATCGCGAGACTCCAGGTGCGATTGCTAGGAGACAGGGACGCTTCTCCCGGCAGTCGCTCCTACCGCATCTTCTATTGTGGAGACGCGCTCGATAGAAAATGACATTTAATGCAAAATAGGTAAAAACCTGAAACTAAAGCTAGGTTATCCTCAGATGCTGAACCAGGCCACTAGTGTCAAGGAATTTGATAAGTGTAAAATCTATCAGAGAGGAGATGGTAGGGTTTAGTTTGTAATTTTAAACAAAACAGCTAAAGCTCGTCTGCTCATTTAGACCTGTAGGGGAGGCTGTTTTTAAGGTGAATATCCAGCGTGTTTCTTTTTGGAGTAGGAGTCCCAGATCGCCCACGGTGCTGGGGGCCTTCCCTCACGCCCATTGCTGTCATACCTTCAGAGGCAATTCTCTCAATGCCCATGCTGTCGTGGTGAATGGACTGCTAAAGACTGGGGCAAAGTCATATTCTCAGATTTTCCAGACCTGTAGGGGAGGCGTTTAAGGTGCATATCCTTGGGATTTCCTGAGTAGGAGATCCCAGTCGCCCGCGGGCTGGGGGCAATTCTCTCAATGCCCATTGCTGAAACATGGCCTTTGGGATTTCCCTGGTGACACTCATGGATATGCCTAGACACCGGGTATCCCTTTGCTGCAATACACTCATGGGATATGCCTAGACACCGGGTATCCCTTTTGTTTGACAATGTCGTTCAGGTACGCAGATCATGCCTTACATTTAATTTCTCTGCTTTTAAGACAGATCGTGATACCGCATCAAATAGTTATTAGCATTTACCATATGTCTACTTAAGGGTACTTTCACACTGGCGTTTTGGATTCCGTTTGTAAGATCCGTTTCAGGGCTCTCACAAGCGGTCCAAAACGGATCAGTTCAGCCCCAATGCATTCTGAATGGATAAGGATCAGTTCGGCTCCGTACCGCTTCTATTCTGTTTTGGAGGCGGACACCAAAAAGCAGCTTGCAGCATTTTGGTGTCCGTCTGATGATGCGGAGCCGAACGGATCCATTTTGACTTACAATGTAAGTCAATGGGGACGGATCCGTTTTAAATGACAAAATATGGTGCATTTGAAAACGGATCCGTCCCCTATTGACTTTCAATGTAATTCAAAAAACGGATCAGTTTTGACTTTGACATTTTTCTTTAAAGCTAATGCAAACGGATCCGTTCTGAACGGATACAAACGTTTCCATTATAGGTGCGGATCCATGTCATTTTATGTTTTTAGAATGTTAGAAGGCTTAGAATTTTAGTAGCAATTTTTCAAGAACATTTTCAAAACTGACTTTTTAAAGTACATCTGTCACCAGTTTTATGGTTTCCTAACTAAGGGCAACATAAACTAATGACAGATCCCCTCAGCAAAATGCTGGGTCACTTTCTTTAACTGAGCCGGCCTTTTAGCCAAAACCTTGTATTGACAGCGCCAGTGCATAAATCAGAAATCTCGAATATTAATGAGCTCTTGGCTTTTCCTACCCACCCGCTGCTGATTCAGTTGGAAAAAAAAATTGCCAATCAAGGAGGGGGAGAGGACAGCAGTCAGCTCATGAATATGAGGACTCATTGGCATGTGTTGGAGCAGTAAGGATTCAAAAGTGAGGACAGCAGAAAACTGGAGACAGATTCCCTTTAAAGAACCATTTCAGCTATGAACGTACTATGAGGGACTTACATCATATAAACCACCCATAAGTGACCACATTTTACAAACTACACCTCTCAAATTATTCAAAACTGATTTTATAAGCTTTGTTAACCCTTTATATGTTCCACATGAATTAAAAGGGTTTTCAGAGATATTTTTACAGATGGCCTATCCTGTGTATAATTCATCAATGTCTGAAAGGTGGGGGTCTGACACCCAGGACCTCCGCCAATCAGCTGTTTGAGAAGGCGTGTGCATAAAGTCTTCAGCCTTCTCTGTGCTCACAGCGCCGTCCATTTGATAGAGGCTGAGCTTGGTATCGCAGCTCAGCCCCATTCCCTTCAATGGGGTTGAGCTGCACCTAGGCCATGTGACCAATGAACGTGACATCAAATTGCCTAGGGAAAGCTGTGAGCAGGCCACGGCGCTACTGCAAGTGCCGATGCCTTCTCAAAACAGCAGATTGGCTTTGGTTCCGGGTGTTGGACTCCCACCAATCTGATACTGATGGCCTATCCAGAGGAAAGGTCATCAGTAAAAAGATCTAATAAAACCCCTAACAGTCACGTCAAAATTGAAAAACCCTCCCAAAAATGTCACTTTTGCATTTTTAACCCCTTAGTGATATCAGTAATTTTAGCCTTAAGGACCAATAATATTTTCCCCCTTTGTGTTCTAGCAGTCATAACTAGAGTTGAGCGAACTTGTATTTTAAGTTCGGCGTCCAAAGTGATCAGTGCAGGGGGCGTGGCTCAGCACTGGATTGGATAAGAGGTGATTCAGTACTGAGCCACGCCCCCTGCACTGATCACATGACGGTGACGTCACCCCAGGTCCTTAGTGTTGTCCAAGGTTCGGGTTCATTGAAGAATCCCAATATGGATTCCAAATGAAGTTATGGTCCGTAGTAGCGGAATCCATAACGGGATTCTTCGATAACCCGAACTTTGGACGCCGAACTTAAAATACAAGTTCGCTCAACTCTAGTCATAACTTTTTAATTCTTTCTTTTAAATTTTTTTAATTTTTTGCAAGATTAGTTGTAGGTTTTTTAGGAACCATTTTGGGGTCTATATTGCGTATTAAATAACTTTAATATTTATTTTTAGGTGGAAAGATAAAAAAAAAACAACTATTTTAACATTATTTTGTGGAATTAAAAATAACTTTCACATTTCAAAAATGTCGGATTTCTATATTTTTCTCTCCCCCTGCAGTCTGTCAGTTCTGCAGCTGCTCCCTCATTCTCTTCCAGACTGACAGCTGCTTTAACTGCTCATATCTTTGGTTTGGTACCAGCTAGATATATGGGCTTTGCATTGTTTTAAAGCTTTCCGACAATACCAGTGAGACAGCAATATGTTCAGTACATGGGAAGATATCTCTGATAGAAATCAGGATGCTGTGAATACAGCTAAAAGTGAAAGTAAAAGCAGGTTTTACCCGCAATTATTCCCGACTTGCTTTCTAACAGTTGCATGTTTCTAGCTGCTACCAACAGGAGATAGCAGCATCTAAAGCAGCACTCCCCCCCTCCACTTTTTTTAATTTTATTTTTTACAGATTTACCATTATAATCCTTTTGTTTTTTGTAACACAGCAAGGGTTAACAGTAGTGTTGAGATAATTGAGCTATAGATCATAGATACTGTAAAAACTCCAGTTTAATGCTGTATGCAATCACTTTCTGTACAGCATTATAAAATGAATAGTCTATGACAAGGAGAATTGAGTTATTCCTGAAGTCTCACAAGACTTCAGTATTTGATTATTAAACTGAAAAACCATTTTGAAACGGGTATCTGAAGACCGCTTTGGTAACGAATGGTACCTTGGTACCAATGCCGACTTTAAAACAATTTTTAAACTGGTTTTTTAGTTTAGACTTCGGGAATAACTCACTTCGCCTAGTTGGAGACGAACGTGTGATGGCTACTATTTTACAGGTACATAGTTTTTTTTTTTAGGAAGCAGGATACAGAAAAGGCAGAAACCTTTTCATTCTTGTTATTGCGGCGAACGCATCACAGGGAGCTGATGGGGTGAGAGAGGGCCCCTGCTCTCTGCAAATCCCTTGGATGTGGTGGTCGGCATTGTTAGAAACAGCTGGGCCTTGCTACTGATCAAGAATCATGCATGTACGCCGATGGAACTCAACTCCCTTTAGGCTTCGCCCAAGCTGTTCTCTTAACCTTTCCTTGATTCAAATATATTGAGATTGTAATTCTCGTACCGGGCCATAAAATGGTTAATTAAAACTTTGGCCCTGATTTATCATACCTTCACTCAAGAATTCTGGCCTCAAAAAGTCACAAAATTTAGCTTTTGCAACTTTTTGAGGTCAGTTGTGACTTTTAGCATTTTTACATCACTCCAGTTTTGGAATATGGATGGGAAAGTGGGCATGGTTAGCTATGTTAATTAGTTTAACTCCAGATTTATACAAACCATTAGAAAACGTGGTGTGGTGTTTAACAAGCAGGATATGCTCAACCCATATGCAGTTGTGCATGTATATAGGGGAGCACATCCTGCACTTGTAGTCCGTTGCTAGGAGCAATCAACAGCAAAAAATGCATACAATGGAAGATGCCAGCAACGGACTAGAAGTACCACAATAACCATCCTACATACAATAACGATAATGTGGAGAACAATCAAAAACATAACCATAGCAAAGGCAGGTGCACTCTGCGGCAATACTAAACCCTCACGCTGATGTTAAAATTGAGAGGTTAGTTCGACACATCCTACTAGGAGGACATGTCTTAAAGAGGACCTTTCACTGGTCCACAGTTTATTAGGTAAAGCTATGTACATGGAGAGCGGCACCCAGGGATGTCCCTGCACTTACTTGTATCGCAGCGCTCAGCTCATATTCAGGATATGAGCTGAGCGCTGCGATTGGCCAGCGCTCCAGCCCTGGGAGAAGGAGACACCCAGGGCAAAAGAAGAAATCTCCGCCCCAGGCAAAATTGGAGAAGCAGGAGCGCCGGTACCGGGGGCTACAGAGGACGAACGGAGCGGCACCCAGGGATACAAGTAAGTGCAGGGACATCCCTGGGTGCCGCTCTCCATGTACATAGCTTTATCTAATAAACTGTGGACCAGTGAAAGGTCCTCTTTAAGCTCGGACACCACGCCAAGGTCTCTCAAATAGCCCGAGACCCTACCTGTGCCGTATGGGCGATACCAGGGGCTGTTGGGCATTACGGGAGCGTAAGGCCTGACTCACAAACAGCTCACCAGTGTCCTCCAGCATGTAACCATGCTTGCAATAGGAGGTGCCTGTGAGCCCCACCCGAGACCGGCTGATATGGCCCAGAGCCTCCCAGGTGCACCTGAATGTAGGCTGTAGATAAAAAGCAGGCACATTCAAATTGGAGTTTATACACCTCCAAACTCCAGATTTATCACAGACTTTTGGGCTCAGAAGAGTTACTTTACAAGAAGAGGGAGAAGGGGTCATTTTCTTCCCTTGAATGCTTCTTTAAGTAGATGAAGGAACATACCAGCCAAAGCGGATGCACTGTATCTTGTACTTCCGGGTATGGGTGAGGGAGGCATTTGACAGGGATTCTCTTTGGTGTCCTTTACATTCCTGTGTTATGCTCTGCCCATTCACATGTTGCATTAGGGATAAAAAATGTAGTACACGTCTTCACTGTTAACATACGTCCTCCATTGTATGAGAGAGAGAACAGAGAGGTAATAGGTAACAAAACAGGAGTTTATTGGAAGATATTACAGGATTTATGACAACCATAAAGAATCACATATACAAACTCAACTCCTAAGAAGCACTCATTCTAAATGGGAAGGTTACAGTAACAGCTAACAATCTTCATCTAGAAGTACCTTAGGTTCTATCCATTTCAGACGCACAAAAAACCAAGTAACATGCGTAACACGTGTTGAAGAGCGATGCATGTTACACACAACACTGACAGACAAATACAAAAACAGTTGTAAGAACCATTTTCTTTTTTTCACAATGAAAAAAAAAAATGCGCGGAAAACAGTAAAGACCTTGCATATATAATATTTGGTTTCAATGTTCTCATTGTAACTGGGTACAGTAACATATCTGGAGGCTTCCAGGAAAGCAAAAAGGAGAGCGTGAAATTACCTAAAATATTATAACTTAACCTGCATTTGCTGTACTCGACGTTCCGAAATGTAAAAGAACCATTTAAATTCAGATGTCGAATGTTAATTTCAAATGCATATTAAATAGTGCTTTAAAAACACGGCAGACAAAATATAAAATTAGTAGTAATTTAGTGTTAGCTAACCCTGATGAAATATAACATAAAACAAGCAACATACAAGACTAAAGACTGCTTCAAAATAAAATAACTAGTAAAAAATCATTTTTCAATGCAAATGGAGGACAAATGAGGCATTTTCATATACAGGAGAAAATGTCATATGAAACGGTTCCATCACACAACGTGACACTCGCTAGGAGAAGGAGAAGTTTGAATATGGGAATTATCATGCCAGCCTCATGGGGTGGTTTCCTGAAAACAGCAGACAACCACCCCACCCCCTTTACCACCCAGAGGCCCTATTATAGGATACGGACAGGGGCTGTCAATCCCATGTGCAATTAGTGTAGCCAAACATTTAATACACCACAAATAATATCATATCCAATGTAATAGTCAACATATTAGTAAGCAAAACTGCCAAATGCTTCAATAGCTGAAAACCTGGTCGCCATGCCCGCTTTTCTCCTAACAGGTACACAATGTAAGTTTTGGGAGATCTATATCTGGTGCAGATTAGCGAAAACAATAAGATTAAGCAAGATTAGTCCCACCAATGAGACTGAGGAGATCATCATGGCTATAAAGAACATCCCCTCAAAATCCACCAATAAAAATCTGAGGTCTACACCCATCACTGGAAAAGGACCCCATGTTAGTTCTTTAACACCCGTTTCACATCGATAAATTTGGCATTCACAGAAATGAACAATAAATGTAACACTTGAAAAGAGATGACCCATAGTGTAGATCTCTGTCAGTTTCAATACAACTGACAGCAGCGCTGGTTAGCTTAGGGCGAGCTCAGATCTGCAATGGAGGCTCCATTAGGGGCCTTAGCCACAGATTCTGTTAAATAGACCGGAAAAAGTCCTTTAAGAAAGACTTTTTCATCCGGTAAAAAAAAAAAAAACAGGACTCCGAACAGAAATGAACGGACTTCATTGTAATCAATTAGTTCTGTTCAGATCAGTTATGTGCCCTATCTGGCACTTCTGTTATTTCCATTGTTCTGCTCCTCTAAAAGAGCAGAGCAATAGAGAAAAAAAATAGGGGTGATGTGGTCTTAGCCCTAAGAAAAAATATACAACTACATCTTGAAGGTGCCCTCGATAGCCGTCAGCCAACATCCTCATACATATGCTTGCTCTATACAGTCAATGTATACATGTGTTCAAAATGAGAAGGAAGATGTTTTTGTGGGATCAAAGGATTGATCATGGTTAAATTCAACATGCCAGATCATTTTTTTTTTCCAAAAGGAGAATCGGGCCACCCCCGCCCCTTACACATTAGATATACAATCCCACAAAAATTGGAGGGTTTGGATAAGTGTATGGGCTCTCTAGGGACTGCAAAAGGCACCGACACTGTTGTCACAGCTGCAATTCTCCAATAAGGCGGTGGAAAAGATGTCGACTTTAAACTATCCAAAAAATAAATAAAATTCAACAGAAAACCCAGGGAGTTACAACCATGTTCTCTTCTGGAGTGTAAAAGGAACCATACATACAACAATCCTGAACAGAAAACTAAAGGAGCCTGAAACCTGAAGTACAAAACAGATCTAAATGCTGATCATATCAGACACAGATCTATAGAAATATCTCTGCGGGGGCGAAGCACTGGTACTGATCATGTGGCAGAGAGTTATCAGACTGCAGGTCAGGACTCTGCACTCACCTACCTCTCTGTCATGCCCTGGCACCCATACAGTAGTATGAGCACACAATGTATTTTTGATTTTATGTGAAAAAAAAAGTTCCAACACAATGAACCACTGAGGTATTCATCACCCTTAAAAAGATTTTGTCTATGAGAAAAAAAGCACTGCCTTATAGAGAGTCTAAGGCCCCTTAAAACTGACCCATAGGGACTACATGTGTCACCTTATTGTTTTGGCAAAGCTGTACCCTCAGGCCTTTCCTGGAGACAAGCTCAGTCATGCAGTTTCAGGGCACTACAGTAAGGGTGGCATTACGCTGCCTGATCTTTGGGCAGTGCGAGTTCGGGGCCCTACAGTAAGGGTGGCATTACGCTGCCTGATCTTTGGGCAGTGCGAGTTCGGGGCCCTACAGTAAGGGCGGCATTACGCTGCCTGATCTTTGGGCAGTATAAGCACAGATGGACTATTACACATCCATCGGCGATCGTTGGTACCAGCCTGATTAGACTGGATGATCCATACTGAATGTGGGAGGAACGATCGCTACCGCAGTTGTTCCTCCCTCATTCTTTTCTATTCATTATCAGCAGCACATCCCTGATTACACAGGAAGACGTGCTGCTGACAATTGCTCCTCTTTCGTCCTAATGAAAGATGCTGATCTGCCCATGCACAAGCATTTGCTGGTTCATCGCCTACTCAATTATAAGAGTCTATTATCTGGAGCAAGAGTTTGTATTCCCCACAACTGGCCAGAAATTGTGCAGTGTAATAGGGTCTTAAAGGGAACCTGTCACCAGGAGATTCACTGATAAACCAGGCATGCCGCCTTGTAGGGCTCACTCTGCTGAATATAATGACACCTTTCACTTGGTGAGCTGTTGCTTTATTGTGGAGAAAAAGTACTTATAATCCATATGCTAATGAGCTGAGTCCAGTAGTTGATATGAGTCCAGTGTTTTTTCTATTCAGAGCTGTAGACCCTCCCCTATTCACTTCTTCAGATGTAAAAGGGGCGTGTTTTATTTATTTATTGATCTATAGAAGTGAATAGGGGAGTGGCTACAGCTCTGAAAAAACGCTGGACTCATATCAGCTCATTAGCATATGGATTAAAAGTACTTTTTCTCCACAATAAAGCAACAGATCACCAAGTGAAAGGTGTCATTATATTCAGCAGGGTGAGCCCTACAAGGCGGCATGCCTGGTATATCAGTGAGTTTCCTGGTGACAGGTTCCCTTTAAGCCTCTTGACCAAATGGGATTGAATGAACAACCATATACTATAGGTTTGGCGTCCTTTTAAAGCAGATTGGCATTAATGCTATGGAATTATCGCCAGATATTGGCCTCGACCATATGGGGCAAATACTCCTCTACGGTTTTCTCAAGGATTCCGTTCATCTACTCCTTACTGACATTTAAGGGTGAGGGGGGACTGCATCTTTATTAGCCAAAATTAGCAGGGTCCATGTAACGTGACAGACAAATGTAGATTATACCAGGTAACAGTGAAGAAAGCCACGGTTTCCCTTTAACACATGAAGACAGATGGCCTACAGTTCAGCAGCTAAAACGAACACTCCTTCGACTTCTACAATTTCCTCAAAGTTCCACCCAAGAGTTTGAAGGAGGTGCACAAGGGATCTCAATATATGAGACCACTGGCATGGGAAGAAGAACAGCGATAGTAAATGTAACTCAGGATAAAGGTTCACTTACTTTCCTTGAGTAGAAAGGATCAGGAAAATAGGGTTATTGTAACAGAAAACAAGGGATACAGTAAAACAGTAATAAAACAGTAACAATGCTCAAATTACAACTCAGAATTTTTCAAGAGACGAACCGAGAAAAAAAAAAAATTTACATACAGAGGACGTCAGAACTACAGTGCAGCCACTGCGACTTGTCTATATGAATCACACAAGATCAACTCATTGTCACTGCAACCACCTTCTCCACGTAAAGCATTTTTCTTTTTTTTGAGATTTTTAGTGTCCTTTTTTTTTTATAAGGCATGCAGCCTACACTACCTATCCCTATCGCCTGAGGATGAACAGACCAAGGACGCTTTTCCCTTAATATATACTTGAGAAGCTGTGACGCTGTACGTATTGAATCTGTGAATACCGACGAAAACCAACAGTTATGGTATAAGAGCAGCTTTGTTCTTCTGTTGAACCAAAAGGTTTCTATACAAGGAACCATTATGGACTGCAGACTGCATAGAGCAACAGAAACCACGTCAGTATGGTCATATGCGACTGCTGGACACACGTGTCCCTTACGTTCCCAATACAAACGTAGAATCTTTTGTGCAAACATGAGTCACTTTTTACACACTAGAGTAGAAATAAAATCTGGAAAAAATAAAGTCATCCAAACACAATGTGCATTGATTCTCGAGCTCCTTCCTTGTGTTTCCCATGGATCTAAAGATCTGGTGGTCCTTATAAAGAGGATGTCTGGTTTTGAGAAGCCATTAGTTAATGAGTTAACTGAGGGTGGTCTTCCTGTTCAAGACCCACATCTATTAGCCAAGGCTGCTACAAAGTGCATTTCTCACTAAGGAGGACCTGGGACACCTGTGCATTACACGTGCAACCTACTGAATTATATAGGCACTGCACAATGCTGTTGGAGAACTGGGTTTCGAGTAGATTACAGCTGACCCGGGGGGGTTCAGTAGTGGGCATCAAGTTATCAGTGTATTGTTAGGAAGCCCTTCTGAGAAAACGAGACCGTCGACGGCAGATGACTCCTCTGATAAGAGCATTATGTCTGCTGTACTCTAACGATCATTTCTGACCCGCTTACTTTTTTTTCTGACCTATATTCACCACCATCAGAGGAGAATGCATACGTGACAATGCAAGGCGACTTGCTCTGTATGGATGGGACATGTCTGGCCTGGTATGCATTGGCACAAGATACATTAGTGAGAGCCCTAGACCTACTCAGCTCTGTTACAAACAGTTTCTCAATCATCCTCTAATAAAAAGGCTGGGGTGTGATGTATATTACATGCTGTTTGGGAGATTTTTGTCATGGCTTCTTTTAGCCACAAACAAAATGTCCTCATTGACCACAATCCCAGCTATCACTATACACCTGAAGGGACAATTTCCCCCACCCCTTCAGCCACTCGGAGGAGACAGAGGAAGTCAACAAAGTGCAGATATCTCCTGAACTGTCCAGCGTGCAAAGCATCATGGAAAAAGAAATCTCAAAACTCGCGAAGGAGGAACCCTGAAAAACAATTCAGGACTCCAAACGGCCAAGTCCTGCAGCATCAAACGAAAATAAATTAATGCTCTACCCACAGGAGGGTCTATCAATGTATAAACAGTGTAGGTGTGATTCCTGAGACCCACCCATTGATCAGGCGTTGCAACACTCCAGTGACTACTTTGGCCTATTGAATGTTATACAGACGGACTGTCAGGTATGTACCTGTGGCTGTGCCTGGTAAACCTGCACTACCATGTTTGAGTAGATTGGGCTAAGCTGCGGTACAGCACAGCCGCACGTACAATGAGATAAACACCCTCTGCAGCCTCTTTGTTATGCAGATCGGTGGGGATCCTGGAGTCTAGACCCCCATAGTCACACGTGGTGATACATATTCCCAACAGAAACCCTTTACTTAGTTAAAATTTAAGTTAACCTGTTAAATTTACTGACTATTGGTTGCCGAACGGGCGTCATTTTTTTCACCTAAACAAGATAAAAAGAAACGGTCACAAAAACCTTGACATTTTTCAGAACAGTTAAAATTGTTAGCAGGAGCGGTATCTACTATAGAATTCAACACATTTATAAGAGCCACACTACAAGGATATCTGAACAATTTAGAGAACCAAAGATGCTCAATAAAAAACAAATTAAAATCCATAATGATTATAAATAATCAGACCCAGTAGTATAAAGTTGTTAATTTGAAAAATAAAATAAAATCAACTTGGAATAAAATAAACAGCAAAGCGGTTTCAAACATGGTCTTCAAGGCCGGTGGACTTAGATGGCAAAAAAATAAAAAAGAACACACCATTAAAACATGGAGGTTTATGTAACATGTGTCGACATTGCCTACATAGAAGCACAAATGAGGAGCACTACTGCACTAGAAGGTACGGCTGGAGGTTAGAGCTGATGTCTAGTGTGTATAGAGTAAAACCTGCTACCAAAACGAGCCGATGGAGAATTGTGCATCAAAAAGATATACGTGTACTACCCAATAAATAACAGAACAAAAACATTTCCCCGACCAAGTCTAGAAGTTGCAGTCATTTTTTTTTCCTTTTTAAAAATAGAGAAAAATGTCTTTTCTTACCTTCCCCCCCAGGCTTAAACACAATAAACCTACTGGAAAACTAAAAAAATGCATCATTGAGGTTTCGTAGTTTGGAGGGGGAAGTTGGAGGAGGAGAATATACTGTTGTATATACAGAAAGTCTTTTTTTTATTTTTTTGTTTTTTTTAACCCCTGAAAAATTACTAGTGAAGAAATGGTCAAGATTTCCAGCCCTGACACTGAGCTCTAGATAACTCAACTGTTATATACAAATTAGTTACGACATTTATATATACTTTCTTACAACATAAGGCTAGAAAAACATTGGAACGAATGATTCATATTTTAGAAATCTCTAAAATACTTCTCACGTCTGAGGTACTTTTTTTTTTTTTTAATGTATCTTTTCTTCTTGGAGTAGCACCTGTCAAAAAAATACTAGATTAAACAGTAAAATCAGCCTGCGAGTCAACGACAAAAACTGTGTAGTGTGCATTTAAAAATAAGTCGACTTAGTGAACAGGAATAAGTGATTCCCAGGCACTTTATGGTTATCCCGGCCGATCTGTGGTCAATCAGAACCTGATGTGATATTGGATTAGTTTATTAGGACCAGCTTGCCATCTATCTTCTTTTTCTTTTTTGAATGGGTTTGCTCGTGTGTTAAGAGGTTTATCTTTTGCGCAAAGCCTTTGCCACACGTAATGCATACAAAGGGTCGTTCTCCGGTGTGCAGCCTCTGGTGTGTGGTAAGATTTGCCTTCTGGCTAAAGCTCTTTCCACATTCTGGGCATTCAAAAGGCTTTTCCCCTGTGTGTATCCTTTCATGTCCGATAAGATTACTATTATTCTGAAACCGTTTACCGCAAAACCTACAGACAAATCGTCTCTCCCTCGCAAACGTCTTGTGTGTATGTGAGACCGGAAGGCCCGAGTTGACATTCTTCCCATAGACAACGCACGTTAAAGACTTTGCCACAGATACGTTTTTAATGGAGATGGCGTGGGGAAACTTGTCATCGACAGGAGGTTTTAGACTGGATTCAACCCTCTGCTGAGGTCTGAACTGAACCATTGAGCCGTTGTACTGTTTTATTTTCATTTTGTGGGTTCCTTGATGAAGCCTAAGATCACTTATTCTTAAAAACTTCTTTCCACATTCAGTGCAGTTGAAGGTCCTCTCCAGCTCCTTGGAAGAGCTTGCCCCGAAACGTCTCTGTGTAAGCTCCTCCTTCTGACCCACTGGCCACCTGACTAATCTTTGGCAGTATCCACTGGTTTTCATGTTGTACTGAATTTTCACTCTGTTTTTTGAAGGAATATTTCTTAGGTTGAATTTTTCAGTGCTGCGTTGGCTCTCTATAATAAATTCATCGTCTTTTGGGGAGAAGAAAGAGGAAAAATGTTATTCTAGAATTGTATAACATTGATAGCAATAATAATAAGCTTTACAAAGCTCCAACACATTTCACAGGACTTTACAAATCAGGGGACACAAGTACAGACGAGATCAGAAATGACAGGGGCTCTTGCACACGAAATTGCGGTCCGCAGTGCATGGGCACCGACCGCAGGGCCGTCGCGTGCGGATCGCGGACCCAAGAGAATGGGAGCCGAGCTGATGCTCTGGCTTCATATATTGTTTATTTCTGGAACTGTAGCTTCTGCTAACAGGTGATAGTGGGGGTGTCGAACTCCCACTGATCTCATTGATTGATATTGACAACCTATCCTGTAGATGGGCCATCAATATTTTAGTCCCTCAAAACTCCTTTAAAGAGGAAATCAGATAACAAATGGGATCCACCTGCAATAAAGAACTGATCATTATTTACACGGTAGAGCCTGTGCTGCTCCTCCAGTTCACCTGGATGGTATACATTTACCCGGCTGCTGCGGTGGTTGTAACGACAAGTCGACAACACGTGATATTACCAGAGGTGGGACTTGCACCTATAAGAAATGTATGGCATATCCTACTGATATGCCATAAACGTCCAGGGTGGGACAACCCTTTTAGCATTACACAATATGGGAGTTGAAAGTATAGCCCAGTGAGCGAATCTATATTTTTGAAACGTTGCGATATCGGTCACCAGGAACTTCACTGTGAAACCAGGCACAAGGTCTTGTAGGGCTAGTTCAGCTAAATGTGATACCTTTCACTTAGGGATCTGTTGCTTCATTCTGAATAAAAAGTATTCATATGAAAATGAGCATTTAAGTGCACTTAGGGAGGGCCCAATCCTCCTCTGCACACCTTGATTAACAGAGCCATGTTCTTGCATAGTTATCTTGCCTGGCCCTGTCAATCAAGAAGGAGAGTCTGTCAGATTAGGAGCAGGAGTACATAGAGTATCTTGGGCCTGCCCTCTGTGCACTTAAAGAGGACCTGTCACCACTCTTGAGAGGTCTACCTTAGTAACTACTTCCAATCCCCATATAATAACAATTGTGGAGCATCTATTTTTATGGCTCTATGTTGTACCATTACTCTGTTATTTCTACTAGAAGTTTATAAATGTCTCCTCATGAACTCCATTCCCACAGAGATTCAGCTGAAGATAATAATAAACTGTATTCAGGATCATAATAGGATGAGGCAGCTCTTTATTGCAGTGTTGTCAAGTAACTTGTCCCGCTGTGTGATTAGGACAGGTTTTGTCTGTACTAATAGGAGGGCGGCAATTTTATTTTCCCTGGTGATTGCTCTCCAGACAAAACGAGCCATTATTCCTAATTAAAGGTATTTTGGAATATATTTATAATAAAGTAATATTTAAGTATTTTAATTTTCGTAATTGCCGGAGAACCCCTTTAACCCCTTAAGGACCCGCACAGTGAATGTATGCGGCAGGGATCCAGCAGTCACTGATAGCCGGACCCCTGCTGAATGCGCCGGTATCGGTAAAATCAGCTCTGACCGCGGCGCGTGCGATGTCCATGCAGGAAGGAAGGTCCCCGTGCTGCTGTGACGGGGACCTGGTGGCAAGGAAGGCAGCCCGATGCCTTCCTTAGGCATCGTGGATGCCTTCCGTGACAGCCTGTGGGATCCAGCCCCCTGGAAGCTGTAAATGTATTACATTCAGTACTATACTTAAAGCCAATGCTTTACAATACAGAAGTATTGTAAAGCATTGTAAAGGGGATCAGACCCCCAAAAGTTGAAGTCGCAGAGTGGGAAAGTTTTACAAAAAAATTACGTTTAAAATAAATAGAGTCCTTTTCCCTAAATAAAGTAAAAAAAAATTGTAAAAAAATAGGAAAAGAAAAGTAGGCATATTAGGTATCGCTACCGCCGTATCGACCTGCTCTATAAAAATATCACATGACCCAACCCCTCAGATGAACACCGTCAAAAAGAATTAAATAAAAACTGTGCTAAAAAACATTTTTTCAACAGCTTACATCACTAAAAATGCAACACCAAGCGATCAAAAAGGCATATGCCGCACAAAAAAGTAACAATCTAACCGTCACCTCATCCCGCAAAAAATGAGCCCCTACCTAAGACAATCGCCCAACAAATAAAAAAAACTATGGCTCTCAGAATATGGAGAAACTAAAACATATTTTTTTTGTTTCAAAAATGCTGTTATTGTGTAAAACTTAAGTAATTAAAAAAAAGTATACATATTAGGTATCTCTGCGTCCGAAACAACCTGCTCTATAAAAATATCACATGACCTAACCCCTCAGGTGAACACCCTAAAAAAATTAAATAATAAAGAGTGTGTCAAAAGACAGTACCAATCAAACAGTCATCTCATACCGAAAAAAAATGAGCCCCTACATAAGACAATCACCCAAAAAATGAAAGAAAACTACGGCTTTCAGAATGTGAACACTAAAGAATAATTTTTTTCAAAAATGCTTTATTATGTAAAACTGAAACAAACAACCGACTCGATAAAAAATGCCACATGATCCAACCTGTCAGATGAACGTTTTTGGCTCACAAAAAGTGTAATATAGAGAAACTAAAAATTATATGTACCCTAAAATAGTACCAACAAAACTACCACCTTATCCCGTAGTTTCCAAAATGGGGTCACTTTTTGGGAGTTTCTACTCTAGGGGTGCATCAGGGGGCTTCAAATGGGACATGGTGTCAAAAAAAACAGTCCAACAAAATCTGCCTTCCAAAAACCACATGGTGCTCCTTTCCTTCTGCGCCCTACCATGTGCCCATACAGAAGTTTATGACCACATATGGGGTGTTTCTGTAAACTACAGAATCAGGGCAATAAATATTGAGCTTTGTTTGGCTGTTAACCCTTGCTTTGTTACTGGAAAAAATAGATTGAAATGGAAAATCTGCCAAAAAAGTGAAATTCAGAAATTTCCTCTCCATATTCCATTAATTCTTGTGGAACACCTAAAGGGTTAAAAAGGTTTGTAAAATCAGTTTTATATACCGTGAGGGGGCATTTTTTAAGGTGGTTTCTATTATGTAAGCCTCACAAAGTGGCTTCAGACCTGAACTAGTCCTTAAAAAGTGGGTTTTGGAAATTTTCTGAAAAATTTCAAGATTTGCTTCTAAACTTCTAGGCCTTCCCCAAAACGTCTCCAAAAAATAAAATGGCATTCACAAAATGTTCCAAACATGAAGTAGACATATGGGAAATGTAAAGTAATAACTATTTTGGAGTTATTACTATCTATTATAAAAGTAGAGAAATAGAAATTCGAAAATTTGCGAATTTTTCAAAATTTTTGGTAAATTTTTTATTTATTTTTTATAAATAAAAAAGATTTTTTTTTAACTCAATTTTACCACTGTCATGAAGTACAATATGTGACGCGAAAACAATTTTAGAATGGCCTGGATAAGTAAAAGCGTTTTAAATTTATCACCACATAAAGTGACATGTCAGAATTGCAAAAAATGGCCTGGTCCTTAAGGTTATATATGGCAGGGTCCCTAAGGGGTTAAAGAGGACCTGTCTGCTGTACTAACAATTCTGGGGCAACTTTTCTTATGACTCTATGTTCTGCCATTCCTCTGTTATTTCTACTATAAGCTTATGAATAAATTGCTAGTAGCTTGCAGTAAGGGTACAGCTGGGTGTTACCATTTGGAGGTGTGTCCCTGCTGTGACACCAGCAGCACCGATTGGACAGAGTCAGACACACCCGCTACTGGTAACACCCAGCAGCACCTTTATGCAGACTGCACTGCTGACAAAATTTATTTGTAAACTTCTAGCAGGAATAGTTAAGGAATGGCACAACACAGAGTAATAAGAACAGATGCTCCAGAATGGTTATTACATGGGGAATGCAAGTAGTTACTAAAACTGACATGTCAGGAGAGGTGACAGCTCCTCTTTAACTGCTAATTTGCATATGGATTACAAGTACTTTTTCTCCAGAACAGAGAAACCGATCGCTAAGTGAAAGGTAACATTACATTTAAAGGGTTTCTGTCACCAACTTTTGACATTATAAGCTGTCTGACATTAGCTATGTGCTAATGTCAGACCAGCTTGATAATGTCTTTTTTATAAAAATCCGCTGTATATATAGTCTGAAAAACTTACTTTTATATTATGTAAATTAGCCTCTAGGAGCAGGGGCGTTGCCCTGCTCCTAGCGGCTCCGTCCGGCAACCTGCTGGCACGCCCCTTCACACTTTGATTGACAGTGCAGGGCAGCGATCCTCCTGCACTGTCTCGTTCTGAAATCGCGCGCCGCGCGCCGCTCTGTATTCGGCGCAGGCGCGGTGAGCAGAGGACAGCAGGCACCAGCGTCCTCTGCTCACCGCGCCTGCGCCCGAATACAGAGCGGCGCGCGGGCGCGCGATTTCAGAACGAGACAGTGCAGGAGGATCGCTGCCCTGCACTGTCAATCAAAGTGTGAAGGGGCGTGCCAGCAGGTTGCCGGACGGAGCCGCTAGGAGCAGGGCAACGCCCCCCCTGCTCCTAGAGGCTAATTTACATAATATAAAAGTAAGTTTTTCAGACTATATATACAGCGGATTTTTATAAAAAAGACATTATCAAGCTGGTCTGACATTAGCACATAGCTAATGTCAGACAGCTTATAATGTCAAAAGTTGGTGACAGAAACCCTTTAAAATAGCTAGCCCTACAAGGCGTTGTGCCTGTTCAGCGGTGAATTTCCTGGAGAATTACATTTCTAAAATAAAAATAAACATTACCAATCTACAAAAGGTACACGTGCAACGAATGAATGAATGGCTTAAAGTGCACTTGTCATTCTCCACTGACAAAGCTGAGTTCATTAGGCAGTTTATATGCACCACCTACGTGTACTATGGGTTTCATAAATGCTAAGGCCTCTTTCACACTTGCGTTCTGAGGATCCGGCAGGCACTTCCATCCCGCCGGATCTATCAGAACGCAAGTCGCCTGAAAGCATTAGAAGACTGATCAGGATCCTGATCAGTCTTCTAATGCTTTCAGGTTACTATGGCAGCCAGGACGCTATTAAAGTCCTGGTTGCCATAGTAGGAGCGGGGAGCGGTATACTTACAGTCCGCGCGGCTCCCGGGGCGCTCCTGAATGACGCCAGAGCGCCCCATGCCCATGGATCACGTGATCCATGCGTGTGGGGCGCCCTGACGTCACTCTGAGCGCCCGGAGCCGCACGGATGGTAAGTATACTGCCCCCTGCTCCCACTACATTTACCATGGCAACCAGGACTTTAGCGTCCTGGCTGCCATGGTAACAATTGAGAAAAAGCTAAACGTCGGATCCGGCGATGCGCCGAAACGACGTTTAGCTTAAGGCCGGATCCGGATTAATGCACTTCAATGGGCATTAATTCCGGATCCGGCGTTACGGCATGTCTTCCGGATTTTTGGACGGAGACAAATCCGCAGCATGCTGCACTTTTGTCAACGTCCAAAATACGTTCACATACTGAGCGGAAGACATCCTGATGCATCCTGAACGGATTTCTCTCCATTCAGGATGCATTAGGATAATCCTGATCGGTATCTTTCCGTCCTAGAGCCCCGAGGACGGAACTCTAGGACGGAAAGCAAAAACGCAAGTGTGAAAGAGCCCTTACTTTTTCATGTTATTTTTCTTTTTATTAAATAAATATTTTTTCTCCCTTTCTTTGTCATAGTCTGTTTAAGGCCAGTGGGTCCAGTATGCAAATAAGTGTGAGAAGACAGATTCAGCAACATTTCAGGAGGGCAATGGTTCCAGGTACCGTCGCTTTGGGGAAAAGACAGAACAACTACTTACAAACGCCTCCTTCATGTTTAACCCTTTCGTGACCAAGATTCATTGATGCCCCAGTGTCCAGGTCAAAATTTACAAATCTGACATGTGTCACTTTATGTGGTAATAACTTTGGAACACCTTTACTTATCCAAGCTATTGTGAGACTGTTTTCTCGTGACACATTGTACTTCATGATAGTCAAAAATTTGAGTCAATATATTGCACCTTTATTTATGAAAAAATCCCAAATTTACCAAAAATTTTGAAAAATTTGCAATTTTCAAAATTTAAATTTCTATGCTTTTAAAACAGAAAGTGATACATCATAAAATATTCATTACTTAACATTCCTCATATGTCTACTTTATGTGGGCATCATTTTGTAAATGTAATTTTATTTTTTTAGGACGTTAGAAGTCTAGAAGCAATTCTTAGAATTTTTAAGAAAATTTCCAAAACTCACTTTTTAAGGACCAGTTCAGTTCTGAAGTCACTTTGTGGGGCCTACATAGTGGAAACCCCCCAAAAATGACCCCATTGTAGAAACGACACCCCTCAAAACTGATTTTACAAACATTGTTAACCCTTTAGGTGTTCCACAAGAAATAAAGGAAAATGGAGATGACATTTCTAAATTTCACTTTTTTGGCAGATTTTCCATTGTAATCAATTTTTTTCTTGAAACACATCAAGGGTTAACAGCCAAACAAAACTAAATATTTATTGCCCTGATTCTGCGGTTTACAGGAACACCCCACATGTGGTCGTAAACTGATAAAAGGGCGGACGGCAGGGCACAGAAGCAAAGGAGCGCCATATGGTTTCTGGAAGGCAGATTTTGCAGGACTGGTTTTTAGATGCCTTGTCCCATTTAAAGCCCCCCTGATGCACCTTTACAGTAGAAACTCCCCAAAATTGACCCTATTTTGGAAACTAGGGGATAAGGTGCCAGTTTTATCGGTACTGTTTTGGGGTACATATGATTTTTAATTGCGCTATATTACGTTTTTTGTGAGGCAAGGTAACAAAAAAAGGGCTGTTTTAGCACTGTTTTTATTTTTTACAAGATTCATCTGACAGGGTAGATCATGTGATATTTTTATAGAGCAGGTCCTTACGGACACAGCGATACCCAATATGTATACCTTTTTTATTTATTTAGGTTTTACACAATAATATTTTTGAAACTAAAAAAAATCATGTTTTACTGTCTGCATAGTCTGAGAGCCATAGTTTTTTCAGTTTTTAGGCGATTGTCTCAGGTTGGGTATCATTTTTGCGGTATGAGGTGACGGTTAGATTGGCACTATTTTGGGGGTCATAGGAGTTTTTGATCGCTTGCTATTACACTTTTTGTGATGTAAGGTGAGAAAAAAATGGCTTTTTGACAAGTTTTTATTTAAATTTTTTTACAGGGTTCACTTGAGGGGTTTGGTCATGTAGTATTTTTATAGAGAAGGTTCTTACGGACGTGGCAATACATAATATGTTAACTTTTTTTAAAAAATTACATTTAACACAAAAAAGCATTTTTGAAACAAAAAAAAAAAATCATGTTTTAGTCTGAGAGCCATAGTTTTTTTTTTTTTTTTTGGGCGAGTTTTAGGTAGGGCCTCATTTTTTGCAGGATGAGGTGACTGTTTTATTGGTATTATTTTGGGGGACGTACGCCTTTTTGATCACTTTGTGTTGGAATTTTTGTGATGTAAGGTGACAAAAAATGGCATTTTTAACAATTTTTTTTTTTTTATGGTGTTCATCTAAGGGGTTGGGTCATGTGAGATTTTTATAGAGCTGTTTTTTACGGACGTGGCGATACAAATTATGTGTATTTTTTAATGACAAATGGATTTGAGAAAATACCATTTCTATTTTATTTTCATTTTATTTATTCTATTTATTTATTCTAGTCATCTATTGCAATGCACTGTATAGTCAGTGCTACACTTACACATAGGCCTCATGCACACGACCGTTGGTGTTTTGGGGTCCGCAAATCGCGGATCCGCAAAACACGGAAGCTGATCCGCGTTCCGTTCCGCAATTTGCGGAACGGAACGCGGCCCATTATAGAAATGCCTATTCTTGTCCGCAAAACGGACAAGAATAGGACATGCTATATTTTTTTTGCGGGGGCACGGAACCGAGCAACGGATGCGGACAGCACACGCATTCTCTACAAGACGCCGGAATGGAGGGGGCATATGGCCGCATATATTCTATATTGGGGGCACACATGAGGGGGCATATTTTACTGGGGGCACTTAGTACATTTCAGGCTGCGATCTTCAGAGTGGAGCTCGCACCCTGAAACAGGCATTTTACACTAGAGAGCTCCGATTGGTTAGTCTGCACAGACTAACCAATCGGAGCGATCCTCTGCAAGGGACCACTCTGATTGGTCCCTTGCCAGCATGCCCGGGCTCTGAGCTGTCCGTGACAGCTGCAGAGCAGGGAGAAAAACTTTAATCCAAGCGCTGCAGTGCTTGGATTAAGATCCACTATGATGTCTATACATGTGCTAGCTGCACGGGGTATGTGCAGCTAGAACGTATATAGCTGTATGGTGGTCGGGAAGGGGTTAATATCATGCAGTGTAGTCTTTTTGGGGAATGAAAGTTGCACTTTAAAGAGGTCTCCAGGCACATGAGCAGTCCTTGTGTGGCCTGAAAAAATAAGGATACTCAACGATACTAGAAAAGTACAAAATCTGCAATAAAAAATAAATTACATACAAATCTTTAAAAGGACCGACCCCCCATAATTGCTGAAAATGATGAACATGTATGAAAATCTACACCAAATGATTGTTAACAGAGCATCCTGGGAGGGGGAAGGTTTGAACGTCCGTATGAATGGTCCGGTCCGGAACAGGTGCGGACCCATTCCTTTTCAATGGGGCCGGAAAAGATGCAGACAGCACACAGTGTGCTGTC
This sequence comes from Bufotes viridis, assembly GCA_033119425.1. Classification (NCBI taxonomy): domain Eukaryota; kingdom Metazoa; phylum Chordata; class Amphibia; order Anura; family Bufonidae; genus Bufotes; species Bufotes viridis. The sequence continues at coordinate 504,501,440 of CM065590.1, forward strand.
CACATCCGCACTTCTGTTCAGCAGCCCCGAACGTCCGGTCCGCGGCTCCGCAAAAAAATAGCACATGTCCTAAGAATAGGAATTCTCTATGTAGTGCTGGCGATGTGCGGTGTCCATGTTTTGCGGTCCGCAATTTACGTACGTATGAATGGACCCTAAACCTAAGAAACTGCTTCCTAAAAAAGTACCTGTTCTCTAAAATAAAGCTGCCAACATTATTACTGAGAAAACACCATTTTATACAGAAAAACAAAATGAAAGCCCTGAGCCCTTACCAACGGTGTAGTTTAACACATCGCTTCCATCCAAACAAATGTTTTCACTGTTACCCGGGGGCTCTTTTGATTTCATTCTCAGTGTAACGGGTTCAATGCTGGGAAACTCTACAAGGAGAAATGAAGTGCGAGTGAGAAGTCAATGAAACTACTTATGAAAGTGATATTTCAACATTGGGCACTAAAGGGACATAAACCAAGAAACGAATGCTAAAAGTACACAAGAAATACCGTTGCCCTCATAGTCCGTCAGTCTACAGCATTCTCTGCAAGACGCCGACACAATCAGTCTTGTAGAACTGCAGGTAAGAATACTGCTAAATCAGTTCCCTCCTCCCTCTGTGACCGATGAGGGGGTGTGGCTTAGGAAGAAGGTGTGGCTTAACTATCTTTTTGTCCTACTGCAGACAGGGGAAGCCACTGCTCCAGACAGATGTCTGGATAGTAAGAAGGAGGAGGGGACGCATGTAGAATCTGCTCGGAGAACGAGATTATATTTCTTTATATATCTCTCCGTTTTGATTGCAAGACAAAATATGAGATTAAAGGAAATCTGTCGTCAGACACAATGCCTTGCAGGGATGGCTCAAATTAATGGAAGGATACCTTTCACTGTTCCAGAGAAAATTACAGTTTTTTTTGCCCCATAAGACCCCTTTTTTCCCCCAAAGTGGGGGGGAAATGTCCCAGCGTCTTATGGGGTGAATACTAATGAAGGCTTCCATTATGGAAACGCTCATTAGTACCGGCGGACTGGGAAGCGGTGAAGGCTCTGTACTCACCGTGTGGTCAGGTCACAGCACAGCCAGCAGCAGGAAGAAGAGAGAGCGCGCTGGAGGTGAGGAGCAGGAGAGGTAAGTGGATTTATTTTATGTGCTCCGTGGCATGGGGGCTACTATGAGAGGCAATGGGGGGACTTATCTGAGGTTTGAATGGGGGGGGAGGGGGGGTGTTATTTATATTGTTGCTCTTATCCGAGGTCTGATTGGGGGGTCATTCACATTGGGGTCTGATTGTGGTCTTATTAACACTGGGGGCCTGATTGGGGCTGTAAGCTGAGGTCTAATGAAAAATATTTTTTTTTTACTGTCCTTCTCTAAAACCTGTCCTTCTCTACTTTTCATCAATATGCAAATCGGTTAAGGCCTAACACCACTCTGTGCACCCTCGCTCCTCGTGCTTCCTCTGCAGGCCCATCCCACTCTTGACTGACTGGGCCAGGTTCCTGCATAGTCATCCGGTCTGTCCCTGTCAATTAAAACGAGGAAGGGTCTGGATAGTGGTTGGGACCCGCCCTCAGTGCACTTATCTGCTCATTAGCACTTGGACTAAAAGTACTTTTCTCTGGAATGAACCAACAGATCTCTAAGTGAAAAATCATCACATATCACTACATTTAGCTGATCTAGCACTACACGGTATTGTTTCTGGTTTAACACTACATTTCCTGATGAAAGACTCACTTTAACCCTTTCCAGAACTCTGCTGTACATGCACAGTGGAAGTCCAGTCTTTAAAAACGGCACCTGCTTGCGAGCACCATAGCCACTGGGTTTCTGCTGATCGCATGCATCTAAGAGTACAAAATCTGGAAGCGCTTTGCTCTTTTGCTTGCAGCGACTGGTGGAGACGTTTGTGTGATGTAAAAGGCCGGTGCCTGCTGGAAGCTTCAATGCCTTTCTTAGGTATATTCCTATGTAGGCCTGCAGGTGGCAGCATTATATTGGAATATACTGAATCTTCTATTCATCAATGGATTTAATATAATTGATAAATGGAAGTGGCAATCTAACAATTGAATGTCGTTAGGCCCTTTATATAATTATTATATATAGAAATTCTAAAGAAAAAATGTTTCCATAGTAAAAAAAAAATGTTTCAGTATTAAACACAAGAAAAACTATTTAAAAGTAGTATCATTGTAATCGTACTGACCCAGACAATGAAGTGAATCGGTCAGTTTTACGGCATAGGGAACATTGTAAAAAACGAAACCCATAAAACTGTGCCGGAATTGCGTTTCTTTTTTTTTTGTTTTGTTTTTTTTACAATTCCACACCATTTGGATTTTTTTACCAGCTTCCCACTACATTGCATGTTAATAGTAAATGGTGCCTTTAGAAAGTACAATTTGACCCTAAAAAACAAGCCCTTATACAACTATATGAAAAACGAAAATTCAAAATTGCACGGCCGTGAAGGGGTTAAGGGAACAAGTGCTGAAATATGTTTATTTTCTATGGTTGGATTTTCAAGACACACAAAAAGGGAAAACAGTATAAAACAAATGGTACAACCTGTATACACACCTAATGCGAGAAAAAGTGTCCAGAAACCCCCATCTGTCAAATCAAAGCAGCCGTCAGCTGCCACTTTTCCCACTGAAACTCAATCAGAGGTGGCTATGCATAGAGGTCTATGGGAGTTAGGAACAGAGCCGAGCAAACAGCATGTTTCTAGACAATCTGCAATACATTCTACATTAGGTTACTAACGAGATTTGTTTTTTTCCAAATTTGTTCAAGGGACAAACGAATTAGACAGGAGAGAACTTTTCTCTAGCACAAATGCTACGTTCGCCTCAGCACTTACCTTTCAAAATAACATTTTTTTCACAAATGTTGTAGGGTTTCTTGATTATGAGCTTTTGTGGAACCGCAACCATATTAGTTTTATTAATACCAGAGGTAGATGCTCTGTGTCCTTTTAGTAGGAGGAAAAGAGAAGTCTGTGTCAAAAAGGAAATTCTAAATCTATATTGTACACTTTCGACTTTTTTTTTTTACGTGTAGTCTGATATTTTAGGAATACGGAATAAGGAATGTTTTGGACAAACATCCACAAAGTCAAATGGCTTTACTGCAGGGAAAATAACTCACCAGCCTCATATTTGACACTGTGCTTGCCTTCTATCTGCAAGTTGTTGGATGGGTGTTCTTGAAAGTTAACCCTGCGAGCAACTGGTGGAGTTGAAGGAAAACCTGTGAGAGAGAGAAAAAAATGAAATAAAATTATGTTGTGCTATGCCAATTCAAATGTTTTCTGGGGGTAAAATACAAGGCGTGTTCAATAAGTTATCTACACCAGCATGTTCTGTCAGAGTTGGAGAGCAACACACACAACACAGTAGCAGCTCAGACTCATGAAAGCACTGGAAGTGACAGGATGGCAAGTGCAGTACAGTGCCAGTTTACAAAGAAAGTGAAGGATTTGGAGATTCGTTCCGTGATTAAATTCCATGCAAAGAAGCCTAAAGAAATCCATGAAAGCATGATTGCTCTATATAAAGATCATGCACCGTCCTACTACCAAGTAAAGTTTTAGGCCAAGCAGTTTAAATGAGGTAGGGAATCAATTCAAGATGACCCCCGTTTCAGAGAAAATGTGCCGTAAAGTGGAGCTCATGTTTTGGGATGAGACATAACAAGTCATTGTTAGAGCTCGTGAATTAGGCATTTAAGTTGGCACGGTTTCCAGTATAATTTATGATGTCAAAGGTCAGCTCCAGGTGGGTGCCACAAATCTTGACGCCAGCAATTTAGCCAAGAGAATTTAGTCATGCATAGAGAAAATCCAGGAGACTTCTATTCTCAGATTAGTACTGGTGATGAAACATGGGTCCACCACCATGATCCTGAGACCAAACAAGAGTCCAATAGAAGCACAAGGAATCATGTACAGCGCTGGTCAGGAAGGGGTTAAGTAGACATAATCTACACTGGCTACAAAACTCTCAACAGTATTTCAACACTCAATTAGAAGAAGCACTAATAGCTCCTGAAAACCTCCAAATTATTTTACACACAAAATGGCTAACCACAGAAAAAAAGATCAATAGTCCTAAGAGTCCTAATAACATAGAGAGAAATCAGAAAAACACACAAACTACCATATCTCTTATGTAAACACATGCCACTATGGAACCAGACCGAATTCACACCTGGAAAAGACAGCCTATTATTTAAAGAATAAACAGGAAAGGGAACACACAGCAAGTCAACTAATGCATGCAACTGAAACAAGATGGCTTAGGGCTTGTTCACATCACCGTTATGAATTCCGTTATGGCTTTCCGTTATAACCGAAAATAACGGAAAGCCATAAGACAGAAATCGAAACGAAAACCTTTAGAGGCATTCCTTTTTAATCCGTCATAATAGAAGTATATGGGCAAGCAGAATAGATCTGTCTGGATTCCGTTATGCTGGACCGAAAAAGTTCTGTTGAGCATAGAGGAAACCAGACAGATCGATTATGCTTGCCCAAATACTTCTATCATGATGGATCAAAATGGAACGCCTCTAAAGGTTTCCGTTTTGATTTCTGTCTTATGGATTCAGTTATGGAAGGAGTTTATACGCCAGCATCGGCTTTTACAGTGATACAGCAGGGGCCCGGTTATCAGTGACCCGATAAGCATGACGTAATAGTAGGTCAAATCGCGGCACGTCACCTGCTGCTATGATGTACTATTAACCCCTTAAGGACATAGGACGTATGGGTACGCCCTAATGTCCGAGTCCTTAAGGACACAGGGCGTACCCATACGTCCTAAATTAAATCCCATATTAAAAAAATAAAAAAATCGCTAGAAACATGGTTCCCGCTGCGATCGTGCAGCAGGAACCTTGTTCATATGCCGGGGGGTCCTATGACCCCCCGTATCGGCGATCGCTGCAAACCGCAGGTCAATTGACCGCGGGGATCGGATACTTTGAAATGCCGGGAAATGTTTTTTTTTCATTCCTATAACCTCCTCCCCTGTGCCCTCATTGTGATGGACGGTGCGGGGAGGGGGGGGAGGCTTGCGGGCGGTGCGGGGGGCGCGCGCGCAATCCTCTGCCCGCCCCTCCGCTCATTTTCAGGATGGCCGAGCGTGACAAGCAGAGTGTCAGCACATTGCAGGCACGGATGTCAGCCTAATAACCCCTTCCATGCCGCGGTCCGTAGAGACCGCTGTATGGAAATGGTTAAAAGGGAGGGAGCTGCTGTGGAGGGCTGCTGTGCCTGGTGCAGCCCCTCTAGCTCCAATGCCCAGCTTCACTCCCTCCCCATCCTCCGCTGCTCTGTTATAGCGGCGGAGGACGGTAACCATGGCAACCGGACGCCTTTAAAGGCATCCTGCTTGCCATGGTAACAGAAGTCTGATCAGACTTTTGCTAAAGGCAAAAGTCTGATCAGACTAAGTAGCAATAGAAGAAAGAGCAGGCGGCACTCCACAATACTCCACTATGGAGCGGTGCCCGTATCCCGAGTCGGTGTACTCACAAATAGTAGTAGTATTGGAAGGATCGGCACTCAAAGTAGTATATCTTCAAAGTTCTCGTTTATTCGCCATTGAATGAGGCAACACACTACACGTGTTTCGGCTGTATAAGCCTTTCTCAAGTGTACACTTGAGAAAGGCTTATACAGCCGAAACACGTGTAGTGTGTTGCCTCATTCAATGGCGAATAAACGAGAACTTTGAAGATATACTACTTTGAGTGCCGATCCTTCCAATACTACTACTGATCAGACTAAGTGTCAAGTAAAAAATACAGTACAGTACATTATATAATGTACTGTACTGTATTATACAGACACCAGATTCACTGGATCTTCAAGAACCAAGTGGGCCTGGGTCCAACAAAAATGTAAAAAAAGTGAAAAAAAGGTAAAAACAAAAAAACACATTTATCACTAATAAAAAAGAAAAAAAAAATACACTACACATGTTATATATCACCGCGTCCGTAACGACCAGATCTATAAAATGGGTTTGTTACTTTTCCCGTACGGTGAACGTCATAAAAAAACAAACCCAAAAAACTATGATAAAATTGAAATTTTGCCCACCTCACTTCCCAAAAAAGTTAATATAAGTGATCAAAAAAGTTGTATCTACACCCAAATGGTACTAATCAAACCGTCACCTCGTCCCGCAAAAAATGATACCTTACCTAAGAAAATCGCCCAAAAAATAAAAAAATTATGCCTCTGACACTAAAACATGATTTTTTTTTTGTTTCAAAAATATGATTGTGTAAAACCTAAATAAATAAATAAAAAGTAGACATATTAGGTAGCAACGCGTCCGTAAGAACCTGAACTATAAAAATAACATGATCTAACCCCTCAGGTGAACACCGCAAAAAAAAAAAAATGTTAAAAGCCATTTTTTGTCACCTTACATCACAAAACGTCTAATAGCAAGCGATCAAAAAGTCATATACACTCCAAAATAGTGCCTTTAAAACAGTCATCTCATCCCGCAAAAAATGATACGCTACCTAAGAAAATCGCCCAAAAAAAAAAAAATTATGGCTCTTAGGCTATGCAGACACTAAAACATGATTTTTTTTTTGTTTCAAAAATTATATGATTGTGTAAAACCTAAATAAATAAATAAAAAGTAGACATATTATATATTGCTGCGTCCGTAAGAACCTGAACTATAAAAATAACACATTAACTAACCCCTCAGGTGGACACCACAAAAAAATAAATAAAAATACTGTAAAAAGTTGTTTTCTGTCACCTAACATCACAAAAAGTGCGACAGCAAGCGATCAAAAAGTCATATGCACCCCAAAATAGTGCCATTAAAACAGTCATCTCATCCCGCAAAAAATGAGCCCCTACCTAAGACAATTGGACAAAAACTAAAAAAAACTGACCCTCAGACTATGGAGATACTAAAATAGTTTTTTAACAAAGGATATTATAGTGTAAAACCTAAATAAATTAAAAAGAGTAGACATATTAGGTATTGCCACATCCGTAAGAATCTGCTCTAGAAAAATAACACATTACCTAACCCCTCAGATGAACACAGTCACAAAAATAAAATAAATACGGTCCCAAAACAGCCATTTTTTCCAAATTTTCCATTTTAATCATTTTTTTCCAGTAACAAAGCGAGGGTTAACAGTCAAACAAAACTCTATATTTATTGCCCTGATTCTGTAGTTTACAGAAACACCCCATATGTGGTTGTTAACTGCTTTATGGACAAATGGCAAAAACCATATGGCGTTCCCTTCCTTCTGTGCCCTGCCGTTTGGGTTAACAACGTTTGTAAAATCAGTTTTGAATACCTTGAGGGGTGTAGTTTCTAAAATTGGGGTCATTTTTGGGTGGTTTCTTTTATGTAAGCCTCACAAAGTGACTTCAGACCTGAACTGGTCCTTAAATATTTGGTTTTTGAAATTTTCAAGATTTGCATCTAAACTTCAAAGCCTTGTAACGTCCCCAAAAAATAAAATGGCATTCCCAAAATGATCAATACATGAAGTAGACATTTGGGGAAAGTAAAGTAATAACTATTTTTGGAGGTATTACTATGTATTTTACAAGTGGAGAAATAGTAATTTGAAAATTTGCAAATTTTTTTAAATTTTTGGTAAATTTAGCATTTTTTTATACAAAAAAATGAACTTTTTTGACAAAATGTTACCAGTGTCATGAAGTACAATATGTGACGAAAAAACAATCTTAGAATGGCCAGGATAAGTAAAGCGTTTTAGAGTTATCACCACATAAAGTGAGACTGGTCAGATTTGCAAAAAATGGCCTGGTCCTTAAGGTGAAATCGAGCCGTGTCCTTAAGGGGTTAAGTCATGTGTCATGAATGGGTTAAATAATATCAAATATTTTTTAAATTTCTTTTATAATTTATGTGCATGTATTTAAAACATATCCCAAAAAAGGACTGTAAACAAATTTTTTTTTATTCATAATTAAAAAAGAAATAAAAAGAATAAATATATAAAATTATTAGACGGAAGTTAGTTGATGGCTGAAAAGAAGAGTCTTCTGGTGAGTGATAGTGATGCCAACGCAGTCATACACATTATAGCCCTTATTAGCCATTACAGTGGTTGAAACTGGCCACACATGATCAATGACACGAACAATCTCATTCATGGACCAACGATCTTTCTAAAACTAAAGATCTTTTGTTCGACTATTGGAGAGAAATGTGAAAACATGGCAGACCTCTTTCTAAACGATGTTGGCATGGGCTATACAGGCCAGTTAACACAATCATTTTTTTTTAAAATTCACCCAATAAACATATTGTTTTTGAAATCATACATTTTCATCAATTTTATTCTACAGTTGTGGACAACAGTGTTGAGACTGACACACATTTTGTTTTTCTGCTTCAGTGATTTTGGATGTTTCTATGGTATACTGAAGTATAATTTTAAGCATGTTATACATTTTTTTACTTTTGACAAATCCTTCAAGATAATGAAAAGACTTAGTACGTTCAGTATTAACCCTTCTTTTTCAAGACTTCTGCAATTCATCCTGGCATGCTGGATATCAGCTTCTGGACCAAATCCTGACGGATGGCAACCCATTCTTGACTAATCAATGCTTGGAGTTTCTAACAACTTCTGTGTTTTTTGAGGATTAACCACAGGTTCTCAATCTGTGGAGTTATCTGGCCATGGAACCAAAATGTCAATGCTTTTCTAACCAAGCCACTCAGTTATCACTTTTGCCTTGTGGCATGGTGCTCTATAATACTGGAAAAACACTGTTCATCACCAGGCCTTCCAGTGAAGGGAAAACTTAATGCTTCAGCATGCCAAGAGATTTTGGACACTTGCATGCTTCCAGCTCTGGGGAAGGCCTATTGCTGTTTCAGCATGACTGTCCCCTGGAGAACCAAACAAGGTCTATAAAAGCGTGGTTTGGTGAGTTAGGGTGGAAAAACTTGACTGGCCCGCACAGAGCCCTGACTTCCAACACATCGAACACATTTGGGATGAACAGAACGGAGATTGCGAGCCAGGCCTTCTTGCCCAACATCAGTGTCTGACCTCAGAAATAGCTTTTTTGGATGAATGGCGAAAAATTCCTACAGACACACTCCACAATCTTGTAAAACGCCTTTCCAGAAGAGTGGAAGTTCTTTTAGCCGCAAGGTAGGTAGGTAGGTAGGTAGATGTATGTTTATTGCCTACGGATTTAGAATGGGGTGACATAAAAGATTCTGAAGGTGAAATGTGTAGGGGTCCCAATACTTTTGGCCAAATAGTGTACATTTCCCAGCAAACCGTAAACTTATTACCAGGTAACTGTGCATTCGCACTTGCCATTTAAAGGGGTCTGTCTGTGCCTAGATACTGATGACCTATCCTCAGCATAGACATTAGTATCAGATTGGTGGGGGTCAACACCCCCAGAGATCAACACATTTCGGCAGGCACCAGCAACAATACAGTGGAAAGAGACAGAAGAAGAAAGCTCTCTCCACTGTGTAGTGGCCACCGGCTTACTGCAGTTCAGCTACCATAATGGAAGAAGAGCTGCCATAAGCCGACACTGCGACTACATATCAAACCAGCTGATCACGGGGGTGCTGGTTGTCGACCCCCACTGATATGATATTTATGAGTTACCCTGAGGACAGGTCATCTATATATATATATATATATATATATATATATATATACATACACACATATATATACACACACACACACACTGGTTATCCCCTTAAAGCTTTAGTAAATGCCTAGCCAATTACTTACTTTGCTCGGTGTCATCCAAGCATTCAACATCTGAGACAACTGTATAATCTTCAAGAGGCGTCTCATCCTTGATGGCCATGTATTCTCCAAATCTGTCAATAAATTTACCTGTTCAAAAGTCAAAACAAAATTAGATAAACCTTCATATTCTTCAACTAAAAAGAGGAATTTAGAGGTAAAATGCAACCAAAGCCTGAGTTTTCATTGCTGTTTCTGCTGCTACATAACTCCTCTTCTGCCTCCGAGGAGATTAAATAGTGGCATATTTGCAGCAGTGATCATCACACGAATTCTTATTTCTGCTGTCCAAGTTGTTCCTCTTACCTGCATGTTGTTGAGACTTCTACCAAATTAGAACAGATTCTCCATATACTTGCTAGTGGTTATGCCTGCTATTACAACACAGAGAAGCTCAGTTATATTCAAAGAAGGGAGACTTACAGTGCCTTGCAAAAGTATTCACCCCCTTGACTTTTTTTGTGTTTTGTTACATTACAGCCTATAGTCTGTTGGTGAAGTGAAATGAGAAAAATACATAAATAAAACTATTGTTTATAAACAGAAAACTGAAAATTGGCATGTGCGTATGTATTCACCCCCTTTGTTAGGAAGCCCATAAAAAGCTCTGGTGCAACCAATTACTTTCAGAAGTCACATAATTAGTGAAATGATGTCCACCTGAGTGTAATCTAAGTGTCACATGATTCGTCATTACATATGCACACCTTTTTTGAAAGGCCCCAGAGGCTGCAACACCTAAGAAGGAGGCAACACTGCCATGAAGACCAAGGAACTCTCCAAACAAGTAAGGGACAATGTTGTTGAGAAGTACAAGTCAGGGTTAGGTTCTAAAAAAATCTCCCAATCTTTGATGATCCCCAGGAGCACCATCATATCTATCATAACCAAATGGAAAGAACATGGCGCAACAGCAAACCTGCCAAGAGACGGCCGCCCACCAAAACTAATGGACCGGGCAAGGAGGGCATTAATTAGAGAGGCAGCACAGAGACCTAAGGTAACCCTGGAGGAGCTGCAGAGTTCCACAGCAGAGACTGGGGTATCTGTACATAGAACGACAATAAGCCGTACGCTCCATAGAGTTGGGATTTATGGCAGAGTGGTCAGAAGAAAGCCATTACTTTCAGCAAAACACAAACAAAAAGGCACGTTGAGTTTGTGAAAAGGCATGTGGGAGACTACCAAAATGTCTGAAGGAAGGTGCTCTGGTCTGACGAGACTAAAATTGAACTTTTCAGCCCAAGAAAACGCTATGTCTGGTGCAAACCCAACACATCACTTCACCCAAAGAACACCATCCCCACAGTGAGACATGGAGGTGGTAGCATCATGCTGTGGGGATGTTTTTCAGCAGCCGGGACTGAGAAACTGGTCAGAGTTGAGGGAAAGATGGATGGTGCTAAATACAGGGATAATCTTGAGCAAAACCTGTACCATTCTTTGTGTGATTTGAGGCTAGGACGGAGGTTCACCTTCCAGCAGGACAATGACCCCAAACACACTGAAAAAGAAACACGAGTGGTTTATAGGAAACATGTAAATGGGTTGGAATGGCCTAGTCAAAGCCCAGATCTCAATCCAATAGAATATCTGTAGTCAGACTTAAAGATTGCTGTTCACAGGCGCAAACCATCCAACGTGAAGGAGCTGGAGCAGTTCTGCAAGGAGGAATGAGCAAAAATCCCAGTGGTAAGATATGGCAAGCTCATAGAGATTTATCCAAAGCGACTTGGAGCTCTGATTGCCGCAAAAGGTGGCTCTACAAAGTATTGACTTTAGGGGGTGAATAGTTATGCACTTTGACTTTTTCTGTTAGCTTGTCCTATTAGTTGTGTGCTTTACAATAAAAAAAATAAAAAACATCTTCAAAGTTGTGGGCATGTTCTGTAAATGATGCAAATCCTCAAACAATCCATGTTATTTCCAGGTTGTGAGGCACCAAAACACATTGAATGTGTTTTTTGAATGTGATTGAATACTTTTGCAAGGCACTCTATGGCACTTTAACACAGACTGATACAAAACGCTCATTCCCAATAACTGGTCTGTGTAAAAGGTGCTGGCAATCAATCACCCAATGCTTGGCTATTGGGTGTTCGTGTCTCTTACTGACACCTAAAATCATTATCCCCGTGCAGCAGATCGTGCTATGTAAACAGGGCTCTTAAAGGCTATTTACACCTTTGGGAACAATTTTGTTTTTTATTATTATTATTATTGCATTGTACTCATTTTGAGCTACAAATATTTTTTTAATTGTTTTTATTAAAAAATATGGCGTCCTTATTTCTGTACAGAGCTGACCTACTCTAGTAGCACCCATTGGATTTTGGCTTTTCCGTCAGGCCAGGAGCAGATGGGCTCCTTTTCTCTGCTCACTATAGCTCAGTTCTTATCTTACTGATAAGAATGTGGCTTAAATAAATGCTTATGACCTCCTAGTAGTTTAGAGATGAGGTTTATTAGTGAAAGTACCAGTCACACAGCTAAAAAAGTTAACCCTTTGTGACAGAATGGCTCACTATTTTTTTTTAATAAAGGCCAATTGAGCACACTCGGCCATTTTCAGAACTACAATAGATGTGAATGGAGAGCATACCACACAAGAACGGCCACCTCTTAATTCCCCTCTATGGGGCTGCCACATAAAGCCAAGTCAACGCTCAGCTACAGAAGCGAATGGAGGGTGGTGGTACACACTCCTTCATTTTGGGGGGCCCTGTTCTGGAGATAGCAGTGGGTTCCAGAGGTGGGACCTGCACCTATCTGACATAAGGTGGCAAATCCTAGCAATTTGTCATCAATGTCTGAGATGAGACAACCCCTTTAAGTCTCTCGTGTGCTGGCCGTATTATCGGTCTACATTACTCGGATATGTCATGGAAGTTCACACCATCATAAACATTTATGAAGCCATGCCTTCAGATCAGTTAACCTATGGCTGGGTCATGACACATTCGAGTAATAGGGAGGGATAACATGACCAGCACAGACGTGTAAATCCGATCTTAGTCAGTAGAAGTCTCAACAACATTTAACTAAGGCTGGCCATACACACCGAACCCTCGTTCCTCCAAAAACTAGTATTCTCAATCCCCTCATACCCATGCGGCTCAGCTGTGTAAGCATGTTTTTCAGCAGAAGGAGTTAAAGGAAGCCGCTGCCAGACTCCTCTGACCATAGCTTATTTCCCCAAGACAAAAGGGTCGAGCAGTTGAAATCCAAGTGCCCAATTCTCATCAAGCAGATGTCAGTGGAGAGTTGGATGTCCCCCACACAAATTAGAAGGTCAGCGGGTTCGGCCAACAAACATTCAAGCATCCAGATTACCAGGAACATTTCTGACAGAAGTATGTAATAATGTGAGATGTGTAACCATTGCTAATATTATTTCGTTTCCTATTAATAAAATTAATGGATTGATAATTAACAGACATCTACGCTATGACCTCTCTCATGAGTGAAAAGTACATTTATATTCAAGATAAAAAGTATTCACGATCTATAAAAATGATGGTTCCAATAGCAGTGTGGACTCTACTGTACTTTTGCGTCTAATTTTCATACAACCTACTAAACCATCAATTAAGATGAAAAAAATGTGTGACAATATTACTACAACACCAAAAGAACTCTAGGGACACACTATAAAATGATAACCTATTTTATTAGGTAATGAACCATTACGAACAAGACATATAATGCAAAGTTAATTGTAAATACAGCAGCAACGCAGGCAGGCGCCGCGGCAAGCAGCTCACCGACTGAACCGCAGGTGACCCAATCCTAATAAAGGGAAACTCAAATGAGTTCGCTGAAAGGGAACTATGAGAGGGATCCCTAATGTATACCGATACCTACTCCAACAATAATGTGCAATGCCACTTGTAGCCTTTACCCTGCGGGGTCAAACGAAGCACATGCTAATAGGAACACCCATAAGTAATGCAGCAGCAAAAAATGTCCCCCTGACGCCCCTTGAAAAAGCCGAGAGTCGGTGTGCGCTCCCCTCTGGTCCGTGGTCTGATTCTTTGCCGATTCTACTCCTCTGAGGTATTTTTTACATTTTTTGCCACTGCATTTGAGTTTCCCTTTATTAGGATTGGGTCACCTGCGGTTCAGTCGGTGAGCTGCTTGCCGCGGCGCCTGCCTGCATTGCTGCTGTATTTACAATTAACTTTGCATTATATGTCTTGTTCGTAATGGTTCATTACCTAATAAAATAGATTATCATTTTATATGTGTGTCCCTAGAGTTCTTTTGGTGTTGATCTAATTTTCGTACAGTTTTTCTAATGTCACATTTCACACAGTCGAGTCATGGGTAAAAGGGGCTTTCGGGTCATGGGTGGCAGTACTTCTGAAACTGTGCAGTTTGTGAACAGATCAGGTGCTGCTGTGGTGAAAGTGTATGGTGAGTGGACAAACTGCACCACTGTGAATAAGCCACACCAAGATGAATGAGGGGGCTACCAGAAGTGTCTCTAAAATAACAGCAAACCCTACTGCGTATGAGGCTCAGAAACAGACGGTTGGTAACTGCACCTCTGCTTACGAAGTTGCATCGGAAGAAAAGGCTTCACTTTTCGCAGCAGTGTCAGAATCGGACCTCTGCTGATCGGCAACGGGTTTTCTTCTCCGATGAGTCATGTTTTCTGCTTCATTGAATGGATGGACTTTGGCGTGTCAGGCAAGATATATCGGAGAACAAACACCCTGCAACCACTGCTGGAAGAACACAAGCTGGTGGTGGCAGTGTTAAGGTCTGGGGAATGTTTTCGTGTCTCTGGGGACACTCTTCCATGTTGAAGGCACTCTTAACCGATATGGGTATGATCACATACACCCATGCGTGCTGATTGTCTTTCCTGGGGCAGATGGTATCTTCCACCAAGACAATGCGACAAGTTACACAGCTCGAAATGTCCAACACTGGCTGGAAGAGCATGACCAAAGCTTCCAGGTACTACCCTGGCCCCTAATTCCCCAGATTTGAACCCAATTGAGCATCTGTGGGACCACCTTGATCGCTCTATGGATCCCCCCACACACACACACACCCTCCAGTAGCTGTGGGATGCATTGCAGTCAGCATGGCTCCAGATACCTTTGACAACCTCCCAGCCCATCTAGCGGCTGTCCGTGCCTCACATGGCGCTTACTACGGATATAAGCTAGTGGCCATAAAAATTTGACTCGACTGTGTACAAGCATTGTCCCTTTGATGCGTTGCTTCTCGGAGAGAATATAGTAGCAGGGCAAAAAAAGGAACAATGTGACTACAACACAGATCACCACACGAATGTTAACACATTTTATGAAGTATCTTACTTGTACTGGGAAAAGACACACTCCCTCTGCCATCCTGTTCATAAGAGTTCATCACTCGCTGCTTCTCACCAAGCTTGACAGTTAATAAAATATCAGGATTCACCATACCACACTCTAAATGGATACGACAAGGGAACAAATGGTCAGCACATGTAACCTATAACATTTCTGACAAAGTACCATGTGGGGAAATTAAAAATGGGACAACGTATAAAGAAATCTTCCCCAAAATCTTTCAAATGATCTTTCACTAATATTACAAGTCACAGATGGACTCACCAGAACCAACAATATTCAAGTTTTCATTTCTTTCTACGACTTGGCGGCTTTTCCAACAAGGCTCCTCTTCCGGCTGTATCCTTAGGAAGTTGTTGGGATTCAGGATGACAAAGCCTTGAAGACAGGAAAAGTGAATTGCTTGAACACTGTAGTTTACGCTTTATAAGAGGCACCTCAGGTTTAGACAACAGAAAATTAGAAAAAATATTTTCTAGGTCCTCTTTGAAGGGAACGTGGTTTGCTGAAGTGGTGAAGGTCAGTAACTTTAGGGTGTACCATAGGGGGTATAGTTTTGGTCACCTCCCTTTACCCTTAGGGCCCATTCATACGGCCGTATGAACGGGTCCGCACCCGTTCTGCATTCATTCAAAAAAAAAAATAGAACACGTCTTATGTTTGTCCGCAATAGCGGACAAGAATAGGCATTTTCTATGATGGTGCCGGCCGGCATCCGCAAAATATTACGGCCGTCTGAATGAAAAGGCACATATCCAAATAAATGTGTCTCCTGTCATTGTTCTGCTGTGTCCAGCCATGCTTCTTGCTCTGCTAGATTATAAGAATTTGTCTGCAACAAACACAGTTCTGATACACACACAGCACTGCCATACACACATACAGCTCTGTCCTCTCTTCTGACATGTCTGTTTTAATAACTACTTGCATCCCCCATGTAATAACAATTCTGGAGCATCTATTCTTATGGCTCTGTGTTGTGCCAATCCTTTACGATTTCTACTAGAAGTTATAACTGAATTGCTAGCAGTCTGCAGTAAGGGTACAGGGGGGTGTTACCAGCTGGAGGTGTGTCCCTGCACAGTCTGACCCTATCCAATCGGTGTTGCTGGTGTCAGACAGCGCAGGGACACCCCCCTCCCAACTGGTTACCGCCTCTCTGTACCCTTACTGCAGACTGCTAGCAATTCAGTTATAACTTCTAGTAGAAATAGTAAAGGATTGGCACAACATAGAGCCGTAAGAATAGATTTCCAGAATTGTTATGACATGAGGAATGCAAGTAGCTATTAACACAGACATGTCAGGAGAGGTGACAGGCCCTCTTTGAGCTGTACTTGAAGTTTTTATTTCCTTTCAGTACAGTGTAGGACCGTCCTCCCCATGTGCTCTCCTGCTGCCGTTGATCCCATAGATCAGAGTCGGCAGGGAGAGAGAAGTGAGTACAGATTCAGAGCTCTCTCACTGATCGGGAAGTGATGTATGTCCGCTCTGCTGGATCATGAAGGAAGCAGCCAGGGGGTCTGGCCATGCTGGATCTCTGTGACTGCCGTTGATAAGACGCAGGCACTTTTTGGCAAGAAGTGCATCTTAAAAAGCGAAAAATTATGGTACATCAATGGGGCAATGTACAAAACCTCCACAAAGTACTTTCAAGTCAAACATTGTAGCAGGAATTCCAATAAAAAGAATAATTCCCAAGTCCCATATTTTATATGACTTCACAAACAAGAACAGTACCCAGTGAGATTAAGATCCCATGAATTTCTTTAATGACACCAGTGTACAGGTCTTTCTGCCACCCTTCCAGGAGATCCCATTCCTTCTCCGAAAAATAAACAGCAACATCTCTGAATATCACCTAAAAATAATAATAGAGACAACATGACTGTTAGTGTGATCCATGTAAACCGCAGATACGCTACAGAACAGTGTCCGGATACACCCACACTTACTGGAAACAATGCGGAAAGTGACCAGTGGTGAAGATTTCTAAATCTGCAGCATGTGAATTTCTACTGCAGATATTTCCCAGTTGGTTCATTGTTGCATATGCTGCTGCAGACTATCTACATATCCACAGCAAAATCCGTGTACACTCTCACCTACCAGTCTCATCGGGCCCCCGCCATCACGTTTACATGGGCCCTGTTGGTTCTTATCTTCCAGCCGGCACCAATGACATGCTGTGTCGACAAGTGACCGCTGTAATGATCACATGGGTCGACACGACATCGCTAGAGGCTGGAAACCGAGACGGGCAGGGTCCATGGAAGCGTCACTCCAAGCGAGGCATGGGATCCCGGGAATGTACCCAATAGAATAGGGAGTCATTACAGGTAGGATGATGGCAGCTGAATATTGTCCCGTCTGACTGGGGTGTCAGTGTGGACTTGTACAGCACAGCATGTGACAGGTGTTGGTGTCTCAGTAGGTGACATGCAAACTTAGATGTTGGCAGGTCTGTTAATTATTAGGCCCCATTCACACGTCTGCAATTCTGTTCCGCATTTTGCGGAACGGAATTGCGGACCCATTAATTTCAATGGGGACAGACGATGTCCCGCCCGGGTCCGCAATTGCGGATCCGCACTTCCGGGTCCGCAATCGCGTTCCGAAAAAAAATAGAACATGTCCTATTCTTGTCCGAAATTGCGGACAAGAAAGGGCATTTTCTATATAGTGCCGGCGATGTGCGGTCCGCAAATTGCCAATATCCGTGTTTTATGGATCCGCAAAACACCTGCGGACGTGTGAATGGGGCCTAAGAGTTACATTAAGGTAGTTGTGTGTTTTCCCTTTGTTGGAAGAAAACGGACCATAATGTTGTTGCAAAAACAGTTTTTACGTTTTGTTTGCTGCATCCAATATGCAGCACCCTCACACAGGTATTCATTCTGTGGGATATTCTCAAATCATGACCGTTAGGTGGGCCCTGAGGACCGGAGTTGGGGAACATTGCCGTAAGACCTCTGCTAGCATTCAGTGTACAAACGTTAACAGATATGACGAAGGATAGACACGTACTCATAAATGCTCCTACACGGCTCTTAACCCTTTATCGCTCTATCACATACATATCCTTACAGCTCTTTAACAGAAAAATAAAAATGTTGTTCTTGGAATGCAGCGTCACAAAAATTATTCTAATTTCAGTAAAACATGTTTTTATTCAGCAGAAGTAATAAACATAAAAACTCTATTGATTTGATATTGTACCAACCCATATAATACAGAAAACATTTCTATTCTCCATGCTGGCACCAACAGAGACCTCATACAGCTTTGTAAGAGGTTCCTTAAGTCCTGGCCATCTGCATTATATGAATGTCATAGAGGGGTCCTCCAAAACGCCTGAGCTAAACTCAACTGCTGCAATACCACCTACAACCTGTAGTGCTGTTTATAGAATAAAGCAGCCATGTACAATCCTTAAAGGGGTTGTCTCTCTTTAGTAAATGGCATTTATTATGTAGAGAAAGTTAATACAAGGCACTTACTAATGTATTGTGATTGTCCATATTGTCTCCTGCTTGATTCATTCTTTCATCGCAGTATACAGTGCTCATATCCAGGGGTTATGGCCACCGCTGCAGCACGGGTAAAAGGAGGCCCGGATGGGTGCTGCTGCGCATGCGTGCCTGTGAGCTCCCATGGTCCTGGCCACCAGAGGGGCTGATGCTTTCTCCTATATTGTGCAAGCACAGCCATCACTGCTGGATGGCAGGAAGGTCTTAACCCCTGGATACGAGCAGTGTATAATGTGATTAAAAAAAGAACAAAGCCAGCAAAGGAGGCAACATGGACAATCACAATACATTAGTAAGTGCCTTGTATTAACTTTCTCTACATAATAAATGCCATTTACTGAAGACAACCCCTTTAACGTGTCCTTGTGCTTTGAGAAAACTTTCAGTGGGGGTCCGAGTGCTAAAACCCCTGTTGATCATTAGAACAAAGAGACAGAAGCGCTCACGTAGAGCTCTCTCCTCACTGAGATGGAAGCGAGACAGACTCAGCAGAAAGTCTCTGGGCCAGTCTCAACTGCATTTTCCTGCAGCAAGGAGAGAGTGTGCGCTATGTGAGCTCTTCTGTCTTCTTGTGATCAGCGGGGAAATCAGCACCCAGACCCCCAAAAGTTTTCCCAAAGTACAGTGCCACTTTAAACAACCCACATTCCACCGTCACCCACTGACGAGATCAGCAACACTCTGCAGCTTTCTACTACATGGATTACAGAATCAATGATAATATATTTTTCCAAAAATTAAATTTATTCCAAAATTACCGTAGGCGATACATGGCCGGCCATGTCTGTACCCGTTTTTTCGTCTTCTCGGCAAAAAAAGGTGAATGGAGAACTGAGTGTGTGAAGGTCAGAGCCACATCCGGCAATGAACAACGTTTAGTTAGGCCTAAAAAAGAAGACGTTACAGAGATAAATCACTGTCCCCCAGGAGCAGGCCCCCACAAACAAGCGGTACATCTACAGTTACGTCCTTACCTTTATGGGTGGAAAAACATAACAGGGAGGCCCTCTCTAGAACTATGTGGGTACAGATGCAGCAAGTTATGGCACCAACGTATCACAAAATATGTGCTGTGCTCTCTACAGACTATATGGTGCGTGACATCGTATATTTGATACACAGAGGCGAAAGAAAGGGAAAGGAACTACACTTTTTAAAGCAAAGCAGAAAGCAAGTGGAAAGACATACAAGTGGCAGGGGGAAATCCAAGTCGGTAATTTAAAGGGGTATTTCGGTTAGTTAAAGTTATCCCCTATCCACAGGAGAGTGGAAAATTATCAGATCGGTAGGGGTCCCACCGCTATGACCCCCACTGATCATGAAAACGGGGCCCCCGTGCAGCTCTCATGAAAAGAATGGAGCGAACAATCGCACATGCACACGACCGCTTCATTCATTTCTATGGGAGTTCCAGAGATAGGGAAGCGCTGTACTCCGCTGTCTCCGAAATTACTATAGGAAGAATAGGGAATAACTATCAAATCGTTGGGGGTCCTAACTTTAACCAACCGGAATACCCTTATAATCCTCCTGAGGCCGCACAGCTCCTGATTTTATCTTCTTCTTATGACATAAAGCCTGTTTTCTGTACACAATGAGAAATCAGATTGTTTCCATTGTTAAAAATGAAAGCTGGAGAGAAACCCTAAGGCCTCTTTCACACAAGCGTGACGGATTGGCTCCGGATGCGTGTAGGGTGCGTTCAGTAAAACTCGCACCATTTTGCAAGCAAGTTCAGTCAGTTTTGTCTGCGACTGCGTTCAGTTGTTCAATTTTTCCACGCGGGTGCAATGCGTTTTGATGTGCGTGATAAAAAACTGAAGGTTTACAAACATCTCTTAGCAACCATGAGTGAAAACGCATCGCACCGAGACTTGCTTGCGGATGCAATCCGTTTTTCACTGAAGCCCCATTCACTTCTATGGGACCAGGGCTGTGTGAAAAACGCAGAATATAGAACATGCTGTGCTTTTCACGCAATGCAGAACTGATGCGTGAAAAACTCATGTACACAGACCAATTGAACTGAATGGGTCCAGGTTCAGTGCGGGTGCTATGCGTTAACGTCACGCATTGCACCCGCGCGGAAAACTTGCTCGTGTGAAAGGGGCCTAAGGGTCCATTCAGACGTCCGTAGAGAAAGGTTGCGGACCTATTAATTCTCTATGGGGCAGGAATGGATGCTGAGAGCACACAGTGTGCTGTCCGCATCCGCAGTGCGGTCCGCGGCTCCGGAAAAAAATAGAACATGTCCTATTCTTGTCCATTACTTATTACACTATGACTAATGGTCTGACCCCTGTATGTCCATTTCTTACTTATTACACTATGACTAATGGTCTGACCCCTGTATGTCAATTTCTTACTTATTACACTATGACTAATGGTCTGACCCCTGTATGTCCATTTCTTACTTATTACACTATGACTAATGGTCCGACCCTGTATGTCCATTTCTTACTTATTACACTATGACTAATGGTCCGACCCCTGTATGTCCATTTCTTACTTATTACACTATGACTAATGGTCCGACCCCTGTATGTCCATTTCTTACTTATTACACTATGACTAATGGTCCGACCCCTGTATGTCCATTTCTTACTTATTACACTATGACTAATGGTCTGACCCCTGTATGTCCATTTCTTACTTATTACACTATGACTAATGGTCCAACCCCTGTATATCCATTCCTTACTTATTATACTATGGCTAATGGTCCGACCCCTGTATATCTATTCCTTACTTATTACACTATGACTAATGGTCCGACCCCTGTATATCTATTCCTTAGGCCCCTTTCACACCTGCGTTCTTCTTTTCCGGCATAGAGATCCGTCGTCGGGTCTCTATGCCGGAAAAATCCTGATCAGGATCATCCCCATGCATTCTGAATGGAGAGAAATCCGTTCAGGATGCATCAGGATGACTTCAGTTCAGGACCGGAACGTTTTTTGGACGCAGCAAATACCGCAGCATGCTGCGCTTTTTGTTCCGTCCAAAAATCCGGAACACTTGCCGCAAGGCCGGATCCGGAATTAATGCCCATTGAAAGGCATTAATCCGGATCCGACCTTAAGCTAAACGTCGTTTCGGCGCATTGCCGGATCCGACATTTAGCTTTTTCCGACTGGTTACCATGGCAGCCAGGACGCTAAAGTCCTGGTTGCCATGGTAAAGTGTAGCAGGGAGCGGGGGAGCGGCATACTTACATTCCGTGCGGCTCCCGGGACGCTCCAGGATGACGTCAGGGCGCCCCAGTGCATGAATCACGTGATCGCATGGATCACGTGATCCATGCGCATGGGGCGCTCTGACGTCATTCAGAGCGCCCCGGGAGCCGCACGGAATGTAAGTATGCCGCTCCCCCGCTCCCCGCTCCTACTATGGCAACCAGGACGCTAGTAGCGTCCTGGCTGCCATAGTAACCTGAAAGCAATTCGAAGACTGATCAGGATCCTGATCAGTCTTCTAATGCTTCAGGTGACTTGCGTTCTGACGGATCCGGCAGGACGGAAGTGCCTGCCGGATCCTCAGAACGCAAGTGTGAAAGGACCCTTACTTATTACACTATGACTAATGGTCCGACCCCTGTATATCCATTCCTTACTTATTACACTATGACTAATGGTCCGACCCCTGTATATCCATTCCTTACTTATTACACTATGACTAATGGTCCGACCCCTGTATATCTATTCCTTACTTATTACACTATGACTAATGGTCCGACCCCTGTATATCTATTCCTTACTTATTACACTATGACTAATGGTCCGACCCCTGTATATCCATTCCTTACTTATTACACTATGACTAATGGTCCAACCCCTGTATATCTATTCCTTACTTATTACACTATGACTAATGGTCCGACCCCTGTATATCTATTCCTTACTTATTACACTATGACTAATGGTCCGACCCCTGTATATCTATTCCTTACTTATTACACTATGACTAATGGTCCGACCCCTGTATATCTATTCCTTACTTATTACACTATGGCTAATGGTCCGACCACTGTATGTCCATTCCTTACTTATTATACTATGGCTAATGGTCCGACCCCTGTATATCTATTCCTTACTTATTACACTATGACTAATGGTCCGACCCCTGTATATCCATTCCTTACTTATTACACTATGACTAATGGTCCAACCCCTGTATATCTATTCCTTACTTATTACACTATGACTAATGGTCCGACCCCTGTATGTCCATTCCTTACTTATTACACTATGACTAATGGTCCAACCCCTGTATATCTATTCCTTACTTATTACACTATGACTAATGGTCCGACCCCTGTATATCCATTCCTTACTTATTACACTATGACTAATGGTCCGACCCCTGTATATCTATTCCTTACTTATTACACTATGACTAATGGTCCGACCCCTGTATATCTATTCCTTACTTATTACACTATGACTAATGGTCCGAACCCTGTATATCTATTCCTTACTTATTACACTATGACTAATGGTCCGACCCTGTATGTCCATTCCTTACTTATTACACTATGACTAATGGTCCGACCCCTGTATATCTATTCCTTACTTATTACACTATGACTAATGGTCCGACCCCTGTATATCTATTCCTTACTTATTACACTATGACTAATGGTCCGACCCCTGTATATCTATTCCTTACTTATTAAACTATGACTAATGGTCCGACCCCTGTATGTCCATTCCTTACTTATTACACTATGACTAATGGTCCGACCCCTGTATGTCCATTCCTTACTTATTATACTATGACTAATGGTCCGACCCCTGTATGTCCATTCCTTACTTATTACACTATGACTAATGGTCCGACCCCTGTATATCTATTCCTTACTTATTACACTATGACTAATGGTCCGACCCCTGTATATCTATTCCTTACTTATTACACTATGACTAATGGTCCAACCCCTGTATATCTATTCCTTACTTATTAAACTATGACTAATGGTCCGACCCTGTATGTCCATTCCTTACTTATTACACTATGACTAATGGTCCGACCCCTGTATGTCCATTCCTTACTTATTATACTATGACTAATGGTCCGACCCCTGTATGTCCATTCCTTACTTATTACACTATGACTAATGGTCCGACCCCTGTATGTCCATTACTTATTATACTATGACTAATGGTCCGACCCCTGTATGTCCATTACTTATTATACTATGACTAATGGTCCGACCCCTGTATGTCCATTCCTTACTTATTACACTATGACTAATGGTCCGACCCCTGTATGTCCATTCCTTACTTATTACACTATGACTAATGGTCCGACCCCTGTATGTCCATTCCTTACCTATTACACTATGACTAATGGTCCGACCTCTGTATATCCATTTCTTACTTATTATCCTATGACTAATGGTCCGACCCCTGTATGTCCATTCCTTACTTATTATACTATGACTAATGGTCCGACCCCTGCATATTCATTCCTTACTTATTATACTATGACTAATGGTCCGACCCCTGTGAGACACACACGGCAATATTCCTTTAGCAACTAAACTGTTCATTAGCATTTCAAAGGGGTTGTCCGAGTCCTCTTTGCCAGGTTACAGCGGTGATGTGCTGTAGCAGTGGTGTACGGCACAAGACCCTGATTGGCTGCAATGGTCACAAGTGTTATATGGAGTGTCACTGCTGCGGCCAAACCAATACATCATGGCTGAAGCCAGGTAGAGAGGGCAGAGTGGTGGTGCCAGATAGGAGGGTGTAGAGTTGTCCCTGCATACACTTAGGGTTCATGCACAGAACCGTGGTTTTTGTCCCCCATCCACTTCAATGGGGCTGCAAAATGCTGTATGTCCGTTCCGTGGCTCCACAAAACATGTCCTGTTCTTGTCTGTTTTGTGGACAAGGATAGGTTATTTGTAAAGGAGTTATAAAAGAAAAAAAAAAAAAAAAAGGTGGCCGGCTCTCGGCTGGCATCAGTATTTTGTGGATCCGCGATTTGCATATCGCATTTGCAAAACGCCTATGGCTGCGTGCCCCTAGACAAGGGAATGCTATCAATCACTGATAACACCTCCCTATGTACAACTGAAGTCAGAAATAACTGATTTAAACAGGACCTGTTGCCAATACCAAAAAAGGGAGATATATTCTAGTTGGCATAATTTCACTTAGAAATATGTCCTCCCCATTCGGCAGTAATGTCCTCCAAGATTTTTGGCACCACACAAGTGTGAAGTGACTAGCCACACAGGTCTAGCTAGTTGCTTCTCTTCTTTGCTAGAGGAGGTTTCTCCCCGTTGGGACGATCACAAAGCCTCCTGATGCTGTGCGATCTTGTGAGAACTGGGACTTGATGAGAGACCACGCTGTGCCGAAGCTTTCGATGAGACAGAGTCTCAATCAGGTCGGGGTGAGACGCTGCCGCAGAGAAGAACCTAACCGCTTGCGCAAACACGACCACCGCTCCATTCACTTCTATGGCACTGCCAGAGATGGTTAAAGTGGGACCCACACCTATTGGACACCGGTGGCACATCCTGGCGATATGTAACTAACATCCAAGATGAGACAACACTTTTAACATGCAAATTAGTCCTTTGATGCAATGTAGCCAGCCCCTCCCTCTCTGCTTTGACACTGCCTGGCCCTGTCAACCAATGCAGCGAGGGAGAGGTTGGTCACAGAAACGAGTGGAGCTTGGGGGCAACAAGAACAATGGTCACGCCCAAATGCCTAATTTGCATATTAAGTATTATAACTCGGATCAACAAAAGAAAACAGCTTTTTAATCAGATGGACTACAGTTATGCGCTATCCAAATAGTTTGATAATGAGGTCACTGGTAACAGATTCTCGTTAAAGAGGACCTGTCACTACAAGGTGTAGTGCAATCTGAAAGCAGCATGTTGAAGAGCAGCAGGAGCTGAACGGAATGATATATAGATTTTTGTGGGAAAAGATTCAGCAAAATCTGTAATTTATACATTTATATCTTTGCTTTTTTCACCTCCTGTAAAAAGCTATAGGTACAGGATGGATGTCTTATCGGTGACTGATAGCTATCTCTGTATACACACAGTGCCATCAGTACTGATAGTACTTCACAGTGGGTAGAGAAAGCAGAGACATAAATGTATAAGTTACAGGTTTTACTGAATCTTTACTATATATCAATCTGCTCAGC
Organism: Bufotes viridis; assembly: GCA_033119425.1. NCBI lineage: Eukaryota > Metazoa > Chordata > Amphibia > Anura > Bufonidae > Bufotes > Bufotes viridis. The sequence goes on from CM065590.1 coordinate 504,527,317, forward strand.
TCCTCCTGCTCTGTAACATGCTGCATGCAAATTGCATTGCACTTTGTGGTGACAGCTCCTCCTTAAAGGGTTTCTGTCATCAGGTTTACACATTATAAGCTGTCTGACATTAGCTATGTGCTAATGTCAGAGCAGCTTGATAATGTGTTTTTTATGTAAATCCGAGTTATATTTATGCTAAAAAAACGTATTTTTATAATATGTAAATTAGCCTCTAGGAGCAGGGGGGGCGTTGCCCTGCTCCTAGAGGCTCCGTGCGCCAACCTGCTGCCACGCCCCTTCTTTCCTTGATTGACAGTGCCGGGCAGCGATCCTCTGCTGCCTCCGGCACTGTCTCCTTGCGAAATCCCACGCATGCGCCGCCGCTCTGTATTCGACGCAGGCGCGGTGAGCAGAGGACGCTGGTGCCTGCTGTCCTCTGCTCACCGCGCCTGCACCGAATACAGAGCGGCGGCGCAGGCGTGGGATTTCGCAAGGAGACAGTGCCGGAGGCTGGAGCGATAGGCAAACATGGTGCCCGCTCGCACGTGCAGCGGGCGTCTTGGCTGGCAGGTCTCCGCTGTTTCAAACAGCAGAGACCTGCGGCTAATTACCGCAACCAGCAATAATGCCAATTACAGTAATTAAAGGGCTTCTGTCACCCCCACTGATGTAATTTTCACTAGCTGACATTAGCTACTTGCTAATGTCAGCTGAGTTCAAACATATGTTTCCTAACTTTTTTCCAGTTTTCTATCTTCTAAAAAACTTACTTTTGTGATATGCAAATTATCTTCGCTACCAGCAAGTTGGGCGGGTACTTGCTGGTAGCCGCCGCATCTTCATGCCCTTGGAACGCCCCCTCTTCTTTTGATAGACAAGTCCAGCGCGCTCTTCTCCTCTCGCTGGCCCTGTCTGCAGCTGCAATCCCGCGCCTGCGCCGTATCGGTCTTTAGTCGGCGCAGGCGCTCTGAGTGAAGGACGCTCGCTTAGGCGCTCCGTCCTCAGTGCGCCTGCGCCGATGACGTCAGAGCTACACCCGGAAGAGAAGACGCCGGCATCCCTGGTAAGGAGCAGGCGATGCCGGCGTCTTTTCTTCCGGGTGTAGGGCTGAGCCCCCACACAGCTCAGAAGATATAACTATAAAAAAAAAAAGTTATAGGGGTCAGAATACGGTGATAAAGAAAAACAATTAGACTATGTAAACGGAAATATAAAAAAGTTATGGCTCAAGGACGAAAAATGAAAGCGCAAAAATGAAAAAACCTCTGGTATCCTAAGGGTTAAGTACCCGTCCACCCAACATTACACCTGGCTGACACACCACTAACAGCCTGATATTAAAGGCTTTGCTGCTTTGAAGTGTTTAAAGCCCCTTTCAAAGGAGTAAATCCTTATAAACAGAACAACGCCTGGGCCTTTCCCCCTCCAAAAAAAAATTAAAAAACGTAACCCATGTGGCTAAATGTAAGTTTCCAGGCAATGGAATAGGCAGGCCACTGTAGTCAGCACTTTCTTTCAATTTCTGATACCTTGTTATGTAGAAAGCTAGATTTCAGACATCGTGGATTGAACACTGGAACTGGACTTTCCTTCTAGGCCGGGGATCAGTAACCACCGGCACCACTCCAGCTGTGCTGAAACTACAATTCCCAGAATTCACAGCAGCTGAAGTGCCGGTGTTCCGTTAAAATATGGAACCTGTATAATCTTGGTACCCTCGTCACTTCCGGCTTGCATCGTGTCACTTCCGCTATGACGTACCGCATGAAAAGGAGGTGTCATCGCTGAAGTTGGCACCGGATTGGCATAAAAGAAGGCGTGTTGGCGCCTGCGCACTGCCAACCTGGGTGCCATAATTTTACTTTCAGATCCTGTGAACGCACGCGGAGGGAGGGCTTAAAAGAAAGAGAGTTGGCGCCTGCGCACTGCCAACCTGGGTACCATAATTTTACTTTCAGCGCCTGTGACCGCGTGCGGAGGGAGCGACACAGGCAAGGAGGGGAGGGACAACTAACCTGGGTACCATCATTTTACATTCAGCGCCTGTGAACGCGCAGAGGGAAGGAGTACCGTGGATTTACAGTCCCTCCCTGCGCTCCTTCACAGGTGCGAGCTGTAATATTTCGGTACCCTGTCTGCTTCACGCATGCGCAGTGGCCCATAAATTGACGGTATTCTCCCTCCCTCCGAGCCTTCCCAGGTGCTGTATGTAGGGGTTCACAAGAGCCTGTGAAGGCTCGGAGGGAGCGAGGGTGAAAGTAGTCCAATATGAGCATTGAGCCAATCTTTTCAGGCGACCCGGGAACTATCGAATGGGAGTGGGGCAGCATCAGTAAGGGGAATATGACTTATTTTATATTATTCTGAGCCTTTATTTAAAAATGTACCATAACTGGACAACCCCTTAATATTTTTATAGCTTTCATGCTTTATGTGAAATATGGTAATATCAGTTTCACATTACAGGACACTGGAGAAGCGTCATAATATAAAGTATCAATTACAGAGGATTACAAAAAATAAAAAAATAGATCACTGCCGCAAAAGGCTTTTTTCAATAGTGTTTTTCGCATAGCATCTGTGAGTCCAGAGTCCCTCACTCCTGACCTCCCCTCACTCCCCACCTCTGTTGGAGAACGTTCCGGTCATGAATGGAGTAAAGGAGAACCATGGGCTAGTAACAAGCCGTGACATGTCTGCTGCTCCAGCTTATGTGCACAACTACCACGTATTACATTAAACTCTCTTATTACGAGCACTGAGGTCAGGATTTAGAAGAAGTGCTCAGCAATAACTGTGGTATTTCTGTGCCTAATGTCGAGAAGCTGTGCGCTGAATTAATACACACCTATTCCTTGTATGATCTGGTCATCTTCCCTAGCACCCAGACCCTGTGAGGCAAGGGCGAAGAAGCAAGAATAAAGGGGCACCAGTGCTCAAAAAACAATCTGCTTCTTTCAAAGCCTCCATAAGAATGCTGCTCAATGTTAATGACACTTGATTCGGACAATATTTTGTAGTAGAAACAGAGCAGAGAATGGAGCATGTATGTACTACCAGGGTCAGCAAGCCTTCAATTCAAATCTGCCTGCAACAACCAATAACAAAGCTCCTTACAGCAAGGAGCTTTGCTATTGGTTAGATTGGGCGGGATGCCTGAGCGATAGTGTCCTGCGGGAGGTGTAAAGAGGAGGGGCGGGCTTCCCAGTCCCAGGAGTTGCTGTAGGAGTAGAGGAGGGGCAGCACTGCGCATGCGAACCGGCGAACATAGCGTGGACAACCACAGCCGAGCCGGTTATCCAGTCTGATGTGCATAAGGCAGAGCTTGACAAATTTCCTTGGAATCTAGGAGCCAGCTAAAAAAGTTAGGAGCCAGACGGAGCCGCGTCATAAAGCCCTCAATAGATGCCCCCATTGTGCTCCCCCCCCCCACTTCTCCATAGAGCCCCCCAATAATGCATGCCAGTACATAGGGCCCCCAGTAGATGCCCCCATAGTGTTCCTATCCCTGTTCTCCATAGTGCCCCCCATAATGTGCGAGTATATAGGGCCCCCCATAATGCTTTCCCTCTTCAATAGGTTATATGACACGTCAGATGCTGCCAGTGTCTAAGTGATCGCCACTTGCGGCCGCCATGACATGTGGAAACCCTTACAAGGATTACTGGGTCCGGAGGGGAGGGCAGAGGGGTCCGGAGGAGAGGGCAGAGGGGTCCGGAGGGGAGGGCAGAGGGGTCCGGAGGGGAGGGCAGAGGGGTCCGGAGGGGAGGGCAGAGGGGCACCATGACATTTTACTGAGCACTACAACCCCCAGCTGGCGCTCAGCCTCTGCAGTCCCCGCATCACTACAACGCCCAGCTCTTTCTCCCCTCTTGTCATTCACTTTCCCCCTCTCGTCATTCTCTTTCCCCCTCTCGTCATTCTCTTTCCCCCTCTCGTCATTCTCTTTCCCCCTCTCGTCATTCTCTTTCCCCCTCTCGTCATTATCTTTCCCCCTCTCGTCATTCTCCCCCCCCCCCCCTAGTGTAGCGTGGCCGAGCTCTGTATGGTCCCACGGGTACAGGAGCTTTAGTTTCCTGTACCCGGGCGGACTGACAGGAAGTGTACACTGTGTGCGCACTTCTTGTCAGTCCGGCCGGGTACAGGAGACAGAGGAGACAGATGCTCCCTGTACCCGCGGACCATACAGGGCTCGGCCACGCTACAATGAGGGACTGACAGCAGGGAGCGCTGAGCGTTTCCCTCCTGTCAGTCCCTCTCTTCATGCTGCGCCCTCATGGACGCGCCAGCCCGGGCAGTGCTGCAGCCGCCTAAGGCTCTCTATAGAGCGCTCGGGCGGCTGCAGCATGAAGGGGGCCTGCGCTCCTAGGACGCACCAACCCTGCGCCCAGCCACCTTTGCAAACAGGCTAACAAATACCCAGGGATTTGTCGAGCCCTGGCATAAGGCTGGTTGTGTGCACGAGGTCATGTGCACAAGGTCATGTGCACGAGGCCTAATTTTGGTGTTTTTTTGTGTGCATTTTTCGGCCTATTTATCTAGGTTCCCCTTTTTTACGCATTAATTAGGCCCAAAAACATTCTAATTTTTACTCCACCCCGGGGTGGCATCGTTTTTTGTCAGCTTTGTGTCAGGTGAGGGTAGTGAGACTATTTTATTTAAAAGAGTCACATCTTCTAGTAGACATGTCCCTTTTCACAAACATGTGTAAATGGTTGTGTCTCTTTTTTATATCTAATATGAAACTTTTTTTGCTGCACTTTTGCACCTAATACATGAGACAACATATGAGCAGTCCCATTGCACATAATCTACCTGCGCCCTGACTTATACAATGACGCCTCGCCTGATTCATCACCTGCTGTGCGACTCATTATAAATACTGTGCAAAATCTTAACAGGCTAATCCACTACGCCGTCTGATCACACAAAAAAAAAAACAACTGACGAGCATGATAAATGACCCCCGTGTCTTTTAATGTCCTTGCACAAATTTTTCTCCGTGGACACTTCACAGCTCAAACCCCAAATAGTTCTCAAAATTTTCCCCAGTTACAGCACCTCCATAAACCTGCCGACTCCTTTCCTCATGGCAGGCTACTCACAAGAAGGGCTATTTGGCTTGTAGGTGAAATTTCAGGATGAACCTAAAATGCACTCTAACCTTTACAGGTGAACTTAATGTGACCTTCTCTAAACTTTTGAATGCACATGTCCAACTGTTCAATGCTTTAGTACTTTTTGCACAACTTGCAGTTCTCTAAGGCTACTTTCACATCTACGTTTTTGCTGGATCCGTCATGGATCAGCAATAACGCTTCCATCATGATATTACAACCGTCTGCATCTGTTATAAACGGTTCCGGTTGTATTATCTCTAAAATAGCCATGACGGATCCGCCTCTAAAACCATTGTAAGTCAACTGTGGATGAATCCATTTTCTTTTGAGTCAGAGAAAACGGATCCGACTCCATTGACTTACATTGTGAGTCATGACGGATCCATCTTGCTCCGCATCCCAGGACGTACTCAGAAACGCTGCTTGCAGCACTTTTTTGTGCGTCATGGGAATGCAATATAACGGAAGGAAATATATTCTCGTGCACTCTGTTCCCTTTAGCTCAGTTTTGTCCCCATTGACAAAGAATAGGGACAAAACTGAAGCGTTTCCCCCGCTATTGAGATCCCATGATGGATCTCAATAGCGGAAAGGAAAAGCGCAGATGTGAAAGTAGCCTAATAAGGAGCTTAAAAGTAAAATTCGGAACAGGTTATTGATCCATGAAATCACCCAATCAATTTCCTAGTTCAATTAGAATTGGTATTTAAACAGTCCTCCTCATCATGCTGTTCACATTTTGACATCATGAAACCAGGACGACACCTAACAATTGATCAACAGTACCTCGCCATTGTGAGGTTTCAAGAAGGATGTGTCACAGAGTGTCATCAGCAGGTAGCAACAGAGATACAGAGACTGAAAGAATTACAGAAGGCACAGAAGTGGACGTCCTTTGGGCACATCCCACACTGTTGTGATCAATGCCCTGCAGAAGCGGATGATGAATGCCGCACAACTCCAGGCACATTTAGCCCCTTAAGGACTCAGCCCTATATCACCTTAAGGACCCGGCCATTTTTTGCAAATCTGACCAGTGTCACTTTATGTGGTGATAACTTTTAAACGCTTTTACTTATGTAGTTCATTTTTATTCATAAAAAAAATACCAAATTTACCCAAAAATGAAAAAAAATTGCAATTTTCCAAGTTTCAATTTCTCTATTTCTATAATACATAGTCATACCTCCAAAAATAGTTATTACTTTACATTCCCCATATGTCTACTTCATGTCTGGATCATTTTGGGAATGACATTTTATTTTTTGGGGATGTTACAAGGCTTAGACGTTTAAAAGCAAATCTTGAAATTTTTCTGAAATTTTCAAAAACCCATTTTTTAAGGACCAGTTCAGGTCTGAAGTCACTTTGTGAGGCTTACATAAAAGAAACCACCCGAAAATGACCCCATTCTAGAAACTACACCCTTCAAGGTATTCAAAACTGATTTTACAAACTTTGTTAACCCTTTAGGTGTTCACAAGAATTAATGGAGAATAAGAGATAAAATCTCAAAATTTCACTTTTTTGGCAGATTTTGCATTTTTTTTTCCAGTTACAAAGCAAGGGTTAACAGCCAAACAAAACTCAATATTTATTGCCCTGATTCTATAGTTTACAGAAACACCCCATATGTGATCATAAACTGCTGTACAGGCACACGGCAGGGCGCAGAAGAAAAGGAATGCCATACGGTTTTTGGAAGGCAGATTTTGCTGGACTGGTTTTTAGACACCATGTCCCATTTGAAGCCGCCTTGATGCAACCCTAGAGTAGAAACTCCAAAAAAGTGACCCCATTTTAGAAACTTTGGGATAGGGTGGCAGTATTGTTGGTACTATTTTAGGGTACATATGATTTTTGGTTGCTCTATATTAAACTTTTTGTGAGGCAAGGTAACAAGAAATTGTTGTTTTGGCACCGTTTTTATTCTTTGTTATTTACAACATTCAGCTGACAGGTTAGATCATGTGGTATTTTTTATACAGAAGGTTATTACGGATGTGGCGATACCTAATATGTATACTTCTTTTTATTTATGTATGTTTTACAGAATGATTTCATTTTTGAAACAAAAAAAAAATAAAAATCATGTTTTAGTGTCTCCAAAGTCTGAGAGCCATAGTTTTTTTCAGTTTTTGGGCGATTATCTTGGGTAGGGTATTATTTTTGTGGGATGAGATGACGGTTTGATTGGCACTATTTTGGGGTGCGTATGACTTTTTGATCGCTTGGTATTACACTTTTTGTGACGTAAGGTGACAAAAAATAGCTTATTTTACACCGTTTTGATTTTTTTACGGTGTTCACCTGAGGGGTTAGATCATGTGATATTTTTATAGAGCAAGTTTTTACGGACGCGGCGATACATAATATGTATATATTTTTAAATTTATTTTACTTTAACACAATAACAGCATTTTAGAAAAAAAAATAATGTTTTAGTGTCTCCATAGTCTGAGAGCCATATTTTTTAATTTTTTTTGGGCCATTGTCCTATGTAGGGGCTCATTTTCTGCGGGATGAAATGGCGGTTTGATTGCCACTATTTTGAGAGCCATACGCCTTTTTTAACGCTTGGTATTACACTTTTTGTGATGTAAGGTGACAAAAAATGGCTTTTTTTACACCATTTTTTTTTTACGGTATTTACTTGAGGGGTTAGGAAATGTGATATTTTTATAGAGCAGGTTTTTACAGACGCATAATATGTGTAGTGTATTTTATATTTTTAATTTTTATTCAGTGATTTTTATTTTTACTTTTTACCCAGACCCACTTGGTTCTTGTAGATCCAGTGGATCTGGTGTCTACCTAATACAGTACAGTACACCATATAGTGTACTGTACTGTATTTGCTTTACTTTACATAGTCTAATCAGACTTTTGCCTTGTGCTGACACTCTGCTAAAATCACTGTACCACCAGGGAAACATTACAGAGACCTGCGCCGCCCGCAACTGACCCCCCTCCCCCTTTACACCCCCGCAGCCACAATATGATTGGGGGCTGCAGGGGGGGTTAAAATCTAACATTTGGGGAGCATTTACCCTGGGTTCAGACCTGAGCGTTCCAAAAACGCGCGTTTTACGCGCGTTTTTGACGCGCGTTTTTTCAAATAGGAAACGCGCGTTCGTACGCGCGTTCTTGTGATTGCTACTGTGGTGTCAATCACAAAACGCGCGTCAAACGCCCCAAAAGAAGCTCAAGTACTTGTTTATGCGTTGGGCGTTTTACAGCGCGTTCAAACGCGCTGTAAAACGCTCAAGTGTGAACCACTCCCATAGGGATGCATTGGTTTTAATCTGTTGAGCGTTTTACAGCGCGTTTGAACGCGCTGTAAAACGCTCAGGTGTGAACCCAGGGTTAGTCTCCAATCCCCGCGGTCTAACAGAGATCGCAGAAAGCGCAGCAAACAGCAGGTCTGAATTGACCTGCTGTTTGCTGCGATCGCCGATACGGGGTGGGTCACATGACCCCCCCGGCGTTGTGACAGGATGCCCGCTGAATGATTTCAGCGGACATCCTGTTCCTATTAACCCCCGCCGTGCCGCACTCTCGTTTTAAAGATATCTTAAGGACTCGAGAACCATGACGTACTGGTACGTCATGCGTCCTTAAGGGTTTAAGTGAGGTGGGAGGCACCAAAGAGTCACGTCAGACCGCTCAAAACCGTTTACATCAGAGGGGTCTGCATGCTAGACGACCTGCAAGGGTACCTGACCACACCACCAGGCACAGGCATCATCATCTTACATGGGACAGGTAACATCTACACTGGACAAGGGACCAGTAGGCCACAGTGCTGTTCACTGATGAAAGTCGATTCACACTGAGCAGAAATGATGGCCGCTAATGATGTTGGAGACGTCAAAGAGAGCGCTGTTGTCACCAGATGAGCCTTTGGTGGTGGTGGTGTTTTATATACTCCCAATTATAGAAATATACTGTATTTTTCCCACTGTAAGATGCAACTAGGTTTAGCAGGAGGAAAATAATTAAAAATATGGGCTGTTATGGAGGATCTGTGGATGACCCGCTGCTATGGAGGATCTGTGGATGACGCGCTGCTATGGAGGATCTGTGGATGACGCGCTGCTATGGAGGATCTGTGGATGACGCGCTGCTATGGAGGATCTGTGGATGACGCGCTGCTATGGAGGATCTGTGGATGACGCGCTGCTATGGAGGATCTGTGGATGACGCGCTGCTATGGAGGATCTGTGGATGACGCACTGCTATGGAGGATCTGTGGATGACGCACTGCTATGGAGGATCTGTGGATGACGCACTGCTATGGGAGGATCTGTGGACGACGCACTGCTATGGAGGATCTGTGGACGACGCAGTGCTATGGAGGATCTGTGGATGATGCACTGCTATGGAGGATCTGTGGATGACGCACTGCTATGGAGGAACTGTGGATGACGCACTGCTATGGAGGATCTGTGAATGACGCACTGCTATGGAGGATCTGTGGGTGACACACTGCTATGGGTTCATTTTATTTCTAGAGGGGACCCCTATGATGAGCTGCCATACAAGGCAGATCTAAAGGACAGCTGTATAGAGCTGGTACCTGAGCTTTAGTGTGCTATGCAGCACATAGAAGCAGGGCAGCAGAGAAAGCCTGCATGTCTCTGACACCCACCCAGCGAAGGGCATGCTGAACAGCCGCATGCACAGGGACGCTGGCTCAGGCGTGCTGAACTCCACCAGATGAGGCATAAGGTATCCACAGGGGGCTTCTCCAGGTCACATATTGCGGTAAACTGTTACCGTATAGCCTTGTAAGCCCTTTACCTACTCCGCGTGTGCATCTCAGGCTGCTGTCATTACCACTATTCAGCACAGCACAGCCTGCTATGTGTATTGTCGCCTGTTACCATACGCTGCCAGGCCAGCTTCACACTATAAGATGCACAGAATTTTTGGCCCAATTGGAGTACGAAAAATATGCTAAATTGGGTCTAGACAGTTACCAAACATCTCTGCCCTTTGGCCATTCACTTTAGATGTTGGTTTTATGTCCCTCGCAATACACATGCACACTTGGTTCGAGCATGCATGTTTCCTCAGTAGTGAGAGGGGGAAAAGCTTCTGCCAGGCACTTCTGCTGATGGCTTATCTTCCCTGAGAACATAGGAACATCAGGAATGTTTAAATACAACTGCCTGATCTCCACGCCCCACCGCCATCTGGCATTTGGGGAATGTCGGGACACTCCCCCACACATTAGATGGTTGTCTGGGCCTGCGCAAAATGACCAACATTAATCCAATGTGTATGGCCACCTTAAAAGGGTTAAGGGTTAATGTGCGCCCAATTTAAAAAAAAACAAAAAACGCTCGCCTGTCTGCGGTCCTGCACGGTCACTTCTTGTCCAGAAAAGACCTGAAGCTATGTCCCTGTCTTTTAGAAGGTCCATAATCACTCTTTTGTATTCAGTTTTCATTTTGGGTTAAATTATCGCTTATGGTCGAATTTTTTTGTTTTTATCTGTTCCAAATCGTCTTTTACTAAATTTGCAAATGTTTGTATATTTCCATATTTTGTAAAAGGCGGGGTAAATGTAGATCGGGGAGTTAACGTGCTGAATGGTGCTGACGGTATGGTAAATTCACCTGACTGTTCTTTTTGTAACTCTTCCAATATTTTTATTGCTCTTTCCTCTTTTTTAGATATCTCTTGAGGATCTCTTACTTTAGTTTTGAATTCTTTATGTAGTGCTAACTTACTCGTAAATAAACTAGCATCCTAACCCAGGAAAAGCAATCAAAACATGGCGCCAGCGTAAACGATAGACCTTTCAGTATCAGACTTTCATGTTCCGAATCTAGGATAATATTAGATAAATTAATAATCTACATTCCTGTATCTTGTTGCTGAGTAACTATGTTTTTTGTTTTTGATACCCCCATTTGTCCCGGTCCCTCAGTTGTATTCCTGGCATTAAAAAAAAATGAGTTGACGATGTCATGGTTGCAGTTGGTAAGGATGCTTGCTGAAGTAGCGAGAACTAAGACAGAGTAGGATGAAGATGGGAGCGTTGGAACCCCCTCTCCATTCTGTATTCTCTGTCCGCCATAGGTTACATTTATATTTGACTGGCATTCTAAAGAACTATTTGGATTGCATTTTCTTTGTGGTGGGCCCGGTTTATTTTTGGCCTTGCGTTTCGTTCCTGATTTAGAGTTATATCCACTTATTTCCGATTTTGAGGCTTCTGATTCCGATATATCAGTAGAATACGTTCGTTTATTGGAATAATTGTTAGCTACTCTATTACCAGTATTTTTTTATATAAAAAACCGGTTGGAAAATCTTTTTTGTCACGGTTATATTTTCGAAGTTTCCTTTCTTTTATTTCACTTTGCAAACTCTCTGTTCTTTTGGAGTCTGTTTTCCAGATGTTCGAACTTTGAATGAGTTCGGAAAATTTTTAGTTCACATTTCTTTTTCAATTGTTGAGAAATTTTTAAAGGGTTTCTGTCACCAACTTTTGACATTATAAGCTGTCTGACATTAGCTATGTGCTAATGTCAGACCAGCTTGATAATGTCTTTTTTATAAAAATCCGCTGTATATTTAGTCCGAAAAACTTACTTTTATATTATGTAAATTAGCCTCTAGGAGCAGGGGGGGCGTTGCCCTGCTCCTAGCGGCTCCGTCCGGCAACCTGCTGGCACGCCCCTTCACACTTTGATTGACAGTGCAGGGCAGCGATCCTCCTGCACTGTCTCGTTCTGAAATCGCGCGCCGCGCCGCCGCTCTGTATTCGGGCGCAGGCGCGGTGAGCAGAGGACAGCAGGCACCAGCGTCCTCTGCTCACCGCCTGCGCCCGAATACAAGCGGCGGCTGGCGCATTCAAGCGGACAGTGCAGGAGGATCGCTGCCTCACTGTCAATCAGAGATGGCGTGACAGCAGGTACGGACGGCGCTAGAGCAGACAGCCTGCCTAGAGGCTAATTACATAATATAAAAGTAAGTTTTCGGACTAAATCTACAGCGGATTTTATAAAAAGACATTATCAAGCTGGTCTGACATTAGCACATAGCTAATGTCAGACAGCTTATAATGTCAAAAGTTGGTGACAGAAACCCTTTAAGAGATTTTCTTTCATGATCCAATAGGTACGATTGCATAAGGAGGGAATTTTCAGCAAGTACTGTTTCCCACCTTTTATAAACTCTGGGTCCCTTTGGTGCGAATTTGGTGTAATATTAATTTGCATACCTGTGTACACAATGTTCTGCTGTAAATACGTTTCTAAACAGGTAATTTCCCATATGGATCTAATATACCGTTTATAGGTTTTATTTAATTCTTTAAGCTCTTGATTTATATCCATTGGGAGACTTTCTGTAGAAAGCCAGAAAAATCTGTGTGGATGGTTGGTCTCAGGGCTGTGGAGTCGGTAGATAAATTGTCCGACTCCGACTCCTCAGATTTTGAAACCTCCGACTCCTCGACTCCGACTCCTCTGTATTTAATATGCAAATACGAAGCTGTTCCACCAAGTTCTTCTAATCTCCTCTAGCACAGAGAGGTAGTTGAGCAGAAGCTGCTGCCTTCTCCTTTGTGTGCTGATCTTCTGCTGAAGATAGAGCAGTGGGAGGATCCAGGAAGGGGCAGGGGAAGGGGCATTTATTTTAAAACATGATTTTCCTAGTAGAATCCCATAGTCATGTTTAAAATTTAAGCTAACAATCTGAGTTTACATGTTTTATAGCCTTAGCTGAATGATAGCAGTTTTTCAAATGGTTTACAGCTTCAGTCTTGAACTATTGACTATCCATTCCCTTCACTTATACAAGTGTCTCCAGTCCTTAATCAGTTATCAGTGAGAGGCTAGGATAACCATGGGTTCCCTGTAACAGCAGACCACAGGACAATGGAAAGTGTAAGTATTGCCGCTCCTTAAAGGGACACTGACAGGCTGATTGTCCAGCTAAAGATATATATATACTGGTATTCATCAGAGAATTAGGAATAAAACTATACTAATGTTACCCCCAGTTAACCACTTCAGCCCCCCTAGCTTAAACACCCTTAATGACCAGGCCACTTTTTACAATTCTGCACTACACTACTTTCACCGTTTATTGCTCCGTCATGCAACTTACCACCCAAATGAATTTTACCTCCTTTTCTTCTCACTAATAGAGCTTTCATTTGGTGGTATTTCATTGCTGCTGACATTTTTACTTTTTTTGCTATTAATCAAAAATTACCGAAATTTTTGCAAAAAAATGACATTTTTCACTTTCTGTTGTAAAATTTTTCAAAAAAAACTACATTTCTATATAAATTTTTCTCTAAATTTATTGTTCTACATGTCTTTGATAAAAAAAAAATCCAATAAGTGTATATTTATTGGTTTGGGTAAAAGTTAGAGCGTTTACAAACTATGGTGCAAAAAAGTGAATTTCGGCATTTTGAAGCAGCTCTGACTTTCTGAGCGCCTGTCATGTTTCTTCAGGTGCTAGAATGTCAGGATGGTATAAATACCCCCCAAATCACACCATTTTAGAAAGAAGACACCCCAAAGTATTCGCGGAGGGGCTTGGTGAGTTCATGTATCATTTCATTTTTTTTCACAAGTTAGCGGAAATTGACACTTTCTGAGAAAAAAAAAAAAGTTTCAATTTCTGATAACTTCTGGCAAAAAAAAAAAAATCTCAGACGGACTCACTATGCCCCTCAGTGAATACCTTGGGGTGTCTACTTTCCGAAATGGAGTCATTTGTGGGGTGTGTTTACTGTTCTGGCATTTTGGGCGGGCTAAATTGTGAGCCGCCATGTAAAACCTAAAGGTACTCGTTGGAATTTGGGCTCTTAGCACCAGGCTGCAAAAAGCGGCACTTATGTGGTATCGCCGTACTCAGGAGAAGTAGGGCAATGTGTTTTGGGGTGTATTTTTACATATACCCATGTTGGGTGAGAGAAATATCTCTGTAAATTGTCAACTTTGTATAAAATTTTTTAAAAGTTGTCGTTTACAGAGATATTTTTCACACAAAGTATGGGTATATATAAAATACACCCCAAAACACATTGCCCTACTTCTCCTGAGTCACGGCGATACCACATGTGTGCCACTTTTTGCAGCCTGGTGCGCAAAGGCCCTAAAACCAATGAGTACCTTTAGGATTTCACAGGGCATTTTTACGCATTTGGATTCCAGACTTCTTCTCACCCTTTAGGGGCCCCTAAAATGCCAGGACAGCATAAATACCCCACATGTGACCCCATTTTGGAAAGAAGACACCCCAAGGTATTCTGTGAGGGGTATGGTGAGTTCATGTAAAATTTTATTTTTTGTCACAAGTTAGTGGAATATGAGACTTTGTAAAAAACAAAATTAAGAAAAAAAAAAACAATTTCCGCTGACTTGTGCCAAAAATAAAAATTCTGTGGACTCACCATGCCCCTCACAGAATACCTTGGGGTGTCTTCTTTCCAAAATGGGGTCACATGTGGGGTATTTATACTCACCTGGCATTTTAGGGGCCCCTAAAGTGTGAGAATCCAAATGCATAAAATGGCCTGTGAAATCCTAAAGGTACTCATTGGTTTTAGGGCCCTTTGCGCATCTTGGCTGCAGAAAAGTGTCACTCATGTGGTATCGCCGTACTCAGGAGAAGTAGGGCAATGTGTTTTGGGGTGTATTTTTACATATACCCATGCTGCGTGTGAGAAATATCGCTGTAAACGACAACTTTTTACATTTTTTATTCAAAGTTGTCAATATACAGAGATATTTCTCTCACCCAGCATGGGTATATGTAAAAATACACCTCAAACACATCGCCCTACTTCTCCTGAGTACGGCGATACCACATGTGTGACACTTTTTTGCAGGCAAGATGCGCAAGGGCCAAATTCCAATGAGTACCTTTTAGAGGGCATTTTTACGCATTTTTCTTCTCACGCTTTAGGGCCCCTAAAATGCCAGGGCAGTAAATACCCCATGTGTGACCCCATTTTTGAAAGAAGACACCCTAAGGTATTCCATGAGGGGCATGGCGAGTTCATAGAATATTTTTTTGGCACAAGTTAGTGGAAACTGATTTTTATTGTTTTTCTCACAAAGTCTCCCTTTCCGCTAACTTTTGACAAAAAGTTTAATTTTTCATGAACTCATTATGCCCCTCAGCGAATACCTTGGGGTGTCTTCTTTCCAAAATGGGGTCACATGTGAGGTATTTATACTGCCCTGGCATTTTAGGGGCCCTAAAGCGTGAGAAGAAAAATGCGTAAAATGCCCTCCTAAAGGTACTCATTGGAATTTGGGCCCCTTTGCGCATCTTGCCTGCAAAAGTGTCACACATGTGGTATCGCCGTACTCAGGAGAAGTAGGGCGTGTGTTTGAGGTGTATTTTACATATACCCATGCTGGGTGAGAGAAATATCTCTGTATATTGACAACTTTGAATAAAAAATGTAAAAGTTGTCGTTTTACAGCGATATTTCTCACACCCAGTATGGGTATATGTAAAATACACCCCAAAACACATTGCCCTACTTCTCCTGAGTACTGGCATACTACATGATGACATTTTGCAGCCAAGATGCGCAAAGGGCCCTAAACCAATGAGTACCTTTAGGATTTCACAGGCCATTTTTACGCATTTGGATTCTCACGCTTTAGGACTCCTAAAATGCCAGGGCAGTATAAATACCCCACATGTGACCCCATTGTGGAAGAAGACACCCCAAGGTAATCCGTGAGGGGCATGGCGAGTTCACAGAAAAAAAATTTGGCACAAGTTAGCGGAAATTGTTTTTTTTTTTTTTTTTTACAGTCTCATATTCCACTAACTTGTGACAAAAATAAAATTTTCCATGAACTCGCCATACCCCTCACAGAATACCTTGGGGTGTCTTCTTTCTAAAATGGGTCACATGTGGGGTTTTTGTACTGCCCTGGCATTTGAGGGTCTCCATAATCATTACACGTATGGCCAGCATTAGGAGTTTCTGCGATTCTCCGTATATTGAGCATACGGGTAATGAGATTTTTTTCCGTTCAGCCTCTGCGCTGAAAAAAAAAAATGAACGGCACAGATTTTTTCATTCGCATCGATCAATGTGGATGAAAAATCTCTGCCAAATCAGTGACTGCGGTGCGGTGGGCTGGGCGCTAGCTATCTAACAAGTAGCTAACTAACTGGCGGTGATAAGGGACCCTTATGCCCCATTCACACGTCCGAAATTCTGTTTGCGGAGCGGAATTGCGGACCCATTCATTTCTATGGGGACAGACTTTGTCCCGCTCGGATCCGGAATTACGGATCCGCGCTCCGAGTCTGCACTTCTGTTCCGCAAAAATATAGAACATGTCCTATTCTTGTCCGCAATTGCGGACAAGAAAAAGCATTTTCTATATAGTTCTGGCAATGTGCGGATCTGCAAAATGCGGAAAGCACATTGCCGGTGTCCGTGTTTTGAGGATCTGCGGATCGGATCCGCGGATCCGTGAATCCACGGATCCGTGAATCCACGGATCCGCAAAACACATATGGACGTCTGAATAAAGCCTTACAAGGGGTGTGATCAATGACAGGGGGTGATCAGGGGTCTAGATGGGGTGATCAAGGGGTTAATAGGTGAGGGGGTGGGGGGTAAGTGTAGTGTTTGGTGCAACTTTTACTGTGTTACCTGGTCCTCTGGTGGTCGATCCCAGAAAATGGGACCACCAGAGGACCAGGTAGCAGCTATATCAGACGCTGTTCATAAAACAGCGTCTGATATAGCTGTTTGATGCGATTTATATCGCATCTACAGCCTGCCAGCGATTGATCATCGCTGGCAGGCTGTAGTCCAACTCTCGAGCCGCGCTTCACTGTGAACGCGCGCGCACGCGTTCACAGGAACTCTCGCGTCTCGCGAGATGACGCCCCGGCGCGTCCAAACAGAAGATCCCGGCCGCCCGCAGGACGCAATCCTGCGTACGGCGGTCGGGAACTGGTTAAGCTGTACTTGTGTTTAAAAAACATTTTAATCTGTATGCAAATTCACTATCTTTGTGCCCAATGGGGCAGCATCTCCTGCGGCTTTGTGCCCAGCCGCGCCCGAAGTACAGCTTCCCAGCGCTGTTCCCCTCGTTATTATTCACTGCACTGGCCTTTTTTTTCAGGCTAGCCGAACGCTGAATTCCTGCGCAGGCGCACGTGTAGAGTGCTGGCAGCAGCCTCGTCTGGCTATGCTGAGGCTGTGCCAGCTTTCTCTCTTCCTCCTCGCTACCTAGTCCTGTCTAGTGCTGCCAGTACTCTACATGCGCCTGCCCCTTGGGCACAAAGGTAGAGAATTTGCATATTGATTAAAACGTTTTTAAACACAAGTAAACCTCAACTGGGGTAACAGTCGTCTAGTTGTATTCCTAATCCTCTGATGAATACCAGCAGATATATCAGCCTGTCAGTGTCCCTTTAACTCAGTGTTCCTCAATTCCAGTCCTCAGGGCCCACCTGCCGGTCATGTTTTCAGGATTTCCTTAGTATTTAGCAGGTGATATAATTAGTGTCAGTGCATCAGGACTCACCTCAGGTACTCATTCTGTGGGATATTCTCAAATCATGACCTGTAGGTGGGCCCTGAGGACTGGAGTTGAGAAACACTGCTTTAACTGCATAGTAAAGCATATGAAAACCTTTTTCACTGTCACTTAACGTCTTTGTTTAGCGGTAACGTGACGCACTGCATGCATTGGCCTTTATTCTTACAGTAGAGAAGTAATTAATTATGAAATTGATTGTAATGTCGCACTAGAATGGAAAAACACCTGATAAGGTGCACCCAACCAGTAGATTCACCACGGATCTACAGAGAGGCTGAATATGAAGAAGTAATGGAGGATGGGGCACTCTTACACAAGGGATAACAGGGATAAAATGTAAAGCAATATTTATTGCATTAATACATAGTAGAGATAAACAGATACATATACTATACGAATAAAAAAGTGATAAAGTGCACGTGCAGTAGTGACGGGAGCCTAATCGGTAAATAGGGTCCAATCAACTTTCTGGTAGAAAAAACTCTCCGAGAGTGTACAGTAGCAGAAGGAGACTGAGAATGTGCCGGTATTAGTAGATGTCGCCTACAGAATTAATAACTGTTCATCATCTCTAGTAGGTGGCTGTCCAAAAAATCCACATGAACCATTAAAAACTCGGACTGCGTCCCGTTCTTCAAATAAATAAATTAAATAAATTGTGCGGCGTCCCGCTAAAAGTGTGGTTAAGAATCGCGATTCAAAAAAATGTGGTTATCCACTGGGTGGATCTTACCGGAGGTATACAGTCTATCATTCCATGTGATGTTCCGATCTCACCGGCGAGCAGCTTGGGGAGTAGTATCCTCCGTACCTCACTTGGCGTTGCACGTGCGGGGCTCGCGTGTGGAAGGGCTCCCGATTATGCCAACGTCATCTGGTGGGTTCAGGGGTCACAATGGATGGTTGTTGCTCGTCTTCCGGTAAGTTGGAAAGGTGGAAAGAAATCCTAGTATTGGATTCAATAACTCACGGGATAAAAACCAAGCGCGTTTGGGGTATATAAGGATTAAAAGCACCCCTTGATGAAGGGGTGCTTTTAATCCTTATATACCCCGAAATGCGTTTGGTTTTTATCCCATGAGTTATTGAATCCAATACTAGGATTTCTTTCCACCTTTCCAACTTACCGGAAGACGAGCAACAACCATGCATTGTGACCCCTGAACCCACCAGATGACGTTGGCATAATCGGGAGCCCTTCCACACGCGAGCCCCGCACGTGCAACGCCAAGTGAGGTACGGAGGATACTACTCCCCAAGCTGCTCGCCGGTGAGATCGGAACATCACATGGAATGATAGACTGTATACCTCCGGTAAGATCCACCCAGTGGATAACCACATTTTTTTGAATCGCGATTCTTAACCACACTTTTAGCGGGACGCCGCACTTATTTAATTTATTTATTTGAAGAACGGGACGCAGTCCGAGTTTTTAATGGTTCATGTGGATTTTTTGGACAGCCACCTACTAGAGATGATGAACAGTTATTAATTCTGTAGGCGACATCTACTAATACCGGCACATTCTCAGTCTCCTTCTGCTACTGTACACTCTCGGAGAGTTTTTTCTACCAGAAAGTTGATTGGACCCTATTTACCGATTAGGCTCCCGTCACTACTGCACGTGCACTTTATCACTTTTTTATTCGTATAGTATATGTATCTGTTTATCTCTACTATGTATTAATGCAATAAATATTGCTTTACATTTTATCCCTGTTATCCCTTGTGTAAGAGTGCCCCATCCTCCATTACTTCTTCAAGTAATTAATTATAACTTTATCTGAATTGGGACATTTAAACTTGCTTTTTTTTTATTCCAATTTTTTTAAATTCCAATTTAAATCTAGTAGGAGTCGGAGTCGGAGTCGGTCCATTTTTTGCCGACTCCGACTCCAGGTACCCAAAATTGCTTCCGACTCCGACTCCACAGCCCTGGTTGGTCTTGAAGGAGTGGCACCTTCATGTGTGAATACGCTCCTATACTGGGAGTGATATTCAAGTGCACTTTTGCCCCACCTATCTAATAGGTGACCTTGATTAAGGTGGTACATATAGGTGTGTGTGTCCCTCCTTCCACCGGTTGCTGATGCACATGGAGGTAACAAGGGGGAGCACACCATATGTGCGGGGACTGTGCTCCTGAAAAATGCACCACAGCATAAATAGGTTAGTATAGTAACCCGCCTGAACTAAGACCACCTTGTCGCCGGTGGGTGGGCTTAGATGTATTTTGATCAAAATGTATTGACCAAGTGTCTCAGATTTTATCTAGTGAGGGCTTAGTCCATATGTTATGCCTGCATCCATTTGTAGAGTGCATTATTTTCTGTGATTTTGTATTATGTAGCCATACACATCCGCACATTTAATACCATATCGTGCAGGATGGTTTATATATAGTTTTTTCTGTGATTTTTTGGATGGTTGGTTTGACAGAAAACCTGCCATACTATACACCTCTTTATTTATGTCTTTAAATATTGCGGCCTATCAGGTCATTTAACTGTGTTTTTCCCTTATTTTAAACTTTTTCTACATAACTCAGACCCAGACATATGTAAAGGCACTTTGAGCAAATTTTCCAATTAGTCTGACTACTATTTGCCTTATTTTAACATATGCCTAAATTCCCTTTTAAAACGTAACTTTTCATGTTACTTGTCACAAAATTTCTTCATTGACCATTAAATTGTTTCTGTTAAAATAATCAGTTGTGTCGCTTCATTATTCCTGGTATTGTTGTGCTTTGTGCTATAATAAGTGTGGTAAGAGACGTAGCCGCACGCTGGCTCCAGGCTCTTCTTCTCAGATTTTTTTCTGCCTACCACATTAAAGAGGACCTTTCATCTGAAAATGCACATTAAAATACATATATCCACTTACATGGCGGACCCCGGTGGTGCTGTTTCAGCTTTTCATTTTCCAAAATGTACCCCTGTTTGTCCGCAGTGGCCCCCGCAACAATTCGCGCCTCATATGCAAATGAGCCATTCGGCTCAACTGGGCGGTCCTGCAAAAGTTCTCCCAGGCGTGGCTTTCTTCTCCCTGGCACGGAGCGCATCCAATTAGCGCGCCCTGCTCTCAGCCAGGGAGAAGAAGCTCGAGTTCTTGCGAGATTATTCAGAACTCGAGCGATTTCACACACTCTAAGCCGGGCTCCATTTTGGAGTCCTCTGGGGAATCCAAGATGGCACCCGGCTTAGACTGTGTGAAATCGTATTCTGGAGACTTTATTATTTTCCCTTATAACATGGTTATAAGTGAAAATAATAGCATTCTTAATAAAGAATGCTTTGTAGAATTAAGAGGAAGGGGTTAAAAATAATAAAAGTTAACTTACCTTAGCCACTTGATCGCGTAGTTGCGATCTGTCCTCTCTTTCCCTGCATCAGCTAAGAACTAAAGGACCTGTGATGACATCACATCACATGGTCCAATCACATGGTCCATCTTACCATGGCGATATACCATGTGATTGGACCATGTGATGTGACGTCATCACAGGTCCTTTAGTTCTCAGCTGATTATCAAGAATAATGTCAGTTCTACCTAAATGAATTTTTTAAACTATCCATAACATTTTCCGATACAACAATTAACTCATCTATACTACATCCCTATTTTTTACTTCATGATTATGTGGACTAGTACTGAAAGCCATGATTAACAATATTGATATAAATTTAATTATTATTTTCTGATCAGATTCATAAGTGCTCCATGATTTCCCTATATTTACAATTATGTTTCCAAATTCATCCATGACATATTTATAGGTTATAATCATATATTTAAATACACATCAGCTTTTAATAACGTTATATTCCCATCATGTCTATCATTTATTGTTCCCAATCATGTATTTGTATCCTGATCTTACTACTCAAAGCATGTTAGGTCCTAATATATCTAATAGATCATGTATCCCAGGTCTTTCTCCATAATTTAAGTAGTATTAATATATTCAATGTATGTATTATCATATTGGGTCAATCAATTATAATGAACTAATTGAATTGAACTAATATTACTTAACCCCTTCAACCCCGGGCCAGTTTTCACCTTCCTGCACAGGCCATCTTTTGCAAATCTGACATGTGTCACTTTAGGTGGTAATACTGTAGCTTTGGAACACTTATTTATCCAAGCCGTTCTGAGATTGTTTTCTCGTGACACATTGTACTTCATGACAGTCATAAATTTGAGTCAATACATTTCACCTTTATTTATTTATTGGAAAAATCCCAAATTTACCAAAAATTTAGAAAAATTCACAATTTTCTAATTTTCTATTTCTCTGCTTTTAAAACAGAAAGTGACACCTCATGAAATATTTATTACTTCACATTCCCCACATGTCTACTTTATGTTGGCGTCATTTTGTAAATGTCATTTTAAGTTTTCAGAACGTAGAAGGCTTAGAATTTTAGAAGCAATTCTTAACATTTTTAAGAAAATTTCCAAAACCCACTTTTTAAGGACTAGTTAAGATCTGAAGTCACTTTGTGGGGCTTACACAGTGGAAACCCCCCATAAATGACCCCATAGTAGAAAATACACCCCTCAAGCTACTCAAAACTGATGTTACAAACTTTGTTAACCCTTTAGGCGTTCAAAAAGAATTAAAGGAAAAGGGGTTTTCCTTTTTAATCAAATTTTTTCTTTAACACATTAAGGGTTAACAGCCAAACAACACTCAATATTTATTGCCCTGATTCTGCTGTTTACATGAACATATGTGGTCATAAACTGATGGCACACGGCAGAACGCAGAAGAAAAGGAACGCCATATGGTTTTTGGAAGTTCAATATAGAGGGTCACAGCACTCAGTTGGCTTCAGAGTTTTTGTAGGGGGCACGTCAAGAGCTTCTTCCCGTCTCCACCTCAGGAATACTAAATAGATACAAAATCCGTATGACAGCACACCAAGGTTCTTTTCAATGCTCTTTTATTTTGCCGGAAGTTACAGACACTTATGCAACGTTTCGGGCCAATTTGTGTTGCCCTTCATCAGGCTAGTTGCTGAGCTGCGGGGATGCTGGGTCCGGCATCCCCACAGCTCAGCAACTAGCCTGATGAAGGGCAACACAAATTGGCCCGAAACGTTGCATAAGTGTCTGTAACTTCCGGCAAAATAAAAGAGCATTGAAAAGAACCTTGGTGTGCTGTCATATGGATTTTATATGGTTTTTGGAAGGCAGGTTTTGCTGAACTGTTTTTTAGATGCCATGTCCCATTTGAAGCCCCCCTGATGCACCCTTACCCTGGGTTCACACCTGAGCATTTCTGAGACGCGTGTTTTACGCGCGCATTACAGCGCGTTTTTGCAAATAGGAAACGCGCGTCATACGCCCGTTCATGACTCTGGAGACCAATTGAAAAGGGCATATCTACGCTTTAACGCGTGTTAAACGCGCGTTTTACTCGCGTTCCCATTGAAGTCTATGGGTGCAAACGCGCGACAAAACGCCCCAAAGAAGCTCAAGAACTTCTTTAAGCGTAGGGCGTTTTACAGCGCGTTCAAACGCGCTGTAAAACGCTCAGGTGAGAACTGAGGGTTACAGTAGGAACTCCCAAAAAGTGACCCCATTTTGGAACTAGGGGATAAAGTGCCAGTTTTATTGGTGCTATTTTGGGGTACATATGATTTTTAATTGCTCTATATTACGTTTTTTATGAGGCAAAGTAACCCAAAAAACTGGTGTTTTGGCACAGGTTTTTTTTTTTGTACAACATTCATCTGACAGGGTAGATCATGATTGTTACGAACGCAATGATATCAAATATGTCGACTTTGTTTCAGTTTTACATAATAAAAAAAATTGAAAAATAATTATGTTTTTGTGTCCCTATTTTCTGAACGCCTTATTTTTATATTGTCTTGTGCATGGGCTCGTTTTTTTGCAGGAAGAGTTGACGTTTTATTGGTACCATTTTTGGGTTTCATTATTACACTTTATGGGGAAAAGTGACCAAAAAAATTGGTAATTTTGGCACAGTTTTTATTTATTTATTTTTACAGCGTTGACCTGGGGTGTTAGGTCATATGATATTTTTATAGAGCAGATCGTAACGGACGTGGCAATATCGAATATGTATACTTTTTCCTATTTAAGTTTTACACAATAATAGCAGTTCTGAAACAAACAAAAAAAATCATGTTTTAGTGTCTCCATAGTCTGAGAGCCATAGCTTTTTTATTTTTCAACCGATTGTCTTAGGTAGGGTCTCATTTTTTGTGGGATGAGGCGACAGTTTGATTGGTACTATTTTGGGAGGCATACGCCTTTTTGATCGCTTTGTGTTGCAATTTTTGTGATGTAAGGTGACAATGGCTTTTTTTGATCGTTTTTATTTTTTACGGTGTTCACCTGAGGGGTTAGGTTATGTGATATTTTTATAGAGCTGGTTGTTACGGACGCGGCGATACTTAACATTTTTTTTTAATTTCACTTTACCACAATAATAACATATTTGAAACAAAAAAATATATGTTTTAGTGTCTCCATGTTCTGATAGCTATAGTTTATATTGGGGCTAATTTTTTGCGGGACGAGGCGAAGGTTTTATTGGTATCACTTTGTGGGACATACGCCTTCTTGATCGCTTGGTGTTGCACTTTTTGTGATGTAAGGTGACAAAAATGGCTTTTTTTGACAGTTTTTATTTTTTTATGGTGTTTATCGGACGGGGTGGATCATGTGATATATTTATAGAGCTGGTCGTTACGGACGCGGCGATACATAATATGGGCATTTTTTTATTATAAAATCGGTGGAAAGGGGCGTTTTTTTTTCACTTGAAACTTTATTTTTTTATTAAAACACTTTTTTTACTTTATTTCTGATTTTAACTGTATTGTAATGCATTGCCTGTTGGTGTATGACACAGAGTCATACACTAACAGGTTGCCTAAGGCTGGATCTCCTGGGCACACGTAGAAGGCAGGTCGCGATGCAGTGCAAGGCATTGGGCAGCCTCTGCACGGCATCCGGCTGCCTTTTCACCCATCGGGTCCCCGCCACAGCAGCGTGGGGACTCGATGGGCTCCCTCACCCGCAGCAAACCCCTTCTATGTCGGGGTCAGATTTACAAACTCCTTTTGAGAACATTTTATTGCAAAAATTGCAATTCCAACATGGATAGGAAACTCTGTGGTCCACCATGTCGTCTTAATTTCTTTCTTATGGCTCCACTGAAAGTGACTATGGATGAGATTCTCTCTTAAGTTTGCCCCTCTCCTATAGGTTACTGTCGGATATTGGGGGATAATATCTCAAGTCCTCATCTGCTCTCAAAATATGCCAGTATCATTTTAGTATTTGTCTCACATTCTGATGCTGTATATCATATGTTCCAGTGCACCGTACAATTGGTTTGTTGTTCATTCTGTAAAAGCGCACTTCTTTCTGCAGTTTTGGCCCTTCTGTACGCTTTTTTAGGATAACCACGAGCTAAAAACCTTTGATATAGTAATTCACTGTTTTACGTCACTTGAGCAGTTTTCTCTTCGCTCGTAAATACTGCCCTACTGGAATCCCTGTCTTGAGGGTTTGTGGATGAGAGCTTTGCCAGTGCAGAAGACTATTGGTTGAAGTAGACTTCCTATATCCCTGTCAGTATACTCCCATCAGGCTGCAGTTCAGCTTTCTTTCATCTCTCTCAGCTGTAAATTTAAGACCTATTGTATTATATGTACTATAGAGGATTGTTACAAATTGTTGGAAATCTTCTTTAGTGCCTTCCCTAAAAATTTAAATATCCTTGATACAACAACCCCAAAATGTGACGTGCTTGGTAAAATTACTGTGTTCCTTTGTAAAGAATCTATTTCGGATTAAACATCTGAAGTCGATTCGCATAAAACTTCGTTCGCTCGCTCCGTACAGTTTTCAGAAATTATTGGCTCCGAAGTATTGGGCCAAAGTTATTACTTTCCCGAAATCTCGCATAATAACTTCTGAAATTGATTTATACCAGACATCCTCAAACTGCGGCCCTCCAGCTGTTGCAAAACTACAACTCCCAGCATGCCTAAATAGCCTACAGGTATCAGACTACAGCAGGGTATTGTGGGAGTTGTTGTAGTTTTACAACAGCTAAAGGGCCGCAGTTTGAGGATGCCTGATTTATACCGTAAAAAAACATTTCCCAAACTAGGGTTCCGTTCCAATTGGTACCTTGGAACCAAACCCAAGTTCGGGAAATTAGTTTCGGGAAATTAAGTTTTTTTTACAGTATAAGGCCGCATTCACACGTCCGCAATGTTTGTCCGCACCCGTTCCGCAAATCTGCAGGACAGGTGCGGACCCATTCATTTTGAATGGGGACATGATGTATGCGGAGAGCACACACTGTGCTCTCCTCATCCGCATTTGCGGAGCACGCCGCCGATCTTCCGGCCAGCGGCTACGCAATAATATGGAGCATGTTCTATTCTTGCCTGCAATTGCGGACAAATATAGACATCTCCATGGGGCTGGCGGCAAGATGTGTTGCGGATCCGCAACACACTACGGACGTGTGAATGGGGCCTAAATCAATTTCTGAAGTTATTATGCAAAGTCTTGCGAGATTTTGCAAAGTAATAACTTTGGCTCATCAGAGAAGATACATTCTAATACTGTTCAGAGCGCTCGCTCCGTACAGTATTGAAACAAAGTTTTATGCTTTGCTTTTTCTTTCCATGTAAAAATTGACCATTTTTTTCTTTGTAAACCTGCACCCGTGTCCAGGAACCCTTAAAGGATGACAGGCGGTGTAACCTACATAACGTGAAAGAAAGAGAAGGCGGGTGGGGTTCCTCTTAGAACTTAGTAGTAGACAGATTTACTTTGAAGAGACGCTGTTCCTGATCGTATTCCCGTTTTCCCAGAATAATTACTACTACACACCGGGCGCGCCGGGCTAGGACGACTAGTGTTACATGGGCTAATTGTTCTGCTCCCTTGGCACCTGCGGCATGGCATTTGCTCCTGTTCTGTGATACCCGCAGTGGAGAGTCTGTCACTTTATAAATCTGATCTCACAAATGATATGTTCAGTTATATACAGGAACGACATACAGCAGATGGCGCTTAGAAGGGTGAGTACAGCATAGAGGAGGAATACAATGACAGCTTCTGCAGCACGTGTTCAGGGTGCAGCCTATAGACTGTTCACGCTGGGAGTTGTAGTTTTACGCCATAGGGTAGAGAGCATAAGACACTAGTGCTGGATTTGGGGCAGTAGTGGCAAAGGGGAAAGGGGTTCCACGGCCAGGCCACGAGCCTGGGATCACACAACAGAAACCATTATGTCGCCCTGGCCTCATACATAAAAGCTTCCAGACAGTTGTCAATACACAAAAATACCAAATGTCAGCTGGTGACAGGTGGCCCTTTAAGAGAGGGGGATGGGCGGTCAGTACCAGGCAGGCTTTAGGAAACAGCATAGTCGCACTTGCACAGGAGGGAACGCTCGCTCTCCACTGGGGGCACCCGGACCTGGCACTCCCAGTATGGGGGCGTCGAGTCCTGCTTCCTCCAGTGTGGTGAGTGTTCCCAAGGCTGTTTGTGGGGTGGGGGCATCCTATATAGGCATGAGCGATCATAGATCCAAAGTCGATTTGTTAAAAATCTTTATTGTTAATGCTGTTTCCGCACAGCATTAAAATGTACTGGCTCTGTGGAGCCAAACTTCGCCTCGCCCGAAGTCGCGTGAGACTTCGGTGAATTACTTCGGTATTCCCATCTGCTTATTTAAAAACCGTTTAAAATAGGGATCTGTGGTGGGCTCTGGTCCTGGCGGGTACCCCGGCAGTAGAGATGAGCGAACTTTAAAAAAAAGTTTGGCGTTCGGGTTGTGGTAACTCGCGCATCCCGTTATGGATTCCACTACCGTGGACTATCGCGGCATATGGAATCCATAAGGGGCGGCTTCCACCAACCCGAACTGTTGAACAGCCGAAGGACCTGGGGTGACGTCACCGTCATGTGATCAGTGCAGGGGGCGTGGCTCAGAACTGGATTTGATCCCATGCTGAGCCACACCCCCTGCACTGATCACATGACGGTGACGTCACCCCAGGTCCTTCGGCTGTTCAACAGTTCGGGTTGGTGGAAGCCGTCCCTTATGGATTCCATAAGGCCCGATAGTGGAATCCATAACGGGATGCGCGACTTACCACAACCCGAACGCCAAACTTTTTTTTAAAGTTTGCTCATCTCTACTCGGCAGCAAAGCAACCTCGGATTCCAATTTTAAACTGTTTTTAAATAAGCAGATGGAAACACCGAAGTAATTCACCAAAGTCTCACGCGACTTCGGGCGAGATGAATTTTGCCTACACAGAGCCAATAAATTACAGGGGCATTAGACCCTGGGGGTAAAATGTTGGGCATTATTTATACTGGGGGGCACTACAGCAGAGTATTATATACACTAATGGCACTGGGGGGGGCAATAATAAAGGGTACTGCAGAGGTTTGCCAATAAAAGCCAAATGAAATTCAGCCATTTTTAAAAGGCACACAGTATCGCTATGAAATCTGGCAGGCTACACCGGCAGAGGAACAGCCCGCCGGAGTTCACCGTATCTGGGATTGTCACCAAATCCCCATTGACTACAATCAGATTGTTCGGTTTCCAGAATAAATGCCGGATTGTGGCTCGACAATACTGCGGCATTTAGCGGTTATTGTCCAGCTGACAGTCTGCATTTATGCCGAGACAGCCTACCGGTACAGGCCACCGGCCTAGAGTCAAAACGGACATTGAAAATAAAAGGACAGAAAATGCCTGTACACACTGATGATAAATGGCCAGAAAAACTGACATTTTCTCTCTTTTCAAAGTCCGTTTATTTTCACTGTGGTGTGAATGTAACCTAAGACACTTAGGCTAGGTCTACACAACGACATTTGTCGCGCGACAATTTTTACAATAGTAGTCTATGGTGTCACATTGCGACATGCTCCGACTGCGACACGACAGTCGCAAAAAATCCATTCGTGATGGATTTTTCTGTGAGTCGCAGTATGTCGCAAGTTGCAGTGCGACACCATAGACTACTATTATAAAAACTGTCACCACATTAATGTGACAAAATATTGCAGTGTGGTTATGCTCTATTTGTCGCGTGGCAAATGTCGTTGTGTAGACCTAGCCTTAGGCTACTTTTACACCAGCGCTTATGCTGGGTCCGTCATGGATCAGCGAAAACAATTCCGTTATAATAACACAACCGTCCTGAACGGATCCGGTTGTATTCTCTCTAAAATAGTCGTGACGGATCCGTCTCTAAAACCATTGTACACCAAAGGGTGAGGGATCCGATTTCTATTGTGTCCGAGAACAATAATCCATCTCTATTGACTTACATTGACAATATGGCGGACAGAAAAACGCTACTTGCAAACGGAACGGAATGCATTCTGGTGCACTCCGTTTCATTCAGTTCAGTTTTGTCCCCATTGACAATCAATGGGGATAAAATGGAAGCGTTTTCCCGCTATTGAGATCCTATGACGGAACTCAATACCGGAAAGGGAAAGCGCAGAAGTGAAAGTAGCCTAAGCGAGTTGGAGGAGCTATAGGGCACACATATATATATACAGGAGGTGGACGCGAGGCACACTAGTATAGATATACACACTAGTCATATCTAGGGATGACTCGGAAAATTAGGGGAATTATAGAACATAACTAGAATGATGGTACAAATAGCTGTTGGGGAGGGCATGACATAGGATATAAACATATATATTACATAGTAAAGCTCTATATAATACACAACTAGTTATGGAATATACATATAACTTATCAATAGGAGGAGCTTGTACAACACATAAAAAGATAAGAAAACCCGTACACCAGTATAGATGAGAAGTAGTGCAGCCTCGGACACATATAACTATTATATATGGGGGTAGATATATAGGGGATATAATAAGAGGTATAGATGAGAAGTAGTGCAGTCTCGGACACATAACTATTATATATGGGGGTAGATATATACGGGATATAACAAGAGGTATAGATGAGAAGTAGTGCAGTCTCGGACAGTTGGGGTGATACAGAAAACATATGACCATTATATATGGGGTGGACACATAGGGGATATAATATGATGTATAGATCAGTTGGGATGATATAGAAGACACATATGACTATAATATATGGGGTGGACACATAGTGGATATAATAAGACAGATATAGATGAGAAGTAGTGTATGACTATCATATATGAGGTGGATACATAGGGGATATAATAAGATATATAGATCAGTTGGGATGATATAGAAGACACATATAACTATTATATATGGGGGTGGATACATAGGGGATATAATAAGACACACAGAGGAGAAGTAGTGCAGTCTCGGACAGTTGGGGTGATGTAGAAGACACATATGACTATAATATATGGGGTGGATACATAGGGGATATAATAAGACAGATATAGATGAGAAGTAGTGCAGTCTCGGACAGTTGGGGCGATATAGAATACACATATGAGTATTATATATGGGGTGGATACATAGGGGATATAATATGATGTATAGATCAGTTGGGATGATATAGAAAACACATATGACTATTATATATGGGGGTGGATACATAGGGGATATAATATGATGTATAGATCAGTTGGGATGATATAGAAGACACATATGACTATTATATATGGGGGTGGACACATAGGGGATATAATAAGACACACATAGAGGAGAAGTAGTGCAGTCTCGGACAGTTGGGGGTGTGGACTCGCGGCCTGTGTCAGAGTCAGGGCTGACAGCCATGTGTCTGCTGATGCTCGCAGTCGGGAGGATGCTCCTCAGTGACACGGCCAGCGCAGACACACCGCTCCTGACACCCGGGCCTTGTCTCTGCAGCAGGCGGGGGCGGGGCCTGACATCTCACACACTCCGCTCACCAACAGCTATAGCCCTGAGGTCAAGTGTAACCAAGGAGCGCCGAGCGCAAGGCAGGGAAGTAGCGGACGAGGAGTAGCAGGCCATACTTACTGCACGCACATCACCAAGTCCGGGAGCCTCCGCCGCCACCGCACAACATTCCCAGCTGCATCCTTCACCTACTCCGGATCCACATTCTGGGAATAGAGATCCCTCCGCCCATTGCCCGTGCACGGGAGCTCGGTGATTCGCCCAACGCTTGCCGTTGGGTGTGTTGCGATCACGTCACTAACGTCAGTGTGTAGCCATGCTCCGTGCAGAAAAAAAGTAGTCCGTGTGGTGAGATCCTGAGTGATGTTCCCCGGGCTGAACTCCTAGTATAACACCATGTATAGGAGCAAAGCAGAAGAAAAGTAGGGGATAGTTAGGGAAAGCTGTGTGTGTGGTTATCCACACGTCTGTCAATCATCATACTCATACCCTAGCCTCACAAATTACTATAATGACACGTTTTGTGGAATTTTTATTACCAGATTTTGTCATCATCCTTGTTCTCTTCATTTAACCCAACCTTATGTCTTCAAGCATCGATCTGGAAACTATAGACTGGGGCGAAGGCAATTCTGCCAGTTCTGTGATGAAACCTCAATGTTCTTCAAGCCAAAAAGATCTCACACTGGCCTTGTATGCCAGTTTTTTTTTAATCTTTGTACATTTGAGGCATTTTAAAAAAAAAATCTCAAATCCTATTTTGCCATTTTGGGGTAAATAGGGAGGAATGTCTTTGGTGGCCCCAATACTCCCGCCCTTTCTTGAGTCATAACTTTTTGATTTGCGTTGTGAGGACTTGATATTTGTGGGACACGTTGTTATTTCTAATGACTTCATTTACGATTCCAAACCATGTAATAGGGGGCTGGAAAAAAAATTCCAAATGGGGTGGAATTGGGGAAAAAAAAACTTGATTTTGCCACAGTTTTATGGGTTTTGTTGTTACGTCATTCCCCCATGCCGTAAAACAGACTTGTTCCCTTCCTTCTCAGGGTCACTATGATTACATAGATCGCACATGTACATAGTTTTTCTTGTTTTGATAATTAAAAAAATTAAAAAAAATTTGCATCCCCATATTCTGACCTCCATAACTTTTTAAAATCAGCATCTACGGAGCTGCGTGAGGACTAATTTTTTTGCTGAGCAATCTGTAGTTTTTATTGATTCTATTTTGGAATGTGTGTGATTTTTTGGACACTTTTTATTAAATTTTTTGCGAAGTGAAGCAATGAAAAAATGGCAAATCGGCCATTTGATTGTTTTGTTTTTTTTCATTTCACCATAGGAGATAAATACATTTACATTTTAATAGTATGAGCATTTTGGGAAACGGTGGTGCGAATGAGGTTTATTTATTGTTTATTTTTAATATTTTTAAATTACCCCTAGGGCAGGGCTGGCCAACCCGCGGCTCTCCAGATGTTGTAAAACTACAATTCCCACCATGCCTTGCTGTAGGCTGATATCTGTAAGCTGTCTGGGCATGCTGGGAGTTGTCGTTTTCCAACAGCTGGAGAGCCGCAGGTTGGCCAGCCCTGCCCTAGTGATCACTTGTCCCATAGACTGCATTCATTTACCATTGCAGGCTATGGGAGTTTCATTATGTTCCTATGGAGCCTTGCTGCAGGCAGGAACATTGCTGTGGCAGGCCTCGAAGCATTCAGAAGGTCCGAGACTGCCACAGAAAGGGAACTGCTTTGCATAACTCAGACCAGGGGAGCCCAACGCTCCTGAGGAAAGCCCTCTCAGATGTCATGGTTGCAGTTGACTGCCAATTACAAACATGGCCTCTGGGAGTGTGCTGTGTAAAACAGCAGGCACCTGATAGCTATGATGCCTGTTCACCAGCTATGTTTAGAGGCACAACTTCCGCTGTATTTGTAGGGCGGTGGTCGGAAAGGGGTTAAAGGGGTATTACAACCTCATCAAGTGAATTTATGATAGTGGGGAACTGACTAATTTTGAGAATGAACGGGTCCCATCACAGTTTTTCCCTGCACAGCACTACAAGCCTTCCAGGAAACTGCAGCAGATCTCAGTCACTTGAATGGAGGTGTGCTGCAGTTTTAATGTATTAGTGCTGCGGACCCTTCATCCTTAGGATCGGTGGAGGTCTAAGAGGTTAGAGCCCCAATTTATAAAGTGATGGCCTATTCCAGCATCATCAGGAGAAATAGTTATTTTTGAGTAATATATTACAAAAACATAACCAAAGCAAAGGCAGATGCACTCTGCGGTAATACTAAACCCTCACACTGATAAAATTGAGGGGTTAGTTCGACATATCCTACTAGGAGGACATGTCTTAAGCTCGGACACCACGTCAAGGTCCCTCAAGTAGCCCGAGGCCCTACCACTCAACCTACCTGTGCCATATGGGCGATACCAGGAGCCGTTGGGCATTACGGGAGCGTAAGGCCTGACTCACAGACAGCTCACCAGTGACCTCCAGCATGTAACCACGCTTGCAATGGGAGGTGGGAGGTGCCTCTGAGCCCCACCCGAGACCGGCTGATATGGCCCATAGCCTCCCAGGTGCACCTGAATGTAGCCTGTAGATGAAAAGCAGGCACATTCAAATTGGAGTTTATACACCTCCAAACATATTATACAATCCATTAGAAAACGTGGTGTGATGTTTAACAAACAGGATATGCTCAGCCCATATGCAGTTGTGCATGTATATAGGGGAGCACATCCTGCACTTGTAGTCCGTTGCTAGGGGCAATCAACAGCAAAAAATGCATACAAGGAAGATGCCAGCAACGGACTACAAGTACCACAATAACCATCCTACATACGATAACGATAATGTGGATGTGGAGAACAATCAAAAACATAACCATAGCATAGTCAGGTGCCGTTTTCTAATGGTTTGTATAATATATTACAAAATTTATTATTTTCAATTGTACAGTGGACAGAAATACAATTGGCTACATACCTTTACAAAGATATCTTCCGTAACAGGATATAAAGGAGCGGGCGAGGGCTTGTGGCTGTCCTAGATGACCCCATTCTCAGGTCATGTCACTGTTGAGTTATGTGGATGCTTATTGTAGATTATCTTCAAACCCCATGGATAGTTTCAGGGAGAATTACGGTCTCTTGTCGAGGAGGGTTTGGCCTTAGGAGGTCCTTACTGAAAGTACATTTGTGTTGATGACCAGATAATCCCCGTCATGCATGACTTCCCAAAGTCAACCCTCCACCAAACAACCCATCATGTCCAGTATTGGATTCCTGAGCGAGAGGCTCTGTGAATGGGTTGATCTTCTCTTGCGGCCTCTCGTTCAGAGGGTCTCCAGGTTCCTGCAGGACACAAAGCATGTGTTATCCAGTTTTCAACGTGTGGAATGGTCTGGTGGAGGTAGTGATGTCATTTTATGGGACACGAGCATTCTCCACAGGATTGCTTTATATGCATTAGATCATCCTCTAGTCAAGCACAGTAATTATTCCTGTGATTTACAAGAATTTATAAAACAGGTTACGATGTTTCTGATGATATGCACAGTGGCGTAACTAGAACTCACTTGGCCCCACAGCAACTTTTTCAACTCCCGAACCCCCTCGGTCCCCTAATTTCTGACCTCAAACAGGACCCCCCAAAAAAAAAAAATACTTACCTCTCTTCACCTTCTTCAGACGCCTCCACTCTTCGTACAGCACTGGGTCTAGACACGCAGTACACTGTGAGCTGACGTTGCACAGCATCAGGTCATAGTGCGCTTCTATACGCATTATATCCTGAAGCTGTGAGCTGCGACCACTTAGTGCAGGCGCTCAGAGAAGAAGAACAGGGAGTGCTGAGTAATACCAGTGTTAGGACTTAGAGATGTCCCGAACTATTCGCCGGCGAACATCATCAACATCGGTCCGCCCCCTATACTTCATCATTGAGCAAACTTTGACCCTGTACCTCACAGTCAGCAGACACATTCCAGCCAATCAGCATATCCTCCCTCCCAGAGCCTCCCACCTCCTATCAAAAAGCAAGGACAGCATCCATCTTAGATTCATTCTGAAGCTGCAGTGTTAGAGAAGGGAGAGTGCTGCTGCTGCTGAATTAATAGGGAAAGCGTTAGGCCTCTTTCACATGAGCGTGTCCGGATTAGGTCCGGATGCGTTCAGTGAAAACTGCACAATTTCATAGTCAAAGCCATTCAGTTTTGCCTGCGATTGCGTTCAGTTGTTCAGTTTTTTCTGCGCGGGTGCAATGCGTTTTGATGCGTTTTTCACACGCGGGATAAAAAACTGAAGCTTTACAAACAACATCTCCTAGCAACCATCAATGAAAAACGCAACCCACCCGCACTTGCTTGCGGATGCAATGCGTTTTTCACACAGCCCCATTCACTTCTATGGGGGTAGGGCTGCGTGAAAAACGCAGAATATAGAACATGGTGCGATTTTCAAGCAACGCACAAGTGATGCATGAAAAAGCCCTTTTTAATGCCTCATTCACACGTCAGTGTTTTGGTCAGTGATTTCCATCAGTGATTGTGAGCCAAAACCAGGCATGGCTCTAAACACAGAACAGGCATAGATCTTTCCCTTATACCTCCATGTCTGTGGAGGCTCCAATCCTGGTTTTGGCTCACAGTCACTTATGGAAATCACTGACCAAAACACTGACGTGTGAATGAGGCTTAACGCTGGCACATCAGTCTGCATTTATTTATTTTTTCTATATATATATTGCAGTTGCCTGCCCGTGTGTGATAGGCCGCAGGCCCACAGACTGTAATGTGTGCACACCACTCATATTGGGTGGCACAGTACCTTGCAGATAAAAAAGTAATTTCATTTTTACCCTTTAATATAATTGCAGTTGCCTACCAGTGTGTGTCACGCCCACAGATTGTACTGTGCCCACTGCCAGTGCCCACCACTCATATCGGGTGGCACAGTACCTTGCAGATAAAAAAGTCATTTAATTTTTACCCTTTAATATAATTGCAATTGCCTGCCAGTGAGTGTCAGGCCCACTGACTGTACTGTGCCCACTGCCCACCACTCATATAGGGTGGCATAGTACCTTGCAGATAAAAAAGTCATTTAATTTTTACCCTTTAATATAATTGCAGTTGCCTGCCAGTGTGTGTCAGGCCCACAGACTGTACTGTTCCCACTGCCAGTGCCCACCACTCATATAGGGTGTCACAGCACATTGCACGGCGCACGCGCAGTGACCTAAAATTCAAACGAAGCGGACCAAGCATGGGTCTTTTTCCATCTCCCGTTTCCAAAAATCTATTCACTACACCGGCCCTGGCCCTGATAAGGGACAAAACAGAGATTAAACTGATAGGAATAGTACTTATTTAACACTAGTTGCATTGGTGGCAAATTCCATTGCAAGTGCCCAAAATTAGAAGGAAGCGGACAGAGCAAGCTTTTTTCTCTATCTCCCCATGCAAGGATTCAATTCAATACACGTCCCCTGATAGGGGACTTTACAAAGATTAAAATAAGAATAGTAAGAATAGTAGTTCACACTATTTGTATTGGTGGCACAGTACATTGCGCGGCGCACGCGCAATGCCCCAAATTGGAAGTAAGAGGTCCGACCAATCATCTTTTTCCATCTCCCGGTTCCTAAAATCTATTCGATACACGTCCCCTGATACGGCACGTAACAGGGATTAAACTGATAGGAATAGTACTACTTAACACACCACTCATATAGGGTGGCACAGTACATTGCACGGCGCATGCGCAGTTCCCCAAATTGGAAGGAAGAGGACCGACAAACCATCTTTTTCCATCTCCCGGTTCCTAAAATCTATTCCATACACCGGCCCCTGATAGGGGACAAAACAGAGATTAAACTGGTAAGCACAGATTTTTTTAATTATAAAAAAAGAGGACAGCTTCTGCGGAGCTGGGTATTTTTTGGCCACTTTACTGAACACTCATGCACAATGGCTGTAGGCTCATGCGTCCTTTTGCAGAGGTGACAAACCTGGTCAGTCAAACCCAAGGCAGCATCATTGACCTCATCCCATATGCGTTTTTTCTGAAGTGTGCCCTGCAAAGAGTGCTGGATCAGGCCGTAGATGAGCATGAAGAGGAAGAGTTGTGGTCACCATCACCACCAGAAGCAGCCTTGTCATCGTCGATTGCTGGACCTGTGGCAACGCAGAGAGAGGAGTCTGAAGAAGAGGAGTCAGGGGAGGAAAGTGGCTTTGAGGAGGTGGAAGACCAACCACAGCAGGCATCCCAGGGGGCTTGTTGTCACCTTTCGGGGACCCTTGGTGTTGTACGTGGCTGGGTGGAGGAAGAGACCATCAATGACGTCAGTGAGGACAAGGAACGGGACATGGCTAGCTTGGTATCCAACTTTGTGCAAATGGGGAGTTTGCGGTTGTGCAAATGGACTGTTTGCGGTGCGTTAAATGGGGAGTTTGGTCTGTCAGAGTTTGGTCTGTCACTGTGAAGCGGGCATAACCCTTACACTACCTGATCGATACAACATCATACCTGATCGTATACACACACTGGATGTTTTAAAGCACGTTATTCCAAACAATTTAGGAAGGTTAGTTGATTTATGCCCTTTATGGATTAAAACCCGACCTGCGTCCACTACGTAATTTTCCATGGGAGTTTTGCCATAGATCCCCCTCCGGCATGCCACAGTCCAGGTGTTAGTCGCCTTGAAACAACTTTTCCATCACTATTGTGGCCAGAAAGAGTCCCTGTGGGTTTCAAAATTCGCCTGCCTATTGAAGTCTATGGCGGTTCGCCCACTTCGCCAACATTTGCGGAAGTTCGCGAACAGAAAATTTTATGTTCGCGACATCTCTATTAGGACTAGGACCACCATACTCACCACTCCCCGGGCCCTGAAAATAAATCCATTTGTCCTCTCCCCAGGCCCCTTCCTGAGTTTGGGCCCCATAGCAGTCGCTTCCCCTGCTTCTATGGTGGCTACACACCTGGACATGTAACTTTTTTTTGTTTTAACTAGTTATTTTTGCAGAAAAATTGTGTTTTGATGGGGGCGAAGTGTCCCCTCTGTTACAAACCTTATAATGTCACGGTAAGTGTATTTTCTGGTATGGCAGATACATCAAGGACCAGCAATTGATTTGGCAGGGGGATTTACCTGCTGTACCAGATTGTCTTAGTTATATTAAGGACCTGTTCATACTGTAGATATTGCAAAGGTGAAAATTTATGTCTGAATGGAGCCTAATAATAATTATTAAGACTTGCATTTTACTCATTTTTTTTTTCTTCAGTTAATAGGAATTCCAGGGGAATTAATTGTTAAACAAACATTCTGTAAATCCACAGCAGGGAATACACTGCTCCACGCTACTGGTAATCGTCCTCCTGGCCACACAATGAAATTAGCTAGGAGTGATAATATCCATTTTCAAACAAAATCTGACAATCTGCGCCATAGTTTATAACAAAGGTGTTACCCGCAGTGGATCTTGAGACGTGCCCATAATATAGCCTCATGAATATCCAGCGAGAATCTGTTGATTGATCAGAATAATATTAAAAACATGATGGCTTTGCAATATACTAATGCCAGAAGCCTGACTAATAAAACTTGTGAACTGGAATTAGTATGTGTGAGGAGGACTATGACATAGTGGGAAAAACTGAGACGTGGCTGGATGATAGCTATGACTGGGCAGTTAATGTACAAGGTTACAGTCTGTTTACCCAAACCGGAGAGGGGGAGGGTCTGCCTTTATGTAAAGTCCTGTCTAAAGCCCACAGTCTGAGAAGATATAAGTGAGGGACATGAACATGTGGAGTCACTTTGGGTAGAGATACATGGAGCCAAAAACAATAATAAATTACTTATGAGAGTTTGCTATAAACAACCTAATATACCAGAGTCCACAGAAAATCTATTACTAAAAGAGATAGACGAGGCAGCAAATCATAATGAGGTCGTTATTTTGGGGGACTTCAACTACCCAGATATAGACTGGGAAACTAAACCTGTACATCTCATAAAGGAAACAGGTTCTTGGCAATAACCAAAGACAATTACCTTTCCCAACTGGTTCAGGACCCCACTAGAGGGACGGCCATACTGGACTTAGTATTAACCAATAGACCTGACAGAACAACAGATGTGCAGGTTGGGGGACACCTGGGAAATTCTTCAATTATATAAATGGTAAAAAGTATAAATCTGAAGGTGTCGGCCCTTTACATAGTGATGAGGGGGGTGTTGCAGAGAGGGATGAGTAGAAAGCAAAGCTATTAAATATTTTTTTCTTCACTGTATTCACTGAAAAAAATAAGCTGTTAGATGAAATGCAGAATGTAAAAGTTAATTCCCCATTAAAAGAGCCCTGTCTGACCCAGTAAGAAGTACAGCGGCGTCTTAAAAAAATTAAAATAGACAAATCGCCAGGACCAGATGGTATACACCCCCGTATCCTAAGAGAATTAAGTAATGTCATAGCCAGACCCTTATTGCTGATATTTAAGGACTCTATACTGACAGGGAGTGTTACACAGGATTAGCGCATAGCAAATGTGGTGCCAATATTCAAAAAGAGTCAGAAAAGTCAGATAAGTTTAACGTCCGTCGTGGTTAAACTGTTTGAAGGTTTTCTAAGAGATGCTATCTTGGAGCACCTCAATGAAAATAATCAAATAACGCCATATCAGCATGGCTTCATGAGGGATCGGTCAAGTCAAACTAATTTAATCAGTTTTTATGAGGAGGTAAGTTCTAGACTTGACAGCAGCGAATCAATGGATGTCGTATATCTGGACTTCTCCAAAGCAGTGGACACTGTACCGCATAAAATATTAGTAAATAAAATGAGAATGCTTGGACTGGGAAAAAATATCTGCATGTGGGTAAGTAACTGGCTCAGTATTAGAAAACAAAGGGTGGTTATTAATGGTACACACTCAGATTGGGTCACTGTCACTAGTGGAGTACCTCAGGGGTCAGTATTGGGCCCTATCATCTTCAATATATTTAGTATTGATCTTGTAGAAGGCTTGCACAGTAAAATACCAATTCCCTTACGTCTTACCAGCAGCACAGATGGGGTTAACCACCCCCCGTGGACTGGTAGGGCCGGCGGAATGTTTTATGAGCCCAAGACTAATAACTCAATTTAACAATTAAGTATCTCATTAAAAGGAGGGAGTCAACCCCCAGCCCACTGTGTTTTTTTCTGTCCTCCTGGACAGGTGGACTAGGCGGTTTATTCCCCCCTTTCTTATGGAAAGTGCAGGGAGACTTTTTTTTTGTTTGGGTAACGGCGTTGCCCTTTCTTAGTTACCTTGTCAGTTTGGCCGACAGCTTATCTGCCACCGACCCCGCGCGGTTGGGGTATTTTGACGGCGCCGCCATCTTCCGGGAGTGACGCGGGGATTCTCTTTTGCGTCACTTCCGGGTATTCCGGATGCGATATTTTTCAGACGTGATTTTTTTCGCGTTTTCATGCGAAAATTTTAAGTATTTTTTTCTTACGCTTCTTGCTGTGGAGGATTTACAGTGACCACTGCTTCTGTAGGGATTTTTAATGAAAGATTTTTCTTCTGGGGGAGGGTGGATTGGCTATCCCTCCCCTTCCCCTATTTAAGGAAGAAGTGTGCTCCAGTTTGGTCTCTAGCTGCATATGCTTTTTCAGCTAGCTCCCAGAGTCCTAAAGTTGGTGTTGTTCCACTTGTGGTGTTTTTTTCCTCCGGTCCTCAGCTGCCTCCGGTCTGTTTTTCTACCTTTCTTGCAGAGATAGGTGGTTTACAAATGTTTTATTTGTCCCTTTTTTCCCGCAGTGATGTCTTCTCCGCGGGATTCGGAAGGCAGGAAAGTGGATTCCAAGAGAAAGCATCTATTCTGCTACCATTGCAGCGCTCTGCTGGAGCACAGTTGTCCCTACTCCAGATTTACAGCTGCCCTTAGAGGGTTCTGCCCTCTAGTGAACCTACGTTGCAGGATATGTATCAATGGCTCTATTAAGGGAGTCATAGGCCTGCTGGATGAAAAGGCTTCTTATGCCTGCCCAGGGCCCTATGGAGACCTCTGTCCCGGTAGAGAGACCTTCTTGGTCTCCTTAATTTCTTCCTCCTTGGATGAGGAGGAGCTGACATCATGTTTTTCCCCCCCTGAAAAGACACAGAAATTTCTCAAGTCCATCAGGTCGGGGGACCATGATGTTGACCATGGGGAGCCTTCCGAACCCGCTAGTCGGGCACCTCGTGTCTTCAAAGCGGATGAGACCCTCCTCTCTGTCATGTTTATAGAGTGGAAAAAACCTGGAAAGGCTCCGTTCTTAACAAAGAAGTTTAAATCCATGTTCCCGATGGCTAAACCCTTAGTGGATTCATGGTGATCCATTCCCAAGGTGGACATGGCCAAGCGCACTCTGGTTACTGCAGTCGATGGGTCTAGCCTGCAGGACCCCCTTGACAGGAGAGCAGAGTGCACACTAAGACGGGGTCATACGGCAGCTGTGGCTTCCGCTTCTACAGCCATAGCGGCTTCTGAGGTCTCTACGTTCCTCCGGTCTCGCCTGAATCAAATTCAATTTGACGTGAACCAGAGGTTTTTCCAGGACGACATACTGGCTGCCTTCGAGACCATCAACCTGGCTACGGACTTCTTGTGCGATACCGCACAGCTCCAGTTGAAGCTAGCGGCCAAATCCATGGCCCTGGGGTCAGCGGCCCATAGGCCTTTTTGGCTTAAAGTATAACTGTCAATTTTTTTTTTTTTACTATTGGATTTTGGTGATTAATATCACCTTGTTGGCCCTGTTTTAATTTCTGATTGTTTAATAAATAACCCCTAAAAGCCACATAAAAGTCCCCAGTATTGGCTATTGTTACCTGAGATTAAAATCAGGTTGCTATGCTCCTTCCATCTACCAGATGAGGACAGAGCACGCTGGCTGCGTACACTGGGAACTGATAGTGAGTCAACATTGTAAGAGAATGTATAAAAAGCGTGTGGGCTGTGTGTGTGAACT
Source organism: Bufotes viridis (assembly GCA_033119425.1). Classification (NCBI taxonomy): domain Eukaryota; kingdom Metazoa; phylum Chordata; class Amphibia; order Anura; family Bufonidae; genus Bufotes; species Bufotes viridis. Next base: position 504,568,907 of record CM065590.1, read on the forward strand.
TCTCCACATGCCTGTGCTTGGCAGACAATCCCTTAGCAGTGCTGGAGAATGTAGAGCCCAGGGAGATATGCTGGCTGCTCAGTGTATAAATGAAAGCCTTTTCTGATAAGAGGAGAGTTTGCAGGAGGACTATAGGCTTCAGCCAGACCTGGAAATTTAACTGCAAGACCCCCTTATACAGAGATGGTCTTCACTAACTTCACTGCAGGTGTCCTATAAATTAGCCTCAGGGCTGAGGGCGGCCATTTTAACAGAATAGTGAAGTTGTAGTTTTATGCAGACTGGTTGCTAAGGGCTGAATCTTATTAAATAAGGGGTACGTAAGTCTAATAGTTATTGATTCAGGAATATTATCATATTAGTAACTACATATATGAAAACTGAAATTAGGGTCTAAATGTGACAGTTATCCTTTAAGCTTCGGGTCGCTGACAATTCCTCAAAATACAGCTTATGTGGCCTTCCATTCGAGCCCAATCGTTTGTTCGGTTCGGAGCTGGATAAGATCATGGAGGGCCTTTCAGACAAGAAGGTGAAGAGCCTTCCCCAGCAGTCCTTTCGAGCGCAGGGCAGACAAGACCACGGTGGCAGATCTGGCCAGCAAACAAGCTCTCGAAGTGACTGGAGAGCGCAGCGAAGGGTTTGAGGCGCTCTCGTGGAGGAGCCAAAGATGGAAAATCCACCTCCTGACTACGGGCCTCTTCAGGGCTCTTGTTTAATTCCCGTTACTCCTACCATCCTGCCAGTAAGCTTCCCAACGCCTATGCTTCGTGTACCCGTCGGGGGTCGTCTCTCCTACTTCTGAGAAGAGTGGATCCAAGAGATCTCGGATCCCTGAACATCATTTCCGAGGGTTATTTAGTCAACCTCACCTCTGTTCCTCCGGACAGGTTTGTCAAGACCAACCTTCTACAAGCTGCCAGGCAGGCGATCCTGGAGGCCTTCATTTAGGACTACATTTGCAAGGGGACTCTGGAGGAGGTTCCGGCAGGAGAACGGGTCCTAGGGAACTATTCACCAGTTTTTCTCGTTCCCAAGGCTTCAGGAGATCTCCGGATGATTATCGATCTGAGGTATTTCAATCGGTTTATAAGGAAGGTGAAGTTTCGTATTGAAACCATATGGTCAGTAGTTCACGTCCTCAATCCTGGAGACGTGATGGCAACCCTGGATCTCAAGGATGCATATCTGCACATCCCGACCCATCCTGCTTCCAGGAAGTATCTCAGGATCACGTTCCAGGTGTCCGGTGTCGTCAGGCATCTTCTGTTTGTTGCCCTTCCCTTTGGCATTTCTTCTGCCCCTCACACTTTTACCAAGGTGGTGGTTTCTGTGGTGGCGGCTTTGAGACTTCAAGGACTGACCATCATTCCTTATCTGGACGACAAGCTTTTGAAAGCCTCTGCTCTAGCGGTCCTAACCCAACTTCTTCAGGTAGCAATCTTCTTTCTGTTCCGCCTAGGTTGGATCATCAGCTGGCAGAAGTCAGAACGTGAGCCTGTCGACTTTAGTAAGATATCTAGGCTTCATAATCAACTCCATTGGGATGTCGCTCCAGTTGACTCCAGAAAGAAGATCCCGGGTTCAGAAAAAGGCAAGTTCCTTTCCGTTCCTCGGCGAGTCCCAATCCGGACTCTCATGAAGATGTTGGGGCCCATGTCAGCGTCTGCGGAAGCAGTCCTTTGGGCTCTATGGCACCTCCGCCCTCTACAGTCGGAGGTCCTCTCCAAATGGAATGGCAGCCCTGCCGGGCTAAACTCCCTGTGCTCCCTGTCTTGGCGAACTCGGTATTCCCTCAGATGGTGGTGCCATCTTTTAGACGGAAAGTCTATGACCCAGCTAATGTATTGGCTCCGATGAGCCAAAGTTATTACTTAGCAAAGTCTCACGAAATAGATTTTTACTGTAAAAAAACATTTTCCAAACTCGGATTCGGTTCCAAGGTACCACTTAGAATATAATATACTGTATATATATATATATATATATATATATATATATATATATATATAATTACATACTTATGCACTATGGCACTTTATTTGAATATTATAATATTGGGAAGAACCCCCTTATATGCATTCACTTCCTATATAATGTACAAGAGAAAGAGAAGAGAGAGAGAGAATGCATAATCATACCAACCAGGTGTTAGCAAAGAACTTATGTAAGCTGATTTTTAGAATGAGTTAGTTTTCTTTTTTTCTTTCTTTTTTTATAGATATCATGATGTTCGGGGATGCAGTTTGGAGGACACAGACGTATATACCCACTAGATGATCATTGTGACCTACGTGATATAATATTTTTTGTTGAATTATTGATGTTTCCAGGTTGTGTCAATATCAGTTTTATTTATAGCTCTATTGTTATGAGGATATCCCTGTTAGAATATGGTGAGAGGCAGTGGCGGATCCAGAGCCTGGTCTTGGGAGGGGCACTTCCGGCAATCGATGCGCCCCTGCTCCGATCACTACAGAAATATAGCCCCACTTACCTCTTACATCCAGTGACGTCTCCTGTGAGGTAGATGTTCTCTGTCCTCATCTTCTCCTTTCAGACCAGACCAACAGTTTTCGTCTCTGCAGTTTGACAAAAAAAAAAAACTCAGTTTACTACTTTTCCATCATCCTCCTATCTTCTGGACAAATCATCCTACTACCCTCAATACTGTGCCGCTGTGGTCCCCAATATTATACTGCAAAAACAGATAATACCCCTGATAATACTAGTACCACACAGAGCCCCCATATAAAATACCCCTTCTTTATGGCCTCAGTAGATGTCCCCATAGTGCCCCCCAATAATGTGCCAGTAAGAGGTGCCCCCATAGATGCCCCCCAATCATGTGCTAGTGAAAAGTGCCTTTCCCCCTCCCCCCCATAATGTTCCAGTAACAAGTGCCACTCTCCCCTCTCATGTGCCAGTAACAAGTGCCACTCTCCCCCCCATCATGTGCCAGCCTCCTCTCTGCAAACTCCCCCTTCCATGTGCCAATGATAAGTGCCACTCTCCCCCATAATGTTGCAGTCTCCTCTCCCCCCCCCTTATGTGCCAGTGATAAGTGCCACTCTCCCCCCCATCATGTGCCAGCCCTTCTGCAACCCCCCTCTTCCATGTGCCAGTGATAAGTGTCATTCTCCCCCCCCCCATCATGTGCCAGTCTCCTCTCCCCCACCCCCTCATGTGCAGGTGATAAATGCCATCCCCCCATCATGTGCCAGTCTCATCTCCCCCCTCCTCATGTGCCAGTGATTAGTGCCACTCCCCCATCATGTGCCAGCCTTCTCTATGCAACCCCCTTCCATGTGCCAGTGATGAGTGCCACTCTCCCCATCATGTGCCAGTCTCCTCTCCCTCCCCTCATGTGCCAGGGATAAGTGCCACTCCCCCCATCATGTGCCAGCCTCCTCTCTGCAAACTCCCCTTCCATGTGCCAGTGATAAGTGACACTCTCCCCCATAATGTGGCAGTCTCCCCCTCATGTGCCAGTGATAAGTGCCACTCTCCCCCATCATGTGCCAGCCTCTCTGCAACCCCCTTCCATGTGCCAGTGATAAGAGCCATTCTCCCCCCATAATTTGCCAGTCTCCTCTTCCACCCCTCATGTGCCAGTGATAAGTGCCATTTCCCCCACCCCATCATGTGCCAGTCTCCTCTCCCCTCCTCATGTGCCAGTGATTAGTGCCACTCTCCCCCATCATGTGCCAGCCTTCTCTATGCAACCCCCTTCCATGTGCCAGTGATGAGTGCCACTCTCCCCCATCATGTGCCAGTCTCCTCTCCCTCCCCTCATGTGCCAGGGATAAGTGCCACTCTCCCCCATCATGTGCCAGCCTCCTCTCAGTCTGCCCCCCTCCTACTGTACCACATGGGTGAATAAATCTCTTCACGTTTTGGAGCTTTGGAGTGCTGTCCATTTTTCCTTTTCTATTACTGGGTAAGAAGCCTATACCCTGGGACATAGCACCCATTTTTAAATTGTTTAGCCATTTTTTATATATATATATATATATATATATATATATATATATATATATTTTATATATACTGTATATATCATATATACTGGATTTTTCGCTTTATAAGATGCACCCGATGATGAGACGCACCCCAGATTTTAGAGTAGTAAAATAAAAAAAAATATTTTTCATCAAACCTCATATCAGCCCACTCCGACCCCCATCAGACCTCATATCAGCCCACTCAGACCCTTTTCAGACCTCAGATTAGCCCATCAGACCCCCATCAGACTTCAGATTAGCCCATCAGAGCCCCATCAGACCTCAGATTAGCCCATCAGACCCCAGATTAGCCCATCAGACCTCAGATTAGGCATCAGTACCCCCAATTAAACCTCAGATTAGCCCATCAGTACCCCCATTTAGACCTCAGATCAGCCCATCAGTACCCCCAGACCTCAGAATATCCCATCAGACCTCAGATCAGTCTAAAATAAAAAATCATTTGACCTGCAAGCGCCGCGGCTCCTCCTCAGCAGTCGCGCTCCCATCTTCAGAAGTTGCGCTCCCATCTTAAGCAGTCGCACTTCCATCTTCCTGGCCTGCCCTGTCACATGCAAGCACTACTTCCTGGCGCTGTACAGGGTCAGGACAGTGCAGTGCAGGCTGGGAAGATGGAAGCGCGACTGCTAAAGAGGAGCTTCCGCGCAGACCAGGGAGGGCAAGTATTACCTGCGCTTGCGGCGCTTCACTCCCCGCTCCTAATACATACTTTTGGGGGGGGGGGGGTAAAAGTGCGTCTTTTAAGGTGAAAAATATGGTATATATATATATATATATATATATATATATTGTGGGGAGTTAGCTCTGGTCTCGAGGATCGTTCACAAAAACTTCCTTCCGGACAACGGATTTCACGTCCAAACAGTGCGTTTATTATAGCAGAAACAACACAACAGGTGCAAAACAATAAACACTGGCCCGGCTAGGCTCTAACTAAACATATTAGTTGGGTCCCTCACTCACCTAGTGGGTACAGTTCACACCCTGTGAACTGCTGCGGCTTTCTCCAGCCCAATGTCCCACAGCCTCCTGGCTGTTCAGAGCACTGTTCACACACAGCCTCAGATCAGTGTCCGTTGGGGAATTCAGGCTCACCAGACCTCCTGACTGTGGCCCTGCGACCCTTCCAGGCGTCGCTGTGTCCCCAATTCCGGGCTGTCGCTAGCCCCGTGGCCCCTCAGCCAACTCAGCCGAGACCACTCACACAGAGCCTCTGTCTCCAAAGCTCTCTCCAGAGTGGGGCCCCACCCATGTCCAACAAGAGGATTAAATATCCTCCCTGGACATGGGCATTGTCCAAAATCCTGGACTGGAGCATGGGGAACAGGCACCCACCCAGCACATTACCTGTTCCCAGTAAAAGCCCGCCCTGGAACTGGCTGAGCCAGCTATACTAACACTAGTACTTGGGCTTTCACTCCCCAAGGCCAGGCACCTTGGTGACACGCTCTCTCTGACGGCCTCCCTGGGGTTTCACTGCACACCCCAGTGTTCACCTTGCCACATATCCTCCCTCTGTTCACACCTGTGGGGGTGAACACATGTACCGCCTGGTCGCTCGTGATAGGGCACCCGCATTATCTTGCCATCTTTAAGCTCAAGGGTCCCCTGGAAGATGTGGCCAGCACCACAGGCTTCCCCTTATTCTGCCACAACCACGCCAGCAGAACCCAGTTCGTCATAAACACGAAGCTTACTAACCTACCAGTCATCTTGTCCCATACTAGAGACACCTGGTCGCTACTAGCAACTACCACAGTTTTAGCGGACCTTGACCTGTCAGCCTCTTTTTGTCTCTTTGTTTTATCAACAGATAGCATCTTTCTTTTTCCTTTACTCCTCCAGGGGTTATGTCAGGTTTGGCTTCAGTTTCAGAATCTTCTGCTTCTTCAGTGGTACTCCCCACTTCAGCAGACTCTTTTCCAGTCTTTTCTTTGGAGTCTCCATTCACTTTATTAGCCGTCTTATCCTTCACGGACATGGCATCATATCCTTTCCTTCTTAACTCCTCCTCCTCTTTCTCATCAAGGTTGGAGGCACCGGGGACATCAGGACCTTCGCCAGACTCGTCGTCTTCTGGCAATCCCTGCAGAGGTTCACCCGGGACATGGTTCTCCTTTCGGGCAGGATTCAGGGGAGCCAGCCCATCGGAGTAGACAGGACCCTCATACTGGTTGTCGGTCCCCTCGTATTTCTTCCCCAGCAGACTGCTAGCTTTCTGGAAGGCATTGACAGCAGAGGGAATGTCTTTCATGACCAGGTCCTGGCCACACACTGTCACGAGTCTCTGGGTTTCTGCATCCACCTCAGCACCACCATCTGGTTCAGCAGATACATCTTCCATCTTCTCTGCCTCGGCTGGCACCACAGCGCAACCACCTCCAGACCCATTCTTAACGGGTTCTGACTTCTTGGCATCTTTCAGAGGATCTTCCTCTTCAGGCATCTCATTGTCTTCCACCGGCTGCGCAGGAGCACGCTTAGGCTTCTCCAACTCATAGACTTCATCTTTTGAGCTCCTGAGACCTTCCATCTCTGCTCTGAGTTGCTTGTTCAGCCTCTCCAATTCATCTCGCTCCTTAAGCGCTTTTTCAAGGGCTCTAGCCAAGGAGAGGGCCATGGTCGTCTTCTTAGTTTTTCGGACCAGCTTGTTAGCAGCGCCCGCTCTTGGGCCTTCTGGTCCAGCTGCTCTTCACTCTGTTTCGGTGTAACAGCAGTTGTAGGAGTACCACCATTCTTTCTTAGACACTCTGTGGGATTTCCACCCAGGGACTCTTCAAGCCCACTGTTGAGGTCTACTATAGACTTTTGTGTCTTTCTGGAGTCTTTTCCCTCCCCAGGACACCAGGAGGTAGACCCTTCAGTTCACTCATCTTTTCTGGGGTCTCCTCTTTGACCCTTCTGCAGCCTTCTTCGGTGACCCTGTGACGACAGCTTGTCCCTTCTCTATCGTATCTAGGGACCGTGTGGCGAGAGTGAGATCAGCCTCCGGTTTGCAGCTGTACTGTTCTGTCAGGTCATCTAAGACTGTCTGGATATGAGCTTCAGACACTAGGCTTACGTCACCCGACTGAACTCTTGTCTCGTCAGATATAACTGTCGCCTGGTTGCTACCAGTAACCACGCCAGTTTGGCAAGACCTCAACATGGCAGCCTCTCTCTCAGAGTTGCTGTCGGTCATAGCACCTGCTTCATATATACTGCTCATGTCATTCTCATTTCCGTCCTCTAGGGGCACCGACGAGCTAATCCCCACCTGGGACATTTTATTAACCATAGAAACCTGTGGAGACTGCATATCCACTTCTAGTACGTGTGGTACACCCTCTAGGACTGCCCCATGTACTTGCACATTTTTCACAGTGGTTTCCCTCAGTTGTGAGCTCTCAACATCAATTAGCATTTTTATACCATCCACATTTTTACCAACAGGGGGAGCTTTTTCCCCAATCACAGCCTGCAAAGGAAAAGGACTGTCATCATCCTCATCCCTTCTTGCACATAGATCCACATTATCATTATATATTTCATCAAACTCTGCACCTTCACTTGGCACCGTGTCGGGCACCATTGTTTCCAATGGTCATTTCACTTAAACCATTGCTTCCTATCTGCATTTGCCTTACACCTTCATTTAAAGGGACAGGTACAGGTTCTGTAGGAGCTTCATTACTTCCCACAGAAGTGTCTCCATTGCCCCACATTACATCACGCATGAGCCTATTTCCAACATCAAGTCCATCAGTCTCTGTTCCAACCATGGTCTCACCCTCCGTGAGGACCCCTGGATAGTCCACAGGATTCACATAATTGTCCCAGACAGACATCATTCTACCTCTTACCCAGGCTAGCATGGGATCTCTGATTTTCGCCATCCCAAATCTAGCCTTGGTCACGGGCACTTTAAACAACATCTTGAGCTTCTCCCCTGCAGATTCCTGCGAGAGAGCAACCGCAACAGGCTTACCAGCCTGTTCAGACACAGCATTTTTCCCATAGTCACTCATTTTTGAGACATCTTCACGCCGCAGCGCTTTATCACTCACCAGCCCGGCAGGTAGCAACTGCCGCCGGCTCATTGTCACAGGGTCTGCCACAAAATTATCAACAGGAACAGTCTTACCGATTGTCGTCACTGACTCGGCACTCCCGGAAGATAAGGGTAGTCCAGAAATATCTCCAGCACGGTCATCACCCTTCTCCTCAATGCAGTAGTTGCCACGGGAGACGCCTTGGACTTGTCTCCTGTCTTTTTCTGGACGGACATTCCAGCCGCACCCTTTAGGATTCTGTGCACAGTCGCAGGGAAAATAGGCACTCCTGAGAAACGCACTGCTCTCCACCTCTTTGTCTTCCCGACGGTTGCCCTTGGCAACGGCACATATTACCTCGAACAGTCCACTCAGAGCCGCTCTCCAAGTGCCGCACTCGGCTTTCTCACCAACCGATCAGTCTCCAGCACCAGCTGCTCCATTACACCCTCAGTGGTCTTGGTTTTCCGCCAAACCGGGCCACTTCTCACATATGGCATCACCTTTGGCATAAGCAGCTTCCGCCACACCTGACTATCTTTCACCCAGGACGCCATTTTGAGCAAAAAATTTCCACAGGTCAGTTTTTTTCCTTTTTCCCTCTTTTGTGCTTCTGGCCCTTTAAACCTTCGCACTGCTTGCACCACAGGGAAAAACAGTCCAGACAGCAGTTCTTTTGCAACCCAGCAAAGTGTCCAGGACCACACAAGCAGCACCTGCTCCACCGAACAAACAGGCTTCCGGCCCTAAGCTCCAATACAGCAATCGCACAGTTTTTTCCTCTGTCCTGTCGTTGCCCCCAGCAACACTTTACCTTTATCCAGCAGGGACGACTTGCCCGCATCCGACACCAAATGTGGGGAGTTAGCTCTGGTCTCGAGGATCGTTCACAAAAACTTCCTTCCGGACAACGGATTTCACGTCCAAACAGTGCGTTTATTATAGCAGAAACAACACAACAGGTGCAAAACAATAAACACTGGCCCGGCTAGGCTCTAACTAAACATATTAGTTGGGTCCCTCACTCACCTAGTGGGTACAGTTCACACCCTGTGAACTGCTGCGGCTTTCTCCAGCCCAATGTCCCACAGCCTCCTGGCTGTTCAGAGCACTGTTCACACACAGCCTCAGATCAGTGTCCGTTGGGGAATTCAGGCTCACCAGACCTCCTGACTGTGGCCCTGCGACCCTTCCAGGCGTCGCTGTGTCCCCCAATTCCGGGCTGTCGCTTAGCCCCGTGGCCCCTCAGCCAACTCAGCCGAGACCACTCACACAGAGCCTCTGTCTCCAAAGCTCTCTCCAGAGTGGGGCCCCACCCATGTCCAACAAGAGGATTAAATATCCTCCCTGGACATGGGCATTGTCCAAAATCCTGGACTGGAGCATGGGGAACAGGCACCCACCCAGCACATTACCTGTTCCCAGTAAAAGCCCGCCCTGGAACTGGCTGAGCCAGCTATACTAACACTAGTACTTGGGCTTTCACTCCCCCAAGGCCAGGCACCTTGGTGACACGCTCTCTCTGACGGCCTCCCTGGGGTTTCACTGCACACCCCAGTGTTCACCTTGCCACAATATATATATATATATATATATATATATATATGTATATATATAAAGCTGAGTATGTATGTGTATATGTCATACAATCACGAAATTTGGCGCACAGGTGACCGGGAAGGTTTTAGACCAGGTCTCAGCTCTCTAGGACGTACTGTTCCTGAGATATTCCCAAAAAAATGCAAATATGGCACATCACATGACTTACATTAGCCAATAGAAGCCTGCAGGTCTTTCTATTCATATCCCAACTGCCATACGCACGGTCACATGTCCCTTATCAGCCAATAGAAGCTCACAGGTCGTTAGTCTCCGCATACACACAGTTTTACACCAGGTTTCCATAACAACCCAGCCATTTTTCTTCACTGCTATAGGTCAGCCTTAACCCTTTCACGCCCGATGACATACATGTACGTCATCAGGCGTGTGTTTAAAGATGGCCCCCGCTCCTGCCCGCTGCAGGCACCATAGCCGCGGGTGGCCGCCTGCTTCCTATAGAAGACACCCGCGGCTAATGTCCACAACCGGCAGTAATGCCGATCGCATCTGAGCGCGCTGAAAACCGAACGCTTTCGCTTTTGGTTGTGCTCCAGCTCCTGTGTGTGGCGATTGGAGGAGCCAGAGCATGTATGCAGCAGCCCCTGTCTTTATGAATGACAGGAGGCTGCTGCATAGTGACCCTTGCCTGTAATAGGGCTCCATAGGAAAGTAGTGAAATCATCATAGATTCCAATGCAAGTGCATTGGAGTCTATGATAATAGCAATCAGATGATTGCATGTTATAGTTCCCATAAAAGTGTAAAAAAGAAAAATAGTTTAGAAAAATAAATAAATAAAAAAACATAAAAATTCAAATCACCCCCATTTCCCAAAATAAAAGAACTAAAAAAATTAAAAGCAAATACACATCATGGGTGTCGCAATGTGCAAAAATGCCCATAGTATAAAAATATAAAAATATATTCCCCATACGGTAAACAGCAAAAAGGAAAAAAGCATCCCAATGGCCGTTTACCATTTTTGGTCACTTCATTTTCTACAAAAAATTTAATAAAAAGTGATCAAAAAGTCAAACACACCCCAGAGTGGTATCAATAAAAAGTTCAGATCGCCCTGCAAAAAATGAGATCACATACAGCTCTGTACACATAATTACAAAAAAGTTATAGGGGTCAAAATATGGCGAAAAAAAATAAACAAACTATAAAATGGCGTGATCTTAGAAGCAGGACGTGCCCCATGCCATATGCAGTGGGGCATCTATACCGGAGGACAGATCCTGCACTTGTGGTCCGCTGCTCATGGCGAACCCCATCAAAAATGCAGTGGGGGATGCCCGCAGCGGACCATAAGTACCACAATAGACATCCTACACAGGATAGCAAATGTGTGGATGTGATTAACAATATAACATTAACATTTACAAAAACAGGTACACTCTGCGGTCTGACTAAACCCTCATACTGGTGTTAAAATTAAGAGTTAAGCCGACATATCCTACTGTGGATGACATATCTGAGCCCGAGCACCACGTCAAGGTATCTCAAGTACAGTGGCGTACAGACAATCCATGGGGCCCCGGTGCGAAACTCATCCATGGGGCCCCCCCCCCCAACCCGCCGCCGCCGCACCCACCTCCACTACCACCCCTACTGTTCAAATACCCCCCCCCCCTCCCGGTCATCGCAGGGCCCATGTTCTGCCAGATCTCTATAGATTGCCGAAAGTCTATAGCAGAAGTCACGTGGTGCGCTGCGCAAGAGCACAAGCGCGCTTCGACGAATCATCCCTGCAGCCTCCACTGAAGTACTTCGCCCACCGTGCGTGCACACAAGAGACATCTTAAAGTGACAGTCATCTCCAATAAAATACAGCATCTTCATTAATTTGTACCCTCTCTGCGCTCGGCATTTAGTAAAACTAACTCTATGCCGCCATTGATAGTAAAGAAGGAAATGGATGGTAAAGAGCCCGTACAAATTAATGTAGATTAATGAGCGCTGGAGGGGGGGGGGGCAGAGCTGTATTTTAATGGAGATTACTGTCACTTTAAGAAGTCTGTATACCCCCGGCTGGTCATCGCAGGGCCCTCACTCGAGACAGTGACATGGCAGTGCACCGCTTCTCTCTCCAGTCTCCACCAAACCCCCCACCACCACCTGGCTGCGTCGCTGGCAGAGGCACTGTGGCTCATGATGGGCTGGCTCTGGATGATGCGAGTGAGTCCGTCACGGCAGTCCGGGTCCCGTCTGAAGGCTGCGCCTGCGTGAGTAATGGCGCGTGCATGTTCCCGCGAGACCTGCAACGGGAGTTCACAGGTCTCGCGAGACTGATGCCGTGCTCCTGCCTAGATGCACTAACTACTTAGCTCAGCACAGCGCTGCAGTAGGGGCCAGGGGCCCGCAGGCGGCCGGGCCCCCTGGGATGCCGGGCCCGGTCGCAACTGCGACCCCTGCGACCCCTATATGCACGCCACTGCTCAAGTAGCTCGGTACCTAACACTAACCTAGCTGTGCCGTATGGGCAATACCAGGGGCCAGTGGGCGAATTACAGGAGCATAAGGTCCGACTCACAGCAAACTCCCAGTTACCTCCAGCATGCAGCCATGCTCAGAATGGGAGGAGGGAGGGAGCTCTGAGCCCCACCCAAAACTGGCTGATATAGCCCAGGCCTCACAGTGCACCAGAATGTTGCCTGTGGATGGAAATAAAGGCACATTTAGACTAGGAGTTTTTACACCTCCAAGCAATTCTATATACAAACTATAAAATGTGCTCTAAAAAAAACTTGTACTCCGTGTGTTTTTTAATGCGTATTTGCATGGTGTTTTTTTCCTGTGCTTTTTCACATATAGCTCAACAGAGGAACATAAACAACTACTCTCCACAGGCTTCAGCAAAGCTGTAGGCACTTTCCCTGGACTGCGCATGTTATGGAGAGCTGGGTCTCCAAAAAAAATGCAATAATGTAATCCAGCACGGCATGGTTCTGTTAGAACCGGAATCTTTGTTAAAGTGAAGAGTTGCAGGCTACACTAGGGGACCTTTCTACAAAAGAATTCACATTACAGGGTGGAGCATACTTTCCTGTAAAAAAATAAAAAAATAGGCATGCAAAAACACTATAAAAAGACAGGTGTTAAAATATTCTTCATGAGTAAAAACATCTACAAAATGCTACAAAAATTCCGTGAGCATTTTTTTGGCTTTTTTTGCTGTCCGCTCCCCTCCAAAAAAACTCTACAAGGACACAAACTGTGTGCGAAGTAGCCCACAGAGCAGGGGCCACAAACACATGGCCCCTAGGCTGCACGCGTCCCCCTGAGGCAATTATCTTCTATCTGCAATACTTCAAGGGGGAGGATGGGGGGGGGGCGCGTTTCACTATTAACTAATAATTGGAAGCGCAGATTAGTACAAGACAGTATGTGAATGGCAGCGCTAGCAGCTCTGCGCTGGTGCCAGAGGTCTGATTTGGGGTCTGTATAAATTTGAGAGGTTACGAGTAAGGGCTCACTTGCCCGAAACATGTCAACCAGAGCGGTGGAGGGGGATGTTATCCACGTATGTGAATTTTTGCCACTGTGAAAAATAAGCGCCAAGGTTTTAATCAAATTGCTGGAACGTTTTTTCTTCTTTGCTACATATATTGAGGACTAGTCCAGTCTGTTCCATGCAAGGAGACAATGAATGGTGAGCTGGAAGAAATTTGTTTGTTTGAATTTTTAAGGGGTTGTCTGGCCCTGGAGCCGACAACCCCTGGGGTCCTAACCTGTGTCCCTGAACATACAAACCCCCACTCCCCTGACCAAGTGACTTCCTGATCCTGTGGGGCCTGGAAGCATCTAGGAATGTAGCAATGGCGTGACCGCAGATAGTTGAGTGTTTTTTTTTATGTTCAGAGGTGCAGGTCTGGACAATAGTGGTTGTCGACTCCAAGGCCAGGCAACCCCTTTATTCATTTTTGAGTCTAGTATGGGAGTATGTATTAATTTTGGGGTCTGTCTGGGGGTTCTGTATTAATTCTGGTGTCTGGTCTGCGAGTTTGTATTAATTTTGGGGTCTCCTCTGGGATCTGTATTAAGAAGGAGTTGTCCATCAGAAATGTATTTTTGAAAACTGATTAGAATGGCACAAAAATTGGGGACATCTGTATGGAGTTTGTATGTTCTCCCCATGTTTGCGTGGGTTTTCTCCGGGTACTACGGTTTCCTCCGACTCTCCAAAGACATACTGACAGGGGCCTAAGATTGTGAGCCCCATTGGGGACAATTGAATGCTAATGTCTGTAAAGCTTTGCAGAATATAGCAGCTATGTATAACTGAATATAATAAAAAAAAAATAATAAGATGCCTCTCTCATCTCAATGTTCTTACTACTAGAGAAGCTCTTAGAGTCATTCCAGGGTGTAGCCAGCTGAGGTGAAGCTCAGGGCGGTCAGTGTGACACACGTACAGTATGTACATGTGATATAACTGGAAATATTTTCCTACCTGCTGAGTAGCCACTGCCTTAGATCTCAGTTCTCAACATACATTTAGCAGGCAGTTGCAGTAGTGACAGGGGCCCTCTGGCTCAGCAGCATTCTGCTATATACATGCTTGTTGACTGACCTCAAAGCCCTCCATTCCCTCTCTTTTATAATTGGTCCGCACCCAGGACTCAGCTCTTGCAGCTTAATACCAGAGAGTCTGCACATGTGGCCGGGACCTCAGCCAAGCTATGTGCCCATAGCGCTCACAGGAGCACCGCTGCCTTCTCCAAACCCCCATGAATAGATAGTGATGGCCTATCCTGAGGATAGGTCATCAGTAAAAAAAATCTCGGAAAACCCTTTTAAATATCATGATATTGTAATCCAGAACATCCGTGCTTTTGTGTACTTTGTAGCTGCAGATCTGTCTTGTCGTCGTCCTCATTACCTGACATAGATTTATGGAATATTTTGTTGACAATCCTCAAGGGCCATTCACCACCTAGAACAGTTAACGTTTCCTAAATTAACTTTTATCATCGCTCGAGTATCTGAAAAAATGACCTGAACTTCTAATTTGCTTCCTTCACAAAATGGAAAATGACTAGAAATAGCTAATTTCTTTTTTTCAGCTCAGTAAGATGCAGAATTGCTTGCAGAGCAGGGGCCAGGGAAACTGCATACTCGCCTCTGAGACCACCACCTATCTGTCTTTTAGGGAAATACCCTTTTAAAATAAAAGGGGTTTTCCCATCTCAAACAATGGGGCATATCGCTAGGATATGCCCCCATTGTCTGATAGGTGTGGGTCCCACCGCTGGGACCCGCACCTACAATGAGAACGGAGTGGGGAAATGAACGGAGGGCGCACTGCGCATGCGCAGCCGCCCTCCATTCATTTCTATGGGGCCGCTGAAAATAGCCGAGTGCTGGCTCGGCTATTTCCGTCTGCCCCATAGAAATGAATGGCACCTTGGCCGCGCATGTGCGGTGCACTCCGATTCACTTCTATCGGAGCAGCGCTTGGTGGTGGATGGACCCCCAGAAATCCGGGTCCTCCAGCCACGGTGCTCGCCGCTTCGTTGTCGTTGTAGGTGCAGGTCCCAGCGGTGGGACCCGCACCTATCAGACAATGGGGGCATATCCTAGCGATATGCCCCCATTGTCTGAGATTGGAATACCCCTTTAATCTCAATCTTGCATCATGTTGTTAGTAGGTCAAACATTCTTCACTAATTCATTTCTTAATAATTGGAATAGGTATTTAAGCTCCATTTTTCAAAAAAAGTCCCAAATCCCCTGCATGATAAAATTCTGGCTATGTTCAGTATACAGTACAATTATATACAGTAAGTTAACGTCCCCTAGTGGTGGCTGCAGGTACTGAGCATTTATTTTTTCATGCAGTCATTTTTCAATTTTTTTTATTTGTGCTTGAGTTATGATTTTGGCTTTGGTGCAGCATTTATGTAGTGATCTTGGTTCTGACACTGTATTCCTGTGTTAAACTTAGATCTGATACTATCTATTCACTTCTGCGTTGGAGGCTCCGTTTGAGGCATCTGTCACAGATTCTGTCAAAGACTGGACAGAAAAGTCCTGAAAGCGGGACTCTTTCGTCTGGTAAAGAGGCAGCATCCTGAGAAGACCCCATCATAGTCAATGGAGTCTGTTCAGCTCCGTTAGCTTTAGTTATGCGTTGAATCTGGAACTTCCGGTATTTTCATTGTTCTGCTGGAGCAGAGCAATGGAAAGTGTTAACAGACTAACTGTATTAAGGGGGGGGGGGGGCACACTGTATTTCCCCTTCAGTACATAGTGAAGGGGCTGTCCAAGCATATGATGCACATATAGGTCTATAATTATGTTGTATATGTATTGAATGTTTATGAGTAGGTAGGTATGTAGATTACATCTGTAGTACAAACCTGCCAACTCTCCTGGAATATTCAGGAGGCTCCCAGACAAAGGGGAAACCTCCTGAACTCCTAGAAGAATTGGCTAGGAGTACATGACCCACATAGTACATGGAGGTCACGTCAAGAAATGGGTGGGGTGCATACATAAAAGGCGGTGGAGTCTCATGAAAAAGGGCATGTCCACAACTAAAAAAATTCTGTGAGCCACACTCTCTTGTCTCTTGCAAGCCAACTTGTTAGCATTGACAAGTAAGCTACAGCGTGGTGCCTACTGCATTGAAAATTCTTCATGGTTTACTCCAAAACAGTTTACGAGTCCTACGAAATGTTGTCCAGTATGTGGTGGTGGAGGAGGACCTCATGTTAGGGTGGGTTCGCACTAGCGTTATGGCATTCCGTTATAGGTTCTGTTTATAACGGAATGCACAACGGAAGCCTTTATGAGGCATTCCATTTTGATCCGTCATAATAGAAGTCTATGGGCAAGCATAACGGATCTCTCTGGTTTCTGTTATGCAGGACGGAAAAAAAAAGTCCTGTCGACAGTTCTCTCCTGCATAACGCAAACCAGACGGATCCATTATGCTTGCTCATACACTTCTATTATGACGGATCAAAAGGGAATGCCTCTTAACCCCTCCCCGACACATGACGTACTATTACGCCATAGAAGTCAGCGCGTTCCCGCATCTTGATGTAATAGTATGTCATGGTTAACTCTGGTCACCGCGCTGCATCACGCAGTTACCGGAATAAGATGGCTGCTCTAATCGGCAGGCAGCCATCTTAGCTGAGGGTAAGCAGGAGTTTTTCCGCCCCCCTGCAGCCCCGATCGCTGCGATTGGCCGGTTAGTGAAGACCGGCCCATCGCAGCGCCGGCAATGGTATGGTGCTGTAGGGGGGCTTGGCTAGAGGTGGCAGGGGCTGATTAGATTAGCCCATGTTCCCTCCTAGGTCAGGGAGGCACGCCAGACACTGGAGTCCCCTCCCAGCGCTGCAATTGGCTGGAACAACACTTCAGCCAATGGCAGCGCTATGCTGCAATTAGCCAATCTGTGGTGCTGCTGGTGGCTGGGACGGAGGTTATTGGGGCTGATTACATCAGCCCATGTCACCTTCGAGGTCAGGGAGGGGACATCAGACACTGGTGGCCCCTCCCAGCGCTGCGATTGGTTGGAGCAACGCTCCAGCCATTGGCAGCGCTATTCAGCTTAAAGAACAGTTGGTGCCTTTCTGCAGGCAGCCATTCTAGCTTGGTGACTGCTTGCAGAGAGGACCTGTTCCCCACAGTGCTGCTGGTTGGCGGCTGGGACTTGTGGTACTACTACACAAATCTGTGCTTTTTACTAAACAAGAAGAACATCTGGAACAGCTGCAGTGATTTTTGGCTCAGTTTCAGATCCCCTGTCTCTTCAACCCCTCCCCCCTTCCCTCCCTGGCAGACTCCAGTCCGTCTTTTTTTTTGCCTTTTTTATTTATTTATTTTGTTGTCTTTTCCAGCTATGCACCACCTTTTCTGTGTGCGAGCTGTGACTAGAAAATGTTAATCAGTATTAAAAAAAAAAGAAATTTAGTTAGTGTCAGCTAGCTACCGTATTTTTGCTTTATAAGGCGCACTTCCCCCCCCCCAAAAAAAGTGGGGGGAAATGGCAGTGCGTCTCATAAAGCGAATGCTGCCATTTTTACTATGGTGACGCTGAGACATCGCCGGCCACCTTGCTTCACAGCACGGCCTGCGATGTTTCAGCGGGGAGGGAGGAGGGTCTGGAGGCCTGCAATTGGTGTTGGAATCGCTGCGGGGCCCAGTGCAGTCACTGTACTCTATTACATCGGGCCCCGCTCACAGCAGCCTTTATATGTAAAGTGTAGTCATGGAAGCTTTGTTAAAGTATCGCAATCCTCTGCAGTAGCGCAATCATCTGTACTACTCACTACCAAACTACTGTAGCAGGCAGGCAGGCTGGCAGTGTTTCCATCCACAGATCCCCCATAACAGTGCGTCACCACAGATCCCCATAACAGATATATATTGTGACACAGTAAAATGTTTGGTCTGGAGGGGCAGGTATTTTCCTCCCAGCATGTGCTGCTGGACTAATTGACAGCCAGGTGAGGTCCAGCACCGGACTGGATCTTAGGTGCCAGTCCGGGCTTTGCTGACACCTAGCTTTCTTAAAAGCCAGCTGGACGGCAGCAAGAGGGGAACCTGGGCTTACGACTGGTTTGGGGAAAATAGGTCACCTAATGCCTGGATTTGGACTCTGTATAGAAAAAACTGCAGCGTGGTGTGAATAAACACCTGGACTTTGTCAACTAAGATGAAGTTGATTACTGAACTGTTAACCGTTAATACCTGCTTGTGTGAATAAACACTGCAGGTGGATCAAGTTTTGTTTTTGGTGCCTCTGTTCTGCGACCGCTTACCCTGCCTACGAGAGCGAATCCCCACAATATACAGTATACATATATCAATTTTAGTTAAAACTAGTTTAGATTTTTTAACCCACGCACGTGCTGTCTACGTGCGTGCGTCCGGCACCTGCTGAACGCGGGTCAATACTGTCAAATTTATTTCAGATGTCTTTTACCACACTCCAATTTACAATATGGCCATGTCCCGCTCAAGATTTGCACACTGCCCACCAAAAATGACCCACTATTTGACCGTCTATTCAAAATAAGGCCCCTCCTGGAGCACCTCAACTCCAAATTTTCAGAGGTGTGAGAGGTGTTCACCCCAGAAAAAGAAATTAACCTTGTGCCTGCAGCCTATCAGAGCGGTGCAGGCGGTGCGATGATGTCATTGCACCTCCTGAGCCGTACAGCGCGGGACACATGTTTTTTTTTAATACCGAACATGAGGGGAGCAGGAGGCACTTCATACTGGCAAAGGGGGGGGGGGAGTGGGGTGTTTGGCACTTCATACTGGCAAATGAGGGGGGGTTTGGCACTTCTTACTGGAAAATGAGGGGGGAGTGGCATTTACTGGCAAATGGGGGGGGGGGGGTTGGCACTTCTTACTGGAAAATGAGGGGGTGGCACTTACTGGCAAATGAAGGGTGGTTTTGGCACTTCTTACTGGCAAATGAGGGGGGTTGGCACTTCTTACTGGCAAATAAGGGGGGTTGGAACTTATTGGCAAAGGAGGGGTGGTTTGCACTTACTGGCAAATAAGAGGGGGAGGGGGTTGGCACTTCTTACTGGCAAATGAGGGGGGGGGTGTTTGGCACTTCTTACTGGCAAATGGGGGGGGAGTGTCTGGCACTTCTTACTGGCAAATGAGGGGGGGTGTTTGGCACTTCATACTGGCAAATGAGGGGGGGTTGGCACTTCATACTGGGAAATGAGGGGGGTTGGCACTTAATAGCAAATGGGGGGGGGTTGGAACTTCTTACTGGAAAATGAGGGGGAGTTGGCACTTACTGGCAAATGAGGGGGGTTGGCACTTACTGGCAAAGGAGTGGGAGTTGGCACTTACTGGCAAATGAGGGGGGGTTGGAACTTCTTACTGGCAAATGAGGGGGGGTTGGCACTTACTGGAAATGAGGGGGGGTTGGCACTTGATACTGGCACATGGAGGGGTTGGCACTTGATACTGGCACATGGGGGCTTGGCACTTGTTACTGGCACATGGAGGGGGTTTGGCACTTGATACTGGTACATGGGGGGTTGGCACTTGATACTGGCACATGGGGGGTTTTGTCACTTGATACTGGAACATGGGGGGAAGAGAGGAGAGAGGCACTTGATACTGGCACATTATTGGGGAGCACAGCCGCACAGTATTGGGGGTAGTAGGATGTTTTGTGCAGAAGATAGGAGGATGATGGAAAAGTAGTAAACTAAGATTTTTTTTGTCAAAATGCAGAGACGGAAAATGGTGACAAAATGGTGTCTGGTCTGAAGGTCTGAAAGGAGAAGACGAGGACAGAGAATATCTACATCGAAGGAGACATCACCACTGGATGTAAGAGGTACGGGCGCGATTTATGGGTGGGGCTGTGTGTGGGTGTGGTTTGAGGGTGTGCGGGGACCCAGGGGCCCCGTACTCTCCTATTGCTCGGGGAAATGCCCCTCCTGAGACCGTGAGGGGGGGCCCCATGGATCAGTTTCGCAGCGGGGCCCCATGGATTGTGTGTACGCCACTGGGTCTAAGTTCTTACTATGCCTTGAAAGATTCCTTGAGAGGTGTAGTTTCCAGAATGGGGTCACTTTTTGAGATTTATTACTGTAGGGGTGCATCAGGGTGTCTTCAATAGTGACATGATGCCTGAAAATTATCACTGTAAAATCTGCACTCCAAAATCCATATGTTGCTCCTTGTACCCTGTGCCCTGCCGTGTGTCCATACAGCAGTTCACGGCCACAAATTAGGAGTTTCTATAAACTGCAGAATCAGGGTAATAGAAGTAGATATTGAATTTTGTTTGGATGTCAACCCTTGTTGTGTTACAGGAATATATATATGGAAATCGAAAATCTGCCTAAAAAAGCAAACTTTTGATTTAATTTAGACTTTTCATTTCATTCTTGTGAAACACCCAAAGGGTTAACATAGTTTGTTAAATCAGTTTTAAATAACTTCAGTAGTGTAGTTTCTAAAATGGGGTCATTTATTGTCAATTTGTATCATGTAAACCCTTAAAAGTGACTTAACAACTGAATTGGTTCTTTAAAAAAATGGGTTTTGGAAAATTTCTGGAAAATCTAAAATTTGAATCAAAATTTTAAAGCCATCTGACATCCTAACAAATTAAAATGACATTTACAAAATGATGCCAACATAACGTAGAGAAATGGGAAATGATGATTGCTAACTATTTTATTAGGTATTACTGTCTTAAATGTAGAAAATTTAAAATTTCAAGAATTTTCTGTAAATTTGGAAGTTTTTCTCAAATAAAGGAAAAAAATATTGACTCATATTTATCACTTGAATAAAGAACAGTGTGTCACTGGAAAACAATTTCAGAATCGTTTAGATAAGTAAAAGCATTCCAAAGTTATTACTACATAAAGTGACACAGGTCAGATTTGCAAAAATAAGCCTGACAGGAAGGTGAAAACAAGACTAGGGTAGAAGGGGTTAAAGACTTCCATTTTGCATTCCATCTGGGCATTCAGTTATAAATGGAACCCATAACGGAATGCCATAACGCCAGTGCGAACTCATCCTTATTTGGGAGGCTCTATACACCTGGAACCCTTAATCTGACCCTGGGTGTAAGGCTTCTGTCAGCATTTTCCACAGACAGCACACGTACCATTTATTTTAATATGCCTGTTCACAGATCAGTATTTTTTACTGACTACGGGTCAGACATGCATTTTTTTGGTCCATGATGCAGACTAAACATGCCCATTGAAGTCTGGGTCAATGAAAATCACGGACATGACACGGATGTTGTGTCTGTATTTGGTCCATTTTTCACTGACCACTCATAGGAGATGCTTTTTTTTTAGTTAGTTTTCAGCTGAGGCAAAAAACCCAGACACATGGATCCTTCATGGTCATCTTCATAGATGAAATATGGACTGATTTTTTTCATCGATGTCCAACACACTTGGAAATGTGCCTCACAATACATTACAATACAATATGTATTTTTTGGTCACCTAAAAAAAAGCATAATATTGAACAATTAAGGTCGCATGTACCCCAAAAAGGTACCAATGAAAACATCACCTCATCCCACAAAAGAGCATCACTAAAAATAAGGCTTTCAGAAAACATGATTTTGTGTAAAACTGAAAAAATTCATTTACATATTTGGTATTTTTGTGCCCGTAAATATAAGCACATAAGCATAATATCGAGCAATTAAACTTGCATGACTGCAGAAAAAAAAGAGCCCTCACATAATACTATCTCCAGAAAAGAAAATGTGGCTCTCAGGAAATGGCAACACAAAAACATGATTTAAAAAAAAAAAATGCTTTTATTGTGTAAAACTGAACAAAAATAAAAACAAGGACATATTTGGTATCACCACTTCCATAAAAACCTGCTCTATAAAAATATCATATGATCTACCCATCAATGTTGTAAAAAAAAAAACAAAAAGAAAAAAACACTATGCCAGAACAGTCACCTCGCCTCCCAAAAATCTGAATATAAAGCAATCAAAATGTTGTATTACACCAGGCATCCTTAAACTGCGGCCCTCCAGCTGTTGCAAAACTACAATGCCCGAACAGCCTACAGGTATCAGCCTACAGCAGGGCATTGTGGGAGTTGTAGGTTTACAACAGCTGGAGGGCCGCAGTTTGAGGATGCCTGTATTACACCAAAATGTTACCAAGGAAAATGTCACCTCTGCCTGCTAAAAATGAACCCCAAACAAGACCATTGTCAGAAGATTACAAAAAAAAGACTCTTAGAAAATGGTAATGCAAAAACATGATTTTTTTCTCCAAAAATTATTTGTGTAAAAGTAGTAAAACGTAAAAAAAACTATACAAAATTGGTATCTCTGTAATCGTAATGTCTAGCAGAATAGAGTTAACATATAATTTTTCCCACACAATGTACTCTGAAATAACAAAATCCAAAAAGCAATGGAAGAATGGTTGCCATTTAATTATTCTGCTTCCTAAAAACTGAAATAAAAAGTGGTTGTATGTACCCCAAAAGAGAACCACTGATGATGGCCGCAAAACATAAGCCCTCATACAGCGCCATCGGTAGAAAGATAAAAAACATATGGTTGTCAGAAAATAGCTGTACTGTTACCCAGAGGCTGGCGAAAGCAACATGGTGCCGGTAAACCAATTAATCAAAATCTGCGCTGGAAAGCCAAAAGGGGGTCATTCGCCTCTGAAACCTGCAGTGTACGCAAACAGCAGTTTAAAGCCACATTTATAGTATTTCATTACCAAGTAAAACCTGCCTATTAATTAGTGTGGTGTTAGTCTCAGATGGCACAGCTGAGCACAGCATATTGGGCACTGAAATGCTATATTGGTGGAAAATTTGCTATTTTCACTTTGCATGGTCCACTGCTCATTAATTTCTGTAAAACACCTGTGCTGTCCAAAAGACTCAGTTCGCCCCTTGATAAATAATTTCAGGGGTGTAGCTTCCAAAATGGGGTCACTTATTATGGGTTTCCACTATATGGGTACCTGAGGGGCTCTGCAAATGTGATGTAGTACCTGAAAACCCTTCCTGCAAATTCCATACTCTAAAAGCCAAATTACGCTCCTTCCCTTCTGAACACTGCCTTATGCCCATACAGCAGATTACATTCACATTTATGACATTTCCGTACTCAGGAGAACCCACCTATCAATTCAAGAATTGTGGTGTGAGTCTCATATGCCACCAGCTGGGCACAAAAATGACATACCAGTTGAAAACATGGAATTTTCACTTTGCACAGTCTGCTGCACTTTAAAGGGAATCTGTCACCAGTGACCTCTCTATCCAGCTGTTTGCATAGACTCCTCGCTGTAGTTCACCTGATTAAAACTCTGTTTTTCTCTTGCTGATCTGAGGTCCCATTCCCGAATTGTAATAGTTTTTCTTAATATGCAAATTAGGCCTTTGGTGCAATAAGGGTATCACCATTGCTCTTGTTGCATCCAAGCTACACTCCATTCTTAACATCCCCTCCCTGGCTGCTTTGCCACTGCCTTGCCCTTACAATCAAAGCAGCCAGGGAGGGGTTGCCCACAAAAAGGAGTAGAGTTTGGGTGCAATAAGAGCAATGGTGATGTCCTCATTGCACCAAAATGCCTAATTTGCATACTAAGAAAAAAAAATCTGCAAAAGAATAACAGCTTTTTAATCAGGTGAACTACAGCAATATGTCTATGCAATCAGTTGTATAAGGATGGAACTGAAGTGATGACAAATTCCCTTTAATTTCTGCAAAATGATCACTCTACTCCTTAATAACCTGATGGGTGTAGTTTCCAAAATGGGGTCACATCTCGGGACTTCCTTTTATTATTTCACCCCAGAGCCTCTGCAGTTGTCAGGACAAACAGTGAAAATCACCAAAATTGGGCCTTTTACTCTTGAGCCCTCTCATACATTCAGGCAAAACTATATGGCCACTTGCAGAGTGCATCTAAAATCAGGAAACACAGCACAATAATAACAGGGATGACTTTTCCCACTTGCACAACATATTGGGAGCTGAAATGGCATGTCTGTCGTAAAATTGCAATTTTCACTTTGCACCATCTGATGTGAATTCATTTTTGCTAAACACCTGTGAGATCAAAATGTTAACTACACCCCTTGGTAAATTCTGTGAGAGTTGTGGTTTCTAAAATGAGGTCACTTCTTGGGGTTTCTATTTTTAATTTAATCTCAGAGCCTTGAGCCAGTTGTCGACCAGTGCTGCATAAATCACCAAACTAGACCTCAAATTTTCTTGATGAACTTTCTCTTCTAAACCCTGTAGTGTGCCCATAGAGCAGCTTATGACCACATATGGGTTGTTCCGTATTCAGGAGAAAATGGGTAACAGATTGTGGGGTGCTTTATATCCTGTTACCCCTTGTGAAAATGAAAAAGCAGGGGCTAAAGCAACATATTGACAACAGCCAAGTGTTTCTTAATTCTATGAAACACCTGTGGGGTCAAGGCAATCAATACAACCTTCAATACATTCCTTGAAGTGTGTACTTTTCAAAATGGGGGTTTCCACGGTAAGGGTACCTCAGGGTCTCTTTAAATGTGACATGGCACTCGAAAACCATTCCAGCAAAATCTGGCCTCCAAAAGCCATATGGCGCTCTTTCCCTTCTGAGCCCTACAGCAATTTACGACCACATATTGGATGTTGCCGTATTCAGGAGGAAATGTTAACAAATTATGGGGTGCATTTTCTCCTGTTACCCCTCTGGGAGTAAAGCAACATTTTATGGAAAAAAAATATTTTCATTTCACAGCTAAGTGTTTCTAAATTATTTAAAACATTTGTGAGGTCAAAGCACTCACAACACCCCTCAATAAATTTCTTCATGGGTGTACTTTCCAAAATAGGGTAACTTATAGGGAGTTTTCACTTTAGATGTACCTTAGGATCTCTTCAAATGTGACATGGCACCCTAAAACCATTCCAGCAAAATCTGCCCTCCATAAACCATATGGTGCTCATTCCCTTCTGAGTCCTGCCATGTGCCCATACAGCAGTTTATGACCACGTATTGGGTGATTCTGTAAAATGCAAAATCAAGGGAATAAATATTTTTGTTTGTTTTAATGTTAACCCTTGCTGTGTTGCAGTAAAAATAGATTAAAATGGAAAATCTACAAAATAGTGAAATTTTAAAATTTCAACTCCATTCTTCCTTAATTCTTCTGGAAAACCTAATGCGTAAACAGTTTGTGAAATCAGTTTTGAATAAGTTGAGGGGTGTGATTTCTAAAATGAGTCATGTAAAATTTTCCAAACGTTCTGTAAACTATGGTAAGAAATAGGTAAAAAAATGAAAGTAGACATATTCGGTATTGCCGCATCTGTATTGACCGGCTCTATAAAAATATCACATGACCTAACCCCTCAGGTGAACACAGTAAAAAAAATTAATTTAAAAAGTGTGTCAAAAAAGCAATTTTTTTCACCTTACATCACAAAAAGTGCACCACCAAGCGATCAAAAAGGCGTATGCCCCCCAAAATAGTACCAATATAACCATCACCTCATCCAGCAAAAAAATGAGCCCCTAACTAAGACCAAAAACAAAAGTAAAAAAAACTATGGCTCTCAGACTATGGAGACACTAAAACATGATTTTTTTGTTTCAAAAATGCATATTAGGTATCGCCGCATACATAACAACCTGCTCTATAAAAATACCACATGACCTAACCCCTCAGTTGAACACCGTCAAAAAAATAAAATAAAAATGGTTTTAAAAAGTGCAATAGCAAGCGATCAAAAAGTAATATGCACCCCAAAATAGTGCCAATCAAACCGTCATTTCTTCCCACAAAAATGATATCCTACCTAAGACAATCGCCCAAAAATTAAACCATGGCTCTCAGAATATGGAGACACTGAAATATGTTTTTTTTTGTGTCAAAAATGCTTTTATTGTGTAAAGCTTAAATAAATAAAAAAGTATACATATTACATATCACTGCGTCCGTTAAAACCTGCTGTATAAAAATATCACATGACCTAAACCCTCAAGTGAACACTGAAAAAAAAAAAAAAGTGTTAAAAACGCAATTTTTTTTGTCACCTTACATCACAAAAAGTGTAATACCAAGTGATCAAAAAGTCATATGCACCCAAAAATAGTACCAATCAAACCGTCATCTCATACCGAAAAAAAAATGAGCCCCTACATAAGACAGTCGCCCAAAAAATAAAAATAAACTATGGCTTTCAGAATATGGAAACATGCTTTATTATGTAAAACTGAAACAAACAACCAAAAAAAGTAGTCATATTTGGTCGTGTCCGTAACAACCTGCTCTATAAAAATACCACATAATCTAACCTGTCAGATGAACATTGTAAATAACAAAAAATTCTTGTGGAACACCTTAAGGGTTACCAAAGTTTGTAAAATCAGTTTTGAATACCTTAAGGGGTGTATTTTCCAAAATGGGGTCAGTTTTATGAAGTTTTTACTCTAGGGATACATCAGGGGGTCTTCAAATGTGACATGGCAACTTAAAATTATCCCTGTGAAATCTGCCTTCCAAAAACCAGATGGCGTTCCTATCCTTCTGCGCCCTGCCGTGTGCCCGTACAGCAGTTTACCATAAATTTTAAAGTTGTCACCACATAAAGTGACACATGTCAGATTTGCAATAAATGGCCTGGTCCTTAAGGTTAAAATGGCAGGGTCCTGAAGGGGTAAAAGGGGTTGTGCAAGTTACATTTTAGAATTTGGGCTGTTAAGTTCTTTTTTTTTTTTTTTTTATCTTACCTTCACCAGCCCCCTCAGATACATTGATACAGTCTCTCCATCCTCTTACCCAGGCTGCAGCTAGTAAGGTATTTTTGTGGCTGTAGCTGTGACGTCCTGTATCCTGCTGCAGCTAATCACTGGTCTCGGTGTTCTTGGGCTATACACTACTGAGACCAGTTATTCATCGGTATATAGGATGTCACTATTGCAGCCTGGGGATGAAAAAGGAGGTGTGACTCTGGAATGGATGGAGCTGGTGCAGGTACAGTAAATGTTTTTGTTTGTTTTTTACTGGTCCCTCCTGTTTTTTTAGCGATTGAGGGGTTGCAATGATGGCACACGCATGACTTGTACTGCTACTCCATTCATTTCTATGGGATCACCAATACACTGCGAAGCCCCTGCGATCCTGGCTGCAACAGCTGTCACAGGACCGGAGTCGCTGTGGAGCCAAACCCTAAAAGGGCAAAAGCACCTCAAAATGCAATTTTTAAGGCTTTTTTTTGGCACAAAAAAATCCATGAACAAAATTGTGTGTGAAAGGACCCTAAAAGTTATCTAAAACACATAAACTCAGCACATTATATTTTTGGCACAATTTGTTATACTTAGGATATAACAGCAATGTAAAAAAAAAAGTTAAAATGCATAATGTGTAAAACAAATATAGAAAATATTATGGTAAATATAAAGAAATAATATAATAATAAGATGGGACACCACCAGCCCAGAAAGAATACACTTTAAAATTTTATTTTTTCTTTCTGTCATAAAATACTAATATAAAACATGATGCAAAAATGGTATAAAAGAATTGGAAAAGCTAACTGGTGATACTTTAGTCCTAAAGAATGTAGCATTTAATACATTCATCAGAAACTGTCATATTTAGCTATGTTTGAAAATAATTTTAGGGACTTTGACTATGTAACTAACAACTAGTAATAAAATGTTGCAGTTGCCTTATTGCCCACTAGATGTCAGTACTACATACATGTGTCCCTCACCTGCAAATCAAGACCACCATATTTATAGGTTGTGGTTATTAAGAGCCTTCACAGTCTACTTGGTGGATCTCTGGCAAAAAAAAAAAAACTTTCCGTGCAAAAGAAAATTGAAAAAGTTTATTTCAAAAAGCTTGCTCCCTTCTGCCGAAACCCGGGATCGAACCAGGGACCTTTAGATCTTCAGTCTAACGCTCTCCCAACTGAGCTATTTCGGCTGGCTGTGAGGTGGTGTGATGCCAAATGGTAAAATAGACCTGCGCCCTCCGAATCCTATAAGTCCAGTAAAATATATATCTATTTTTATTGCCACAAGTCTAAAAAACTATATTTTTTCACTGGTGGAGAAAGTGGGAGTGATACAGAAAACTTTGGGTACAATTAAATGTTATTCATTATAAGACTTTGGCCTCTTGTTGGTTTCATAAGAACATACCAAAAAACTAAATCTTAGTTTATTAATATTAATAATCATTTACAAAATATTAATAGGAAATATTGTAGTCTTAAAAGGGAAACATTGCCTTAAAAACAGAGCCATCAACATGCAACTGTTATATAATACAATTTATTTGTATATAATATAATAGTTATGTTTCAGTAAATTAATAAAAAAATAACTATATTCCTAAATCCTCTCTTATAAGATTAGTTGGCTGTGCACCAGACTCCTCCACCCTTTACTTTGTGAGACAGGAAGTAGCATTGCTAGCCATGTTTGCAAAAGTTTCTGCCATCCAGGCACCCTTGCCCCACTCCAGCTATGGCTGCCCCTTATCTCCCACTATTACAAAGAGTGGCGAGCAGGGCTCCAAGCCCCCCCAAAATAGCAGAATTTGGGTAAAGTGGTGTACGCCAAACTTTATAACTTTTTGATGCCAGTTTTCTGGAATACCAGGGTTGATAAATCTCCTCCATGACTTTTCTTATTTGTGCTGTGAAAACCTAATTTGTACTTTGGGACTAACTACCATGAGATGCCTCATGTGCAAGGAGAATTACTAGTATCTTCCGTCATGTACGTTAGGGAAATCTCCATCCCTAATGAGGGATGAATACAGGATAAATACACAGGGAAATTAGTATTTTTCTGTGTGGCTAGCACACACAACAGCAGTCATTTCTTTGGTCCATTTGCAGAACTTAATTTGAAGCAGGTAACATTTCTTTCAATGTCAAAATTATTTTCTTCATTGTATTGTCAAAATGTCAAAAGAAAGTGTTCCTTCCTTAGTTTATTTGGTGACAATGAAAGCAAAGAAAGGTGAGTGTAGAATATGACTATTGTCTTTTATGATGTCATTAACATTTGATTTATTTAGAAACTAAGACGCAGCACTCGCATGAGCATCGCCACCCTTTCAAACAGCCGATCAGCTGTATACAGGGAGTTGGACCTCCGCCAATCTAAAATTGATGACCCATCCTGAGAATAGGTTATCAATATCCTGACAATGCACATGCCCTTTAAAGGATGAGTATTCATTGTACTCGTTGTTTGCGGAGAGCAGTAATGTGCATTAGTGTGTTCATTGTGCCATACTCAATTCAACAAAGTATCGTGCTAGTGAAGGCCTATGTAGGTACAGGCTCATTTAACTCATTTTTCAGCTTTCTGACCCCAAATTTTTGCAAATCTGTCACTTTATGCAGTGATAACTTTGAAATGCTTCTACTTATCCAAGCCATTTGAGACTCCTTTCTCGTGACACATCATAAATTTGAGTCAATATGTTCTACCTTTATTT
Source organism: Bufotes viridis (assembly GCA_033119425.1). Lineage (NCBI taxonomy): Eukaryota > Metazoa > Chordata > Amphibia > Anura > Bufonidae > Bufotes > Bufotes viridis. Next base: position 504,598,554 of record CM065590.1, read on the forward strand.
ATTTTTTTTAAAAAAAAGGTTTTATATGAATTTTTGAAAAATTAGCTATTTTCTACATTTGAATTTCTCTGCTTTTAAGACACAGGGATATCTCACAAAATAGTTCATTAACATTCACTATATTGTTCTGCAAAAGTCAATGCACAGCAGATGGCGCAAAGTGAAAATTGCAATTTTTACATAAATGCATATTCGTGCCCAATATTTTGTGCCCATCATGTGCCAGTGTGAAAAGTCAGCCCTCTTATTACGGTATATTGTTTTCTGGTTTTAGATACACTCTATATCAGGGCACATGGGCCTAAGATGGCAAGCAGGTCATATTTTGCTGGCACGCCGCTGTGCCTTCAATAAGGCAGCACAGCCGCAACCCAACCCGATCATGACCGCTCCGTGTGGTTGTACCCGAAGTGTATGGTTGTGGGGTCCCCATATATTGGTCCTTTACACAGATTCAGAGAAGCATTGACATGTTGCACACATCACTTGAAACATCCAGAGAAAACACAGAGTTCCTCTTCATTTGTTGGACATCACTTCAAGAGAAATATGTTGGAACAACATAGCATTTGCAATGCTGTCAGTCTCTGGGTTGTCATATTTGTGCAAGCAGATCTCACAATGCCATCCTCTGCCCCTCATGATGTGCAGAACACTGAGGCCTGTGTCCAGCTGAAAGTCGCCTCCTTTGAACCACAGCTGGATCGTCTTTGCAAAGTCATGGAGAAGGGTCAGACTGAATGGTAAATTAAATTGATTTGGTTCATGTCACTTACAGTTTGTGTTATACAATTTTCCTGTATTGCATGGCACACTGAGCGCATCAGCTTTGTTTTATTTTTTAAATTGGCAAGGTTGCCGACCCTGGCCTTGTATGTAGCACTATTCTTTTGTCAAAACGTATATGACGGCTCAGAAGTATAAGAGCACCATGCGCATTTTGATGCCCAAAGTGTAGCAGCTATGGGTTGAAATAATAAATGGAACCCATGAAAAGTGACCACATTTTAGAGACTCGTGGTATTAAGGGGTGGGGTGAGCATTTTGACACCACAGGTATTTAGCAGAAATTGGGTATGCTGCAGGGTTCAGAAGGGAAAGACCACCTTATAGCTGTTGCAGGCACCATGCTGCTTTCGAACAGCTTCTGGGGTATAAATACATTTTTATGTGTTTCATAATGAGAAGAGACAGATTTACAATAAACAGAGAGTAAGAAAGAAGTCAGACTCAGTCAGTCAGTGTATTAGTTAGGCAGGCACAGGCCGCCATTACTGTAACTGTTCCTTCAGCAACACAGTTCAATTTCTAACATTAATTTGTAAATTATCAATCTTTGTCACATCAATCAATCATCTTCTACAAATCTTGTGCTGATACCAAGCCGCTGCTTGCTGATACAGAGGTCAGGGACATGATGTCACAAATTGCAGGACACATCCCTTTGCCTGTAGAAGACCAGAGACTGGTAAGTAAAACCAGCACCAGGAGCGCTATATTCGCCACTCCCTGGTTCTACTGTGTATTAATGAGCGCTTCCATAGTAGAACTCTCATAAATATTTGCTTCATAATATAGATCTATCTATCTATATATATATTTTTTTTGAATGGTATGTTAAAAAGCCATGGCTTGATACCACTGTGTCTATAAACACCAGCAGGTATCTTCCCCAAAAAGGGATAATTTTTGGACTTTTTAACTTTAAAAAGTATTTGAAAAATTAGACCGTGCAGTGTGTTTTAAACAGGCTGTTTGTTACCACCGGCTATCATCCATTTACCCACAGCCATAGAGTCCTAGGAGATCACAGACAGTCATACACAACTTTGCAGGGCAATCAAGGCATTTTCAATTCAGACTTAATCGAATCTGATGGCTGATTAAACCGGAAACGAATTTCAGGAAATTTGCTCATCTCCAGCCACTGAATCTGACAACAGAATGTGTGACTTTATTAATCCATATCTGTTCTTTTTGCCATTTATTATCAACTCTTATATATTTATATTTCCACAGAACAAATGAATTCCAGCCAAAATCCAGAATTCCTAATGGTTGGACTTTCGGACCTTCCAAAGCAACAGATTTTGCTCTTTGTAATATTTTTGGCTATGTACCTTCTTAACCTTATAGGAAACTCAACCATTATTTTCCTAGTGAGAACTGACTCCCATCTCCAGACTCCCATGTACTTCTTCTTGGGTAATCTGTCTTTTGTTGACATGTGCTATACATCAGCGATTGTCCCAAAAATGTTAGTGAACCTCGTAACAGATGAAAAGTTGATTACATTCATTGGTTGCATCACCCAGTTGTACTTTTTCCTGTGTTTTGCCTGCACAGAATGCTTTCTTTTGGCAGTGATGGCCTATGACCGATTTGTAGCCATATGTAACCCACTGCACTACATGATGATCATCAGTAGAAAATTCTGCATTCTTGTGCTTGTCTCCTCATGGTTGGCGGCTGCTTTACATTCACTTCTACATAGTGTAATGGCTTCAACATTGACCTTTTGCGGGTCCAACAAAATCTATCACTTCTTCTGTGACATGGCGCCACTCTTGCTACTAGCTTGTTCAGACATCTCTGTCAACAAGCTTTTGATCTACACAGAAGGTGGTCTTCCGGTTTTAATCCCATTGTTAATAGTTTTGTATTCATATATGAGAATCATCTCATCCATCCTTAAAATCCGATCAACAGATGGAAGACGCAAAGCTTTCTCCACCTGTTCCTCACATCTCACTGTGGTTATCTTATTTTACGGGACTATTGCTTTTATGTACCTCCGTCCATCTTCTAGGTCATCAGTAAATTACGACAGGGTTGTGAGTGTTGTCTATACTGTGGTAGCTCCAATGTTAAATCCTTTCATCTACAGCTTAAGAAATAAGGAGGTCAAAGGGGCATTGAAAAAAGTTTTCATAAGGAAGAAAAATGTTTAAAGCGTAACTAACCTTTCAACAGACTTTGCATTTATCAATAGCATAGTATGTGTACATGAGGAGTAAGATAGTCTAAAGCAAAGAAATAGTGGGCACTACTATGTCATCTTGGAGTAAAGAGGCTATTACAGCTAGGCTTCGAGCTTTGGATCATAGATCTGAAGTTGATTTGTTAAAAAGCTTTGTTATTAATGATGTTTCTGTACAGCATTAAAATGTATGGGCTCAGTGGAGCCGAAAGCCATCTTCGGAGTCCTATTTTAAAATGTTTTTAAATACGCAGATAGGAATACCGAAGACATTCACCGAAGTCTTGTGCAACTTCGGCCTGAGACTAAGTTTGGCTACACAGAGCCAATACGTTTTAATGCTGTACGGAAAATACATTACCAACAAAGCTTGATTCGCTCAAGACTAATTACAGCACATATCGGAGGGTGCTCAGCGGAAAAAAAATGAAGCTCATGATAGATCCAGTAAGATAAATAAGAAAAATAAATCCACAACTCTCACCAATCAATAAAAATTCTATTTATCTCATTCTTTTAAAACCGTGCTCTGAAACAGTCGATCAGGACAATCAGGCATACAGCCTACGGCTGTTTTGAGTCTTTGGATGCTTTCTCAAGGAGCTTAATGTGTAACTGTTTCATATTTATCTTATTTTGTTAAATGTGTAGGGCAAGCGATACAGATTATTTTTTGCAATATACTCTGTGATTTTGCAGTTTTTCATGACAAAACTGCATATGAAGTTGTCTTTTGCCAGTGAGTTTGCCTGGAGAACCTATCTTCACACACATATATATATATATATATATATATATATATATATATATTTATATATACAGCGGTACACTGTCAGTGTTGAGCGATGACAGTGTACATGCGATCTGTAGGCCCATCGTGCTGACTAACAAGCCGCCAGGAGATGCAGGAGAGCCGGCAGCGATCTCCTGCTTATCCTGGTGGCTCGTTAGTTAGTGAGCGCCTGGGCATTACAGGTCACACATACACTGTCAGTGTTCATCACTGACAGTGTACCAATGTCTTGATGCCAGGAGATGGGCCTGTCACACATTTGATCAAAAATGTGTGCAAAGGGCTTCCGTTTTTCTTTTTCCGCTACTTTGATAAATTTCTGCGCTCATTACTTAGGGCTCTTTCAGACGAGTGGATCTCCTGCATGTTATCCGCAGCGAGAATGAGAGCCAAGCTGCGCGGTGGACATCAGAGGCATGAAGCAGTAACATGATAGCCCTTAGGAATGTTCCTTCGTATCTCCTGGATACCAAGGCAATGTTGCAGAATTTACTTGGCTGGTTCTTACAGGCTGGCCACTATTGATGTGGTCAGCTTGTATATACAAGAGTCCACCATGCTGATGGCATCAATGCTGTGGAGATGTTCTTGAGATATCTAGGAGTGAGCCATGCATTGGATTTTTATGTAAAGCCTTGAATTGTGTTATCAGATAATGTGTTTCGCTATGGTGGCCATTGATATAACCAGTGCCCCGGCACATGGCACCAACCAGCTGTTTACTTCCACCTTTGGTGATTTTTTTGGGAATTTTTGGATGTGAAAATTGAGGCAGATGGGGACGATTTAGTGACTAGTAGTTTTAAAAAGACAATTGCAACAAATGCTTTGCTACATTTTCAGAGTTCAGTCAGTTTTTCAGGCTGCGTTGTATCAATAGTGACTATAATACTTTTCTATAACAATCTTTGGAATTGGCTGATAGATTGAAGTCAAGGGACTATGATAAAGCTATAATCTCCGATGCATATACAAGAGCGATCAATAAGGATCGCAGGAAATTGTTTTATCAAGATTGTAGACCGAAGGAGGATGCTGGGTTTGTGTTCTTATTTAAAGGGATTGGCTATTTCCTGGCTACTTTTGACCGATGTGTATGGATCAGCAAAAACGCCTCCGTCATGATAATACAACCGTCTGCATCCGTTATGAATGGAACCAGTTGTATTATCTCTAAAATAGCAATGAAAATTACCTTTGTGTCAGAGAAAACGCATCCGTCCCCACTCACTTACATTGTGAGTCATGCTGGATCCGTCTTGCTCCGCATCCCAGGACGCACTCAAAAACGCTGCTTGCAGCTCCTTTGTGTGCATCATGGGAACGCAATGAAACAAAACGGAATGCATTCTGGTGAACTCTGTTCCCTTCAGTTCAGTTTTGTCCCCATTGACAGTGAATGGGGACAAAACTGAGGCGTTTGCCTCCGGTATTGAGACCCTATGACGGATATCAATAGAGGAAAGGGAAAGCGCAGATCTGAAAGTAGCCTCTGCAGGATGACTATATGACACTTACTAATATAGTCTTTGTTGATTTTCTGTACAGTTTGCTTTATTTCATAAATCATGTCCCCTTATTGGGGAGACCTGTCCATAAAATGGTGGCTGATGGAGGGTCATATGACCAGGCAAAAATAACTCCAGACACATCACTCAGTCTTCTCCACTCAAATACACCACATCTGCTATCTGCATTTGCAAAGTTGAGAATTTAGTGCAGGTGTAGTGTATTTGAATGGAGGAGACGGAGTGATTTTGCTGGTCAGGTGACCCTCTATCAGCAGCCATTTTATGGACAGGACCTCTGTATGGACAGCACAAAATGCTTGGTCAACAATGGAGAATGCCTCATAAAATATATAAAAAGTCACATAATATCAACAAAGACTATTAGTAAGCGCCATATAATCATCGCATAAACGCACTTATCAAGAGTAGCCAGAAAGTGGCCAACCGCTTTAAAGGGGTTGCCAATGTTATTTTTACTGATGGCCTAACTTCAGGATAGGTCATCAATATCAGATCGGTGGGGTTCAGCACACCCTTCTCTTCATTGTTTACCTGCTCGTCATGGCAACAGCAGCAGTGAAGAGGTGTAATTACAAGAAGCTGCCCCATTCATTTCAATGGGACACCTCGTTCCTATACAATTCCACTGAAATGAATTAGATGGCTTAGGTCTAATTACACCTCTTCACTGCTGCTGTTGCGACGGCGAGCAGGTAAACAATGAAGAGAAAGCTGTGCTAGCACGGCGCCCCTTTCTCTTCAACCAGCTGATCGGCGGGGGTGTCGGGTGTCAGACCCCCGCTGATCTGATATTGATGACCTATCCCGAGGATAGGTCATCAATAAAAATACCTTGGACAACCCCTTTAAGCACAGCCCGTTGCCTTACCATATAAGACAAGGCATAAGAAAGAATTGGTATGTCATCCAGACAGGAGAGGACCTCTGGATCGAGCTGGGCAACCTCCTATAGTTGCATTACATAGATGTAAAAATTAGTGATGAGCGAATCGTGTTCCTCCAAAGCATTCATAGATCAGTTACTGAGTTCCCAATTGTCGTACATCTATTATACTGTATAGGCTCCACTGAGACTACATTAAAATGGCCGCCATTATCAGGAGACTTTATTAGTCTTGTGCCTTAGTTTGAAAAAATGACACCTATAGGAAACCATAGGTGTGGCAATTGTTTATAGTGTAAAGAGATGTGTGTAGATAAAGTACTGAGCTTGGGATCTATAAGACATACAGTACGCCATTTTATCACAAGTAAGGGCTCATGAACGCGTGTGCCCCGTTCTGCGGTCAGCAAATAGTAGTCGACAATGCACGGGCACCGGCCGTGTGCCCACCGTTTGCATTAGAATGGGTCTATGATCCGCAAGATTCAGTCCGCACTGGAAAAAAATAGAACATGCTGTATTTTCTTGCTGTGCGGAAGCACGACCGAAATCCCACGGAAGCGGTCCATGCCTCAAATCTGCATCTAGCGGATTGCGGACCAATTCAAGTGGATGGGTCCACATCCATGATACGGAGCGCACACAGCCAGTGCTCTTATATTGCAGACCAGAGTTTGCATGCTGCAGTACGGGCATGAGCCCTTAGTCTGATTTCTTTAGTAAATGTACCCGTCGTTCGTGTGAATAAGCCCTTACACTGTGCAGTCAGCTGCCTCTTCACCGACAACCTTCCCCCTATGACTGTGTATACAGATAGCTGTCAATCACAGACAGGACAGCCTCCATGATTTCAAAGCCCAAAATGAGCAGGAATTAAAATTTATGAAATACAAGTTTTACAAACTGGTGTAAGGGAAAACTGGCTTAGTTGCCTATAGCAACCAATCAGATTCCACCTTTCATTTTTCAGAACTCCTTTGGAAAATGAAAGTTGGAATCTGATTGGTTGCTATGGTAAACAAAGCCAGTTTTCCTTTACACTAGTTTGATAAATCTCCCCCTATATATCATTCTGCTCAGCTCCTCCTGCTCTGTAGCACACTGCCTCCAGATTGCACTTCATGTTCAATGTCACATGCTCACTTTAACTCTTGCATGCCTTATCCGGTGCAATTTGTCATATAAAGTATTAGAGAAATGTTTTGCGCTTAGCTCGATGAGGGGGTGTGGCTTAAGAGGAAGGAGGCCATTTTATGCCAAAACCACACCAAAATTCTGGAGTGAAATTCTGTCACAAGGTTAGCCTACTCATCGTTGGTACAAAGTTGGACAAAAGTCTACCCATATGCAATGACCCAGGGGTGGGGATAGGAGTGAGACTGAAATGATGGGAGTGGTCCATGGTGGCTGTCCTCCAGTACTCCCTGGGGTCGTGTAGTGGTCAGAGGGAGCACCCTTTTCTTCCCTCGCAGCACACCCTAGACCTTGCGGGGATCCTGCTGGGTGCCCCTGATGGTGCATGGTTGGCAGGGTGCAAAGCAGGAAAGCAGGTTTAGTGGGCCGGTGGATGTATGGTGGTGGAGTAAATGGGGCACATTTACTAAGACCGGCATTTTTATACTGGCCTTAATTTACCTCTCTGCGCTGCTGTCAGATACGTCTAATTTATGACGAGGTGTGCGCCTTGTCATAAATTAGGAGCATTTGTGGCAGTCCGTGTGCCTGGAGTGAAAAGTATGGCAGGTAACACTTGTGTGTTTCCAGGCGCAAATGTAAGTAAATTTGCCCCACCCCGGTCATGCCGGACTGGAGTACAAGGCACACACAGTCAGACAGAAAAGAGACTTTCATCTAAAAGTGTCGCAATCCATTAGTAAATGTGACCCAATGAATGTCTCTAAATATGTTTCTCAAACCTCTCGAATAACCAGACGTGCAACACAATTCTCATTAACTCCCCCTGCAATTCTCAGTCTGAAGGGTGCAGATGCTAGACCGGTTGGTCAGATCGTCTCTTAAGTGTGAAAGGTATCGGAGGTAGCTGACCCTATCCACGTGCAGTAAAGTCTTATGGGGAGATTTATCAAACTCTGGCATTTTACACTGGTTTTTGAAATCTCCTGCACTTCTGGAGAATGCAAGTATTTTTTGACAAGGCACAGATGAAAGAAGATCGCAGCACTCCGAAGTCTTCTGATATTCAATATTTATTCCACCACGTGAAATGCGACGTTTCGACCCAGAGTGGGTCTTTAGGCACAGTCACAAATGAAGGCACAGGGCACAGTCACAAATGAAGATAAATGGGGTGGACCTGCTGGCCCCACCACGGCGAAAAAAAAGTAGGCGCAGGGAGATGCTAAATCTCCCCCATGGTGCTATACACGAGAGGTACGTTACTGTCTGTCCAAAGCACGACCGTACGATTCTCAACCATTAAAGGAATTTGGTCTTTCTCTCCGGGGTATCCTCTCTGTGTTCATTAACTACACTGACAGCACAGCGTCAGGGGTAGAGCTGTAATAGCTTTGTTAACAAAAGATCTAAGGGTCCTTTCCACTGAAGTGTGCTATTTCAGGGCTCTGACATCAATAGATCAATGAAGGACTTAATATCAGACCACAAAAACTGGGTCTTCTGGTTTACGAATCATGGACACATGTGTGCACTGCTGACACCTACTGGCCATTAGGAGAATTGTAATGCTTAGTAATCACAGCAAAATAAAAATTATTCTGAAAAGTAACGTACTTAACTAGTTTTCTTGTTATGCTTTGCTATTATTTTTTCTGCCTTTTTTCTCTGCTTTATTTTTTCCAGGTTTTTAGATGTTATGTACATATTTCTGTATTTATTTTAATAGTATAAAGATGCATTAACTAATGTTTTATTGTAGAGTTATTTCGGTACCAAAATTTTGATTCGGTATCGATACCATAAAAAAGTTTCGATACCATTCAAAAAAAAAAAAAGGCCAAAAAAAGCCACGTACATTCCTCATTTTATGGAACGTCCGGCCAATAATACAACAGTCCGATCCAATTTTTTGGGGGGACAAGGCGACTAAAATAAAATGGCGAATTGTGCAGTTTTTCTTTTTTTTTTCTTTTATGGGCGTTCACCGCTTAAGAGGATTTTTTTAATAGTTTGGACTTGAAACGTAGCGATATGTAATATTTTATTTATTGTTTATATGTAAAATTGGGAAAGGGGGTGATTTATACTTAATATTTTGGTGTACTTTTTTAACATTTTTTTTTTTTACAGTTTATTTATTAACTATTTCCCCCTTAGGGGCTAGAACCTGGGATCTTTTCATCCTATTCACCCTAATAGAGCTCTATCAGGGTGAATAGGACCTCACACTCTCCCTGCTGCCCTGTGCTCTGTGCACACGGCAGCAGGGAGCAGACTATGGCAGCCAGGACTTCAGTAGCGTCCTGGTTGCCATGGTAACCGATCGGAGCCCCAGCATCACACTGCTGGGGCTCCGATCACTGCCACTGCCACCAATGAGGAGGAGGTGAGGGGACCCTGTGGCCACTGCCACCAATGCTTTTAATACTGGGGGGAGGGAGGAATGGGGGGGCGCACTGGCCACCAATGTATTTAATAATGGTGAAAGGGGGGGGACATTGGCCAATGTCTTTAATACTTAACCCCTCAGGTGCGGCACCTGAGGGGTTAACCGCCACTGATCGCAGCGCCCGGTCACAGGCAGGTGCCGGCAATGAGTTTCTTCTGCCTGCATCTGTATAGTAAAAGTCACTCATCATTGGTGGCCAGTGACCCCGCCCCTCGCGCTCTATTGGTGGAAGCAGCACAGGGGGAGGGAGAGACTGCCCCCTTCTCCCTGTGCTGCCGAGGAGAACATGGCCGCGCTGAGAGCGGCGCAGCCACGTTCTCTGATACTGGGCTGTGCAGTAGCGCAGCCCAGTATCGATAAAATACTAATCCTGGTATCGAGCTCGATACCAGAGAAAAGTATCAATTGGGTATCGAAAGTTCGATACCCGAAACAACCCTATTTTATTGTGGGTTCGCTATACTGTTATGACCCAAAGCAAGAAGTGCATCCAGCAGATATGAATGGTATAGGTTTTTCCCTTTGTATGTTTCATTCCCTTAGGGTACTTTCACACTTGCGTTGAAGGATTCCGTCAGGCAGTTCCGTCAACGGAACTGCCCGACGGATCCGTTAAAACGTTTGAAAACAGATTTCATTTGCGAACGGATCCGTTTGCAGATCCGTTTGACAATTGTATTGAAATAACGGATCCGTCTTTCCGTTGTCATCTGTAAAAACTGATCTGTTATTTATTATTTTACCATTTTTCAAAATCTGCGCATGCGAAGAGTAGAGTAACGGATCCGTTAATGCGTCAATTTTCAATGACAGATCCGCCCTTAATACATTTCAATGGAAATTAATGGCGGATCCGTCATTCCGTCAAGTGTTTCCGCTTTTTTGGACGGAGATAAAAATACAACATGCTGCGCTTTTATCTGCGTCCAAAAAATGTGAAAGGACTAAACTGAAGACAAACTGATGCAAACAGAACGGATTGCTTTCCATTCAGAATGCATTAGGATAAAACTGATCAGGACGAACTCAATGACGGAAAAGAATAACGCTAGTGTGAAAGTACCCTTACAAACCAGTTCTAAAAAAAAACTGCCACAAACAGTTATGTGTGAACAGGAAGCACTAGCATTTCTCTAAAACATGTAGGGGCACATTAATCATGATGTTTTGCGCCTGTTGTGGTCGTATTTTATGTGTGTTGGGCAGACTTTTCAATGTTTTCGCATTTATTGTTAGGTTTGCGCCTTGTCTTAGACTTTGCACGTTTTTTTTCCGGTGGTTTAGTCTAAGTGTTTTGTCAGTGGGATAGTGCGATTTATGTATTTGCGCCTTTTAACGTATAAATTTGATTTGTAAATGTGTGCAAAAACTCCGCCAGCTCCTGGTTAGCATATGTTGCTGCACTGTCAGATCTTTTCACAAAATTTATGGATGCGACTTTTCAGTTTATTTAAAACATATTTGTGACTCTTCAGGCAAAAATGCGACTTTCCAAACCATTACATTTGAGACTTTCAAAAGCGGCCTACATTACACCGATAAATTACAACACACCTTAGAACAACATGATAAATGTGCCCCGTAACCTTCAGCTCACCTGCACACGAGTGGTAACTGGTACTGGTAACGATGGTAATACTGGTAAAGAATGGGCAAATTGCAGTTAGCAACATAAGGGAGACCAGATTGCAAAGTAATGAAAAAAAGAAACAAAAAAACTCAACCACCCCAGATGGGACTCGAACCCACAATCCCTGGCTTAGGAGGCCAGTGCCTTATCCATTAGGCCACTGGGGCACCATACATTATAGCTCAACAATAGCTGAGAAACAATGAATGGGAACCTAGGTGCAGAGAAATGCTACACATTTAGGCTCCACGCACACAACTGTACTTTCGGTCCACATCCGATCGCCATTTTTACTGGATCGGATGCAAACCTATTATTTTCAATGGGGCCGCATAAGATGCAGACGGCAAACCATTTGTTGTCCGCATCGCTTGTCCGTTCTACAGCCCTGCAAAAAAAAATTAGAACACGTCTTATTCTTGTCCTTTTTGCAGACAAGAATAGGACTTTTCTCTATACTAGCATGATAAATGTGCCCCGTAACCTGTAGATCACCTGCACGCGGGTGACCATACATAAGATCCGCACTCATTTCTAACACCGGTTTTTGGTTCGGATTTGATGTGGTTTTGCCGCAGATCTCACCCTTCATTGGAAAAGGGTGAAATACTGTATGCAGCTAAAACATAATGGTCATTGGAAATCCACACGGCGGGTCAATTTCTGAACAGAAAAAAATCTGCAGAGTGTACATGAGATTTGTGTAATCTCATACACTTTGCTGGTACTGTACTACGCTGCGTATTTGCGCATTGGAATCCACACTGAAAAAATGCACATATTTCGCAATGTATACAGATGGCTTTAAAGCCAAAAAGTAGAATCTTGCCACATAAGACACAACATATCTATGAGCCCATAGACCGTCCCTTTAACCCACAATATGTTGCTGAAATAGCTCAGTTGGACGAGCATTAGACTGAATATCAAAAAGTTCCTGGTTCTAACCCCAGTTTTGGCAGTTTAAATTCTCTTCACAATTCAAACTGTAAAAAAGTCCATCAACCAAATTTAGGCCTCTTTCACACTTGCGTTGTTAGGATCCGGCGTGCACTTCCGTCGCCGGAATGCACGCCGGATCCGGCACAACGCAAGTGAACTGAAAGCATTTGAAGACTGATCAGTCTTCAAAATGCTTTCAGTGTTACTATGGCAGCCAGGACGCTACTAGCGTTCTGGTTGCCATAGTAGCGGGAAGCGGCATAGCCACATTCCGTGCGGCTTCGGGCGCTCCTGAATGACGCCAGAGCGCCCGCGCGCATGGATCACGTGATCTATGCACTGGGGCGCCCTGACGTCATCCTGGAGCGTCCCAGGAGCCGCACGGAATGTAAGTATTCCGCTCCCCCTACTCTTTACCATGGCAACCAGGACTTTAGCGTCCTGGCTGCCATAGTAACCATTGACAAAAAGCTAAACGTCGGATCCGGCGATGCGCGGAAACGACGTTTAGCTAAAGGCCGGATCCGGACTAATGCCCTTCAATGGGCATTAATTTCGGATCCGGCGTTGCGGCATGTCTTCCGGATTTTTGGACGGAGACAAATCCGCAGCATGCTGCGCTTTTGTCAACGTCCAAAACATGTTGACATACTGAACAGAAGACATCCTGATGCATCCTGAAAGGATTTCTCTCCATTCAGGATGCATGGGGATAATCCTGATCAGTAGCTTTCCGTCCTAGAGACCCGAGGACGGATCTCTAGGACGGAAAGCTAAAACGCTAACGTGAAAGAGGCCTTAGTAAATGCAAGGCAAAAAAAAAATAACAATCAAAGTTTTAAAGTTAAATTCTCAAGGAGGAGCTGACATGTTTTAGTAACGTCCTGCATACTTTCTATAGATCCATACACACTTAGGGTCCATTCACACGTCCGCAACTGTTCTGTGGTCCGCAAATTGCGGATCCGCAAGACACAGACATCCGCCATGTGCGTTCCGCATTTTGCGGACCGCACATGGTTGGTACAATGATAGAAATGCCTTTTCTTGTCCGTGGTTGAGGACTATTTTTTTGCGGGGCTGCGGAACAGAAGTGCAGATGCGGACAGCACACGGTGTGCTGTCCGCATTTTTTGCGGCCCTATTGAAAATAAACGGGTCCGCACCCGTCCCGCAAAATTGCGGAACAGATGTGGACCCATTGTGCGGACGTGTGAATGGACCCTTATGGCTACTTTCTCATCTGCAGTTTTGCTGGATCAGTCATGGATCAGCAAAAACGCTTCTGTTACTGATAATACAACCACCTGCATCCGTTATGAACGGATCCGGTTGTATTATATCTAAAATAGCAATGACGGATCCGTCTCTAAAACCATTGTAAGTCAATAGAGGACGGATCAGTTTTCTTTTGTGTCTTGCTCCGCATCCAAGGACGCACTCAAAAACATTGCTCGTTGCACTTTTGTGTGCGTCATGGGAACGCAATGAAATGGAACGGAATACACTTTGTTGCATTCTGTTCCCTTCAGTTCAGTTTTTGTCCCCATTGGCAATAAATGGGGCCTAAACTGAAGCGTTTTCCCCGTTATTGAGATCCTATGATGGATCTCAATAGCGGAAAGGGAAAGCGCAGAAGTGAAAGTAGCCTAACCCTCAGTTCACACTTGCGCGTTTTACAGCGCGTTCGAACGCGCTGTAAAACGCATAACCAATGCAAACCAATGCTTCCCTATGGGACTGGTTCACATTTTCGCGTTTTACAGCACGTTCGAACGCGCTGAAAAACGCCCGACGCATAAACAAGTACTTGAGCTTTTTTTGGGGCGTTTGTCGCGCGTTTTGGCCCATAGACTTCAATGGGAACGCGCAACGCTTGTATATTGCGCATTTTTGACACTGAAAACGCGCGTTCATGAATTTGCAACATGCTGGAAAGGCCAAACCCCAGGTGCTAGGCACAGTTTGCAGAGAAGCCAACACTGCAGTCAATCACACAGCGTAAAACGCGCGTTTACTATTGCCAAAAACGTGCGTCTCAGAAATGCTCAGGTGTGAACCCAGCGTAAGACATTTGAGCAGAGCCAAAGGTGCAGAACTTCTAACAATTTAGGCATCTGTTAACAAGAGGAAAAAGGTGACAGATCTCACCCCAGATGGGACTCGAACCCACAATCCCTGGCTTAGGAGGCCAGTGCCTTATCCATTAGGCCACTGGGGCTGCTTGAGCAAAATTAGCTGTATCAGGGCCTCTTGTTTTTGTCCAATTGCTCAGTAATACTATTACATCACCAAGGGGGGATTTGTCAGTCAGTTTGCACCTGAAAAGACATTAAGGCCCCTTTCACACGAGCGTGTCCGGATTAGGTCCGGATGCGTTGCGGATGCGTTCAGTGAAAACTGTGCGATTTCACAGGCAAAGCCATTCAGTTTTGCCTGCGATTGCGTTCAGTTGTTCAGTTTTTTCCGCGCGGGTGCAATGCGTTTTGATGCGTTTTTCACGCGCGTGATAAAAAACTGAAGGTTTACAAACATCTCCTAGCAACTATCAGTGAAAAACGCAACGCACTCGCACTTGCTTGCGGATGCAATGCGTTTTTCACGCAGCCCCATTCACTTCTATGGGGCTAGGGCTGCGTGAAAAACGCAGAGTATAGAACATGCTGCGATTTTCACGCAACGCACAAGTGATGCGTGAAAAAAAACGCTCATGTACACAGACCCATTGAAATGAATGGGTCAGGATTCAGTGCGGATGCTATGCGTTCATGTCACGCATTGCACCCGCGCGGAAAACTCGCTCGTGTGAAAGGGGCCTAAAAAGTCACAAACATGTGTTTGCGAGTTTTTTCATGCAACTTTTTAAAAAATAGTTGTAAGTGGCTTTTGTAATGCCACCCACACTTCTAAAAGGGGACGTGACAAGGGCAGGGAGATTTCTGTTTAGGTGCACAGAGTACCTAAGAATGCCCCTAATTTATGACTGTAAACTATGGCTTGGTGCAGCTTCCGGCAGCCGAGGGGGTATCAAGACCGGCACTGTCTCCTCCTCAGGGCTCATGCACACAAACATATTTTTCTTCCGTTTCCATTCCACTTTTTTACAGGATCTTATATGGAACCATTCATTTCAACGGGGCTTGAAAAAACTGAAATGACTTTGTGTGCATTCTGTTTCCGCATGTCCGCATATCCAATCCGCTAAAAAAAATAAAACATGTCTGATTCTTGTCCGTATTGGGGACTAGGACAGGATTTGCTACAATGGATCCGCAGAAAAAAAAAAAAAGGATGCAACAAGGATGTCACACAGATGTCATCCATTGTTTTTTGTGGATCCGTATTTTGTGGACAGCAAAATACATAGAGTCATGTGCATGAGCCCTAAGTGTGTATAGTTAATGCTCTGCGCTGTAAGCCTGCCTTCACATGCTGCAGATTTTTTTGCAACTGAAAATCAGTTCCATTTATTTCAATGGAGCAGCAAGCACATGGATTTCTGCAAGCTCCACTTAAGTGAATAGAACAGATTTTTGGCGCGGCTCAATTCCAAAAAACGCGAGTGAAAAATGCAATTTTCGAATGAGGCATACACACTAAATTGGTTAAAAATGTTTTAGAAACAAGCCAAAAATACGCAACAAATTGCACCAAACAAGTGTCAAAAAACTGCCTAAAAACCTGTTCGATAAATCAGTGCTGATTTTGAGAGGAGGACTATCAAAACCCGCCATGTAAATGTACCCTAAAGTGTATGCTACGAAGGTCAATATAAATAGCAGTAAAAGGAAAAACTTCTTAGATGTATGGCTTGAATGTGATGTAAAAAAAATGCATGATCACAATGCAAACTTAAAAAAATAACTCTGAGAGAAACAGGATTCGAACCCACATCTCCAAGAGGAACATATAAACTGAACTCAGCGCCTTAGACTGCTGAGCCACCCTGACTTCGCCTGCTGCTAGCAATTAACTCCTTCCACACCAGACAGTAGTAAGATCATAATCGCTTGTAGTCAAATGCCGTAAATGATCCTCACTGGTAAAGTATAGACACATTGCACTGAGCAGCGTATTAGAGACCTTTCAAATGATAAAATACTCTTACAAGCCTAGATGTGGCTCAGACCTTATACACTAAAAAATATATGCAAAAGAGGCAAAGGTTTCTGCAGCTCTCACCTGCCTCCCACTGCGCTGAGCATGGACAGCAACCTCCGGACTCGGTCGCTCCAGTAATCCAAAAACAGTAGAAAGTCCAGCTCACGAATACAAAATCGGGATCTTTATTCAAGCGATAAAAACTTCCAACACAGGATATATACAGTCGCAGTAACGGCAATTTATTTTACACTAAGCCTAATCCATGGCTAAACTCACCCAGTCCTAACTAATAAAATCTGGTCCTACCTTATCCAGGGTGTCATTAGCGTTTGGGTGACGTCCATTGGATCCGGAATAAGGTCCCTTTAGTGATAGAGAAAAAAAGAATAATCACATAAGGAAGGGATGGTGACTGCCCCTGAGAAATCACCAGCAGGGGGCGCTGTGCTGGCCTGTAAGACTGAGCCATGCCAATGTACAGCAGGGTAATCTACGACATTTCCCCAACGTGCTACCACACAGTACTAATGCCCACATTGTGGCCCCTCACAGTAATGAAGCCCACCTTGTGGCCCCTTCACAATAGTTATGTCCTCCTTGTGGCCCCTCACAGCAGTTATGCCCACCTTTGTTCCTGTCACAGCGGTTATACCCACTTTTGTGGCCCCTCACAGTAGATATGCCAGGATATGTGCCCCCTCACAGTAGATATGCCCAGATATGTGCCCCCTCACAGTAATAATGCCCAGATATGTGCCCCCTAATAGTAGTAATGCCCAGATGTGCCCCCTCACAGTAGTTATGGCCAGATATGTGCCCCCTCACAGTGGTTATGGCCAGATATGTGCCTCCTCACAGTGGTTATGGCCAGATATGTGCCCCCTCACAGTGGTTATGGCCAGATATGTGCCCCCTCACAGTGGTTATGGCCAGATATGTGCCCCCTCACAGTGGTTATGCCCACATATGTGCCCCCTTACAGTAGTTATGTCCGATTAGGTGCCCCCTCAAAGTAGTTATGAAAGATTAGGTGCCCCCTTAGTAAAAATGCCCACTTTTGTGCCCCCTCACTCTTGTTGTGGCCCCCCTTTTGCCTCCAGTCTGCAGCTTTAAAAAAAACAACAAATAAACAAACAAACACCTACCTACCTGCTTCCCTGATGACAGGCTCCCACACTCACATTGCGCTGCTGGCTGTGCTGAAGGCCAATTCCCGGGATTTCAGCACTCCTCCCACAGCCAGCGGCGTCATGTGCGACCAGCAGGGGGAGCACCGGAGCTCAGAAGAACAGTGAAGCAGGGAGCAGAGAGGTCTCCCTGCTTCACTCTGGAGACGACAGCCCGGCAGTAACAAGAACTGCCGGGTGAGTATGCGCCCGACCCCACTCCCCACTTGCCTCTGCTCCCCTAGCCCGGGGCGCATAATATACATGTTTGAAAAGCACTCTGACGGGGCCCGGCATTGTCACTGTACTTCATGCCGGGCCCTGTCAGAGCGCTCCCATTACATGTGAGCATAGCAGGCCCCATCCTCTGCGGCCGCGATAGTTACGCCCCTGATCACGACTTAAGAAAATCCACCACTAGTTCCAGATATTCCCGCAATTCCTGAGTATAATTACTGTAAGGCTACATTCACATGACCGTATGGGTTTTGCGGTCCGCAAATTGCGGACCCGCAAAACACAGATACCGGCTGTGTGAATGTAGCTGGCCCTATGATAGAAATGCCTATACTTGTCCAAGTATAGGACATGCTCTATCTTTTTTGCGGGGCCGCAGATTGGATCTACGAATGCGGACAGCACACTGTGTGCTGTCCGCATCTTTTACAGGCCCCATTGAAATGAATGGGTCTGCACCCGTTCCGCAAAATTGCGGAACGAATGCGGAGCCATTCATACGGTCGTGTGAATATAGCCTAAGTGTCAAGAAACCAGCGCAAAGACCTTAGTGCCAAATCATGAGGAATATTCGTGTATAATGATACAACATCCGCCGTGACCCACACATACCCCCTCTTCCATTCAAAAGAAAAGAGAGGAGAGGGTTGCCACTAAGGACAGCATAAACCTTGGCGTCATTTAATACGTTTAAGTCCTTATTCACACATCAGTGTTCGGTCAGTGATTTCCATCAGTGATTTTGAGCCAAAACCAGGTGCAGCTCTAAACACAGAACAGGAGCAGATCTTTCCATAACCCTGGGTTCACACCTGAGCGTTTTACAGCGCGTTCAAACGCGCTGTAAAACGCTCAACACATGAAAACCAATGCATCCCTATGGGAGTGGTTCACACTTGCGCGTTTTACAGCGCGTAAAAACGCGCTGTAAAACGCCCGATGCATAAGCTCGTTCAGGAGCGTTTTTTTGGGCGTTTGTCGCGCTTTTCCTCCCATAGACTTCAATGGGAACGCGCGTTTAACGCGCGTTAAGTGTAGAGATGCCCTTTTTTAATTGGTCTCCAGACCAATTAAAAAAAGTCTCCAGAGTCACGAACGCGCGTAAAACGCGCGTTTACTATTGCCAAAAACGCGCATAAAAACGGGCGACTAAAACGCGCGTAAAACGCGCGTCTTAGAAACGCTCAGGTCTGAACCCAGTGTTATACCTTATGTCTGTGGAGGCTCCAATCCTGGTTTTGGCTCACAATCACTAATGGAAATCACTGACCAAAACACTGACATGTGAATAAGGCCTAATACTTGCAGCTTATACACCTCCCTGTCCAAAATGACAACCGCACCTCCCTTATCTGCTTGTCTAATAATTAAATCATCCCTGTCTTTCAAAGCCCGTAATGCCCCTAGTTCCCCTTTGGACAAATTAGAGTGAACAGCTCTTAGTGAACCATGGGAAAAGGCGTCCACATCTCTTTCAAATTTAATCCTATCATTCAGTACACAAAGATCTCTCTCAACCAGCTCTTGATACCGATCCAAAGCTGGAGACCTGGATTGCAGGGGATAAAAGTCTCTATTGGTGGCGTTAAAGGTCACAGAATTGTTGACCAAATCCATGTCATCGTGTTGCTTCCGTATGACTGAGTCATTTCCCTGAAAGATAAAACACGGGACCCCCGTGAAGGGTCAACACTCTCCACAATTATAGGGGAACCACAAATATCGGCTTCTATAGTGGCCTCAGGTACAACAGATTGAAAATGTCTCTTTAGGGTGAAAGTACGAGCAAGTCTAAGTTGATATATTGTGCCTAATCTTGGCTCCTGGATTAGATCTAAATAGTAGTAATAGTTAAGGCTTCGTTCACATCACCGTTTGTCTTTTCCGTTCTCCGGCTCCGTTAAGGAACAGGAGAACGGAAAGGATGGATGCTGTACATAACTGACACCTAACTGACACCAACGGAGCCTAAAGACCCCATAGATTTTAATTGGGTCCGTTTGGTGTCCGCTCAGAACATGATTTTTGAGCGGACACGAAAGTCCTGCATGCAGGACTCAACCATCTGATAAGCCCGCCCCTATGCCGCTCCTCCGCGTCCTGCGACAGCACGATCCCGTTCCCATACAGCGCGCTCACGCCGCAGGGGAGAAGCGACGGACGGGCGGAGCGCGCTGTATGGGAACGACGCAGGCGCAGTGAACAGGAAGATGCCAGGGAGGGAGAGAGCCGTAGCCGGGATCGCTGCGGCAGGACGCACACGGTGCATGCGCGAGAGGAGCGCAGTCCCGGCTACAGGGAAAAATGTCCATCAATATGCGGAGGAGCGGCATGGGGCGGGCTTATCAGACGGTTGAGTCAGGTGACAGGTTCCCTTTAAACTGGATTAGATTTTCCTCCAGCTTGTTGAGATTCCCTTTTAACTTGTTATCCAAATCAGTAAAAGCCGCATTATCAACAAAGGCTTTAAGTGTATTCTGTGTAGTCTCAGTCTCCTCTCTCAGGTCTGGGAGTAGAGATGAGCGAACTTTAAAAAAAAGTTCGGCGTTCGGGTTGTGGTAACTCGCGCATCCCGTTATGGATTCCACTACCGTGGACTATCGCGGCATATGGAATCCATAAGGGGCGGCTTCCACCAACCCGAACTGTTGAACAGCCGAAGGACCTGGGGTGACGTCACCGTCATGTGATCAGTGCAAGGGGCGTGGCTCAGCACTGGATCAAATGGTGGAAGCCGCCCCTTATGGATCCATATGTCGTGATAGCCGCGGTAGTGGAATCCATAACGGGATGAGCGAGTTACCACAACCCGAACGCCAAACTTTTTTTTAAAGTTCGCTCATCTCTATCTGGGAGTACTTGTTGTTCATGTTGCGCTATTAGTTGCATTAGTTTAGCAGAACATTTAGAAAGGATCGCCTGCCATTGTGAGGTGAAGGACTCTGAATAAACAGTCGTGGGCTTCTTTTTAAGTCTTAAACCCATATTCTTATCAATATATTTCTGTAACGAGGTCAAGTCCCACCAACTACATAGCTCCTTCACTAGAAGCTTTTCCAACTTTTCCTTTAAATTGAGACTATCCTGCAAACACGGATCCAGAGTATTAAAGATAGCATTCATTTTAAGCATACGCTCGCCATGCAATGAAATATGCGTCATGTCACAAGCCGGAATGGAACATATCGCATATGAGTGAATAGGAAGGGAGTGCACGCTGTCCAGCTATAGCAATGTGCAAAAGAGGCAAAGGTTTCAGCAGCTCTCACCTGCCTCCCGCTGCACTGAGCACGGACAGCAACCTCCGGACTCAGTCACTCCAGTAATCCAAAAACAGTAGAAAGTCCAGATCATGAATACAAAAACGGGATCTTTATTCAAGCGATAAAAACTTCCAACACAGGATATATACAGTCGCAGTAACGCGTTTCAGACCACTTTCAATTCACCTGAATTGAAAATGGTCTGAAATGCGTTACTGCTATTGTATATATCCTGTGTTGGAAGTTTTTATCGCTTGAATAAAGATCCAGATTTTGTATTCGTGAGCTGGACTTTCTACTGTTTTTGGATTACTTAAAAAAATATTCTGAATATTCTATTTTTCTGGCATTTCTTGCGAACAGTGTGTGTTATCACTAGAATTTTCTTCATTGTGTTTTTTACCCTATAGAGAAGCTCTTGGCAAAATGCCTAAAAAAAAACCCACCAAAAACTACAACATACTGCATTTTTAGAATGAAAAAAAAAGACAAAAAAAGGTCACCTAATGACCAAAAACTCCAGTAGCAAAAAAACGTTTCATATGTCCCAGATCTTTAACTGACACCACAAAGAAATGCAGGTGCCAAAAATACCACTAAAAACACAAAAGTGCAATAAAACGCCAACAAAAAAGTATGTGTGAAAGCACCGTTACAGATACGACCTCTGTAGAGATAACACAGGATCCACCAATCACAACAGGCATAAACTATACTCTGGTAACGAATGGACACATAAGGGAGACCATACCGCAATGTAATGAAAAAAAACAACCACCCCAGATGGGACTCGAACCCACAATCCCTGGCTTAGGAGGCCAGTGCCTTATCCATTAGGCCACTGGGGCACTGCATGATCCTAGTCAACAATAGCTAAAACAACAATGAAGGGGAACCTAGAGGGGAGAGAAAGCCAACTCTTGAAAATGGTACACGTTTAGGCTCCATGCACATGACCAGAGTTTTGGTCGGCGTCCGATTCTCATTTTTTTCTGAGATCGGATGCAAACCCATTCATTTCAAGCGGCAGACAGCGCACCTGGCACACAAAAAATGAGAACATGTCCTATTCTTCTTTATTTTGCAGATGGGGGGAAAAAGGCGGCATTCTCACAGCAGGGGTCCGTGTTTTGTGGACTGCCAAGCACTTACGGGTGAATGCACGAGGCCTTAAAAAAATGAGTCTATTTGCCAAATAAATATGGTTACATTGTCTCACATATAATAGACTTGTCGACGTAAGAATACCCCTTTAACTCCACAGAAATCCCATCCCTTAAAGGGGTATTCCGGTTGTTAGAATTTATACTTTGTCCTACCACTGGGACCTCCACCAATAACGAGAACCCTGTACCCCCTGCAGCTCCCTTGAAATGAACAGAGCGGCCGGTCGGCATGCGTGCGGCCGCTCCATTCATCTCTATGGGAATTCCGGAGATAGTCAAGCACTGTACTCGGCCAGAAATTCCCATAGAAATGAATGGAGCGGCCACACACATGTGCGTTCATTTCAGGGGGGCTGCAGGGAATATGGGGCCTCCATTCTCATGATTGGTAGGGGTCCAAGTGGTAGGACCCCTGCTGATCTAACAGTTATCTCCTATACTGGGGATATGGGATAACTTCTAACAGTAATACCCAGGAGCGTAGCTAACGGCTCATGGGCCCTGGTGCAAGAGTTCAGCTTGGGCCCCCCTTCCCTCAGTGCTTTGTGTGTCTTCTTATGCGGCACAAGGGTCTTTGGGCCCCCTCAGGCTCCTGGGCCCGGTAGCGACTGATACCTCTGCACCCCCTATAGCTACGCCCATAGGAATACCCCTTTAACTATGTATGTGACTTCCACCAGGTCCTACACTCCAAAGCCCTTACCACATCACCTCCTCCATTAACAACTCCATACAAGTGGCTGCTACACCTAGACCAAACTAGGCCTCCACTACAACTGCTTACCAGTGCCACGTTTTCTCCCGGTGAGGTGAATCCCCTAAGTCACTTATCTGGTGGAGCTGTGGATCTTGCTGTAACACGTCTAGGCGGTGGTGGTGTAGCAGAGTTGGTAAAGCAGAGCTGTCGCCTCCAGTGTTGCAGATCTGAACTCACAGATGTGGCAGGCCACGTCCTCTGCACTTTGACAGGGCCACCAGGCAGGTGTGATCACATTTACAATGCCTGGTCCTGTCAATCAAAGTGCAGAGGATGGGACAGTTGAAGAGGGAGCTGAGCCTCTAGGTGTAATGGTAACGCCCCCGTTGCTCCTAGAGGCTCATTTGCATATATCAAAACTTCATTTTTCTCATCAATGCAGGCACATATGAACATGGGACCAACACAGATGTCTTCAGCTGCCAAGTGCACATGTAACAGGTCAGCCGGTGTCATAGGTACAAATCTGCTGCCGGTCAGCAACTCTCACCCCTCTGTGGCTCGCGCTGCGCAGACGTCTCTTCCGTAACCCCCAGCATGCTCTCACATCTCAGCCTGTATGTGTGAATTGAGGACAAAGCTGTGCCTCTAATCTCCCGGGAGAACAAAAGGATTGGGCTCACTTTACGGATCCTTCTCTCCCCCGACCTCATCTGTTGGGGGAGCTCCCCACCGATCGCACTCGACTATTTCTGGAAGTCTCACAGCGGTGAGCAGAGAGCGTCCCACACATGAACGGCCACCTCTCCATTCACCGCTATGGGACTGCTGGCGCTCAGCTCGCTCAGCTAGTTTTGGAACTCCCAGAGCAGAGACCGCAGGGTGGGGCGCATGCGCAGTGCATCTCCATTCACTTCTGGGGGCCTGTTCTGGAGATAGGAGCGGTCTGGCGTTCATAACATCTCCTAGCAATATACCTTCACTGTCTGAGATGGGAACACCTTGTATCTGGTACATCTACAGAACAAATCTCTGAGGTGTGAACTTACCCTAAGGGCTCATTCAGACCACCGTATCCGTTTTAGCGGTCTGCAAATTACAGATTGGCAAAATATGGATACCGGCCGTGTGCATAATCATTTTGCGGAACGGCCAGCCCCATGATAGAACATGTTCTAATCTTGAATAGGTATTTCTCCGTTTAAATTGCGGAACGTTGGCGGACTCAAATATACGGTCGTGTGAATGCAGCCTAAGGCCTCTTGCACATAACCGTATCGCTTTTTCAGTATTTTGCAGTCCGTATTTGTATTTGAGTCCGTTGGCGGACTCAAATATACGGTAGTGTGAATGCAGCCTAAGGCCTCTTGCACATAACCGTATCGCTTTTTCAGTATTTTGCAGTCCGCAAAAAAACGATCTGCAAAAAATACATCCGTGTGCATTCCTTTTTTGCGTAACGGAACAGCTGGCCCCTAATAGAACAGTACTATCCTTTTCCGTAATGCGGACAATAATAGAACATGTTCTATCTTTGAACAGAGAAACGGAAGGCATACAGAGTACCTTCCGTTTTTTTTGCAGATCCATTGAAATGAATGGTTCCGTATACAGAACGCAAAAAAGGGCACGTAAACGGAAAGAAAAATAACTTTTGTGTGCAAGAGGCCTAACTCTGGTTACATCCAGGATTTATTCCAGTATAAATAAGCCCCATTATATACAAACCCACTAAATATACACACAGTGTACACACAACATAGGCAGACACGCACGCACAGAACTATATACACATACATACGGCCAGCATACATACGTGTAGACACGCGCACAGCTATAAACACCATGACATACGCTAGTTACACCCGCACTCCATATACCGAGGGCAATTCCAATCACGTGACCTCAGCCCAGTTCATTAAACTGTTACGAAAGCTAATATAATAGCGGCTTATGCAACTAAGCCCCGCCCACACAACCATACAAGGTTCTACACGCCTTCCCTTCAGCCCCACCCTGACGAGTTCCTGCGCTGTGATTGGCTGGAGGGGGAGGTTAACAGTCGGTACAGATCTAAGGAAGTAAGTGTGCCGGGTGTTCGGAGGATTGTGACCGGGGAGAAGATGGGCAGCGTAGACCTGGCGAAGTTGGGAGGCATCCTGGTGAAGAATGCCCTGACCGGCGAGGTGAGTGGGAGTGCTGGGCACAGCGCCCCCTGTTACTGCAGGGGATTGTCCGCCATTCTGTACGCTGCTTTCTTATCACCCTTTGCCCATAATGACACCATACTGAGCGCCCGTGATATACTGCATCATGGTAGCAGGATAACGCCTATCATTGCCACATGCAACCCGGCAGTGCCATGAATGATGAAATCCCCCTGATCCATTGTTACAGTGGGGGCACCTCCAAGCCGTCTCCTTATAAATGGGTAAAGTGTGAGATCAGACTGGCGGCTCCAGGTAGGTTATATGGGGAAGAGTGACTGGACATCTACCGTACATTACATCTATAGGCGCACAACCTGCCAAAAGCCTAACATTGGCGGCACGCGTACTGCGACAAATTGTTTTAATGATAAGCCACTCCTTTAACTCCGCCCAAAGTCTGGTTCGGTGTGGTTCGCCCCCCCCCCATTCCCCGCGCGGTGTGGTTCGCCCCCCCCCATTCCCCGCGCGGTGTGGTTCGCCCCCCCCCATTCCCCGCGCGGTGTGGTTCGCCCCCCCCCCATTCCCCGCGCGGTGTGGTTCGCCCCCCCCATTCCCCGCGCGGTGTGGTTCGCCCCCCCCATTCCCCGCGGTGTGGTTCGCCCCCATTCCCCCGCGGTGTGGTTCGCCCCCATTCCCTCGCGCGGTGTGGTTCGCCCCCATTCCCCGCGTGTGGTTCGCCCCCATTCCCCGCGGTGGTTCGCCCCCATTCCCCTCGCGGTGTGGTTCGCCCCCATTCCCGCGCGGTGTGGTTCGCCCCCCATTCCCCGCGCGGTGTGGTTCGCCCCCATTCCCCGCGCGGTGGCTCGCCCCCCATTCCCGCGCGGTGTGGTTCGCCCCCATTCCCTCGCGCGTGTGGTTCGCCCCCCATTCCCCCGCGCGGTGTGGTTCGCCCCCATTCCCCTGCGCGGTGTGGTTCGCCCCCCATTCCCGCGCGGTGTGGTTCGCTGTCGCCCCATTCCCCGCGCGGTGTGGTTCGCCCCCATTCCCCATTCCCCGCGGTGTGGTTCGCCGCCCCATTCCCGCGCGGTGTGGTTCGCCCCATTCCCTCGCGGTGTGGTTCGCGCCCCCATTCCCGCGCGGTGTGGTTCGCGCCCCCATTCCCCCGCGCGGTGTGGTTCGCCCCCATTCCCCGCGCGTGTGGTTCGCGCCTCCATTCCTCGCGCGGTGTGGTTCGCCCCCATTCCCCTGCGCGGTGTGGTTCGCCCCATTCCCCGCGCGGTGTGGTTCGCCCCATTCCCTCGCGGTGTGGTTCGCCTCCCATTCCCCCGCGGTGTGGTTCGCCCCCATTCCCGCGCGGTGTGGTTCGCCCCCATTCCCGCGCGGTGTGGTTCGCCGCCCCATTCCCCGCGCGGTGTGGTTCGCCCCCATTCCCGCGCGGTGTGGTTCGCCTCCATTCCCCTCGCATGCGGTGTGGTTCGCCCCCATTCCCCGCGGTGTGGT
This sequence comes from Bufotes viridis, assembly GCA_033119425.1. Classification (NCBI taxonomy): domain Eukaryota; kingdom Metazoa; phylum Chordata; class Amphibia; order Anura; family Bufonidae; genus Bufotes; species Bufotes viridis. The sequence goes on from CM065590.1 coordinate 504,625,183, forward strand.
TCGCCCCCATTCCCCGCGCGGTGTGGTTCGCCCCATTCCCCGCGCGGTGTGGTTCGGCCCCCATTCCCTGCGCGGTGTGGTTCGCCCCCATTCCCGCGCGTGTGGTTCGCCCCCCATTCCCGCGCGGTGTGGTTCGCCCCCCCCATTCCCCGCGCGGTGTGGTTCGCCCCCCCCATTCCCCGCGCGGTATTGATGTGGATATATGAGCGCTTAGGAGAGCTGACACAGACACACAGCTGAATCAGATTCTCTCCTTTATTCCAATAATAGCATACATCTTTATAACACTACAGATAGGGTTAAGCGAACTTGTAATTTAAGTTCGGCGTCAAAATTCGGGTTATCTTAGAATCCCGTTATGGATTTGCTACCACGGACCATAACGGAATTTGGAATCCAAGTTCGGGCAACCGTCCTTCACTGCTCTACTTCCTTCTTCTCTTCCACACAGAGCACAGGAGCTCCGCCACTCATGTCACATGATCATTATACCAGGCCCTTTACCACCTCTTATCCAATCCAGTACTGAGCCACGCCCCCTGCACTGATCACATGACGGTGACGTCACCCCAGGTCCTTGTGTTGTCCAAGGTTCGGGTTCATCGAAGAATTCCCTTATAGTTTTAAAATTCCATTATGGTCCGTGGTAGCGGAATCCATAACGGGATTCTAAGATAACCCGAACTTTGGACGTCGAACTTAAAATACAAGTTTGCTAAACCCTAATTACACATAATCACAGACAAATCTGGCACACCACTGAGGAGGTGGAAATCGAAACTAATAATTTGATTCGTTTTTCATAAAAGGCAGTACTTCCACACCATACTAACAGAATTTTAATAATCAAAAAGTTTCTGCAGCATCTTATCTCAAAGTTGACATTCTTCAGCAGTACATCCGGAAACTCGGAAGGAACATGACTCTCTCTTGTATGTCAAACTCTGATAAGAAAACGAGGGAGCTGCTATCTTTACCTTGCAGCTAAGAACTTCTAATCTATATACACAGAAACCACTACATCTTTAACTCCTTAAGGACACATGACGTATGGGTACGTCATGTGTCCAGTCCCTAAAGATGGCGCCCGCTCCTGGCCGCTGCGGGCACCATCGCTGCGGGGGTCCGGCTGATTCCTGTAGCTGACCCCCGGAGCTGATGATCGAGGTCGGCAGCGCTGCCGACCGCGATCATTTAACCCCGCAGATGCCGTGATCAATCCTGATCACGGCATCTGCACGCGCTAAAACCGAAAGTAGAACTCTGGCAGCGCTCCGGCTCCCCTAGTGGTGATCGGGAGAATCGGAGCGCTGTAGGGATAGCCTCAAGCCTTTCATTTAGCTTGAGGCTATCACTTACTATTTCCTATGGAGCCCTTGTTAGCAATAGGGCTTCATAGGAAAGTAGTAGTAAATGCTCATAAACTCCAATACAAGTGTATTGGAGTTTATGATAGAAGCAATCAGGTAACTGATTTATATAGGTCCCTATGGGATCTATATAAAAGTGTAAAAAATAAAAAATAAAATAAAAAAAACTAAAAATTTAAATCCCCAAAATTAAAATAAAATAATAAAAAAATAAAAATACACATCATGGGTGTCGTAATGTGTGAAAACGCCCATAGTATAAAAAATCTAAAAATATATTTCCCATACTGGTAAACAGAAAACGGAAAAGCGCCCAAATGGCCGATTTGCCATTTTTGACGCTTCATTTCCTCAAAAAAATTAAATAAAAAGCGATCAAAAAGTCCTACACACCCCATAATGGTATCAACTAAAAGTTAAGATCGCCCAGAAAAAATAAGCCCCCATACAACGCCATACACTTATTTACAAATACGTTATAGTGGTCAAAACATGGCGACAAAAAACGCAAGAAAAGCTATACATATTGGGTATCGCCGGATTCGTACTGACCTGTAGAATAAAACTAAATGGTCAGTTTTATCGCAAATCAAACGTCGTAATTTAGAAACCCGTAAACTGTGGTGAAATTGCTTTTTTTTGCAATTTCACCCCATTTGGAATTTTTTCCGCTTCCCACTACACCGTATGCATTATTAAATGATGGCGTTGGAAAGTACAACTTGTCCCGCAAAAAATAAGCCCTCATATGGCCATGTGAACGGAAAAATAAAAAAGTTATGGCTCTTGGAAGGCATAGAGCGCAAAACGAAAACGCAAAAATGTAAAAACCCTGTGTCCTTAAGGCCTCTTGCACACGGGCGTCATGTTTGACGCCCGGATAAGATGCGGGTGCGTTGCGGGAATCGCCGCGATTTTTCCGCGCGTGTGCTAACGTTTGTAGTGCGTTGAGCACGCGCGTGAAAAAATCCGCATGCTTGGTACCCAGACCCGAAGTCAGACTTCATCACTGAAGTCTGGTTTCGGGATGAGTATTCTGTATGTGTAATTATTTTCCTTTATAACATAGTTATAAGGGAAAATAATCGCATTCAAATTACAGAATGCAATGTGCCCCGGGCTTTAAAGGGTTAAAAATAATAAAGAGTGAACTTACCTTCTCCCATTGTGCGCAGAGCCCCAGAACGTCTTCTCTCTGATAGTTTTGATGCTTGAGGACCTGTGGTGACGTCACAGGGTCACATGGTCCAATCATAGAAGCATTTGAGTGGACCATGTGACCCATGTGATCCTGTGACATCACGGCAGGTCCTTCAACGGATGAAGGACCTGCCGTGATGTCACAGGATCACATGGGTCACATGGTCCACTCAAATGCTTCTATGATTGGACCATGTGACCCTGTGACGTCACCACAGGTCCTCAAGCATCAAAACTATCAAGAGAGAAGACGTTCTGGGCTCTGCGCGCACAATGGGAGAAGGTAAGTTCACTCTTTATTATTTTTAACCCTTTAAAGCCCGGGCACATTGCATTCTGTAATTTGAATGCGATTATTTTCCCTTATAACTATGTTATAAAGGAAAATAATAACGATCGGGTCCCCATCCCGATCGTATCCTAGCAACCATGCGGGAAAATCGCAACGCATCCGCACATGATTGTGGATGCTTGCGATTTTCCCGCAGCCCCATTCACTTCTATGGGGCCTGCGTTGCGTGGAAAACGCAGAAACTGGAGCATGCTGCGATTTTCACGCAACGCAGAAGTGATGCGTGAAAATCACCGCTCATGTGCACAGCCCCATAGAAATGAATGGGTCCGGATTCAGTGCGGGTGCAATGCGTCCTCCTCACGCATTGCACCCGCGCGGAAAACTCGCCCGTGTGAAAGGGGCCTAAGGGGTTAAGCTGGCTCATTAACTGGATTCTCATCCTTCACATCTTTGGACTTTCTTCTCATCTTATTCAGCAGTTTCCATAACACCTGTGTATTACTTTCACCAGCATACATCCCCTTCACATCTGTCCATGTCTTGCAGGCCCTTCTGTAGTCTGTCCAAGTGCTTTCTGCCAGAGAGTTATTGACTAAGACATCTAGGATGGAATCGCAAGCTGTTAGGACGTGGGTCAATTAAGGCTTCTTTCACATATGCCTTTTGGTTTCAGGTTTTGGGATTATAATAATAATAATAATATTTATTTATATAGCGACAAACTTTCCCTCTCTTATCCTCTTTAGAAGGTGAGCATGTAGGGAACAAAGAACATGCATAGGTATTGCCTGCCCCCACGGCCATAATGCTAGCCGCCAGCCAAAGGACTTTTTTTTTCCCTCCCCCTCTGTCTGTCTCTGACTTGCCCCCTTTATTTTATTAGACCTCATATATTTCTTTAAAGCTCTACAGAACCTATCACTCCTTCCTCTGACGAATCAGTAGATCAATTGGAGATTGACTAACCCAAGCTGTGCAGGTTTCCTCCTAGCTCCTGCTTATATTGCCTAGTTCTCTGGTGGGCCATGCTGTTTCATTGTTTTTGCTGGTCTTGTTACCTGACTTCGTTTTTTTTTTTCCGTGCTTGCCCTATGTTTTCTCGTCTGATTATGGGAATGTATTGCTCTGCTATTCTGGGCTTCTGTTACCAAGCTGGCCACCACCCCCTGCCAGTGATTTGTGTGGGACCCTGATGGCTCCCAAATCCCTGCGTATGTGATCCCTACACAACATACATTTTGCTGCAGTTCACATGCTATTCTGCAACACTCTATATAACCTTGAGGGTTCCTCTGCATGGTTTAAGGTCTGGTCTACAACAGGGTGACCAACATGCAATGCTACAGGTTTAGATTGGGTAACTAGAAGGGCAGGACACTCCTATTATTGTTACGTGAAATAGGGAGAGGTTAAGTTCACTACAAGAAGTGCTAACAGACTGGATTATACTAGGAGTGGGCAGGAATGATTCCTCAAACTATCAGCCCCTCCCTCAGATAGAAAGTTTAATGGTTTCTTACCCTGCCTTGCAGCCTCCCAAAATCACTAAGGGATAGCCACCTTCCACCTTAGCCTCATTGCACACGGGAACCCTTCTGCCTTCTCACAGTGCTGCCGCCATTGGTCCAGTGCAGCATCCTTCCTGGTTGTTTCTGAACTTCCCAGGCTCATCTTCAGGTCAGAAAGGATACACACCTTAGACCACCCTTACACTACCCATAGCCAATCAGCTGTTTATTACTTCCCCTGACCTAAATTACCTATTTACCCCAGGACCTCCTTTGAACCTCTCTCCAGCTCCATTTTTGTTCTTGCCCCACCTAACCCACAGTTGTCTAACCTCCTGTAGTTATCTCAGTGCGAGGAGCAATAAGCAGGCCATTGCGATTTCTCTAAGTTCCCAGCACTTGTTGCTCCTTCTACAAGATTTTGGAGTGTGTCTGTAGAAATTTGTGTCCATTCATCCAGAAGACCGTTTGTGAGGCCAGACATGCTGGAACAGAAAATGGCCTTCCACAAAGTTGGAAGCATACAATTGTCCAAAATGTCTTGGTATGCTGAAGCATTAACCCTTTCACGCATCATGTTGTAAATCCACTATATGGCATGACGGGTATTACATTAACTACCATGCTGCATGGCTTCAAACTACCAGTACTGTCATTGACAGCAGACCCTCACTGTTAACTCCAGCGGGACCAATCTCGGTGGTCCCATACTGGCAATAGCTGTTACTGGTCATTTAATGCTGAATGACCAATAGCAGCGATGTAACGAGAAAAGGCCAGGAGTGTGCCACTGCTGTAACTGCCTCATTTCTTTGTGAGAGGTCATTAGAGCACCGGCACAGAAGAAGCTTTACAACTGTTGTAGGCCCAAAATTACAATTAGTACCCCCGATGACCCCTGATTTCTCCTGGTCTCCCTATTAACATTCTTCCCTTTTGTCTGTGCAGTGTGTTCACTGAAAACTATCACCCTTTCACCCTGCTTGTGTGGGCTCACACCCCCCTCCATCACCCCAACCTCTCCGCATCACCCCACATCTTACCCAGGTGGACCCCTCTTAGGTTGTCCTGCAGCTCAGCCTGTCTGTGGGCTGACTAAGCAGGCCTCTGCCATTCGTCAGCCTTTGGCCTCATTCTCATGACCGTATCAGTTTTGCAGTTTGCGAAATACGGACACTGGCCATGTGCATGCCGCAATTTTCTCACTCCCTTCACTACAACTTCCTATTGTCCACAAAATGGACAAGAATAGGACATGTTTTATAATTTGCAGAAAGGCCACACAAATTACATCCGACGTCCGAATTTTTTGAGGACACGTACAAATTAATGGGTCTGCATGCGGTCCACAAAAAGGGGGATCCAATGGGGACCAAAACTAGGGTCTTGTGCATGAGGCCTTACTGTGTGATTAGCCTGATTAGGCCTGTGTGATTTATCAGGGATCACTTGTATCTAGGTGAATTCTACCTTTGTCACCCCCACTCACATAATTGGATGTACATTTTAAGCTTCCAGTAGGATAAATAAGATGACCCTACATAGGAGAATATAGAAATGCTGAATGTGCCTAGATGCAGCAGACCTTTGGGCCTAATCTAACTTTTTGTGCCTTCAGACAGTTGAATTACAGTCCCTGTGGAGAGACTCTCCGAGTGTCCTGTTCTTCCTGAGGAGGTTCGGCTGCCAAATTTGCCGATGGACAGCAAAAGAAGTTTCCAAGCTGCAAGAATCGTTTAGTGCCAACCAGATACGTCTGATAGGCATTGGACCAGAGAGTGTGGGGCTGCAAGAATTTGTGGATGGGAAATATTTTGCCGGGGGTGAGTTTACATAGTGGATGAGTTGAGCATTTATGGTGGTCATAGACATGAAGATCTGGCCATAGTCCTGCAGACGAACCGATATGTGACTTGATTTATGGAACATTTTTGGCTGACTAATAAAGGAGCACTCCAGGAAACACTGGTAGACAAGCCCACACTTGCTAAGGTCTTGTTCTGGCCTACGTGGTGCCTTCTTTTTGGGATAAATTAATTGAAACAAGTTTTTATTATTGGTTTGTGGAAAAGAGAGTAGATTCTTGTGCCTTGAAAAAGTGTCAAGTAAATAGGGGGTGGTTTCGTTGAGTTGTAAAAGTGCCAGATTCCAGTTTTCTGGTTTAAAATAATGGTCTAAAGTGAGTTAACTACAGTAAGAATTGGCATAAGATGAGTTGTACAAAACTCCCAACCTTGTGACTGCCTGGTCTAAGCTTGTGCTGTCTATTAGACAGCATTAGTAAATTGCGCCACTGTGCTGTGTCTAGTAAAATGTGTGGGTGGAGCATGACACACAAAATAATAACTCCCATTGTTATACCCCATCTCTCAGGTCACAGACAGTGTATCGGTTTTGCCTGGAGTGCATACTTAAAGGCAACCTGTCATCAGGAAATTCACTGTTTAACCAGACACAATGAGCCCCATTTATCATATAGTTTCTCCAGTTTTCTGGGGTGAAAAAGTCGCAACTATTAAAATATTTATCCCATATGGCAAATGGAAAAAAGTAAAATTGGCGATTTACGGTAGCCGTTTTTTGGTAGCTTCACTTCCCACAAAAAAAAAATATAAAAAGTGATCAAAAAGTTATATACATCCCAGAATGGTATCAATGAAAAGTAAAGATTGCTCCGCAAAAAAATTACCCCTCTCGCAGCTCTGAATTAATAAAAATACAAAAAGTTATGGGGCTCAGAATATGGCAACGCAAGTAAAAAAGATATATATATTTTTTTTCAGTATTAAAATGCAAGAAAAACGATACATATGTGGTATCATTGTCATCGTACTGACCAAGAGATTAAAAGTAACAGGTTAGGTTTACCGCATAGGAAACGGTGTAAAAAAAAATAATAAATCATAAAACTGTGGTGGAATGGTATATTTTTTTTATTTTTTTATAATTCCACCTCATTTGGAATTTTTATCCTGCTTACTACCACATTGTATGCAACTGTAAAGGGTGCCATTAGAAAGTGCATCTTGCATCTTGTCCCTCAAAACGACTATATGGCTATGTGAATGAAAAAATAAAGTTACGGCTTTGCGAGGGCTGGGAGTAAGAAACAGAAAATCACCTGGTCTAGCCTCTGGTGGGGCCATCCTAATAGAAAAATAACCATCATTGCCTGGTTTTAGTGCAAATTTCACAGAAAAATTTTATGACTTTCGCATAACCCCACTTGCCATGCGCTTATCCTGTTTTCAGGGAATAGAAAATTTGAATGTCCTGTCCTCAGGATAGTTTATCAGTATCTGATCAGTGGGGGTCTGACTTCTGACATCCCGCCAATCAACTTTTTTGAAGAGGAGTGCTGCAACCTCTTCCTAAGCCAGCGACATCACGTTCATCAGTCACATGATCAATGTGCAGCTCATTCCCATACAAGTGAATGGGACTGGGCTGCAATACCAAGCACAGCCACTATACAATGTATGGCGCTGTGAGGAGGCTTCAGCTTCCACTGGGCACTGGAACCTCTTCAAACAGCTGATGGGTGGGTGCTGGGTGTCGGAACCCTACCGATCACCTATTGATGACCTATACTGAGGACAACCCCTTTAAATAAAAGCCCGACGCCCCATGGGTGTAAACTCCACATCATCTGACTGCCTCTGAAGATCTCTTCTTTGTTTCAGAATTATATCTGGATGAATCAAAGCAGAGCTACAAAGTGCTGGGGTTCAAAAGGTTGGTGTCTGTAACGTGCATGACGTTAGATTAGGACAAGTTCATCCCTGTCCTAGTTTTTTAATGCCACCTGCATTATACTCCCGAGCTGCTGTCATAATTGTAAAGCTTCAGAGCTTAAATCTCCCAACATCCTCTGCTTGTTCAGTGTCTGTACTGAGCTTGTTCTGGTGATTTGCATTCTGGGTTATGTTCTATGTACACGAGGCACTGTACAGGCATCTCATGTAGGGAAAAACAAACCCCCTCCGCTTTCCTGAGCGGATTGTGTCGATCCTAGGAGATGTTGATGTTGCTGCTTTGCAATTTCTGCATAAAGTGGGACCTGGTTAAAGATCGTGAAAGTCATGAACATAGAGGGGGAGAACCCCACTGCTTTAGGGCACGTTGTCGGAGGAGTCCTAGCACTGCTTCCTGTGACAATGTCTTAGTGACTACCTGCAGCCACCACTAAGGGGAGCTGAGTGCATACAACTGTATACAGCTCCCACTGACTTCAATACTAGCTTTATAGATCTATATACAGTTGGCTCCCCCTAGAGGTGGCTGCAGGCAATTAAAATTATATATTTTATCAAGTCAGAAAAACAGAGCGCCATCCCCAATGCAGTTATATTTTGAGATTAATTGGCACAGAATTTTGTATATAGAAAAGGAATAGTGGATATTATTACCTTAAAGGAGCAGTTGCTCAGTGGGAACTATTTTTCAATACCCTATAGCCCCGTGAGCTTCTAATCAGATCACTCCTACTTAGAACACTAGGAAATGCCTTTCTATGCAGTTTACTGAGGGTTGACATCTATTATTTTTTTTCTTATCATAGATACAGTGCTCTTTCTGTAGTTCCTGCGGCTCTTGGAAAGAAGGTCCGAGATATTGTTACCAAGGTGAGAAAATACCTTCACCTCAAGAGCATATGACTGATGAATATACAGGTGCATCTCAATAAATTAGAATATCATCGAAAAGTTAATTTATTTCAGTAATTTCAATTCAGAAAGTGAGACTCATATATTCTATAGATTCATTACACACTATTTTGAGTGTTATTTCTTTGAATATTCATAAGGGCTTACAGCTAATAAAAACCCAGAAATTAGTTTTCTCAGGAAATTAGAATATTATATGACCAATTAAAAAATGATTTTTAATACAGAAATGTTGGCCTCCTGAACAGGATGTACAATATATGCACTCAATACTTGGTCGAGGCCACTTTCGTATGAATTGCTGCATCAGCTTGTCATGGTGGCGATCAGCCTGTGGCACTGCTGAGGTGTTATGGAAGCCCAGGTTGCTTTGATATCGGACTTAAGCTCATCTGCATTGGTGGGTTTGGTGTCTCTCATGTTCCTCTTTGATAATACCCCATAGATTCTCTATGGGGTTTTGATCAGGTGAGTTTGCTGGCCAATCAAGCACAGTGATACCGTGGTTATAAAATCGGGTATTGCTACTGTTGGCAGTGTGGGTAGGTGGCTGCCAAGTCCTGCTGGAAAAGAAATCCGCATCTCCATAAAGCTTATCAGCAGAGGGAAGCATGAAATGCTCTAAAATTTCCTGGTAGATGGCTGCGCTGATTTTGGACTTGATATAACGCAGTGGACCAACACCAGCAGATGACATGGCTCCTCAAATCATTACTGACTGTGGAAACTTCACACTGGACCTCAAGCCACTTGGATTGTGGGCTTCTCCACTGTTCCTCCAGACTCTGGGACCTTGGTTTCAAATGAAATGCAAAATTTACTTTAATTTGAAAACAGGACTTTGGACCACTGAGCAACAGTCCAGTCCTTTTTTTTTTCCTTAGCCCAGGTAAGACGCTTCTGACATTATCTCTGGGTCTTGAGTGGTTTGACACATGGATTGTGACAGTTGTAGCCTATGTCCTGGATACGTCTGTGTGTGGTGGCTCTTGAAGCACTGATCCAGCTGCAGTCCACACCTTGTGATTCTCCCCCAAATTCTTGAATGGACTTTTCTTGACAATCCTTTCAAGGCTTCCCTGTTGCTTGTGCACATTTTTCTACCACATGTTTTCCTTTCACTCAACTCTCCATTAATATGCTTGGATACAGCACTCTGTGAACATCCAGCTTCTTTAGCAATGACCTTTTGTGGCTTACCCTTCTTGTGGAGGTTATCAATGACTGTCTTCTGGACAACTGTCAAGTTAGACATCTTCCCCATGATTGTGTAGCCCAGTGAACCGGACTGAGGAAACATTTAAAGGCTTAGCAAACCTTTGCAGGTGTGGTATGTTGATTAGAGCATGACCATGAGTCTACAATATTGAACTTTTTCACAATATTTTAATTTTTTTAGATACTGACTTTTGGATTTTCATTAGCTGTAATCATCAACATTAAAATAAATAAGGGGTTAGTTTATTGTCCTGAAATACGCCAGGTCTAAAAAATGGACGTGGGACTCTTAGGTGTAGAAAATGGTCTAAATGTAAGTCAGCTAGGAAGCTGGCTTACATTTGGACTGGCCCTGGATGCTCTGCAGTTATGGAGAGGCCTGCGCCTCTTTATAAGTTCAGCAGATCCACCGCTAGATATAGAGGTTATTAAAACCGGCGTCTGAAACGCAGGTCTTAATAAATGACCCCCTAAATGCTTGAAATTGATCACTGTCTGTAATGAATCTATAAAATATATGAGTTTCATTTTTCAATTTATTTACTGAAAAAAATTGAGTTTTCAATGATACTCTAATTTATTGTGATGCAGATATATATTATATATAACATATTTTTCAACTTGCATATTGTAGGCAAATGCTGACGGGGTACAAGGAAACTTCAGTGGAGATCTCCTGCAGAGTGGGGGGATGCTGATAGTCAGTAAAGGTAAATGGATTTTGTATTGAGCATTATTTTCCCTGCAGAAATATAAAAATTGAGACTTTACCCAAAGCAGCCACATGGTGCCAGGAAGGGAGCCCCCTTAAGTAAACAAGTAGTAAGTGTAAAAGGTAAGGGTTCGCAGACTGTGTCTTCAGCGCTTATAAAACGTAAACTCTTACCGTGCTGTGATCACTGGTCATATTCTAATACGATTCAAATCCTCTTATTTGTAGCTAAAATTATCTTTTGTGTTTTTCCTTTAGGAGGAGAAAAGGTTTTGCTTCACTTTGTACAAGATTCTCCTGGTGACCACGTACCTCTAGAAACCATAGTGAAAACCCTGGGCATTTCTGCAAATGTGACAGAAGGACAGCGCCCTCAGGTGGGAGTTGGCTGTTGCAAAAAATCATAAATGGCATACCTGTTATAACTCAATCACACATCAGTATTCGGTCAGTGATTTTGAGCCAAAACCATAGCGCTTCTATAAACACAGATCAGGAGCAGATCTTTCCCTTATACCTTATGTCTGTGGAGGCTCCAATCCTGGTTTTGGCTCACAATCACTGATGGAAATCACTGACGTCATGGTCTGAGTGAGGCTTTAGTATGATCTTTATATGTAGAATTTCCAGGAGGGCCTCTGTTAGTAAGTTGCCTGTTTCAAGCTATAAAAACCTGCTTCATCTCTTGCAGTCCTGTAACCCATACCTGTCCAGCTACCGAAAAAAAATATATAAAATTATTAAAGACATAATACTTATTTTACATAACCCCAGCTCCCCCGTTAGACTCGCTATCTTGGCGATTCCCCAATCAGTGAACTCAGCATGCATACCTGAAATGTCAGAACGGGAGCACTATTGGATTGGTTAGGGTGAGTGTATAAGGGGTTGTCCAGCCTTTTTTAATTTATGGCCTATACTCATGAATTTGACGACAGAAGTACACTGCACAATCATCATTGCAGGGACAGTGCCTGTCACTGCCGCTCGGTCCACTCTGCTAAAGCCTTGCGTGGTGCTGACGCAGCCTAGCACATGGCTCTTCTGCCTGTGCACATCTATACCAGAGTTTAGCAGAGCAGCGCTGGTACAGATAGGAGCTCCTGCTCTGCTAGACCAACTTCATGAGTAAAGACCATCAATTAAAAGATGTTGGACAACTCCTTCAAAATACACTCGCCCTAACCAATCCAATAGTGCTCCTGCTCTGACAGAGCCCAGTGTGCCTACTCCCATACACAGCAGTACAGATTGCAAAGTGCTGTAGGCACCCGAACTTCAGGTGCCTATGATGCATGCGAAACCAAAAAAGAAGTAAATAAAGTATATTGGAAAAAAGTCATTTTAGGACATTTACAGTTAGTTTTAATAACATTTATGTATAAGTTTAGGTACACTTTAAGTGAAAAGGAGCAGCGCTGTCCACTGTAGGGTTGTCACGATACCTAGTATCGTAAAACAGCAAATCCTGGTATCGTATTGATCCGGTTGCAAAAGTATCGATTGGGTATTGAAAGTTTAATACCCAGTGCAACCCTAGTCCACTGTAATGTTGACAGTACTCTGGTGCCAACTTCTAGTGGTAGAACTACATAGAACAGCTGATTTTGCGGGGATGCGGGCTGTCAGGCCGCCGCCAATGAACTGTGGATAGGCCATCACTTGACAATGGCTGGACAACCTCTTTTAAAACAAATTTAAAGGGGTTGTCCAAGTTATATTTATTGATGACCTGCAGCTAATGTCCACGATCGGTAGTAATGCAGGCCGTGGACATTTAACCCCTCAGATGCCATGGTCAAATGTCTGATAGGGCTAAAACCCGGAAAGCGTTTACTTTCCAGTAAGGAACTTGTATATTACAGTTCAAGCCAGCAGGTGGCAGGACTGAACTGTAATATAGAATAATGTTACTAATTCAAATCTGATGATTGCAAGTTCGGATCCAATTGGGGACTTAACACAAAGTACAAAAAAAGTTTTGAAAAAATCTAAAAATTCAAACCCCCTTTTCTCCAAAATAAAAATAAACAATTAAAAAAAATATCATGGGCATTACCGCATGTGAAAATGCTGATCCTATTAAAATATAAAAAACGTATTCCATACAGTTAATGGCGTAATGGAAAAATTAAAATGGCAGATTCGCCATTTTTTCATCATTTTACTTCCCCAAAAAATGAATAAAAAGTGATCAAAAAGCCATAACACCCCACAATGGTATTAACAAAACTACAGATCGTCCCAAAATGAGCCCTCACAAAACTACATAGACATAACTATAAAAAAATATATAAAGGTTTAAATTTTTTTATTTTTTTTTCAGTTTTAAAACACGAGATAAACTATACAAGCGTGGTATTGTCGTAATAGTACTGGCCTGTTAATGAAGAACACAAGTCAGTTTTACAACATAGTGAACGCGGTAAAAGAAAAACTATAAGGCCCCTTTCACACGAGCGAGTTTTCCGCGCGGGTGCAATGCGTGAGGAGGACGTATTGCACCCGCACTGAATCCGGACCCATTCATTTCTATGGGGCTGTGCACATGAGCGGTGATTTTCACGCATCACTTCTGCGTTGCGTGAAAATCGCAGCATGTTCTATATTCTGCGTTTTTCACGCAACGCAGGCCCCATAGAAGTGAATGGGGCTGCGGGAAAATCGCAAGCATCCGCAAGCAAGTGCGGATGCGTTGCGATTTTCCCGCATTGTTGCTTAGCAACGGGACCCAATCTCTATTATTTCCCCTTATAACATGGTTATAAGGGAAATAATAGCATTCTTAATAAAGAATGCATTATTAAATGATGAGGAAGGGTTAAAAATAATAAAAGTTAACTTACCTTAGCCACTTGATCGCGTAGTCGCGATCTGTCCTCTCTTCCCTGCAGCATCGATGATCTAAAGGACCTGTGATGACGTCACATCACATGGCCCAATCACATGCTCCATCACTATGGTGATGGAGCATGTGATTGGTCCATGTGACCATGTGACATCATCCAAGGTCCTTAATCACTATCCTCAGGCTGTGGATAGTGCTTAGGACCTTGGATGATGTCACGTGGTCACATGGACCAATCACATGCTCCATCACCATAGTGATGGAGCAGGTGATTGGGCCATGTGATGCTGTGACATCATTACAGGTCCTTTACATCTTTCAAGCTAACGGAGAGGAGGCCGGGCTTCGCGATCAAATGGAACAGGTAAGTAATTATTAGTTTATTATTTTTAACCCATTCTGCACCGGGTTCAACATTAGGGAGATGGCCAAGGGTATTATTTTACATTATAACTATGTTATAATGTGAAATAATACCAGCGGGACAATTTCTGACCCAAACATGCACTTCTGTGAAGAAGTGAAGGTTCGGGTCTGGGTACCAAAAGTGCCGATTTTTCTCCCGCGCGTGCAAAACGCATGACAGCGCTTTGCACTCGCAGGGAAAAATCGCGGCAATTCCCGCAACGCACCCGCACTGTTTGACGGAGTGCACCCGCAACGCCCGTCTGAAAGAGGCCTAAAACTGTGGTGGAATTGCATTTTTGTCCAATTCCACCCCTTTTGAACTTTGTTTTCCAGCTTCCCTCTACATTGTATGGCATATTCATTGGTGGCATTAGACAGTACAATATGTCCCACAAAAAACAAGCCCTCATATGGCTATGTGACTGGAAAAATTAAATTAGTTATGGCTCTGGGAAGTCAGGGAGTGAAAAACAAAAACGGAAAATTGCTGCGTTAGGAAGGGGTTAACCAGCTCAGGACCGCCTAACGCACGGATGTGTCCGGCCGGCGGTCCTGTTGCTCTGGCTGGACGCATCCGTGCGAGATTTCCTGTGAACATGCGCGCGTTCACAGTGGCGCGCGTCTCGGCTGTTATACTGCAGCCTGCCAGAGATGATCCATCGCTGTCAGGCTGTAGAGGCAAAATAAATCGCATCAAACTGGTATATCAGACGCTGTTTTGTTAACAGCGTCTGATATAGCTGCTACCTGGTCCTCTGGTGGCCCCATTTGCTGGGATCGACCACCAGAGGACCAGGTAGCTATGTAAAGTTGCACCAAGCACCACACTACCCCCTGTCACTTATTCACCCCTTGATCACCCCATCTAGATTCCCTGATCACCCCCCTATCATTGATCACACCCCTGTAAGGCTCCATTCAGACGTCCATATGTGTTTTGCGGATCCACGAATCTGCAGATCTGATCCACGGATCCGCAGATCCACAAAAGCGCCCAGCCCACCGCACCGCACTCACTGATTTTGGCAGAGATTTTTTCATCCACGATGATCGATGCGATTGAAAAAATCTGTGCCGTTAATTTTCTTTTTTTTTTTTTTTTTTTTTTAGCCCAGAGGCTGAACAAAAAAAAAAAATCTCATTACCCGTATGCTCAATATAAGGAGAATAGCAGAAACTCCTAATGCTGGCCATACGTGTAATGATTGCGGAGACCCTCAAATGCCAGGGCAGTACAAACACCTCGCATGTGACCCCATTTTAGAAAGAAGACACCCCAAGGTATTCCGTGAGGGGTATGGCGAGTTCATGCAAAATTTTATTTTTTGTCACAAGTTAGTGGAATATGAGACTGTAAAAAAAAAAATATATCAATTTCCGCTAACTTGTGCCAAAATTTTTTTTTTTTTCTGTGAACTCACCATGCCCCTCACGGAATACCTTGGGGTGTCTTCTTTCCAAAATAGGGTCACATGTGGGGTATTTATACTGCCCTGGCATTTTAGGGGCCCCTAAAGCGTGAGAATCCAAATGCGTAAAAATGCCCTGTGAAATCCTAAAGGTACTCATGGGAATTCGGGCCCCTTTGCGCATCTTGGCTGCAAAAAAATGTCACACATGTGGTATCGCCGAACTCAGGAGAAGTAGGGCAATGTGTTTTGGGGTGTATTTTTATACATACCCATACTTTGTGTGAGAAATATCGCTGTAAACGACAACTTTTTAAAAAAAATTTTATACAAAGTTGTCAATTTACAAATGACCCCATTTCGGAAAGTAGACACCCCAAGGTTTTTACTGAGGGGCATAGTGAGTCCGTGGGAGATTTATTTATTTTTTTGCCAGAAGTTAGCACAAATGGAAACTGTTTTTTTTTTTTTCCTCAGAAAGTGTAATTTTCCGCTAACTTGTGAAAAAAAATGAAATGATACATGAACTAACCATGCCCCTTTCTAAAATGGTGTCATTTGGGGGGTATTTATACTATCCTGACATTCTAGCACCTGAAGAAACATGACAGGTGCTCAGAAAGTCAGAGCTGCTTCAAAATGCCGAAATTCACTTTTTTGCACCATAGTTTGTAAACGCTATAACTTTTACCCAAACCAATAAATATACACTTATTGGATTTTTTTCATCAAAGACATGTAGAACAATAAATTTAGAGAAAAATTTATATAGAAATGTAGTTTTTAAAAAAATTTACAACAAAAATTTCGGTCATTTTTGATTAATAGCAAAAAAGTAAAAATGTCAGCAGCAATGAAATACCACCAAATGAAAGCTCTATTAGTGAGAAGAAAAGGAGGTAAAATTCATCATTTGGGTGGTAAGTTGCATGACGGAGCAATAAACGGTGAAAGTAGTGTAGTGCAGAATTGTAAAAAGTGGCCTGGTCATTAAGGGTGTTTAAGCTAGGGGGGCTGAAGTGGTTAATATTAGGTTTTATTTCGTCTGTCTTAGATTCCAAATACAATATTCTTATCGATACAACCTCTAGAGAATTGTGACACCCAGTACTGTGTGTATGTGTGTGTATATATATATATATATATATATATATATATATATATATATAATGTATAAATGTAGTTTTTTTTTTTTTGCATATTTGTCACACTTAATTATTTCAGATTTATAAACAGATTTGAATATCAGACAATGATAACCTGAGTAAATACAAAAAGCTATTTTTAAATGATGATTTCATTTATTAATTATCCCAAACAACCTGGCCCTCTGTGAAAAAGAATTGCCCCATGAATTAAAGAAAAGAGGTTGGCTCATCTCAGACAATGGGGGCATATCTGTAGGATAGGCCCCCATTGTCTTATAGGTGCTGGGACCCACACCTATATCAGGTATGGAGCCCTGCAAAGTGTTGGCTGGAGGACTCCACACCGGCCACCACCAAGCGCTCTCCTCATAGAAGTGAATGGCATGACCAGCCACCGCTCCCATTTACTTCTATGGGCCTGCGGTGGCCCCATTGAACATGAATAGAAGGCTCGGATTCGAGCTGAAACACGTGTCCCTTTATTCTTTAATCCTCTGCTTTAAAATAAACTACAAATCCTTGAAAGTAAGTTAAGTGCCGGTCTTTCCTTCACCTGTTGATGTGGGTACCTTCCCTGGACGCGAGCACCACGCTTCCAACAAGAGAGGAGTGCCGACTGTTTGTACTCTGTGAACATGAATGGAAGGTGGCTGCGCATGCACAGTGTGCCCTCCACCACTTTCGGGGCTTCGCTCTTTATATAGGTGTGGGTCCCAGCACCTAGCACCTATCAGACAATGGCCACATATCCTAGCGATATGCCCACATTGTGTGAGATGAGAATAACCCTTTAACTTTGATTAACCACAGTTTTTGGTGAGCTGAGTTTAATTTCACTAGCCACAGCCAGGCCTGATTACAGCCAGATCTGTAGGATCAAGAAATCACTTAAAAGAGCCTGAAGTAGGCTAAAACATCTCAAAAAGCAACACATCATGCCCTGATCTGAAGAAATTGAAAAACAGATGAGACAGTCATTGACATCCATCAGCCTGGAAAAGGTTCAAAGCCATTTCTAAAGCTTTGGGACTGCAGCGAAGCCCAGTGACAGTTATTATCCACAAATGGAGAAAACACGGACCAGTGGTTAGCCTTCCCAGGAGTGCCTGGCCTACCAAAATGACTCCAAGAGCGCATGGACAACTCATCCAGAAGGTCACAGAAGAACCCAGAACAACATCTAAAGCACTGCAGGCCTCGCTTTCCTCAGTTAGCCCCTTAAGGACCCATGACGTACCGATACGCGGGCGCACCACCCGCCCACCTCCTTTCTAATTCCCTGGTGTCTAGTGGTTGTAGCAGAGAGTCAGCACATTGCTGACCCTCTGCTATAAACTGCTGACATCTGTGCCGTACAGATGTCAGCAGTTTAACCCCTTCCATACCGCGGTCCATATGGACTGCTCTATGGAAGGGGTTAACAGGGAGGGAGCTCCCTCCCTCTCCCATCGGGGGCTGCTGTGCCCTTGCAGCCCCCGATTCTTCATGGGATTCATGCTCTGTTCTGGCAGCGGGTGATGGTTACCATGGCAGCAGGACGCTTTCAGAGGCGTCCTGCTTGCCATGGTGATGTAAGTCTAATCAGACTTCTGCTAAAGGCAGAAGTTTGATTAGACTAAATGTAAAGTAAAAAAAATAATACAGTACACTATATAGTGTACTGTACTGTATCATACAGACACCAGACCCACTGGATCTTCAAGAACCAAGTGGGTCTGGGTCAAAACAAATGTAAAAAAAGTAAAAATAAAAAACACATCACTGAATAAAAATTAAAAAAGTAAAATACACTACACATTAGGTATTGCCGCGCCGTAAAAATCTGCTCTAAAAAATATCACATGACCTAACCCCTCACACATATACCGTAAAAAAAATACAAAAAAATTGTGTAAAAAGCAATTTTTTTGTCACCTTACATCACAAAAAGTGTAATACCAAGTGACCCAAAAGGCGTATGCCTCCCAAAATAGTACCAATAAAACCGCCATCTCATCCCGCAATCGCCCAAAAATAAATAAATATGGCTCTCAGACTATGGAGACACTAAAACATTTTTTTCTAAAATGCTGTTATTGTGTTAAAGTGAAATAAGTAAAAAAAAAAAGTATACATATTATGTATTGCCGCGTCCGTAAAAACCTTCTCTATAAAAATATCACATGATCTAACCCCTCAGGTAAATACCGTAAAAAAATAAAAATAAAAACAATGTAAAAAAAAAAACATTTTTGTCACCTCACATCTCAAAAACTGTAATAGCAAGCGATCAAAAAGTTACATGCACGCAAAAATAGTGCCAATCAAACCGTCATCTCATCCAGCAAAAAATGATTCCCCACATAGGACAATCAACCAAAAAAATAAAAAAAATATAGCTCTGACTATGGAGACATTAAAACATGGTTTTTTTTTTTTGTTTAAAAAATTATATTATTGTGTCAAACTTAAATAAATAAAAAAAGTATACATGTTATGTATTGCCACGTCCGTAACAACCTGCTCTATAAAAATGACCACATGACCGAACCCCTCAGGTGAACAGAGAAAAAAATATATAAATACCGTGTCAAGTCATTTTTGTCACCTTACATTACAAAAAGTGTAATCGCAAGCGACCAAAATGTCATATGCACCCCAAGATGGTGTCATCTCATCCCGCAAAAAATGAGCCTCTACATAAGACAGTCGCCCAAAAAATAAAAATTATGGCTTTCAGAATGTGGAGACACTAAAAAATAATTTTTTTCAAAAATGCTTTTTATGAAAAACTGAAACAAACACCCCCAAAAAGTAGTAATATTTGGTATTGTCGTGTCCGTAGTTGTTCTATAGAAATAGCACACAATCTAACCTGTCAGATCAATGATGTGAATAACAAAAAATAAAAACGCAAATGGAGATAAAATTTCAGAATTTCTTTTTTTTTTTTTTTTTTTTGCAAATTTTCCATTTTAATCCATTTTTCCAGTAACAAAGTAATGGTTAACAGCCAAACAAAACTCAATATTTATTGTCCTGATTCTGTAGTTTTCAGAAACCCCCCCATATATGGTCGTAAACTACTGTATGGCCAAACGGCAGGGCATAGAAGGAAGGGAACACCATATGATTTTTGGAAGGCAGATTTTACCGGACTGGTTTTTTGACACTATATCCCATTTGAAGCCCCCCTGATGCACCCCTACAGTAGAAACTCCCAAAAAGTGACCCCATTTTGGAAACTACGGGATAAGGTGTCAGTTTTGTTTTATTATTTTAAGGTAAATATGATTTTTGGTTGCTCTATATTACACTTTTTTGAGGCAAGGTAACAAAAAATAGAAATTCTGAAATTTCATCTCCATTTGCCAATAATTCTTGTGCGGACACCTAAAGGGTTAACAAAGTTTGTAAAATCGGTTTTGAATACCTTGAGGGGTGTAGTTTCTTAGATGGGGTCACTTTTATAGAGTTTCTACTGTAGGGGAGCATCTCAAATGGGACATTGTGTCAAAAAACCAGTCCAGCAAAATCCGCCTTCCAAAAACCATATGGCATTCCCATTTATTCTGTGCCCTGCTGTTTGGCCATACAGCAGTTTACGACCACATATGGGGTGTTTCTGCAAACTACAGAATCAGGGCAATAAATATTAAGTTTTGTTTGGCTGTTAACCCTTGCTTTGTTACTGGAAAAATTGGATTAAAATTGAACATTGTCCAAAAAATCGAAATTCTAAAATTTTATCTCCATTTGCCATTAACTCTTGTGGAAAACATAAAGGGTTAATGATGTTTGTAAAATCAGTTTTGAATACCTTGAGGGGTGTAGTTTCTAGAATGGGGTCATTTTTGGGTGGTTTCTATTATGTACGCCTCACAAAGTGACTTCAGACCTGAACTGGTCCCTAAAAAGTGGGTTTTTGAAAATTTCAAGATTTTGCTTCTAGACTTCAAAGCCTTGTAATGTCCCCAAAAAATGAAATGCCATTCCGAAAAGGATCGATACATGAAGTAGACATATGGGAAATGTAAATTAATAACTTTTTTTGGCGGTATTAGTATGTATTATATAAGTAAAGAAATTGAAACTTGGAAAATTGCAAATTTTTCTAAATTCTTGGTAAATTTGGTATTTTTATATAAATTAAAATGAAATTTTTCGACTCCATTTTACCAGTGTCATGAAGTACAATATGTGATGAAAAAACAATCTCAGAATGGCCAGGATAAGTAAAAGCGTTTAAAAGTGAACGCCACATAAAGTGACACTGGTCAGATTTGCAAAAAATGGCCGAGTCCTTAAGGTGAAATATGGCCGAGTCCTTAAGGGGTTAAGGTCATTGGGCAAGACTGGGCAAAAATGGTATCCATAGTAGAGTTCCAAGGTGAAAACCACTGCTTGCCAAAATGAACACAAAAAGGCTCACATTTGCCAAAAGATATCTTGATAATCCCCAAGCCTTTTAGGAAAATATTCTGTGGACTGACGAGAAAAAAAAATGGAACTTTTTGGAAGGTGTGCGTCCCCCGTTACATCTGGTGTAAAACTGACGCGGCATTTAAGAAAAAGAACATCACAACGACAG
Organism: Bufotes viridis; assembly: GCA_033119425.1. Taxonomy (NCBI): domain Eukaryota; kingdom Metazoa; phylum Chordata; class Amphibia; order Anura; family Bufonidae; genus Bufotes; species Bufotes viridis. The sequence goes on from CM065590.1 coordinate 504,646,536, forward strand.
TCAAACCTTTAAGTGTGACAAATGTGCAAAAACAAAAGAAATGTGTGTACACTTAGTATTTTCTGTACCTTGCTGACATAACCTTCCTCCTTCCTTCCATAGTGTAACGATGACGTCTGCACACGGTGAATGAAGAATCCAGGACCGCAGTTCGCAGGTTTCACTTGACTTCTCAGTTTTTCACTTCCTTTGCACTGATTGCAGTCTTCGTTGCAATCTTGCCACTAACTGAAGGCTTTTATAGAATTATCATGACCCATAACATGAAAGGGGTCTTATTTAAATGACATTTATAATATACTTATAATGCTGTATAAATTCCTCACCATTTTCAAGATCCACGTTTGCGGCAGCTGAAAAATGGAGCTACGTCACTATAAAGATACTTTTAATTAGTCAGCCCAGAATGTTTGGCTTATAAGCAACAGGGTGTTCAAAGGTGAAGCCTGTTAAAGCCCCCTATGCTTAGCAATCCTCTCTCTGGGGAAAATGCAGTGTAAAATATATAGTAAAATAAAAAATGTAAAAATTCTTTACAGTTCTATTTTTTTTTTTTTTACAGTCTTGTTAGTAACACTGTGCAAAAATAATTTATACTGCACCTTGGTGTCCATTACTTCTTGATCTTTGTCAATGGTAGATTCAGTGTTACCTACAATATTACAATATTGAAATTAGTGTTGAGCGAGGCAAGCTTCGGATGCTTCATCCGTACAGTATTAGAATGTATGGGCTCGTATGATCCGAAGTAAGTTATTCGCGAAGTCGCACGTGACTTTGTTGAATAACTTCGGTAGTTGATTTTTAAAGTGGAAAGCCACTTTTCAGTGATGTCACTGGGTCACATGGTCCAATGAGCAGGTGATTGGACCATGTGACGTCACTGAAGGTCCTTCACCCCCCCTAACCCCCCCCCCCCCAGCTGAAGACAGAACAGGAGATCGGCAGCTACGTGATCAAATGGAGGAGGTGAGTTCATTTTTTTTATTGTTAACCCTCTATTGCCCTTTTTACTTTGCATTCTCTATTGAGAATGCTATTATTTTCCTTTATAACTATGGTATAAGGGAAAATAATAAAGATCGGGTCTTGATAGTCTCCTAGCAACTATTCTCTATTGAGAATGCTATTTTCCTGTATAACTAGGTTATAAGGGTAAAATAATAAAATATACAGAATACTCAACCCGAAACCGGACTTCAGTGATTAAGTTTGGGTCTGGGTACCAAACATGCCGATTTTTCGCACACGCGTACAAAAAGCATTAAAACGCTTTGCACTCGCGTGGAAAAATCACGCATATTCCCGCAATGCACCCGCCTCTTATCCGGGCCTAAAACATGAAGCCCCTGTGAACCCAGCCTAAGTCTTGACATATCATTAGGCTTGGTGACCAGTTAAAAAACTGTAGGATTTTAGGATGTTTTTAAAGGGGTTGTATCATCTCAGACATTGGGGGCATATCGCTAGGATATGCCCCCAATGTCTGATAGGAGCAGCCGCCCTCTATTAGTTACTATGGGAGCCCCATAGAAATGAACGGAGCAGTAGCTGTACTTGCGCAGTACGACCCTTATTAATTTCAATGGGACTTCTGAAAATAGTCGAGCGGTGCTCCCTTAGTAATGAATGTAGGGCAGCCCCGCATGCGTGGTGCGCCCTCCGGGAGCTGGCTCCATTCTAAGTATAGGTGTGAGTCCCAGAGGTGGGACCTGCGCCTATCAGACATTGTGGGCATATCCTAGCAACTCCTTTAATGTTGATGGTGATATGGAAAATAAAACAAATCACAACATTTTCATAGAAAATATGTTTAATACAAAAACGTGATTCAGGCAGTACGTCATTTTCTCTTGAAACATTCCTTTTAACTTGACGTTGATTAGACCTGAGAGACGCTAGAAATGCCAGATTAAATATGTTGGGTTATCGGATGGCAATGCTAAAGCTGAATCAGTGTTTTTACTTCAAGTTGTTGTTGTGAGACAACCCCTTTATCCTCTATCTAAAGCAGGGGTGCCCAACCTTTTCTGGTAGGGGGCCACATTGTCAGCCTGAACCAATTCCAAGGGCCGAAAATAAAACTTGAAGGAGGTATAACCAACTGAAATACTGTATTTTAGGCCTATTGAACATAGAGTATATATCATTAATGTCTGGTTACACTTCTAGTACTACCATCTAATGGGAGGATACATGAAAGATACATGTGAGCAGCCACAAGACATAGAACTACATGTCTGTTACCAGATGGTTGGGGGCCGCAAAGAATGGTATTAAGGGCCGCATGTTGTGCACCCCTGATCTAAAGGATAGGGGATAAGGTTCTGATCAATGGGTGTCTGACCCCTGGGGCCCCTGCAGATCACACAAATGGGGACCTATGTTCCCCCTTATAAATAAAGCAGCAGAAACGTATGAGCGCTGCCGCTCCATTCAGCGTTATATGCTCTCCATGGCAGTCCAATGCTGTGAATAAACCCCTAATGTTCTTTATACAACGTGGCAGAGAGAGCCTTGTACAGCAATAGGCTATCTCCGAAACACCCAAAGAAATGAATGGAGCAGCTGTGCACATGTGCGACCGGTTGCTCTGTTCTTTTAAGGGGGGCTTCACGGGGTACGGGGACTCCGTTATCATGATCGGTGGGTGTGTCAGCAGTTGGACCCCCACCGATGTAATAGTTATCCCCTACCTGTGCACAGGGGATAACTTGATACAACCGGAATACCCCTTTAATAATAGAAATCTCAGATGCCATACATTTAACCACCGTATGTCCGTTCTGTAGCCCTGCAAAAACAATAGAACGTGTCCTATTCTTGTCCATTTTGTGGATGAGGATAGGCATTGTTACAATGGATCAGCAAAAAAATTGATATGGATAATGGATGTCACACGGACATCATCCGTATTTTTTGCAGATCTGTGTTTTTCCTGCACTGCAAAATACATACTGTCATGTGCATAAGCCCTTATATAAGACGTAGAAATCTCTGGCAGTTCCGTTGCATCTCATGCTACAGCAGTTGCCACCACTAGATGGCGTCTCTGTAAAGGAAGATACAATGCAATGCTGAAGTGAAGACATGTTCTCAGCCGTGATTACCGTATACCTGGCTGTGGTCAGGAGTGAATGGTCACGTGAAAGCTCTTTGCTATGAGAATAACGAGCTGTCAATAATCAAGTGCATTCTGCATGATAAGGTTGATGGAGAAGGGAAGGGTCTGTGGTAACCAAACCTTCTGCTGCTGTGCACTCGGGACTATAAGATGCCGCATGGACCCAATGTACAGTGTGTACCAAGTCTAAATTTGGCAACACTGTCTCATCTGACAAGAGTTCTCAAAATTCTGATTAGGTTTTTTTTTTTTGTGGATCATCTGACAGGTCTGTACCAGTCACTATTGCTAGATTATTGGACTTTACAGAAGCTGAACAAAGGAATTTTCATCCTCAACTGCTTAAAGGAGGTCTCCGGTTTTTAGATATTAAGAACCTATCCTCTGGACAGGTCACCAATATTAGATCAGTCTGGGTCCAACATCTGACACCCCTACGATCTGTTTTTGGTGGGCACTGGAGAAAAAACGGAGGAAACAACGGAGCCTGAAGCAGAAAGCTGCGTCCACTGTGTAATGGCCATGGCGGCCTACTCCAGCTGTTGAATGGGAGCTGAGCTGCAGTATGCTGGCACAGCTACTACTCGGTGGACGCAGTTTTCTGCTTCGGGCTTCATCCACTGTGCTGGTTCTGGAGGTGGGGGCTTCCGAAAACAGCTGATTTGTGGGTTGTCACACCCTGTGATCTGATGTTTATGACCTAACTTGTGGATAGGTCATCAACATGTAGGAGCCCAGAGAACCCATTGTAGGAACCCAACGTCCCCAATTTCTTAACTTAACCGCTTGCAAAACATAACATACTGAGCTACAAACCATACAGGGTAATACAGTGCCACATACCTCTTACATCCAGTAATGTGTCCTCTGATGTAGACGTTCTCATTCAGGCCACACCACCATGATTTCTTTCAGCCGTCACTTGTCTCTGCAGAGTTTAACAACTACTTTTCCATCCTCTTCCCCACCTTTCGAACACCCCATCCCGCCACCTCTAATACTCTGCCCTCTGTAATGTCCAATACTATACTGCAGAAACAGATAATCCCCCTGAAAATACTGTTAGTTCCCCTTCAATAATTATTGGCACCCAGTCCCCCAGCAAATAGTGTCTTTGAAACTTATAGAGCCTTAAACATAGTGTCCTCCAATAATAATTGTGCTAAGAGTACTTTCACACTAGCGTTATAGTTTTCCGGTACTGAGTTCTGTCACAGGGGCTCAATACCGAGGAAAAAACGCTTCCGTTTTATCCCAATGCATTCTGAATGGAAAGCAATCCGTTCAGTCCCTCTTACGGTATTTGGCCGGAAAATATATAGCAGCATGCTGCGGTATTTTCTCCAGGGGGCAAAATTCCAGAACACTTGCTGGATTCGGCATCCATTTCTATTGAAATGTATTAATGCCGGATCCGGTACCAAGTGTTCTGGAAAAACGGATTCGGTTTCCCGGTCTGCGCATGCGCAGACCTTTAAATCTGTGAGAAAAATAAATACCGGATCCGGAGTTCCAGATGACACCAGAGAGATGGAACTTGCTGCCGGAATCCTCTAACGCAAGTGTGAAAGTACCCTAAGCTGATACTGTGCCAGGGTGCCTCCCAAGGTAACAGTCCTCCCAAAAGTCCCACCAATAGTAATAATTCTCTGCCAGAGTGCATTATGTGGTAATTGTGTGCTCAATAGTAATAATGTCTCTCATTTTGTCCCCAGAAGAAATGCCCCCATAGTGCCACCACTAGTAATAATTCCCCCTACAATGTGTGCCTGTACAAACAATGAACCCTTGTGTTTGCCAGTAAAATAATTTACCCTTGCAATGTGTGCCAGTACAAAAAGCTCACTTATAATGTGAGGCAGTACAAACATACCCTTTTATGTGTGCCCATACAAAAAATGCTCCCTTATGACTTGTGCCAGTAAAAAAAACAAAAAAAAAACTAAAACAAAACTTTTTGTGTCCCATGTAGAACAAATGTCCTCATAGTGGCCACCTTAGAATGTGTGGCAGTACAAAAATGTTCTCTCATGTGTGCCTCTACAAAATTGCTCCCTTACAGAGTTCGCCAAGTACAAAAAAAGAAATAAAACATTGTGGCCTAACAGCAAGCTGTCAAATAAAATTAATAAACTCAAATATTTAGCTTCATGCTATTATAAGTAATTATAAGTGATGCAATGCAAGACACAGACCTCTTCTAGTCTGTGCCCTGAGCTCTATGCAGCACGATAATGATGATACCAGACTCTGATAGGCTACAGGAACTTGGACTAAAGCCTATCGGAGGAAACGGTGCATCAGGAGGACATCGCTTCCCTGTCCCGTCGCAGGATTCAAGTGTATTGTTGAGTCCTGAGTACAGCAATGCAGTTGAATATGTAGAGGTGAGTGTTTTTTTTTTTTTTAATGGAAGCGCTCATTGCCTATGGCCCTTCTGCTGCCCTCCTTTTGCCCCTACCTGGTGCTGCCTGAGGCAATCGCCACTTCAACAACTCAATTGACGGGCATACTGCCAAACTGCTTAGTTGAACTCCCATAGTGCAGTGTTCTATGTTGGAAGAGTCCAAACTTGCCAGAGCATGTGTAGTGCAGACCCTGAATAAGCAAGGGGTGCTGGTAGTTTAGAGCTTAGGGTACTTTCACACTAGCGTTTTGGATTCCGTTTGTGAGATCCGTTTCAGGGCTCTCACAAACGTTCCAAAACGGATCAGTTAAGTCCCAATGCATTCTGAATGGATAAGGATCCGTTCAGAATGCATCAGTTAGGCTCCGTTCTGCCTCTATTACGTTTTGGAGGCGGACACCAAAACGCAGCATGCAGCATTTTGGTGTCCGTCTGAAGAGGCGGAGCCTAACGGATCCATTTTTTTTTACAATGTAAGTCAATGGGGACGGATCCGTTGTCAGTGACACAATATGGTGCATTTGAAAACGGATCCGTTCCCCATTGACTTTCAATGTAATCCAAAACAGATCCGTTTTGGACTTTGTCATTTTTCTTTAAACCTAATGCAAACGGATCCGTTCTGAACGGATACAAACGTTTGCATTAGAGGTGCTGAGATCCGTCTGTGAAAATAAACAGACGGATCCGCACCAACGCTAGTGTGAAAGTACCCTTAAAAGTCTGCAGAATAGTGAGTACAGTTTAGAAGTATAATACAGGATATATTATAGATAAGTAATGTATGTACACAGTGACTTAACCAGCAGAATAGTGAGTGCAGCTCTGTAGTATAATACACAATGTATTGCAGGATAAGTACGTATGGGGAATTCGGCTTGGTGCCGTATGGGGAAGTGGCGGATACTCTGGTAGCTTCAGGCACTGCAGTGTGAAGAGGCTGTCAGGGTTGTACTGTGCAGAATGCTGTCCAGCATGCACCCTCAAAACAGTGACTGGAAAAAGAATAGAAGGTTTTGTTTTGTGTTGGAACCAATAATGTCATAGATACAAAAAAAAGTCAAGATGTAAAGGAGCAGCAGCGCCTATTTACCAAATGAAAAACAGACAGGGGAAAACGCAAAATAGGCACTAATGCCAGTGATGTGGAGGGCTCATAACACCAATAGGTTTGTGGTCAACTCTAGGCAGTGTGGTCAAGCTTGTAGTACCTTAAAGGTTCTGTGGAGTGTGCCTGATCTCAAACCCTGTCACTGGTCCGGCTGAAGTGAGTGTCAGTATAAATGAGGGTGTGAGTATGCTTGATAAAATGGTATGGTGGCATCTGTTGTAGAATCAGTGGTAGGAACTAGTCAAGTTGCCCACCCCAGCAGTGGCTACTGTCTGAAGTTATGCTGGTGGTGTTTCCCGATGGGTAAAATAGGGTATCCACCTCCTTGTCTTCGGGTTTCAGGGACGCCATGTTGAAAAAGTGTCTCCTGGAGGCCCTTAAGAAGGGGCAAAGATCAAGAACTGTAGAGGGTCGCAAGGTTGATCTATCCAAGGCATGGCCTCACTGCCTTCCGAGAGAAAAGAGAAGGGTAAACGTGTGGTCTCTACCAACAGCTGGGCCAGGAGTTATGCGTAGAAAGGTGGTCTATCTTTGGTTGATGGCCAGTGGTACATGTCCCTACTGGGACACTGCATATGTACACAGTGGGGGAGAGTTATCAAACTGTTGTAAGGTAGAACTGGCTTACTTGCCCATAGCAACCAATCAGTTTCCACCTTTCATTTTCCAAAGGAGCTGTGAGAAATGAAAGGTGGAATCTGATTGGTTGCCATGGGCAACTAAGCCAGTTCTACTTCACACTAGTTTAATAAATCTCCTCTAGTAACTCCACCAGCTGAATACTGAGCACTGCCTTATAATACAAATAGTAACTGTAAGGTATAGATTTGTCCTTCCTCATCTTTCCCCTTGGCTCAAGACATCTTGAGATAAGTGATGTGAGACCAGCTTTAAAAAAAAAAAGCAAAATAAGGAATTATTTATGGCCACTGGTGTTTAGAGGTGAACATATGTAATTCAAACCTCAGTGGTTGTCACATGCATGTAATTGTATCATAAACCATCTGTTCACAGGTACAAAATGTCTAACCTTTTCACTACCAGCGCTGGTGCGATGGATAAACATGCAGCGGGCGCCATGGCCGGTGGGTCTCCGCTGTTTTAAAAAGTGGCTAATGATCGCAACCGGCGATTAATGCTTATCGCGATTATTAAAGCCTTTAGATGCGGTGATCAAGTGTGATCACAACATCTAAAAGCCCAAAAAAACTGAAGTTTGCACTTCCAAGCTTCTTACACGCATCCTCTGTGGCCAATGAGGATGTCGGTAATTGATTTTAATACGCTGGGTCTCTCTGAAGAGACCCAGCATATTGGAGTTGCAATTCTTATGTTGGCCAGCAGTCTTGAAGCCTCAAACATTGGCTACAAAAACGTAAAGAAAAAAAAAGTAAAACAAAATATATATATTTTTTTAAATATAATAATTTATTTCTCCTTTCATAGAATAAAAATATAAATACATAAATAACAAAAAATATAAACATCATGGGCATCACCACGTCCAAAATTGCTTGTACTATTAAAATATAAAAATATTTTTCCAATCTGGTGAATGGTGTAATGGGGAAAAAAAAAGGATCAAAATGGCCAATTTGCCATTTTTTCTTAGCCTCTCTTACCCCCAAAAATGTAATAAAATGTGATCAAAAAGTCACACAGACTCCAAAATGGTATCAGTAAAACTACAGATCGTCCTGCAAAAAATTAGCCCCCACACAGCTCAGTAGACATAACTATGAAAAAATTATGGGGGTCAGAATATGGTGATGTAAAAAAAAATATATTTTTTCAAAGTTTTAATTTATTTTTACTCTATTTACACATAAAAAAAAAAAAAACTATGAGAATGAAAGGCACAGGACAGTTTTGCCGCAAAGGAGAACACTGTAGGGCCAAAACCTGTAAAAAGGTGGAGGAATTGCATTTTTTTCCAATTCCACCCCATTTGAAATTTTTTCCCTCTTCCCACTACATTGTATGTCATATTAAATGGATACTCATACTAAGGCTCCATTCACACGACCGTATGTTGTCCGCAAAAAAACGGATCAGTTTTTTTGCAGATTAGATGCTGTCCCATTCACTTCTATGGGGCCCTTTTCTTCCATTGCACGGCTCAGCAAAAAAAATGAAACACGTCCTATGAAAATCAGGACATGACCCTATTGTAGTCTATGGATCAGCAAAAAAACGGAATGCAATCCGTTATTTTGCGGACCTGCTGAACTGTCCGCAAAAAAACTGATCCCTTTTTTTGCGGACAACATACGGTTGTGTGAATGGAGCCTAAAAAATAAAAAATTTATGGCTCCAGGAAGATAGGGAAAAAAAATAAAAACAAAAAAACCTCAGGTATCAAAGGGGTTAAAGGAGTTGTCCAGCTTTGATACTGCTCAACTGTGGGCAGCAGTCTGTTGTACCTGTTGAAAAAAATCATACTAACTTCCTCCCTGGCACTCCATATTGGCTTCCTGGTTCCCATAGCTGAATATTACTTTGCCAGCAGTGACATGTCTCCTGGTGACACTTAAATGCTGAGACCAGTCAATGACTGCAGTGTCCCACATGGCCCCAATCATTCTGCATTTTACAGAACTGGTATCGGAAGACCAGTGAAAGGAGCCAGAAATCTGAAGTACGATCTTTTCAACAGGTACAACACACTGCCTCCTGTAGTTAAAAATGTCTCAAAGCTGGGTAGCCCCTTTACTTCAGTCGGTCAGACTTCCAGAGTTCAGTCAGAGTTTTTTTCTCTGTTTTGGTTTGTTTATTGGAATTCACCTTTGTATTAGCTTTATAGTAACTCCACATGAAAATGCATGTGTTCTTGATTGTTTGTCCACAGTTTTGTGAACAGAATGTTATAAATCTGATATCTTTTGGCTCCGGAATTGATGCTCTTTCAGAATTTTGGATACATCTACTGTTTATTTTATACAATCAAAAACATGGAAAAGAAAGTTTGCGTAGCTAACTCAAGATTTACCGCTATCAATATTCATCCAAACCATAAAGTATTTGTACCATGTAGTGACCTGCAGGAGGGAAAAGAAATCAGATGGGAGAAGGATATATTACAAATCCAAATTCAGTAATTAGAAGAGTTTCATGTATGTTTTCTGTATCTTCTGACATATCATTGAGGTTGGGTCCTGTAGGTCAAGACCTCCACTTATCACTGACTGGAAGGATAATTCTAATGAGCATTTTGACCCTTCCAAATAACTTGTGTAGCATGGCATAGTACAAGTTCAAGAGGTGGGAATTTCGCTCCATGGAATGTACAGTAAGTCTGCTTAAAAGATAAAGCCACTGAAACCAGTATTTTGAAAATGAGATATCGGGGCCTATTTTGTTTGAGCTGATGGGCTTGTTGGTTGCCGGATTTTGGGAGTCATTGATTAAGATAGCCTTTGCGCCACAATCTGCGCCAGAAATACACCTGATATAGGCGTATTTCTAGATAGTAAATGACCCCCTTTGTCTTTAAGCATGATTATCAAGGACTTGATGTCTTCACTGCTATTTGGTGATTTTAGATCACCATACAAGTATTTTACAGGGATCCATATGTGTTGGATAAGTTATGTCTGTACGTTGATTTTTTTTGTTGGTTGCCCTCATGCTCTTGTTACTATCCCAAAGCTTTATGATATCATGCTTCTGAGTTAGCGTGCTTACGCTAGTGGTAACTGCTGCCTTGTGATACCTGAGCCTTAGAGCATATTTACTGTAGGTTAAATGATTTCATGTAAGTGCCCTTTCCGTCCATTTGATTAACCAAGTCTTGGGCTAGCTATTATCTTAGGACCAGGGGTCCATTTAGCGGGTGCTAATACACCACTTATAGCCACTGATTCTTGTTTTTTAATGCTTTTAAAGAATGACCAAACAGTGCGTTCTATATCTTCTCTAAATTAGGAGCATTTTTTATTTATTTGAGGGCCTCTAAGGAGGTCTGGTAAATGTGGCAAATGAGGTTTTCCTCACAGTTCTAGTAAGTCCATAAACTTCTTCAGGTATTAGAAGTAATTCAGTTGTGCCCAATGTGTGTGCCTAAGGGGGCTGGTAGCACAGCAGTAGTATGTAATGGATGTAGGGACCCTGTTACACATTAGTGAAAGCCGTAACAGCCCCAATTTAAAGTCATAGCTTGTTTGGTGCCGGTTATAGTGAACTGAGGTGTACTGACTCTCCACCTTGTTTTTCATTCTTAACCTCCACATGGAGGTATTAGATTATGGTGCTGGTTGGATTGCCAGGTTGAGGTGACCAGAGCAGTCACTGCGTAATGGTGGGCACACTGCTAAGAGCTATAGGAGCAAATTCAAATGAGTTACATGGTACAACAGAACGGCAGATTGTCAGGAAGGAAGTGTTCCTTCCCGACAATCTGCTGCTCACTTGTGGAGGAGACCGCAGTATTCACATGCAGTGATCTCCTGCAGAGTATGGGGAGGAGCGATCGCTAATGCCATCTCTCTTCCCCATACTGAATTATTGTTTGCCGGCAGCAGATCGTGTTTATAGAGCACGATCTGTTGCCGGAAAACTGTGATTTTTGTGTGTGCACAAATGATCGGATTAGCCGATGAACAAGTGTTTCAGTCTTACATTAGGAAATAGGCAGTCCATTTACACTGCCAGATAATCGCCATCGAGAGTGCTTGTTAGAAATTATCTGCCTGTGTAAAGAGCCCTTAAGCCAAAGGCAGAATGCAGAGGAAAAGCTAAAGTCAAGATCAGAGTGCGTATTATAGTTGGGTTAAAAGCACAATACACTATCTTAATATATCTTAATCCACAGACAATGGTGGAACAGCCAGATTCTTTAAATGCTCTTCCTGTTGGTGAAGTCATTGTAGCAGGACAGTTGCTTTGGAATCCCACAAATTTAGTATCGGGGTACAGGAGTTTTAAAGGATTCCACTTAAGGCAAGGTATCTAGTCCCAAAACTGAACATCATTCACCATTTTACTACCTTAGATGTCTACAAAATTCACTCTAGTTGATATTCTTGTACAAGACCAAATAATCATGTTTTCTTCCAGCTTGATCTGCTTGCTTTGCACAACACTTTTGTTCTTATTTCAATTTAATACGTGATTTTCCTTCTCCAGACATAACAGAGATGATTGAACCTCAGAATGTTTCTGTTGGAAACCTTGCGCACATACTGATGCTCATCCCAATTCAGGTCCAAACAATGCATTTCCCTTCAATCTGTTTTCAATAATTGATGGCAACAGATTCACAATGTCTTCAAATTGGTTTACAAACATGAAGACAATTACCTGGAGATAATTCAGATGCTCAGAACGTTCTTCCTGCTGATTTGATAACAAATAAAGTAATGTAATGTCTCTGAAGTCTTTTTATGTGAATATTCATTTATTTGTTAGGGAGAATGGAGGGTGTGATTATTATTATTTATTCCTTTGGAGCGAAATTTGCAGGTTTGATATTACAGGGACCATCTATAGAAAATCCTAATCCTGGCCATCAATGGAGAAGTGCCTGTGTTTGTTTGCAGTATTCCTTTCAAGGAAAATAGTTATGGAAACTCTTAATCTTCATGACACGCAATAAAGGGTTATTTTCATTATAGGCATTTATGGTATATCTACAGGCCCTGTTGAGTCCAACTCCAAAAGATGGGGCAGATCCTATGGGAAGGAACCATAAATGCATGGCCACCAATTTGTTTCTGGAGTTAATGAAGTTCCAGCTGCCATATCCCCACTGATATGACTCTTATAGCATGCCTGATGCACCTTTACGGCCATTGTGGAACTGTTCTTGCATCTATAATAGGTCTAACATTGGGGCAACTATGAACGTATTTTGTCATAGAGTCTATTATTGAAAGGGAAACTACAAAAGAAACTAGAATTTCCCATGGTAATCAGGAACGCACAGGCTGAATGATCTTCTGGTGAGCTGAGGTTCTGACTCAATAAAGAACCTCCAGCAGAAGGCATCCCCATTTAAAGCTGATAAACCAGTCAGTTTCTACTAGTGACAGTTTGTATGAGTTGATCTACAAATAGCTTACCCTGCTGTTTGCCAAGCAGAAAGCCAATTATGACCTGTATATCTTGTAGATATATGAAAGTCTTGCTCTTATTTACTGGTGATGAGGCATATTAAACCTCCAGTACATTGGGTCAACACCATCAAGAGGACAGGGTGACCATGATTATCTAAATTTCGTCCAACATCAGCAAGAGGATAGAGTGACCATATTTCCTCAGTGCTGGATCAAGGATAACTCTACTTGGAAAATGCTTTGAAGATTCAGGAAGAAGGTGGAAAGGTGGACCTTATAGCTTCTTACCAGAGTTTCCCTTCTTCACATCTACTGTACATAGAAACAGCCTAAAACTATATTTTTATTAATCTCATCCTAACGTTTCACTGAGTCCTAGTCTGTGTCTTGCTTCTCAGATCTGCTGCAAAGCCTTGGAAAATTTCAAACAGAGTCCAAAATAATATTCTTAAAGCTAAAAATCCAAAAGAAATTATAGAGTTCATACAACACCTGCAAACAGCTCATCAATCCCATGACCTTTTATTTTCGCACTCCCCATCATGGTACAACTTAAATATAAGGCAAAAATTTGTGAATATAAGTTTTCTCAGAAATGCAGCTTTCTCATACACCTTTTTAAAAGCAGAAGAATTCCATTGAAGGACGAATGAGTTGCACATAGTGTCCGCGTCCGTGTCCATGCTCAAATCTGTGAGCAGGTGGTCAGTGAATCATCCGTGAAGGATCCGTGTCAGGTCTGTGTGTCCATTTTTTGCTGTCTGTGTTGCACCCGTGTTTCACTGACACTGAAGAGTTGAAAAATTATTTTCAAAGAATCTCTTCTTAATGATCCGTGAAACCCGTAGACTATTATGGGCGTGATGGATCAATGAACACGGACAAAATAGAGCATGCATCCGTGCTAAAAAAAAACAGACCCACGGACCTTGCTAAAACACTGATGTGTGAATGCACACATTAAAATGAATGGGGACGTGTGTTGTCCATGGAGAACACGTACAGCACACGTTCGTGAAACACTGACATGTGAATGAGGCTTAAGTCTATTAAGAAGAATGTATGTTACGTTCTTCCTTCGGCTTCATTCAACATTTTCCCATTCTTGATAATATTCAACATATGATAGTTTAAGTATAAACTTACATTTCTACAGTTCATTTAGTCTTAAAATCATAAAAAAAACATATTTCTGTCCCACACTATTTGTGGTTCCCTGTGTCCACAAGATAGTATTTCCTGTCTCCGTGCTTTGGCAGCTCAGTCTTGTTATAGGGATTTTGGGTCTCATAGGAAACTATACAAATTTAGCTTGTGTTTTTTGTAAAAGTATAAGCCCACTATTGAACTTTATTTTTTTATCTAGGTAGGTCAGATTAATTTGTTAATCTTTATAAGGATCAGAGCTACATTTATGTCCCGCAGCGCTCCAAATTCCACACATAGACCTATAACTGAATGATAACATTTTTGTTTCCTTCAGCCACCACTAGAAGACATTTCAGAGCTTACTGCCTCTATATATTGTAGTAATACAATTTGCTGTCAGCTCCTAAATTGCCCCTAGAGGTCGCTGTAGGCAGACAGATTTTTTTCAGCTATCTATATCTTTGTAGGGATTAGGACCTCTCTATTATAGAATTAATCAGCAAAAAATTGTTGGACCTAAAAATGACAGTAATAAAATATGAACGTTCACTGTCTAGGTGTTTTGGGCCACTCTATGTTGTTGAATATTGTGCTAGTAGAAATATTTTACTGGGAAACATTGGTAACAGATATTATTTTGATTGTGAGAAATGAGCCTAAGGGGAAACAGTCTATGAAAGTTAAAAAGGTCTGGCCAAAACTGAGCTACGTTCCCTAAGACTATTTGTTTGCATGCCATTAACCATGCAAGACCACTATTGGTACTAATTACATCCAGCTCTCCGGTCTTTTCTTCCTATTCCAAGTATTTTCTTATCCCTTTTTCGTAAAGTAGTTGTGCAGTCGGATGTTGATGGCCTATCCTAAGCTTAGCCCATCAATATATATTGCCTCCACAACTCCTTAAAATTTGGATTTATTAATCAGTTAACTCCTGGAGCCCCATCAGCAACAAGTGGATTCTTGAAATGCAATGGTTACTATGTTATTTTCTTTCCTGTGTCTTTTACTCCTTTCCTTGGCCTCTTGACTCCATACACTAAAATCTTCACTTCTCCACAATCTCCTCTGCAGAATTAAGGGATCACTTTTTTGTTATATACCTATAACTATGTCAAGCTTCAACCTCTCGGCTTGGAATAGGCATAAAAATACATCAGGAGTGTTCCTTTAATTTGTGGAGAACTTTACAGACTATTGAACCCAATGGATGAAGATGTGTTGTTGGGTTTTGTCTGGAACACCTAATAAATCTGAGCTTCAAGTTAGAAGATTGAATGTGTTTTGGAAAAATAGCCTAGAGTACTAGACTAAACAGTTCACAATTCAATGTGTATCCGGATTCATTAGGTAAATTAAATTCTGCTACAAGAAAATTTAGACTAGAACATTCAGAATCACAGGTGCCCATCCATCAAGCAAACATGGTTGATAGAAAAAAATGGCTGCGAACCATTATACATGCAAACAATAGAACTGAGAAATGGGGATCATTCTAAATAAAAGTGGCATTCTAACTACTATAAATGAGTAAATGGAAGCTCTTTGTGCACATTTTTGATCAAACGTGTTTTGGGCCCATCTACTAGCCGTCAAGGTTGCTTCCAGAGATGAGTCCCTAACACTAATATACCGCCCCTCTTGGACTTACTACCTAAGCCTACAATTTTCAGGGCAGTGTAGGAACCAGCTACAATAATACTCTGCTCAGAAGCCCCAGGCAGATGGCCGTTGTTCAGCCTAAAAGAGGCCGCTGCCCTCAATATATACTACAAGAGCAGAGCAGAGTATTAATGTAGCTGGTTCCTACACTGCCCTGAAAATTTTATGCTTAGGTAAATCCAAGATAGGCGGTATATTAGTGTTAGGGACCCATCTGCGGGAGCCACCTCGACGCCTGGTAGATGGGCCCGACCTGCGTTTGATCAAAAATGTGCGCAAAGAGCTTCCATTTACTCATCTATAGTAGGTATAATACCATTTATTTAGAATGATTCTCGGTTCTGTTGTTTGCATGTATGCCATTTTTTTATCAACTAGGTAAATTAAATTGTGATGTTTGAGATTCATGTTTGTTTCGTAGAGTATAACCGAAGAATTCCCATTGAGTTCTATGGCCATCCATTTGTGAACCGCATGGCGACTTCCCAAAATGCAAATTGGTTTAAAAAAAAATCCCACAAGGGTAACATTATCATGGAATTTCTATCTTCTCCCTGTTCCTAGTGGTTTTCCGCCCACACTCCAGAAACATAATGTTAGGTTAATTGGTTGTCTATGACATTGGCCCCAGTGTGCAAGACAGATATGAGAACTACACTGAACCTCATCAGGGACTGATGACAACTCTCTGCACGGTATGTCAGTGGTATAGATGCAACAGAAAAAGGCTTCATTCTCAAGGAAACGGTATAATTAAGAAAACAACTACCCCCAATGTGTACAGATCACAGCATCAAGTAAACTTACATAAAAGAGAAAGGCCATAAGCTCCATTAACATGTCGTTTTAATCAAAAATAATCATTGACACACAATAATGACATCATATTCCATCGACACATGACATCATAGCGATCAGATATTGCAATAAAATAATTTCTCTCCTACAGAAAGCCTGAGATGACACATAGCACAAATGTGTGTATATATATATATATATATATATATATATATATATATAAACTTTGATTTATTTTTTTAACAAAATTACATAGTCTTTGTATATATTTTTCTAAAACAAATCAAAATCACTTTCAAGCAAACGTCTGATGTGTGAAAATGACAGGTTCTGTATTTTGTTGTTTCCATAAAAAAATATTGAGCTTTGTGTAGATTTCTGGATAGCAAACCTCTGAGTGCTATATAGTCTATATATATATATATTTATATCTTGTATCTTACATGTTATCTATATGTTCATGACTTCTTTATAGGCAATATATCATCTACATAAAGCATACTTGCCAACACAGAATATATGCTAATATGCATTGGAAATTGTGGTTTCTGTGTCATTTGGGAACATTCCTGAGATGGGAGTGGATTAAAATGTCCCTTGATTTGGGATTCATATGTTGGTAAGTATGCACAAAATATGTATATCTAAGTAATGTTCCTGTGCTCAAGCTACTAGGACAGCAGAAATATACTACTAATCCACAGTGAAAGAAATATACCTAATTATATGAACCATCAAAGCAAGGAGAACTTTGGAATTTTCCATTTCAGTTTTTTGGATTAAGGAAACAGTTCAGGAAAAGCTGATACAATGTGTTGTGCCTAATGCAGGGCCTTAGAGGTTAGAGCATTACACACAGACTCTTTCCTTGCTCTTAACTATGGCACCTTGTGTCATGTACCGCCCCTTAGGTGCTTCATTAGGCACAAATAGGAGGAAATTAAGGGCATCTGTCAGCAGATTTGTTCCTATGAAACTAGCTGACCTGTTGCATGTTCTCTTGGCAGTTGAAGGCATCTGTCTGGGCCTGTCAGTCAGTGGTGGGGGTGTAGCATGAAGGGCACTAAACAGAACCTCTGGGAGCAAAAAGGGGCAACAGCACTGCCTTCATTGCTCCTAGGGACTAAGTTGCATATTATAAAGCATTAGTTTTCTTGGGAATGCAAGCACCTAAGAAGATGAGACCAAGACATTGATGCTCACTGGTCAAGCACACGACTCAGGTGAGATGGTTTCATTGTGACGTATCTGATGACAGAACCCCTTTAAGCCTTCACCATATTCATAAACAGATTATGTGACCAGTTGATAAATACATATCACATGGTACACTGGCAGAGGGACATAAGAGACAGTATGAATTTTGCATGAAGTGTTCTTTTAAAAGTGTTTTCCTCCAATTGACAATTATCACCTATCCAAAGGATCCCCCAACTGGGTGTCCCACTATCACTCTGAGCTGTTCCTTCTGCCAGCATGACCAAAGTTAGAAGTATGAGTAGAGTGATGATCAAGCATGTGCCATCCCACTCCGTTGAA
Organism: Bufotes viridis; assembly: GCA_033119425.1. Taxonomy (NCBI): domain Eukaryota; kingdom Metazoa; phylum Chordata; class Amphibia; order Anura; family Bufonidae; genus Bufotes; species Bufotes viridis. The sequence goes on from CM065590.1 coordinate 504,664,379, forward strand.
TATCTATGGGGCTGATGGCCTAGCTTTGTACTTGGCTGTCTCCATCAGTTCCATACACATTGAATGGAGTAGCTCTGCATATGCTTTGCCGCCGTTGTCTTCAATGTCTGAGGCTCCATTAAAAGTTCTTGGATACGATCATTCTAGTCATTGGTGCGGTCCTCAGAGATCAGACATTTATCACCTGTCCTATAGATAGAGATGAGCGAATCCAAATTTCCTGACGCTTCGTGGTAAATCAAATTGTTTCCTAAAATGGCTGCTGCACATGTTAGGATATGGAGCAAAGAACTCTGGGGACGAGGGGTCACCCACAATGCCATGCATGCAGCCAATCAGCAACCAGCCAGCCCTGTGATGTCACAGCCCTATAAATAGCTTCAGCCATTTTGGATTCAGCCATTTTCCAGTGTACTTAGTGCAGGGAGAGACGTCAGCAGGCACTAGGGAAAGTGCTAGGAAAGACTTGAAAACTTATATTTTGCTCAATAGAAGTTCAGGTAAAGAGCATTAGAAGTGTAGGGAAAGGATAGGGAGGACTTATTCCACAGTATTGAAGCAGAACAGGGTCCAATAGGGGAGTGTACAGCCTAGGTAATAGGAACAATCCTATTACACCTTGCTGCACTGACTGGGGATCCAAATTGCCATTATATTGCTAATTTCAGGTTTGCAATAGATGATACCGCTGTAATTCCAGCAAATCGTTCTTTGTTTGGGGGTGCAAGTGCTGTGTGATACAGCCATTAACAGGGTGTATTACTCGGAAATATGTTTATGTCTTATTAGCCCGGTGTTGTGCAGTTATATGTTCTAAAGCCTTTTTTGGCAGGTATAAGTGGGAAAAAAGGGCTTATTTGCCGTTCAGCGGTGCAGTTATATGTTCAAAAGCCTTTTTTGGCATGTATAAGTGGGGGAAAAAAAGGGCTTATTAGCCGTTGTGTGTCTTCTGGCTACCTGCCTCAGCTACTATTCTGATGCTGCCACCCGCCTGATGCCACACATCTGATGCCAAGTGCTCCTTCTTACTCCCAACATCGTCATCGGGTACTGTTATTGCCACCTACCTCCCCACTCTGTCACCGGGTCACTCTGTGGTATTCTGATGCTGCTGCCACCTCACCACTCAGGTCTCTTCATGCTGCTACAGCCACCTTCACACTCTATCATTATGCCACTCTGTGGCTTCCTCATGCTGCTGCTAACTGTACACTATGTCTCCTTGCCACTCTGTGGTCTCTTCATGCTGCTAACTCAACACGATGTCACCTTGCCACTCTGTGGCCTCCTCATGCTCCTGCTGCTGCCACCCCCACACTATGTCACCTTGCCACTCTGTGGTCTCCTCATGATGCTGCTAAATCAACACTATGTCACTGGATCTCTCTGTGGCCTCATCGTGCTGCTGCCACCTCCACACTATGTCACTTTGCCACTCTCTGGTCTCCTCATGCTGCTGCCAACTCACAACTTTGTCTCTGGGTAACTCTGTGGTCTCCTTATGCAGCTGCCACCTCAACACTATGTCACCTTGCCACTCTGTGGTCTCCTCATGCTGCTGCTAACTCAACACCATGTCACTGGGCCACTTTGTGGCTTCCTCATGCTGCTGCCACCTCAACACTATGTAAATGGGCCACTCTGTGGTTTCTTCATGCTGCTGCTGCCACCTCCCCACTATGTCACTCGGCCACTCTGTGGTCTCCTAATGCTGCTGTTACCTCAACACTATGTCATTGGGCCACTCTGTGGACTTCTCAAACTGTTCTCCCACCCTCCCCACTCCATGACTTGGCACACTATTTTTCCTTTTTGGCCTGGTTGACATAATCATTTATTTGACCCTTCTTCTGATCTTTCAGAAGGAAGGAAAATGAGACGCGCAACAGATCCTGTCTGTAAAGCAGCTGTAAGGCCTGTATGGTCCCATCAGAATTGGGTTATGATTTGGTAGCCAAAAGCAGGAGTGGGTACAAAACACAGAAGATATGCAAATATTCTATTCACGTGTCATCTCTGTTTTGGATCCTGTTTTTTTGCTTCGGCAATACTGATGGATTACTGACCAAATGCTGAGCGAGTGAAGGCAGATGCTCCACAGACAGGATCCCCTTTTTGGGGGTTATTGTTCTGACAGATCAGAGGAAGGACAAAATAATCAGAGACGTCAACATAAACTTACTGCTGACACCCTCTCCACTCAGTTTTGGCCCCATAACTACCCAAATAAGTGAAGTGTACAGTGATTCTATGAGCGATGCCTGTCATGTGCGTGTCATACTGACTTGTTTCAGTACCACAGCAGAATCCCTATGCATGTTACTGCAAGGCACAGTGTTCTACACCACTATACAGGCTCTCTGTAGCCAGGAGATAGCAGTTTTTAATGCGATTCCCCCACAAATAAATTCGGATTGAATTGAATTTTTTCGGAAAATTCGGTGAACCAGCCGAATCAAATTTTTTAGAAATTCGCTCATCTCTAATAGGTGATAAATGTCCATTATGGGAGAAGCTCTTTTAACTGTTGTTCCACCTGGAAATTTATGGAATATTTACAGGATATGCCCTAAATGTCCAATAGATGTAGGTCCCACCCCAAGAATGATGCCCCCTCAGGCGCCATGTAGATTGGAAATGTGGCAGCGCATGCATGACTCTCTCAATTCACTTCAGTAGGACTTGTGTCCATTTACAGTAGTGAATGATGGGGCTCAGCTTTTGTGATAACAGAGAGACTCACACCTATCGGACATTTATAGTATGACATATCCTGTGGATATGCCATAAATGTCCTCATGGAAACAACCCTTCAAGTCTTTTCAACAATTGGCATCCAACACGTATTCTTCCAAAAGTCCTATATGCTCAAACTTCAAATTGTAATGGCTTTGGCAGTCTCTATGATGGACGGTTGAAGGAATTAAAAAAAAATAATTTGCTAGAATTCTTGCTTTTGTTTCAGCAAGTTGATACATAAATTTAAACCTACTGAAAATGCAGTTATGCAAAGAGCATAACATTTTCACGATGAGCAATACTGGTGCTTCACTTTACATTTAATGATTTGTACATAATCAGAGGTGGACAGGGAGTGATCTGGGCCCTTGAGCATTAATGTCACAGGACCCTTACCAACCACTATAGCTATGATACACTTATTCTAGCTTAATACAGGGAAAATCTGGAGCAGCACTTATCACATCAATTGCTTATGCATGCCCATTGCTTTGGCCATCGGTTTTAATGCTCAAATGGTCAGTTTGCTCCTAGTTATAATACATTTCAGTGAATATCTGAAAAAACTCTGCATCTAATAAGAAATAGTTATGATTATTCAAATTGTAGTGAAAACCTGGCTGTAGTAGTAGAATTGAACACGCCAGCTACAGGCCACAGAAGTATGACAATAAAATGATTATGTGTCCAGTTCTGGGGGCTAACCTTACATAAAGAGCTGTTAGCAGAGATTTTGCTATCTCCCTGGAAATTGTTCCTTGAACATTTTGTTTAGTATGTTTTGTGTGACAATGACGTGAAGTGAGAGCAACACAGACATACAACATGATATCAAAAGCCAAGTCAACTTGAGGGAAAAATACATCTTCTTGGAACGAGTCTTTGAAAACCTGACAGAATTTTTTTTATAACAGTCAAGCCATTAATACAGTCATTTCCATCACAACTTTCTCCATGGTACATACTGCATGAAACTGTTAACACTATCTTTTGTGCCAGAGGAACCCTAAAACAGTATGCCTTTCAGCTTGCTTGTCCCCGACTTGCTACACACACCATGGCTCTGAACTGATCAGAGGGAAATACCAGGCACGTCATAGGCTAGAACTGTTCAATATGTATAAGCCAGCCCAGTAGACATTTTCAGGTAGATTTTTAAAGATCAAGGCATGAGACTACCAGACCCGGCATCTTTCTACAGGGTGCATCATGGTGCCTTTCTTGCAATTAAATTCTTCAGAGAAAGCTTCAAAGTTTTGTAAGGATCCCATCACCCTGAAATGAGAGCACGATGGACGAATGTGAATGGATAACAAGAGTTTTCTGGTTTGCATCAACATCCTTTAAAATAATTATTTATATAAGATGTAATTTTGTAATGTATTTTTATTGCCCCTTTCTTCTGTTCTGGGGTAGTGATCGAGGAGTGTCTCTACCTGGGTGGGAGTAGCTGTAACCTAGCTGGGCATTAACCGCTTCAGCCCCCCTAGCTTAAACACCCTTAATGACCAGGCCACTTTTTACAATTCCGCACTACACTACTTTCACCGTTTATTGCTCCGTCATGCAACTTACCACCCAAATGAATTTTACCTCCTTTTCTTCTCACTAATAGAGCTTTCATTTGGTGGTATTTCATTGCTGCTGACATTTTTACTTTTTTTGCTATTAATCAAAAATTACCGAAATTTTTGCAAAAAAATGTCATTTTTCACTTTCTGTTGTAAATATTTTTTAAAAAAACTACATTTCTATATAATTTTTTCTCTAAATTTATTGTTCTACATGTCTTTGATAAAAAAAAGTCCAATAAGTGTATATTTATTGGTTTGGGTAAAAGTTATAGCGTTTACAAACTATGGTGCAAAAAAGTGAATTTCGGCATTTTGAAGCAGCTCTGACTTTCTGAGCGCCTGTCATGTTTCTTCAGGTGCTAGAATGCCAGGATAGTATAAATACCCCCCAAATCACACCATTTTAGAAAGAAGACACCCCAAAGTATTCGCAGAGGGGCATGGTGAGTTCATGTATCATTTCATTTTTTTTCACAAGTTAGCGGAAAATGACACTTTCTGAGAAAAAAAAAAAAAAAAAGTTTCAATTTCTGATAACTTCTGGCAAAAAAAATAAAAAATCTCAGACGGACTCACTATGCTCCTCAGTGAATACCTTGGGGTGTCTACTTTCCGAAATGGGGTCATTTGTGGGTGTGTTTACTGTTCTGGCATTTTGGCGGGCTAAATTGTGAGCCGCCATGTAAAACCTAAAGGTACTCGTTGGAATTTGGGCCCCTTGTGCACCCAGGCTGCAAAAAGTGTCACTCATGTGGTATCGCCGTACTCAGGAGAAGTAGGGCAATGTTTTTAGGGTGTATTTTTACATATACCCATGTTGGGTGAGAGAAATATCTCTGTAAATTGTCAACTTTGTATAAAAATTTTTAAAAGTTGTCGTTTACAGAGATATTTTCACACAAAGTATGGGTATATATAAAATACACCCCAAAACTATTGCCCTACTTCTCCTGAGTATGGCGATACCATGTGTGCCACTTTTTGCAGCCAAGATGCAAAGGGCCCTAAACCAATGAGTACCTTTAGGATTTCACAGGGCATTTTTACGCATTTGGATTCCAGACTTCTTCTCACGCTTTAGGGGCCCCTAAAATGCCAGGACAGTATAAATACCCCACATGTGACCCCATTTTGGAAGAAGACACCCTGAAGTATTCTGTCAGGGGTATGGTGAGTTCATGTAAAATTTTATTTTTGTCACAAGTTAGTGGAATATGAGACTTTGTAAAAACAAAATAAAAAAAAAAAAAAAAAATTCCGCTGACTTGTGCCAAAAATAAAAATTCTGTGGACTCACCATGCCCCTCACGGAATACCTTGGGGTGTCTTCTTTCCAAAATGGGGTCACATGTGGGGTATTTATACTCACCTGGCATTTTAGGGGCCCCTAAAGTGTGAGAATCCAAATGCATAAAATGGCCTGTGAAATCCTAAAGGTACTCATTGGTTTTAGGGCCCCTTTGCGCACCCAGGCTGCAAAAAGTGTCACTCATGTGGTATCGCCGTACTCAGGAGAAGTAGGGCAATGTGTTTTAGGGTGTATTTTTACATATACCCATGCTGCGTGTGAGAAATATCGCTGTAAACGACAACTTTTTACATTTTTTATTCAAAGTTGTCAATTTACAGAGATATTTCTCTCACCCAGCATGGGTATATGTAAAATACACCTAAACACACTGCCCTACTCTGAGTACGGCGATACCATGAGTGACACTTTTGCAGCCAAGATGCCAAGGGGCCCTAAAACCAATGAGTACCTTGTAGAGGGCATTTTACGCATTTTTCTTCTCACGCTTTAGGGCCCCTAAAATGCCAGGGCAGTAGAAATACCCCACATGTGACCCCATTTTGGAAAGAAGACACCCCAAGGTATTCCATGAGGGGCATGGCGAGTTCATAAAAGATTTTTTTTTGGCACAAGTTAGTGGAAATTGATTTTTATTGTTTTTCTCACAAAGTCTCTCTTTCCGCTAACTTTTGACAAAAGTTTAATTTTTCATGGACTCATTATGCCCTCAGCGAATACCTTGGGGTGTCTTCTTTCCAAAATGGGGTCACATGTAGGTATTTATACTGCCCTGGCATTTTAGGGGCCCTAAAGCGTGAGAAGAAAAATGCGTAAAAATGCCCTCCTAAAAGGTACTCGTTGGAATTTGGGCCCCTTTGCGCATCTTGGCTGCAAAAAAGTGTCACACATGTGGCATCGCCGTACTCAGGAGAAGTAGGGCAATGTGTTTTGGGGTGTATTTTTACATATACCCATGCTGGGTGAGAGAAATATCTCTGTAAATTGACAACTTTGAATAAAAAAATGTAAAAAGTTGTCGTTTACAGCGATATTTCTCACACCCAGCATGGGTATATGTAAAAATACACCCCAAAACAGGAAGTCACAGGAAGTCTCGCGTCTCGCGAGATGACGCGCCGCCGCGTCTGATCAGAAGAACAGGACCGCCCGCAGGACGCAATCCTGCGTACGGCGGTCCTGAAGAAGTTAAACCGGCAGTGCTGTGGCAGAGAAAGCAGAAGTGCATCATGGGTTTGGTTGGATACAGCAACAGGAAGTGCAGGATGAAAACAACCAAAGTGATTTGTGACAACAGGTCAGAAGGGCCCAAATGAAAAAAAAACATGAGGAAAATGTACATGAGGTAAACTAGTTCATGGGCATATCTGTTAAAAGCCATAATACCAGAAAATCCCTTTAAGGTAAAAGCTTTGTGTTCTACAGATTTTTTTAAACTCGTTGTGAAGATAATATCATGAGATCCAAGAAGAGACAAGCTAATTGCAGTGGGAATAATAGTGATGCAGTATACTCATTCAACTTTAAGAAGTAGAGAAATTAGACTAAAAGACATAGAGAAATACATAGAGAAAATGTAGAAGAAGGATGTGTAGATATGCAATGAAAGAAGATGGGGAAAAAAGAGAGGAATATTAGGGAGGTGTGGAAACTTTGACAAATGATAAAAGAAAATGAGAACAATAGGAGAATAAAAGGATCACAAATAGTAGACCAAGACGTTTGGGAGGGAGAAGAAGAATTAGGGTGAAGCAAAGGAGAACAAATACATAGAATGAAAATGTAGAAGAAGTAAATGGAAGAAAAGAAAGACAGATAATGGGCAGAGGAAGAAGAAAGAGAAAGCAAATGAAGTGGAAGGAAGAGAAGATGGAGGAAAAGAAGAAGAAATGGATGCAAGAGAAACTTGAGAAAAAGAATAAGAAGTAGAGGACATTAAAAAAAAAGAAAGAGACTGAGACAAAATAGAAATGGGGAAGGCAAAAAAGATTGAGCGAAAAGAAAAATAGAAAAGTGAGAATGGAAACAAAAACATGTAGAAGAAATAAGAGAAGGAAGAAAAGAAAGAAAAATTCATAGAAGAGAGAATGAAGAGGAAGAAGACGGATGAGATCGAAAGAAGGAATTAAACTTACAAGACTGATACACATGATCCCTTATCATACATGAGTTAGTGTTGAGCAAATCAAAGTATCCAAAGTGGACTTCGATCTGAATTTCAGGAAAAATTTGGTTCGTCACGAAGCTAAATTTGTCTGCGCTTCTTTATAACAAATCAGTTTTTCCTAAAATGGTGGCTGTAAATAAAAAATTATACTCACCTCATCCACTTGCTCGTGGAGAGGTCGTCCACTCCCGTCTTGATTGAAGAAGTGCCATCACCACATGTACCCAGCAATAACGCGTGGTGAGGTCATCACGTTGTGGGTCTTTTGGCGGGTTTTCTTCAATCCAGACAGGAGCAGACGGCCTCTCCACAAGCAAGTGGATGAGGTGAGTATTATTATTTAACCCCTGAAAGGCTTAATGTGAGATGCCGCGATAAACGTTAAACTTTTCATCTGAGGTTAAATGACTGGTGGGCAACACGATTGCTGTTCTCCGTCATTGCACCCACTCCATACAATGGAAAGTGATTTGTGACAGAGTAATTTGAAACAAATCAAATTTCTGGTCGAAGTTTAGCGAAGCAGCTGAATCAAATTATTCAAAACCTTGCTCATCTCTAGTGAGAGTGTTAGGATAAGCTGCTCACCTGTACTTAAATGGACTGTGCACATCTGTCTTTATCGAGTGCCTGGCATATTCTGGCCGATAAGATCCACACCATACCTACACGACATTTCACAGAAGGTCATATTTACCATTAACATGTGGTCAGGCTCTGTCCCTTTAATACAGTACAGTTGTTACTACAATGCCTAGTAATATGGGATATGTATAAATACACTGTATACCCTGGTAATACGGAATAAGTATCAGTAACCCAAATTATACCAACAGCACTGCCTAGTAATATGGAATAGGTACTAATAACCCATATTACACAAACATTTCTGCCTGGAAATATGGAATATCCATTTACCCCTTAATGACCAGAAACCTTTATTTTTATTTTTTCATTTTTACCTTTGCAATATAGCAGTCCTAACCCTTTATTAATTTTTTTTCACCCACATGGCTGTCTGAGGCCTTGTTTTTCATGCAGGAAAAATGTTATTATATTTTAGCGTTGTTTGGGAAAAGGGATTTTTTTTGCATCATTTTTGTTTATACGCTGTTCACATTTTACACAACATAACTAATAATTAGATTCTTCAGGTTATTACTGTTATGTGGACACCTAATATGTATATTTTTTAATTTGTATTTAATGTGTACACAATAAAATGTATTTTACACTAAATAATGGCAATATATATTTTTGGGGGAGGGGTGATTTTTTTAATTACATTATTTATAAAAAAAAATTATCCCAATTTGAGATTACTGTTTTATAAGTTTATTTCACATTTCTAATGTATTAGCATATACATGTACACTAATACACTATATTCTGTGTCAATATGACACAGGCTGCTGTTAGGGCAACCCCCTGTGTGCCCTAACAGCAGGCTTACAGTGCAGACAGACCTATTTTATCAACAATACTGTTTAGTAGTATAAGCATCAATTATATTATATTAACAGTTCTGCCAACTCGATACCATTCGATACCACGCAAAAAACAAAACAAAACACCATTCCGCATTTTATGGAACATCCAGTCCATAATAGAAGAGTCCTATCCTATTTTTTGGGTGGACGAGGTGACACGGTTATTTATTTATTTTTTACGACGTTCACCGCATAGGAGATATTTTTTAATATTGTAATAGTTTAGGACTTTTCGGACATGGCGATATGTTTATTTATTGTTTATATATTTTATAAGTAAAAATGGGAAAGGGGGTAATTTATACTTATTTATACTTATATTTTGGGCTTTCTGTTTTTTACACCTTTTTTTTTACTAACTATTAGCCCCCTCAGGGGCTACAACCCTTGTCCTATTTACCCTAATAGAGCTCTATTAGGGTGAATAGGACTTCACACTCTCCCTGCTGCCCTGGGTTTTGTGCACACAGCAGCAGAGAGCTCACCGTGGCAGCCAGGGCTTCAGTAGTGTCCTGGCTTCCATGGTAACCGATCAGAGCCCCAGGATTGCACTGCTGGGGCCCCGATGGGAACAGTCACTGAGGAGGAGGGGCGGGAATCACATAGCCGGCACCTGACCTCTATGACAAGGCTCTGCGATCCCGCGGCAGTTAATCCCTCAGGTGTTACCATCATTGGTGGCGCAGTGGCCACAGCCCCTCCCCTCCTCTTCCCATCAGTTGTGTCATTGGTGGCAGCAGCGGCACAGGGGGGAGGGAGGGACTGCTTCCTTCTCCCCTGTGCTGCTGAACGAACGCCTGTGCTGGAGCGGCACGGCAAGGAATTATTGGCTCCCATGCCCCACTGCAATATTCAGCTACAGCACGGCAGCCCTGTTGCAAATGGCGACAAGGCTAAAAAGTCTTGTCGCTATCTGCAAATTTTGAGGCGCATTGGCGACCATTTTGGTCGCCATCCGGAGCGCTGGCCTAGTTATATCGACTAAGTATCACAACCCCATATTATATCATCAGAATGGCTTAGTATTGTGGATTTAGTGTCAATAACCCATATACTACCAATAGTACTACACATATAAAAAGACAATTTGGAGTCACCTGTGCAAAATTCAGAAAAAAAAGCTGCTTGTGTGTCAGGTCCAGTCCAGGTAGCTTAGGCTCTTTTCCATGTCTCTCCACCCATTTCAGATATGCCTATAAGAATCATGAGGTTATAAGTATCTATACCAGCAACCATCAAATCGTTAAGACTTATTAATCAGGGTTTTCTGTATGTATAGACAATGTATGTGATTCAAGAAAGAATGAAAAGTAATACTTGAAATAAACCATAATAATAAATAAAAGATTCTTTATACATTCTTTTATTTAATATTATGGTTTATTTCCATTATCACTTTTGATTCTTTCTTGAATCTCGGATATATTGATACTGTGGTTCACTCATGCGGAGTCTAAGCCGTGGATGCTTCATGTTCCATTTTAGATCGTGGCCATTTAATAAGACATACACAACGCACCTTCACATATGTGTGCGCATGGGCATTGGAACCATTTGATCCCTCACTAGAGATTCCCTTACTTCCACAATGATGTAGCCCTGACGCATGTGCAACGTTGTTTGTGGAACGCTAAGCTCGCTTATGAGCGGGATTTCTATTAAGGGTGAGCAACCTGCCATGTACTTTTTTAATACTATACACACATTTTTTCTTTTTGGTTTCAAATGGATAAAATGATTATTATTGCTATTCACTTTTTTGATAAAATGTCAACCATGAAAATGTATTTATTTTTTGTAAAATCATGTTTTTCATGCTAATCGATTCAATTACTGGGTAATCATTCTGTAATCATGTTCACTTGACCATATGTTGTATTGAGAACTATAGTCCTTGCTTGACAAAGGCTCCAATGAGATGAGCTGAAACTTTGCATGGGGTAAATAAAGGAGATCCACTTTTCCACTTTACACCGGAGTGCTGCCTTTTTGAATTTTTAGTTTATATTTTGAGGATCCATGTCCAGAAGTTATTGAGGATTACCACCCGGGGACCCAGAGTGCTGCTGTTTACTATTTTATAATATATATATATATATATATATATATATATATATATATATATATATTTTGACAAAAAAACTTACCCAGATAGAAATGTGGGATTGGTGCAAAACTCGGCATGCAGATATATCTCAGGCAGATATGTAAATGATTACAGATATGGTCTGATTAGATACTGGTCTTGGAACAAGAGGACTTAAAAATGCTTCCCTCACTACCCTATAAAAGGTTCTCATAGACTGCTTTTGGGTAGTGTACCTCTTAGTGAAAGAGCATTAACTGCTTGACATGCCTCCATGACACACTCAAGAAGGGGCACCTCATTGGACCGAATGAAGCAGGATGGTTGTTTTGACGAATTGCCTGCCATCTAGGCCATTCTCACCTAGCTGTTAGGAGATGTTGGGAGCAGTGGTTACTTAAGGGCACACACTCACAACAAACAGGTTTCGAACAGTTCTGACAGACCAGCAGTATGAGGATTATTTGATCTGTTGACAATCATGAGCAGATCCCACAGTTTAGTTGTCCACCATCCACACTTAGGTGGCACCTTCATTACACACCCCTGTCTCTTCCCAGACCATTTCCAGGCACTTAATTGAAGAAAATTTGGCATCAGGATACCCATTACGTGTCCTGGCATTGAGAGCCAGCCTCCATCTTCTTTGTCCGCAGTGGTGTAGGGAACAAGAAACTTGAATTGTATGGACTGGAACCACATCATCTTTATTAATGAATCCAGATTCTGTTTGGGAACCAACAACAGTCGGGTTCAAGTTTAGAGCCCTTGTGGTGAGCGCTTCAATCCTATGACTATAGACTGAAGAAGAAACCCAGGGTGATTTCAAACACATTTGGAGGTTTGTATTTAGCAATTGATCTGGAGGCATCATACATTGATTTAACCGAGGCTACATGTAGTGGACTTGAAGCGTCAAACATGAGGGACTGCTCAGAAGGCTGGTAATACAACGTATCATCTGGGTTTAAATAGGGTGTCTCGATTTTGTAACTGCGCAGGCACTGGTACCACACAGTAAAACTAGCAGCGAGTGCCAGATGGATATTTGTGGGTTAACAGCATAATTTTACACTTCATAGCAGGTTATTTTATATCTAAGGAGAGACATTGTAGTGTACCAACATATTATCTTTTAAGTAGTGCTGATGCATGGACCCTGCACAAGCACTTTAAGTATTACCCTTTGGACCCTAGTTCACACCTAGTGCTCTGATTCATGATTTTTAAAAGTTCTTATTTGTCATGAATTATTTTAAGTATTGATTTTATTATTTTATGTATTTTATTTTTTGTATATATGAATTATTTGGCTTATCATATGCCTTTGAATCCAGAGGAACAAAACAAATTGGCAGTCTGGTTTGAAGTAATCTGGGAGCAGCACGTAGATAAGCAGACAAAAACATGAGTTTGTGAGCATTCGCGTGTTTGATTTCAAGTGTGTGTTTGTATTAAGTGTGTGACTTGAGATAAGTGACTTTAGATCCAGGGACTTTAGCACAGGATTACATTGTCAGTTGCTTTTTATTGCATTGTTATATTGTATTTTTTTCTTTCTCTCTTGTGTAATCCCCATTAGCAAGTATGTTTTCCATTATTGACAACGCGGTCCAGTGCACATCTTGTCAAATGTACTGTATGCAGTACAGGAAAAGCGTTTGAGGGTGCATATTTGTGTTCAAAATGTGAGCAAATTGCTCATTTGGAATCCCAGATCTTGTATGTAAATGAGCGATTTTTGACACTGAGATGTGTTGACAATTTGGAAAAGAGTTTGCTGCTCACTGAAGAGAAACTCTATGGGGTAGATACAGGTGAGGGAGGGTGGTAGCATGGAAGCTTAGAAAAGTGAGGTAGGTAGTTGGATTACATGTAGAAAGCGGGGTAGAGGAAAGAGTGCCAGGGAAGCTAGCCCTGATCTAACACACCCCAACAAGTTTGTGGGGTTGGCAGATGAGGGGATGGGGTGTCAGTTCAGGGAGAGCACTTCTGCAGCCAGACACTTCTTCTGCCAGTCAGGGGAATGTCAGCTCCAGTAAGCAGGACGAGGAGAGAGGGCAGGCCAGACAGGTGCTGTTAGTGGGAGACTTAATTATTAGGGGTACAGATAGGGCGAGCTGTCACAAAGACCGGGATCGTCGATTGGTGTGGTATCTTCCTGGCACTGGAGTTCAACATATCGTGGATCAGGTAGATAGATTACTGGGAGGGGCTGGTGAAGACCCAGCGAATATGGTCCATATTGGAACCAATGACAAAGTTAGGTAGGTGGAGGAGCCTTAAAATGATTTTAGGGATTAAAGTCGCAAGCTTAGGTCAAGGACCTCAAATGTAGTGTTTTGTGAAATACTATTGATACCACAAGCCACACCAGAAAGGCAGCGGGAGATTAGGGTGTTTAACCAGTGGCTCAAGAACTGGTGTAGGAAGGAGGGGTTTGGGTTCCTGGAGAACTGGTCCGACTTCTTTGTCAGTTACAGGCTCTATCGTAAGAATGGGCTGCTCCTCAATAGGGAAGGTATAGCTGTGTCGAGAGAGAAGATGACTAGAAGGTTGAAATCGTTTTTAAACTAGGGACTGGGGGGTAATTGCATTATAGGAGGGGAAGATAATGCAGATAGTGACCTGGGGCCAGGTAATGGAACTGTAGGTGGAATGGATCGAGGGACTAAAAGAGTTCATAAGGAAAGGTGTAGATTAAAAAATATATATATATAAAATACCTTAATTGTATGTATACTAATGCCAGAAGCCTGACTGTAATAAAACTAGTTAACTGGAATATGTGATGTGTGAGGAGGACTATGACATGGTGGGAATAACTGAGACATGGCTGGATGATAGCTATGATTGGGCAGTTAACATACAGGGTTACAGTCTGTTTAGAATGGATTGTCAAAACGGGAGAGGAGGAGGGGTTTACCTTTGGTAAAGCCCGGTCTAGAGCCCACAGTCCGAGAAGATATAAGTGAGGGACATGAACATGTGGAGTCATTGTGGGTAATAATAAATAGAGGCAAAAAACAAAATACTGCTATGGCCCTATTCTCTTCAATATTTTTATTAATGATCTTCTAGAAGGCTTGCTCAGTAAAATATCAATTTTTGCAGACAACACTAAACCGTGTAAAGTAATAACTCTATTTGCAGAAAACTTAGTGCAGCAGATGAGATTGGAAGATATCTAGCAGTGCGATCAGCTCAGAACTGGCAGAAAATCTGTGGGATCCAGATATTCCTATCTACTGTTCAGAGATGTCTGGCTAGAAGTGGTCTTTATGGAAGAATTTCAGTCAAAAAGCTATACCTTTAATGTGAAAACAAGGCCAAGCGATTCAACTATGTACAAAAACATAGGAACTGCAGTGCAGAAAAATGGCAGCAGGTGCTATGAACTGATGAGTCAAAATTTGAAATATTTGGCTGTAACACAGAGCAGTTTGTTCACCGAAGGACTGAAAAGCCATACAATTTATAGTGTCTGTAGGCAACAGTAAGCATGGTGGCCGTTCCTTGCAAGTTTGGGGCTAAATTTCAGCAAATGGAGGATTAATGGTGTCTTCAATGCTGAGAAATAAAGGTAGATACTTCTCCATCATGTAGTACAATTAGGGAAGCGTCTGATTGGCTCCACAAATATTCTACTACAGCCTCAATCATACAGCCAATGTCATTCAGTACTATCTTCAGCATAAAGAGGAACAGAGAGTCCGGTAAGTGATGATATGGCCCTGACACAGCCCTGATCTCAGAATCATCAAATCTGTCTAGGATTAAATGGATCGACAGAAAGATTTGAGCAAGCCTATATCCAAAGAAGATCTGTGGTTAGTATAATAAACTATTAAACTATAACACTATTTTTGAAAAACGTTTGCACATTACTGTATATGTATATATATATATATACAGTACAGACCAAAAGTTTGGACACACCTTCTTATTCAAAGAGTTTTCTTTATTTTCATGACTATGAAAATTGTAGATTCACACTGAAGGCATCAAAACTATGAATTAACACATGTGAAATTATATACATAACAAAAAAGTGTGAAACAACTGAAAATATGTCATTCTAGGTTCTTCAAAGTAGCCACCTTTTGCTTTGATTACTGCTTTGCACACTCTTGGCATTCTCTTAATGAGCTTCAAGAGGTAGTCAACTGAAATGGTCTTCCAACAGTCTTGAAGGAGTTCCCAGAGATGCTTAGCACGTTGGCCCTTTTGCCTTCACTCTGCGGCCCAGCTCACCCCAAACCATCTCAATTGGGTTCAGGTCTGTTGACTGTGGAGGCCAGGTCATCTGGCGCAGCACCCCATCACTCTCCTTAATGGTCAAATAGCCCTTACACAGCCTGGAGGTGTGTTTGGGGTCATTGACCTGTTGAAAAATAAATGATGCTCCAACTAAACGCAAACCGGATGGAATAGCATGCCGCTGCAAGATGGTGTGGTAGCCATGCTGGTTCAGTATACCTTCAATTTTGATTAAATCCCCAACAGTGTCACCAGCAAAGCACCCCCACACCATCACACCTCCTCCTCCATGCTTCACGGTGGGAACCAGGCATGTAGAGTCTATCCGTTCACCTTTTCTGCGTCGCACAAAGACACGGTGGTTGGATCCAAAGATCTCAAATTTGGACTCATCAGACCAAAGCACAGATGTCCACTGGTCTAATGTCCATTCCTTGTGTTCTTTAGCCTAAACAAGTCTCATCTGCTTGTTGCCTGTCCTTAGCAGTGGTTTCCACCAGATATTCTACCATGAAGGCCTGATTCACACAGTCTCCTCTTAACAGTTGTTCTAGAGATGTGTCTGCTGCTAGAGCTCTGTGTGGCATTGACCTGGTCTCTAATCTGAGCTGCTGTTAACCTGCGATTTCTGAGGCTGGCGACACGGATGAACTTATCCTCCGCAGCAGAGGTGACTCTTGGTCTCTTCCTTTCCTGGGGCGGTCCGCATGTGAGCCAGTTTCTTTGTAGCGCTTGATGGTTTTTGTGACTGCACTTGGGGACACTTTCAAAGTTTTCCCAATTTTTCGGACTGACTGACCTTCATTTCTTAAAGTAATGATGGCCACTCGTTTTTCTTTACTTAGCTGCTTTTTTCTTGCCATAATACAAATTCTAACAGTCTATTCAGTAGGACTATCTGCTGTGTATCCACCTGACTTCTCCACAACGCAACTGATGGTCCTAACCCCATTTATAAGGCAAGAAATCCCACTTATTAAACCTAACAGGGCACACCTGTGAAGTGAAAACCATTTCAGGTGACTACCTCTTGAAGCTCATCAAGAGAATGCCAAGAGTGTGCAAAGCAGTAATCAAAGCAAAAGGTGACTACTTTGAAGAACCTAGAATATGACATACAGTTGTGTTCAAACTTATTCAACCCCCAATGCTGTAAAGGGTTTTAGGGAATTTAGTGTACATTTGTAATTGTGTTCAGAATGAAATCTTACAAGGACTTTTTAAAGAACCAAATGCAACTAAAATGACATCAATTGTTTTTGTAATACAGTATTAAATGTTTTTTTTGTGATTTCTTCATTGACACAATTATTCAACGCCATAAAGACTACCACTCTTAAGAACAGAGGTTCATTCAAGTGTTTTCGATCAGGTATTGAAAACACCTGTGGATGTCAAGGAGCAGCAATCAAGCATAATAAGCACAGATTTAAAATGACTGTGATACTCAGCTCCTTCTAGACATTTATTGGCGTGTTTACAAACAAGGTGAAGTCAAGAGAATGGTCCAGGAAGACAAGAGAAGAGGTGATTTATCTTCGCAGGAAGGGCAATGGCTATAAGAAGATTGCAAAGATGTTAAACATACCAAGAGACACCATAGAAAGCATCATTCGCAAATTCAAGGCAAAGGGCACTGTTGAAACGCTACCTGGTCGTGGCAGAAAGAAGATGCTGACTTCGACTGCTGTGTGCTACCTGAAGTGCAAAGTGGAAAAAAGTCCCCGTGTGACTGCTGAGGAACTGAAAAAAGATTTGTCAGATGCGGGTACTGAAGTTTAAGCTCAGACAATAAGGCGCACACTGTGTAATGAAGGCCTCCATGCCAGAACTCCCAGGCGCACCCCCTTGCTGTCTCCAAAGAATAAGAAGAGTCGACTGCAGTATGCCAAAAGTCATGTGGACAAACCACAAAAGTTTTGGGATAGTGTTCTGTGGACTGATTAGAGCTGTTTGGGCCCATGGATCAACGCTATGTTTGGAGGAGGAAGAACAAGGCCTATGAAGAAAAAAAGAACACCTTGCCTACTGTGAAGCATGGCTGGGGGTCAATCATGCTTTGGGGCTGTTTTGCTTCTACAGGTACAGGGAAGCTTCAGCGTGTGCAAGGTACCATGAATTCTCTTTAGTACCAGGAGATATTGGATGAAAATGTGATGCAGTCCGTCACAAACCTGAGGCTTGGGAGACGTTGGACCTTTCAACAGGACAATGATCCCAAGCATACCTCCAAGTCCACTAGAGCATGGTTGCAGATTAAAGGCTGGAACATTTTGAAGTGGCCATCGCAGTCACCAGACTTAAATCCGATTGAGAACCTCTGGTGGGACTTAAAGAAAGCAGTTGCAGTGCGCAAGCCTAAGAATGTGACTAAACTGGAGGCTTTTGCCCATGAAGAATGGGCGAAGATACCCGTAGATCGCTGCAAGACACTTGTGTCAAGCTATGCTTCACGTTTAAAAGCTGTTATAACTGGAAAAGGATGTTGTACTAAGTACTAAGATTGAATGTCACTTGGGGTTGAATAAAACTGATAATGATGTGAGCACAGAAAAGACATTTGTGGTTATTTCATTATAAATGTTATGTTATATTTGTCTGACTTACAAGTGCCTCTTTGATTTAATTGTAAACAAGATGACTGAAATGATCAAAATCAATGCCAAACTTGCCAAAACACTCAATTTCAGTGGGGGTTGAATAATTTTGAACACAACTGTATTTTCAGTTGTTTCACACTTTTTTCATATGTATATAATTCCACATGTGTTAATTCATAGTTTTGATGCCTTCAGTGTGAAAATAAAGAAAACTCTTTGAGTGATAAGGTGTGTCCAAACTTTTGGTCTGTACTGTGTATATATATATATATATATATATATATATATTGAGGAAGATGGACAGCACTCCAAGAAAATTCCAAGTGTTCTTTATTCAACCAAGTGGAGAGACGACGTTTCGGCTCGACAATAGAGCCTTTTTCAAGCCTTGAAAAAGGCTCTATTGTCGAGCCGAAATGTCGTCGTCTCTCCACTTGGTTGAATAAAGAACACTTGGAATTTTCTTGGAGTGCTGTCCATCTTCCTCAATATACAATTGGGTCGCTCACACCCCAGGACCTAGCACCCATACCGTTTTGGAGCCGCCCGGTGCTGCCAGGTTTTTTTCATTATATATATATATATATATATATATATATATATATATTGCTATGTGTATATTGCAGTATTGTCTACTGTCCACTATGGTGTTCAGTAATTCTCTGTACTGATCTGGGAGACAAGAAGTAGGATGGAGGCATGGTGCAGTTTTCCAAACAGTGGCCTGACAAAGACCAAACCTTAGAGAAGTCTGCTAGTGATCCTGTTGCTCATGAAATACATGATAACAATGAAGTGGTTGCAGCCAGCTGTAACTCAGCCCATCTGAAGAGAAATGATGGAGTAGAAGGATAACAATTCTGCAAAAAGTGTCTTTTGTAATGTACAAGTTCCCCTACCCTCCCGATTGACCAGTAGGCTACAAGCAACAGTTCTACTTTGAGTAAACTGTCCTTTTCAAGTAAATTGTAACCATTAAATTTGTGCCACTGTAGTTGAATTTAAGTAAAGATATCTGTTGAACTGGTACAGTCTGAAATATACTCTTAAAGAGGTATCTTATTACAGGGGCCCAGTAGCTTCAAGTTACACTTATATGGTATGTGTCATTATTATATAAGGAGACAGGAGACTCTTTCAGGAGACCCAATGCTGTTGAAATTAAATTAAAAAAATTAAAAAGATAAAGAAAGAACCCAAGCGAGCCAGCTGCAATATTAGGCTCACACTGTAACTAACTCATCATGAAAGATTGCAGATTTGACCACATTAAATAGTGTGTTGCTTCTTAAACACCATGAAGAGCATTAATTATTGTGACATTTCAATGTCAGAATTCTGTCACTCTTCAGCCTTTCCCACTGGCAATAACAGGGACATAGAAAAAACACATCATATTTTACCTTGTAAGCCTGTCGGACGCCGCCATTATCTGCAATATTTTCTCCGAGAGTAATAATACCGCTTACCTAAAAAATGAGAAGTCACGATTTACTATAATTTATGCTGTCTTCTGTGAAGACTTGTCTTCAGTCTAATGTCACACATTAACTCTAATAAAAGGTTTAAGGTCAATGGCTCATTAAGCAGACAAGGCATAGATGGAATTTCAAATGGATCTATCAAGGCCTAAGATTACAGTGAGCATTTTTGTGATAACTAAAACTTAAAGGAGCTCTGACTCTAGTGGCCCTGGCCCATCGCTGCATTACATGGGCATCCAATCCATAAATGTGTATAGTCAGCATGCAATACCAGATTTTTCTTGTGGCGGCCACTTGAGCTTTCTCTGATAATATTGGCTAATTATCGTCAGTACTAAGAGCCAAACTTATACAGCACTTAACTTGATATTACACACTTTCAAAGAAGATGGCCAAAACATGGACACATTTCCCGAATAGCTCTAACCTTTACTTCAAAATAGTAAAGCTAAAAAATATCTATTAACTAGTCTTCAATTTACATTTCTGGTCATGTGCTCCACTGGATATCTATCTTTTGTATGGAAAAGCCCACAGTCATGTGTGCGCTTAACGATTTAACGTCATGCCATGTCTAAGTTATAGTCCTTTCAAATCCATGGCACGGTGCTCAAAATGTTGCCAGATTTCTAGTTATAGAGATCTCTGAGCAGTGCTAAAAAAGTTTGGCACTTTTTATTGTGGAAATCAGTGGTAGTGCAAGATACCAGACTTCAACAATCTTCTCACATTATCTTTGACTAGATATACTGTATGCTTTAAATCATGATGACAAATTGTTCCTTAGTGTCCAGGCTATCCTACTTTGGAGGGACTTGGGAGAAAGTCACCGAGCCAATTTACAAATTGAGGAGACAATCAATGCAATAGTGTACACCTCTCTTCTCCAGAGGTCTAGTAATGTGACTGTCTTTTCTAATGATGTAAATTTTCTGTGGCCTCCATGTAGTACATGTCAGATTGCCCCACCTTGACTGACAATTGGAGTTGCCAGCATTTGTCCTGTTTGTCTTCTGCAAACTGGCCAGTGTGTTTTTTACCCCTGTTCTCTATTAGAAATATGCACCTTTTGCATTTTTGCTCTGGAGCGCTCAGAAATGTATGGCAAAATCAGGCCATGAAATGTTTTTACTTTAGATTTTTTCTTTGGCCTTAGATTCTTTTTTTTTAGATTGTCATTGAGAAATGCTTTTAATGTTACTGTTTGCTTTTTATTACAACATCACTTCTCACAAATTTCCTACACCTATAGCATAAAGTACAGTGTGATAATTCAGTAACGACAACAAAAAGTACACAACCATCTTTAACTATTGATTCAGTCTGGTGGGACAGTCTTACAGAGTATTCAAATAACTAGCAAGAGAAAGATCACGTATGGGATGTTTTGAGAAAGAGAAAAACATATAGGGGGTCATTTATCAAACTGGTGTAAAGTAGAACGATTTAGTTGCCTATAGCAACCAATCAGATTCCACCTTACATTTTGGACAGCTCCTTTGCAAAATGAAATGAGGAATCTGAATGGTTTCACTCAGTTAGATAAATGACCCCCATAGTACTCACATTTTGTCCACCGGCCAAGTCCCACGTGTAGTTGCCATATTGGTAGACCATGCATCGGGACTGCTCTTTGAAGTGCATTGCGGAAAAGTTACTCCACCAGTCGAACATATTTCCATCTTTGTCAAAATTCCGTCCTGTTAAGTAACAACCAACATTGAAATTCTTACAATAAAATCACATTTCCAGCATAATCCATACACGTAAACCACAGCTGGATACATTAATGGTTTTAATGGTACCTTAAGAAACATTGCTCCTAATTTATGCTGAGAGAAGACAATATGTCTTTGTCTATATTACCTGTGTGTTTTTTTTATGAATATGCCAGGTGATTCTATATCTCATACCTTATTGTGAGATACTGACCCTGACCTGTACTAGACCAAGTCATGGGATATACATCTCCTTTGGACTGCACTTAACTCTTCCGGTAATCCAGTTAGACTCAATGCTAAAAGTTGAGTCACCATGGCATTCCTGTTGGAATCAAATTAACAATATGTCTGGCATAATGAGCTTGGGACCTGTGCTACTGGGAACAGGAATACACATTCCCTCTTGTTATCCAATTAGCACCTGACTACTAGAAACTGGAACTTTTGGAACTGCTAAACAAGAAGCATCCTGTTAAGGAAATGCAGACACAATGGCCCCTTCCCAGTATGCCTCCAAGATCTTTGAGATAACATACCAGAGTATTTATGAATGTATTGTGAGCTGCAACTCATCCCTGATAGGACCTACATTTTCATAACTTTAATAATTGCATGTGGTACAATGTGGGCATCACAGGGAGTCTAAACACCCAAACATAGCAGCCTACCTTCTGTACAATGTACAAAATCACAGCAGATGGGAAGACGTAGTTTGCTAATATTCCATATCTGCCAGCTGGAGGCAAGAGGTGGAGTAAGCATAGTTAATGAGTACATTCCCCAAAGGCTGGGCCATAAATGGGAGGTGAATCCCTCTCAGACCAACCCTCTGTAAGGATGCATAAGAATGCGTGGCTGGAGATAGGCCAGTTGACAAAATGTGGGTATCCGATCAACATTGGGTTGTGTTCTGCATTCTCACTATCCCAGGGACCAGAAAACAGACTCTTTTCAAGCCATTTGTTATGTTTAAAAACCTTTCTGTTTTAATCCTTTTATATTTGTAACTTTTTTGCACACCCCTATATACATCTGTTATTTCTTTTCGTTTTTGTAACTAAGTACTGTATAAGTTTTTACATGAAAGCTAAAACTTTAATGTTTGCTTTGTAGCTATAATGGACCCAGTTACTCCAAATGTAGTGTATAAGTGCAGTTTGTGTTACCGTGTGTAAAATACACCCATTTTTTTTTACAGAAAGTGTTTTTTTTTGTTACAAATGTGAATTGGATATTGCACCCATGATAATGTCCTAAAAGCCTGGTGGGTCCATCATGCAGTGTCATGGGCCGCTAATTTTATAAATATACCACTGGTACTTAGTATGAAAGCAAGAATTACTTTTAATCATTACCATTATCATCAAAGCCATGAGTGATTTCGTGACCAATGACCATGCCAATTCCCCCAAAATTCAATGCTTGAGGCTGTTGTTTACTGAAAAATGGAGGTTGAAGTATCCCAGCAGGAAATACTATAAGAAAAAGTAGAATATTACAGTCATCACTGTAGGGCAAGCCATTTTAAACTATTGCTCAAGACAAAGTTATTTAACAATAACATTATGTAAATGTAACTGAACTTTTTTTTTTAAGTAACTCACCGATCTGATTTCGGTTGGGGGAGTAGAAGGCATCAGCCACTGCTGCACCAATTATCCAACTAAAACAGAGTGACAGAGAAACAATCAGGGGTGGGATTCTAAAAATTTTAACAACAGGTTCCCTACTCAACGGCAGACATGCGGCGTCACGACACATGTTTACATATACATACACCATATACATGCAACACACATAAACACCATAGATACACTACACACATACCACTCAACTTTTAAAAAGCCTAAGGTGCTAAACTATGGAAGGGAAGAAGGCTCGGACAGGCCCACAGGGGTACAGGTGAATCCCCCGGTGCCCATAAGCAAGGTTAACCCCTTGTCTTCCACCCTCTGCACAAGTGGCACATAACACAGTAGACTTACTGCACTACATAGATAGACAGTGTACAACACCTCAACCAGCCTAAGTTCATATAAAAAACTGGGTAGAATATTTAGAAAACCACCCAGTTTATTATTATAGACAAGTTCATGTGACTGAGATGACTTTTAGGTACAGAGGCAGGACAGCCAGTGTCCTCCTTTCCCAAAGACCTGCCTTCTCAAAGTGCTGCAAGGACCCTATAATAATTTATCTTCTAGCCTCTTGCTGCTGTGTAAGCAGGTAAAATTTGGATGTATCCATGTGGTGGGCCCCCAAAATAAATTTTACTGGCAGGCCATACACAGCCCAGTCCGACACTGATTAGAAGCGCTTATCTCCAGCTGCTGCTGTAATTTTAACAACCGGATCTGGAGAACCTGAGGGAATTGGCTGAATCCCATGCCTGGAAACAACTATTATAATTAGAGATGAGCGAATTTTTCAGAAATTCGATTCGGCCGCTTCGCCGAATTCTCAAAAAAATAATTGTTCGATCCGAATTTATTTGAGGTGAATTGCGTTAAAAAATGGCTATTTCCTGGCTATAGAGACACTTTATAGTGGTGTAGAACACTGTGCCTTGCAGTAACACGCATAGGGAGTCTGCTGTGGAGGTGAAATAATACTGTCAGTATGACATGCAGATGACAGGCGTCGCTCTTAGAATCACTGCACACTTAACTTATTTGGGCAGTCACGGGGCCAAAACTGACCAAATAACTCAACTATGAACTCAGCCTTACAGGTCGATGTTAGCGCCAAGAAGAAGCACACACCTTTTACACCGTTGTCAGATGATTAAACGCTTATACAAGTAGAGTC
This sequence comes from Bufotes viridis, assembly GCA_033119425.1. Lineage (NCBI taxonomy): Eukaryota > Metazoa > Chordata > Amphibia > Anura > Bufonidae > Bufotes > Bufotes viridis. Next base: position 504,688,617 of record CM065590.1, read on the forward strand.
CCCCGACAGGGTGGAGAGTGTGTCAGCAGTAAGTTTGTGTTGATGTCACTAATTATTTTGCCCTTCCTCTGATCCGTCAGAACAATAAACCACAAAAAAGGGATCCTGTCTGTTGAGCATCCGCCTTCACTCGGTCAGCATTTGGTCAGTAATCCATCAGTATTGCTAATGCCAAAAAAAAAAACAGGAGTGGATCCAAAACAGAGATGAAAAAAGGGAAATTCGCAGCACTCTCCAGGTGGTATAAAAAGTCCATCAGGTTTATTCCAGCAGCATACAAAAGCGACGTTTTGACTATAATAGTCTTTATCAAGCAATATCACCTACAAAAGAAACACCCTTATAAATCCCTTAGTGCAAAGTGATTGGTCCCACTCAAATCTGGGGTGTGTGTACATAAAAACATGCAATAAAAACCGTTTGCAAATTCCTCACTATACCCCTGCATATAGTAATTTACCCCTATCCACGTGCATCTCCACTCCAATAAAGGCATCAGCATCCGTTGTCCATGGCGGATAATATACCCCAGTCCGATCACATGATAGAGGCGCATGCAATTAATTGCTAAGTAACAGGGACGCTTCACTAGGTCGCGTCATGAAGGTCCTGAGATAGCCAGATGAGAATGTCATAAAATGTATATAGCAACGGTGGTATTCAGACTTGTATAGCTAGGGACATGATTGTCCTCACACGACGAGCGTGGCACATAGCCTGAAGAGACAGGTTCCCATACAAGATCGCACACATACATAGCTCCAATGTCTGTCAGGTCACGGGTGCCGTTAGGCAGCCATGTTCCCTGACAGGATGCAGGAAGAAACCACTCACTGGTTACCCTCAGGGAGCGCCGGAGAAAGAGACGGGAAATCACTACAAAAAGAGGGGAATTAGCACACAAATAAAAAAAATCACAATAAGGTATTTGTTGGGCACTAAACTTATGTGATGATATATCAAACGGATTGGAGGTACTCAAAGCAGACTGGACTATACTTAGAGGAAGATATTCAGTCTGAACTCTCTATTTAATCCTTTAGGTTCCAATGTTTCTAATCGGTGGATCCACTTAATTTCTAATTTCTTTAGCATAGTTTCTCAATCTCCCCCCCCCCCCCCACGAGGTTGCGGAACTCCATCTATGATGCAGAATTTTAGCTGTGACACATTGTGTTTAAACTTATGAAAATGGTCAGGGACAGGAAGCTCCAAAGCTTCATTTCGTATTTTGAACTTATGTTAAGTAAGTCTCTTCTTGACCTCCTGCGTGGTCTCTCCCACATACAGGAGGCCACACGGACACTGGAGAACATATATCACATATGTGGAGCTACAAGTGTAGTGACCCCTAATGTGATACCGAACCCCAGTGTACGGGTGCGTGAAAGAATTTCCCTTCAACATACTGTTACAATTACAGCAATTAAGACAAGGAAAACACCCCGATCTTTTCCCTATTCTGTGACTTGAAGACTTCTGGTCCGCATGGACTAACTTGTCCCTGAGGTTGGGAGTTCTTTTGTATGAAAGGAGTGGGGGCTGTTGGAATTCTGGCATATTGGGAAAAACTTGGGATAATATACCCCAGTTTTTTCGAACGATAGATGCTATTCCATTACTACACGATGTATAACTGGTTACCAAGGGAATCCTCTTATTGACTTTTTTTATTATTATACCCCTTGAACCCATTAAGTCCTGCCTCTTCAGCTTCTTACTTTGATCAAGATGTCTCTTAATCAGGTTAGATGGATAACCTCTCTGAAGAAATTTCTGACCCATGCTATCCAATCTCTTGTTCACAGTTTCCTCCTCACTCACAATTCTCCACGCCCTCAAGAATTGACTGCGGGGCAAGGATTCAATCTTCCGTCTCGGATGTGAGCTCTGAAAGCTCAAGATAGTATTCTTATCTGTTGGTTTAACAAATAAGTCCGTTTGCAAACCACCAGATAACGGATAGATTGTAGTGTCCAAAAATTGCAATTTTTCTGCTGAGCAGATCATAGTGAACTGAAGCTCGTCATACACATTATTCAGCTGGGACAGGAAACCCATCAAATGTTCTTCTGTGCCAGTCCAAATGAAGAAGATGTTGTCTATGTATCTCATCCAGCCCCTCACACTACAGAAAGGGCCGGATGGATACACAAACGTCTCCTCAAAGACCGCCATGTATAAGTTTGCATACGACGGGGCCACATTGGACCCCATCGCTGTCCCTCATAAAATAATTACACGTAAGGACGATCTCCAGAAATGATAATATGAACTGGGCCCTATGTGGGGTATAATGCGATTTTTGTAGGGTCTGTTGAACCGCATGGAGTCCCTTGTCATGGTTAATACTCGTGTAAAGACTTACCATGTCAAAAGACACTAGTAAGTCACCCTCGTTAAACTGGAGTTTACTGAGTTTCTCCAGAAATTGTGAGGTAATTGTGAGGTAATTTGTTAACCAATTATACACCGTGTAGTAATGGTATAGCATCTATTGTTCGAAAAAACTGGGGTATATTATCCCAAGTTTTTCCCAATGTGCCAGAATTCCAACAGCCCCCAATCCTTTCATTCAAAAGAACTCCCAACCTCAGGGACAAGTTAGTCCATGCGGACCAGAAGTCTTCAGGTCACAGAATAGGGAAAAGATCGGGGTGTTTTCCTTGTCTTAATTGCTGTCATTGTAACAGTATGTTGAAGGCCAATTCTTTCACGCACCTGTACACTGGGGTTCGGTATCACATTAGGGGTCACTACACTTGTAGCTCCACATATGTGATGTATGTTCTCCAGTGTCCGTGTAGCCTCCTGTATGTTGGAGAGACCATGCAGAAGGTCAAGAAGAGATTTACTCAACATAAGTCCAAAATACGAAATAAAGCTTTGGAGCTTCCTGTCCCTGACCATTTTCATAAGTTTAAACACAATGTGTCACAGCTAAAATTCCGCATCATAGATGGAGTTCCGCAACCTCGTAGGGGGGGGGGGGGGGCCCCATCGAGAAACTATACTAAAGAAATTAGTAATGAAGTGGATCCACCGATTGGAAACATTGGAACCTAAAGGATTAAATAGAGAGTTCAGACTGAATATCTTCCTCTAAGTATAGTCCAGTCTGCTTTGACTACCTCCAATCCGTTTAAAATATCATCACATAAGTTTAGTGCCCAACAAATACCTTATGGTGATTTTTTTTATCTGTGTGCTAATTCCCCTCTTTCTTTTGTTTTTGTAGTGATTTCCCGTCTCCGACGTGCAGTCCCGGACTCCATATAAAGGCTTATAAGCTGTATATGATATAAGTAAATGAACGATTATTTCCATAGAGGCCCTGTGATATATTGGGTGTAGTTTATAACGGTGGTTTTTCTCAGATGACCCTATATAAGTCGACAGGTGAGGATAAGTGATATTGGGCCTACCTGTGTAGCACTGGATGTGCCCCTGGTGGGGTTTCTCCGGCGCTCCCTGAGGGTAACCAGTGAGTGGTTTCTTCCTGCATCCTGTCAGGGAACATGGCTGCCTAACGGCACCCGTGACCTGACAGACATTGCAGCTATGTATGTGTGCGATCTTGTATGGGAACCTGTCTCTTCGGGCTATGTGCCACGCTCGTCGTGTGAGGACAATCATGTCCCTAGCTATACAAGTCTGAATACCACCGTTGCTATATACATTTTATGACATTCTCATCCGGCTATCTCAGGACCTTCATGACGCGACCTAGTGAAGCGTCCCTGTTACTTAGCAATTAATTGCATGAGCCTCTATCATGTGATCGGACTTTAACCGGCAACGAGTGACGTAATATGAGTGGACTTTTGTGATTGGAAGATGTTGCAGTCTACTCTGTTGGCAACAGCTGACGTCATCTCTTTATGAATTTCCATTGGCGAGAATCCCGATCATGTGGCCAGTGGGTTGGGCGCTGGTTAATACTTGGCCAGCGCAGACTCCTTATTAGTTGGGATGCCGGAAATGACCGAGGTCTTCACTGAGGATGGCTCATGCGCAATTAGACTTCCGCAACGCCATGGACAACGGATGCTGATGCCTTTACTGGAGTGGAGACGCACGTGGATAGGGGAAAATTACTATATGCAGGGGTATAGTGAGAAATTGGCAAACGTTTTTATTGCATGTTTATATGTACACACCCACCAGATTTGGGTGGCACCAATAACTTTGCACTAAGGGATTTATAAGGGTGTTACTTTTGTATGTGATATTGCTTGATAAAGACTATTATAGTCGAAACGTCGCTTTTGTATGCTGCTGGAATAAACCTGATGGACTTTTGATACCACCTGGAGAGTGCTGCGGATTTCCTTTTTTTCATTGATACCATGGGGATTATGGTCTTAATCCCATCTGCGTGCATCTGCTATGGACCTTATCTAGGTACCTGTATTTATGGCTTGTTTTCCGAGATGGAATGTGTAGTGCTGCTTAAACATTATTTTTTTCCAAAACAGAGATGAAACGTGGTGAATGGAATATTTGCATGTCTTCTGTGTTTTGTACCCACTCCTGATTTTGGCTACCAAATCACAAGCCAATTCTGATGGGACCATACAGGCTTTCCAGCTGCTACACAGACAGGATCCGTTGTGCGTCTTTTTTTCCCTTCCTTCTGACAGATCAGAAGAAGGGTCAAATAAATGATCATGTCAGCCAGGCTGAAAGGCAAAATAATGGCCTCATTATGAAGTGAGGAGGGTGGGAAAAGCATGTGAAGTCCACAGAGTAGCCCTATGACTTAGTTGTGAGGTGAAAGCAACATGAGGAGACCACAGAGTGACACAATGACAGTGTGGAGGTGGTGGCAGCATCAGGAGGCCACAGAGCAGCAAGGTGACATAGTGTGGAGGTGGCAGCAGCATCAGAAGAGCACAGAGTGGCAAAAGGACACACACACACACACACATATATATATATATATATATATATTTCAAATATATAAAAGTGGCACATATATTTTTCTTTTTCCACTTATGCACTCCACAAAAGTCTTTAGAACATATAACTGTACCACTCAACAGCAAATATATTTTTCTTTTTCCACTTATACAAGCCACAAAAGGGCATTAGTACAAATAATTGCACCACTAAACGGCAAATATATTTTTCTTTTGCCACTATTACATGCCACAAAAGGCTTTAGAACATATAACTGCACCACTGAACAGCAAATATATTTTTCTTTTGCCACTACTACACGACAAAAAGTGCTGTAATTTTCGCACTTCACCACATAACGGCTAATAAGCCACTTTTTCTCACTAATACAAGCCAAAAAATGCTTTAGAACATATAACTGCACCGCACAAGGGCAAAAAAAAATATTTCCTTGTAATAAACCCTATTAATGGGTGTATCAAAAAGCACCTGCAACCCAATAACAAGAACGGTTTGCTGGAATTACAGAGCTATATAATGGAAATTTGGGTGCCCAGTCAGTGCAACAAGGTGTAATAGGATTGTTCCTATTACCCAAGCTGTAACCTCCCCTACTGAACCCTGTTCAACATAAATTCTGCGGAATGATTCCTCCCTATCCTTTCCCTATACCTTGAATAATCTGTTCCTGAACTTGTAAATCGTTTTTTCTAGCACTGTCCCTAGCGCCTGCTGACGTCTCTCCCTGCATTAAGTACACTGGAAAATGGCAGAATCCAAGATTGCAAATCGCATTATGGGTGATCTTGCCTTCCTAGAGTTCCTTGCTCCATGTCCTCACACGTGCAGTAGCCATTTTAGGAAAAAATGCGATTCGTTACCACGAAGCGTGAGAAAATTCGGATTCAGCGCAAATCGAATAATTCCTGAAATTCGGATCGAATTCCACTTCGTCAGCTTCGATTCGCTCATCTCTAATTATGATAACACCTTTAGTCCTTTGGAGGTTCATCATGTCTTTACATTCAGATGGAAAATGGTTAAGGGTAAGCATCATATATTATGTTCTGGAGGTCTAACTTACAGTGCCTTGTGAAAGTATTTGGACCCCTTGAACTTTTCGACCTTTTGCCACATTTCAGGCTTCAAACATTAAGATATAAAACTGTAATTTTTTGTGAAGAATCAACAACAAGTGGGACACAATTATTAAGTGGAACGAAATTTATTGGATATTTCAAACTTTTTTAACAAATAAAAAACTGAAAAATTGGGAGTGCAAAATTATTCATCCCCCTTAAGTTAATACTTTGTAGCGCCACCTTTTGCTGCGATTACAGCTGTAAGTCGCTTGGGGTATGTCTCTATCAGTTTTGCGCATCGAGAGACTGGAATTTTTGCCCATTCCTCCTTGAAAAACAGCTCGAGCTCAGTGAGGTTGGATGGAGAGCATTTGTGAACAGCAGTTTTCAGTTCTTTCCACAGATTCTCGATAGGATTGAGGTCTGGACTTTGACTTGGCCATTCTTTTTTTTTTTTTTTTTTTTTTTTGAAACATAAGTTTTATTGTATTTTTCCAAGTTTTATAACATAGGCAATGTCAAAAGTGTGAAAAATAACATATAGTAGGGGGTATAACAGTATCAATTTAACTTAATTGGTACAAGCGGTAAGATAGTCATCTTATTCTGGAGCGTAATAATATTTCAGGCTATAGCTGCTAGAGAGGGGTCGTTGATCCAGGGAGTTATTCTGATTGCCTGATTGGAGTCGGGAAGGAATTTTTTCCCCTTAAGTGGGGAAAATTGGCTCTACCTCACAGGGGTTTTTTGCCTTCCTCTGGATCAACTTGCAGGAAACAGGTCGAACTGGATGGACAAATGTCTTTTTTCGGCCTTATATACTATGTTACTATGTTACTATGTTAACTAAGAGCGAGCATGCAAGGTGCATTATGTAATGGTACAAACCATAAGGTACAAGGAAGTATGTATACTTGGTGCAATTACTGATAAGATAAGGTTGAGTGAGGTATACTAAGGTATACTAAGGTATGGGCAGGTGGCTTAAGTATCTGTTAGATTATCAATAAAATAATCTCAACAAATTTATCAGAGACATAGGAAAGACGGGAAAGAAGACATCTGATGGTATGGGGACTGGAGCCAAAAATCCCAGAGCTTGTAGAATTTATCTTTATTATGAAAGGCAGAAGCGGCCATGCCTTCATGCCAACAATTGTCTCTAACCCCTACAATGACCTCTTGGATAGATGGAACTTTATCCGATTTCCAATGCAATGCTATTAGCCTAGAGGTTGTAATACAGAAGTGACAAATTAAAGACTTCGCACATAAGGGAATCCCCTCCATGTCCAAGAACAAAAGTGCCATTCTAGCATTCGGTTTTATCACCATAGCTGTAATGTAAGATATCTTCTGGAAAACGCCTTTCCATAAGTTATAAACTGGTGTACAATCCCACCATGAGTGTAAGTATGTCCCAGGAGCAGAAAGACATCTCCAGCACGTAGGTGGAAAGTCAGGAAAAATATGATGTAATCTGGTTGGACACAGATACCAGCGATATAAAATTTTCCTAGCTAATTCCAGGTGATTAATACATTTGGACATGGATGAGATAGCCTCAAAAGCGTCTTTCCACTGCTCTTCAGAAATATTAGACCCAATATCTGTGGTCCAAGTACTTTTGATCTTTTGCAGTGGATCCTCCATATTTGATATAAGAATTTTATACACTTTAGAAATACCTTTAGAGGAGTTAGCCGAACTTTGGAGCCAGTTAGAGAATAACATTGCTGGAACCCCAGGTTCTAACCTTCTTTCTGTTAAGGACCTTTTAGCTGCCGACAGAGCATGCCTAATCTGAAGGTATTTGTAAAATTCCTTCGGTGGTAGGTGGAAGATTTTTGCAGGTCACAGAAGGATTTCAGTCCCGCTGGGGAAAGCAAGTCATTTACAAACATCACCCCGTTATCCTTCCATGTGTCTAATGACAAATTGGGTATATGGTATTCCAGAGTTGACAAGGGAATGTGGGAGATGAATGGGGAGAATATGGGCATTCTCACAGTTAAATTTGTATAAGTTACCCCTATGGCCTGTATTGTGGAAATATGCTTTCCTGGCTCATAGCCAAAAATGTAGTTGGCAAGAAGGACATCTTTAATTGACGATTTCCCGAGGAGAGTAGTTTCCATTCTGACCCATGCTTTGGTGGCATCTGATAACCAGAGAAATTTCGCCTGATGGAGTATAGTGGCTTCGTAATATTGAATTATAGATGGGCAGCTGATACCACCAGTATGTCTAGGAGAGAACAAGATGGCTTTGTTGACCCTGTGTCTTTTGCCTCCCCATATAAAGGTAAATAGATATCTTTGCAATTTCCTCAGATAATTTAAGGGGACTGTTATAGGAACGTTCCTGAAAAAATAAAGAATCTTTGGCAAAATATGCATTTTGATCGTAGCTACCTTTCCCAGCCAAGATAATCCTGTCGTCTTGAGTTTTGCCAAAGAGGATTTGATGGTATCTAATAATGGAATATAGTTAGCCTGAAACAATTCCCCAGTAGTTGCAGGAAGGTTTACCCCTAGGTAGGGGATAGAAGACTTTACCCATTTGTAAGCAAACTGTTGTTTAAGTTGAGCTACTAGACGAGGGGGAATGCCTAAATTTAAAATTTGAGATTTATTAATATTAACCTTATAGTATGAGGCCTTGGAAAACTTATTTAAGATAATATTAATGTTATGAAGAGATTGTTGAGGGTTTGAAAGGATTAATAAGACATCGTCCGCGAAGAGACCTATTTTGTGATCAGTGTTTGCAATTTTTATCCCTGTTATATCACTTGAAGACCTGATATATATGGCTAGGGGCTCCATGATCATGGCAAAAATCAAGGGGGAGAGGGGGCACCCCTGCCTGGTACCATTAGATATGCTAAAGTTCTTCGATTTAAAGCCAGATGAATATACAAAGGCGTGTGGAGAGGAGTATAGACTCATGATACCAGTTAGAAAAGGGCCAGATATACCAAACCTCTCTAATACTTTCTCAAGAAAGCCCCAGTGCACTCTGTCGAACGCCTTCTCAGCGTCCAGGGAAAGAAGCAGAGAAGGCGTCCGACCAGAGTTTGCAACCTCAATCAGGTCAATAAACCGTCTAGTGCCATCGGATGTTTGACGGTCCTTTATGAATCCTACTTGATCATCATGTATGATGTGGGGGAGGATGTCTGCAAGCCTATTCGCCAGAATTTTTGAGAATATTTTAAGATCTGAGTTTAGAAGCGAGATCGGTCTGAAATTGGCCGATAGATTTGGCTCCTTACCGGGTTTTGGGAGGGTAATAACAGAGGCCTGCAGCATTTCTGTAGGGATTTTGTGGCCCTGCAGGAAGTGTTGAAAACAACTAGTTAGGTGAGGAGTTAAAATGTGGGAGAATGATTTATAATATTCATTGATAAGCCCGTCTGGGCCAGGAGTTTTATTAATTTTCAGGGTAGCAATAGTATCTAAAACTTCCCTTGAAGTAATGGGAAGACTGAGGGATTCCAATTGGTTAGGGGAAATTTGAGGGAATTGGAGGCCTCTAAGAAATTGGCCAATCTCAAGGGGTGTAGGTTGAGGGGTATCAGGGTCTGATTGAAGATTGTAAAGAGAGTGGTAATAATTTGCAAACTCATCGGCTATATCCTTAGGATTATATAATTTAGTTTTAGAATTGGACCATAAATATGGAATCCTAGAGAAAGCCGATCTGCTTTTGATCTTACTTGCAAGAAGCTTTGAAGCTTTAATACCTTGTCTATAGAATAGAGCTTTAGATTGTCTGAGATGTCTTTCAAAGCTGTTTTGCATCAATAAATGGATTTCATGTCTAGTTTCTCTAAGCTGGGATAATACATTAGGGGTGGAAGCTATCTGATTGATTTTCTCCAAGTTATATAATTTTTCCCGAAGATCTGCCATTTTAGCTACTCTTTTCTTTTTCTCCTCTGAGGCAAATTTCAAGAATAAGCCTCTCATAACTGCTTTATGTGCGCACCATACTGACGGGGGGGGGGGGGGGGTACTTCACCATTAGCATTAATCGAGAAATATTCTGAAAGGGCTAAGGCAGCTAGTGCCTTGTAGCGTTTATTCTGAAGTAACAGATTATTAAGCCTCCAAGGGGATGAGTGAAGTAGATTATTAGGTTCGTTTATAGAGATGGAGATAGGGGCATGGTCGGACCACGTAATTAAGCCTATTTTAGAATCCCTAACCCTTTGAAGAAGCCATTTATCTACTAGAAACAAATCTATTCGGGAATATGAGTTGTGTGGGTTAGAGTAGAATGTGAAGTCCTTTTCCGAAGCGTGGAGAATTCTCCACGCATCAAAGAGTTCCTCTCTATGACAATATTCTTTCAGTTTTAAATCATTGGGGTTACTCACAGAGGAGGATTTGTCTAGATTTGGGTCCATGATGAGGTTGAAGTCACCACACACTATGAGAGATCCTTTCCTGATTCTCGACGCAGAGTCTAAAACAGATCTGATAAAACTCAAAGATTTGGTATTAGGGGCATATAGAGAAATTATAGTATAAGGCACATTGTTAATGTTACAGACAAGTATAATATATCTACCAGAGGGGTCAGACAGCAACTCTAGCTGTTGGAACGCAATAGAATTTTTCACAGCTATGAGAACTCCTCTTTTTTTACCAATAGCATGGGAAAAGAAGAGAGAGGGAAAATGTTTATGTTTGATTTTATGGCTGTCCCTTTCGTCCAGATGGGTCTCCTGCACACATAAAATGTCACATTTTAAATTTGTAGCCTCTTTCCACAAGAAGGACCTTTTAGCAGGGCTATTAAGGCCTTTAACATTCAAAGATGCTATGGATATAACCATTTTTGAAGTTTAACTATAGGAACCCTAAGGAGATCCATCTGGACAAGATAGACACACCACGTAGTAAGCCACCTGCACCATTTCGCATAATACCGCTTGACCAGGAGGGTACAAGATTGGGGAACATGTAAATATAAAAGAAAAAACGTTAACACAACACAAAAAAATAATAAGTAGAAAGTATAAAGTCCGGTTCTGGTAGAACCAATGCGGCCCCAGGTCGCTTTCATCTTGGGGGGGTGTAAAAAGGTGATAACCTTCAGTGAAGGAATACGTGAATCCTCATGCTGTCAGCCTCATTAATCTTAATAAGCTGCTGTTAACACAGTGGTATCTCTGATGTGGAGAAAAACTAAACAAGAAATGCATATAGTTGGGGGGAAGAAGAAGAGGATAGTGCAGTAGGAAGACAAATAAAAGATAGCAAACGTATGTGAGAAGTACCATGAGTGATATATAGCTAAGCAGGAGCATCAAGTCCAAATGATAATTATTTAGACCAGGGCTGACATGTAAACTTTGTATTCAGCCAGACCCATTTATGGTAAAAATGCAGGTAGAAGACAAAGAAGTCAGCTGATGAACTTGATTGGAGAATAGATCATCTTGGAGGTGTGCCTCTTCTAGGGGATCCTGCGACAGTCCATTCCGGTGAGAGAGAATAAGGTTTCTTCTTTGGTGGACTGTTAGAACCCTTTTGACGTGAAGAGTGGTCATATTTTTCTAGAAATTTGCTTGCATCTGTGGGATTTAGAAGGACATGTGTTGACCCATTCCTATGGATGATTAGTTTAAAGGGGAAGCCCCACTTATATGGGATTTTCTGTTCCCTGAGAAATTGGGTGACTTTAGAGAATTCTCTTCTTCTTGCAAGAGTGGCTGGAGAAAGATCAGAAAAAAGAGCGATTTGCTTGAAACGTTCTGGAAGTTCTGGCTTTTTAGCCATAGCTTTAAGAAGTTGGTCTTTAATATGATAATAGTGCAGTCTCATCAGGGTATCTCTAGGCAAGTCTGCTGGCAGGTTTTTGGGTTTGGGGACCCTGTGTACTCTGTCTAGTAGAAAGTCATTATCTGACGCTTCAGGCATGATAACAGAGAATAGGTCAATTAGAAAGTCTTGGAGTTGGTGGTCTTGGACAGATTCAGGGATATTCCTGATACGGATATTGTTTCTCCTTGACCTGTCTTCTAAATCTGCAAGTTTAAGTTTTATGGTGGTGAGGTCTTCATCCACCGCATTATGTGCGTCCACTAAGGTATTATGGGCAGAAGTAAATTCTTCCATTTTCTCCTCTAGGTGGGCTGTACGCTCACCAATGGCAACAATGTCCGACTTTAAGGAGGCTAAAGCCGAGCGCAGGTCACTATTAAATGATTTCTTTAGATCAGATAAGAGATCCCTCATGGCCTCCACCGTTAGAGGAGTGGCGTGGGCGATCAGTCCTTCATTGTTAGAGTCCCCATGGGGGCTAGGTGGGGGAGGACAAACATTATTTGCAATGCTGGACTTGCCTGATTGCTGAGGAGATCTTTGCCTGGCTGAGCCAGCTTGCGGTGGAGAGGAGGCAGCCTGCTGTGCAGAGTAAGTTGGCGCCGCGTCCTCTGGCTGATCCGCGCCATCTTGGATTTGAGCAGGGCCGAAGAAGCTTGTGAGTTTCGCCGGGGTTTCTTGCTTCTTCTTCCCCCTTGGCATCTTCTGCATGTCGGTCGGGTGGAAGGCACCTCTGAAACCGTCAGGTGAGGTAAAGAAGTCCACTGGTTTGGATCCTGTGAGCCGCTATGAGGCTGATAGAAGCGGAGCTGATCTTACATGCGTCTGCTCCCGCGCGCTGCCAGCCACGCCCCCCCGACTTGGCCATTCTAACACCTGGATATGTTTATTTTTAAACCATTCCATTGTAGATTTTGCTTTATGTTTTGGATCATTGTCTTGTTGGAAGACAAATCTCCGTCCCAGTCTCAGGTCTTTTGCAGACTCCCTCAGGTTTTCTTCCAGATTGGTCCTTTATTTGGCTCCATCCATCTTCCCATCAATTATAACCATCTTCCCTGTCCCTGCTGAAGAAAAGCAGGCCCAAACCATGAGGCTGCCACCACCATGTTTGACAGTGGGGATGGTCTGTTCAGGATGATGAGCTGTGTTGCTTTTACGCCAAACATAACGTTTTGCATTGTTGCCAAAAAGTTCGATTTTTGTTTCATCTGACCAGAGCACCTTCTTCCACATGTTTGGTGTGTCTCCTAGGTGGCTTGTGGCAAACTTTAAACAACACTTTTTATGGATATCTTTAAGAAATGGCTTTCTTCTTGCCACTCTTCCATAAAGGCCAGATTTGTACAGTATACGACTGATTGTTGTCCTATGGACAGAGTGTCCCACCTCAGCTGTAGATCTCTGCAGTTCATCCAGAGTGATCATGGGCCTCTTGGCTGCATCTCTGATCAGTCTTCTCCTTGTATGAGCTGAAAGTTTAGAGGGACGGCCAGGTCTTGGTAGATTTGCAGTGGTCTGATACTCCTTCCATTTCAATATTATCGCTTGCACAGTGCTCCTTGGGATGTTTAAAGCTTGGGAAATCTTTTTGTATCCAAATCCGGCTTTGAACTTCTCCACAACAGTATCTCGGACCTGCCTGGTGTGTTCCTTGGTCTTCATGATGCTCTCTGCGCTTTAAACTGACTTCGGAGACATCACAGTGCAGGTGCATTTATACGGAGACTTGATTACACACAGGGGGATTCTATTTATCATCATTAGTCATTTAGGTCAACATTGGATCATTCAGAGATCCTTACTGAACTTCTGGAGAGAGTTTGCTGCACTGAAAGTAAAGGGGTTGAATAATTTTGAACGCCCAATTTTTCAGTTTTTTATTTTTTTTTAAAGTTTGAAATATCCAATAAATCTCGTTCCACTTCATAATTGTGTCCCACTTGTTGTTGATTCTTCACAAAAAATTACAGTTTTATAACTTTATGTTTGAAGCCTGAAATGTGGCAAAAGGTTGAAAAGTTTAAGGGGGCCAAATACTTTAACAAGGCACTGTAAAGGGAACCTGTCACCAGGAAATTCACTGATAAACCAGGCATGCCGCCTTGTAGGGCTCACTCTGCTGAATATAATGATACCTTTCACTTGGTGATCTGTTGCTTTATTGTGGAGAAATAGTACTTTTAATCCATATGCTAATGAGCTGATTTGAGTCCAGTAGTTGATATGAGTCCAGCGTTTTTTCTATTCAGAGCTGTAGCCACTCCCCTATGAATGAATGATGTAATAAACCACGCCCTTTTACACCTGAAGCAGTGAATAGGGGAGGGGCTACAGCTCTGAATAGAAAAACTGCTGGACTCATATCAACTACTGGACTCAAATCAGCTCATTAGCATATGGATTAAAAGTACTTTTTCTCCACAATAAAGCAACAGATCACCAAGTGAAAGGTATCATTATATTCAGCAGAGTGAGCCCTACAAGGCAGAATGCCTGATTTATCAGTGAATTTCCTGGTGACAGGTTCCCTTTAAGTTCCTTGGCCCCAAAACAATTTGTGTAACAGCTCCTCCATGTGTCATTCATAATACAGGTGTCTCCTTATGTAGTAAATGGGCTTTTAGGATATCATGGCTTATTGGGGCCGGGTGCAACTGCAACCTGTAAAAACACTAAAGATATGCTTGTAGTTCTAATTGACTTTGATATTTTTATGGAATTATTCAGTGTCCTCAATGACTTTTGGAAAGTTTTGTCTTGGTCATTTGTGGGTTTACCCAACTAGGAAGATAGACATCCATGGACTGTTTTAATATAGACAGGGTTTTTTGTATTTTGAAATATACTGTTGGAGCATTCTCAGTTAATAAAGGGGAGTTCCTGTTCAGGGTCCTCAAGAGAGCAACTATGAAGAATTCTGGAGACCCTGCGCATAACACCGACAGCCGATTGATTCCAATGGACAAGTGTAATGCTTCCTTTTTCTCTGTGGTGACTTTGCATGGAAACTGAACAATTGCTGCTAGGTTCCTTCACACACTACAAATAATCACTGGTGGTCGTTTACAGTGGACACCCAGTTATCAGGGTGCCCAACTGCTAGGGCCCCTAGTGAACACTTGGAATCTGTAAGGAAACCTGGCAGCAAGTACTTAGTTTCCGTACAATGCCACGACACAGTAAATGAAGCATTACATATTACCTATGGGCCTCTCTTTAAACATGACAATATTGGTGTAAGTACTTACGCATCAGGGTCGACTGGCTCTCTTAGCTTTTTTAGACTCTTTTGTGCTGTAGCTTTTAGAATTTCCAGTATGTTCTCAAAATATTTCTCTTCGCTAAAGTTTAACTGCAGTGAAAAAGGAAACAAAATCTGTGTTTGATGCATTAGATGTATCCAGCTTGATCTGTATTTTTTTATGAAGCTATTATATTTGTCAGGCCAACTTTCAATACTATTCAGCTTGTGAAAGCATTGCAATTACGTTGACTTTCCCTCTCCTGTATAAGCATTTTATGAAAGTGCTCAGAGCTGTCACAAGTACTGTTCAAGTTACTGCAAATCAAAGGAACTCCTGCCAGATGTCTGTGACCTGGAGAAGATGACTTGAACCGCAGGAGCCAAAACAAATGACACTCAAAGCTATTTTAAAATGCGTGGCGGTGAAGAGCTGTCTTTCTTTCTTAAATCGTTATGTCACAATTAAAACTGATTTCAACCCTTCAATGTATTCTCTAAAGAAAATAGAGATTGGGGAGAACATACTGAGAAGCCGGCTCAGAACTGAAGCTGCAATTACCTACTGAGGACTGCCAATTTCACATGCAGTGGCGTACCAGCAGCGGTGGGAACACATTAGGGGCCCAGCTGTGACCCCAACACACTGCGCCATCTTAGTTCTCCATCATAATAACTTCATATTACGGAACGAGAACAATAACAATTAAAGGAACACTTTAAGCAAATTGGATGCTATAAGGGAGATTTAGCATTGCTATAATATCCAGATGAAATGCTAGATGCAGATGCAGCATAGATTTTAGTATTCTTCTACTCCAAAAAAGTGCCACATTCACCAAACCCACTTTTAAAGGAAAGAAATAAAAATGCTTCCTCTGGTGGGGCAGGGGATATCATGACCAGCATAGCAAGTGTCATTCTTGATAAATCAGGGCCTATGTGCCCTTCAAATTTATTTTAAGGTGGAAATGCATTAATTTAGTCCTGGCAACGGATTCCATCTGTTTCAATCTGCGCTGAAATGCTTCTTTGCCTATCCCTTTGTTCGATTCCATCATAATGTAAAAATGAAAATCATCACTTGAACAGTCATAAAGATATACTAGGCCACATGAAAGTTGGTACTTTCTTCTACCCATTACTCAGTTGTACAAGGTGCCACCACTGTTGCATCTGTACTACTTCAGAATAGTTGGATAATCCCAGTAAATCACTGATAAGGTACTTACGGATGCAGACTCCTGGTCCAGTTTATCATTTTGATCTTCCAGAATATAGTCTGGATAACCAATTTGCTCTTTAATTGATAGTGCCTATAAAATGCAATAACATTGTAAGAACATGATTCATGCAGTAGTGCTGAAGTCATTGGTCCCTACTACTCATTTCTTCTCTCAAGCATTCATAGACATCTACAATATACACAGTGCAACCCTTACATCTGCAGAAATCCCTACTGCAATGATAATTCCTTGAAAAAGAGCATTACTTATGGTGGTGAGCTGAAGTTGTCGTTAAGATCTCTTGTAGTATAACTGTAATATGGCTACAATAAAACCTGTATTCTGCTTATGAAAAATAGGACAGTTGGCGCCTTGTTTTTGAGATACCGAGCTGTGCTACATAGACAGAGTTAAATTGTAAATTTCTGGCTGCCTTCAACCACCACTAGGGGTAGCTTCTGAGCTTTCTGGACACCGTTGTTATTGTTGAATTCAATGTATAATCAGTATGCAGGAAGCTCCTTAGCTCCCTCTAGTTCCTTCCCAACATCCACTGTATATGTGATGTGGGGCCTTTAAAGATAGTACCTGCTGAGGAGCTAAGTGGGCGTCAGTACTTAACCCCTCGAATCCCTGGTCAATTGCCACCATAGCATCTGAGGGGTAATTTACTGGAAGCTGGCTGCTCACTTTCACCAAACACCTGCCTGCAATATTTGGTTTCTTTGACAGCCTGGGACCTTGTGAAGGCCCCCAGGACTGCCAATGTAAACTTTATTTTAAGTTCTGCCTCTGGTTGTACTTAATAAGAACACAGTGTTAGGCCCTTCCTATAAATAGTGAATGTCTTACAAATGCAAAGAATAATGGATGAGTGAAACAGCCAGTCACAATACCATAAATATGTCCCGTTTCCAAGTGTGACTCATTTTTTGAGATAATTTTATTATTTATATGTATCAATAAAGTGTTATATTTTTCATACAAATGGGCTTTATTGTCTCATGTTTTTGATACATTACAGTTTGCGGTAGAAATGATCTATCGATTGCAGATTCAAGTCCCCCACAAGGGGGGTGGGGGGAAATAAAATGCAAAAAGCTTTTAAAAACTAAAAATTCATAGTCTCCCTTTTCCTAAAATTTTCCATCTTTTTTTAAAGTTATAAAATTGGGCCAGTATAAAAATCTGGAATCATACTAACCCACAGAATAATAGCCTACAATGACACCTAATGGGATCACACCTCCATCATGAAACAAAACCTAAAGAGATTGGTGTGCATACCCAACAAATGAGCACATGAGTCCAACAACGTAGCAAAATATAAAATTTATTAGATATCACTTAAAAAATACATATAGCAAGGGGAGTAAACATGAACCAGTGAGGTAGCAAGAATATGAGGAGAACACATGGGAAGGGGATAATGATAGTCATATACAAGTGCAGAGAGTCATATGTGATAATACTGAATGGAGGCCAAAACGTGCCTGGTTAACTGCACACTACCAAAATGAGGGAAATGTGCAGGGATCAAGCAAGCACATAGCCTGCAAACATAACAGCAGTACTGCACAGGGTTTACAAAATGTAAATACAATCACTGTCAACAAGTTACAAAGTTAGTCAAACAAGATAGTGATTCCTTTCCCAGTGTCACCTCACCTGCCCAACGCATTTTGCCAAACAGGCTTCGTCAGGGAGAATAAAAGTAACGTGAATAAAAGTAACGTGTCAGTGTGAATTCTGTAAAAATGAAATCCATAAAAGAGATTCCTAACCATTTAGAATATTTTTCCAGCTCAACCATATTAAATGGTGCCATTAGAAAGTACAACTTGTTCCACAAAAAGCAAGCCCTCATATGGTAATGTGAATGGAAAAATAAAAAAATACAGGGAGTAAAAAACGAAAATGAAAAAATTGAAAATGCCGGTGGCTGGCAGATGGGCGAAATTGCACCAAATTTATGTCTGTACCGGGGGTTTGGAAATCTGTGTCATAAAAAAAGCTGTAAAGATGTGTTAAGCAATATCGAGCAAAGAAAATTGGTACTAATACTAAAAAAGAGCATGATGTTAAAAGGTGGACATTCACTTTAAGGTGCATTTAGAGGAGCATTAGTTCTTATTAGCATTCCCTAACACTCATCATTATTTCAAGAATGTAAACATCCTACATGAGTAGCTGTTTTCCTTTTCTTGTTTTGATATTGTAATTTTATGAGAATTTCCAAAGTAGGAGTTGTCTTGAAGCTAAAGCAGTGTGGTCAGGACGAGACCACCCACCAGGAGAAGCAGAATGTTCTCATCCATCACTGTCTTATTTATTAAACACTGGAATTCTTGATACAAAACTCAATAAATCCTCCAATCAAGCGTTAGCAATTAATTTCTAAGATGTTGAATTTTTAAAGGGAACCTGTCACGATGAAAACATAATGTAATCTTCCAGCAGCATGTTACAGAGCAGGAGGAGCAGAGCAGATTAATATATTATCTTTTGGGAAAAGATTCAGTATAACCTGAATTTCATTCATTTAAATTCCTCCTCATAATGGCCTTTAAAGTCAAGGAGGCGGTCCTATCAGTGATTCCTTCTCTCTATGACTGTTCATACAAAGATATAGTGGCACCCCTTGTCAAAACTACTATTACTGTGGACAAGCAGGTTGAAGATTAAATGATCTCCAAAAAGCATAAAGTTAAAGATGACAAATTCCTTTTGTACAGTATTTTAAGCAAAATCTAATTTTTATTTTCCAAATAGCAAAACTTTGGGCAACCTTCAGCTTGCTCCTTTTGAGGTAGGCTATTGTGGATTTTGAGGTGTGTTTAAGATCATTATACATTTGTACAAGCCATCCTCTTTTCAGCTTCAGCTTTTTTTTTTTTTTTTACAGTTGGTGTTATGTTTGCTTCTAAAATTTTCTGTAATTTCATTCAATCCATTCTTCCTGTGAAATGTTCCCCGTGCCATTGGCTGCATCACAACTCCAAAGCATGATTGATCCACCCCCATGCTTAATGGTTGCAGAGGTGTTCTTTTCATTGAATTTGGTGCCTTTTTCTCTCTCGAAACATATCTTTGGTCATTGTGGCCAAAGAGTCCAATTTTTACATCATTGGTCCACAGGACTTGTTTCCAAAATGCATGAGGCTTGTTTAGATGTTAATTTGCAAACTTCCAACGCTTAAATTTTGTGATGAGGATGCAGGAGAGGTTTTCTTCTGATAACTCTTCCATGAAGGTCATATTTGTGCAGGTGTCGCTGAACAGTAGAACAATATACCACATCTAGAAGGTCTGCTAAATCAACCGGAAGAACTTTTCCAGTTAAGCAGGGGTTCTGATTTGCCGATCTAGCAATCCTACAAGCAGCTGTCTCTGAAATTTTTCTTGGTCTTCCAGACTTTCTGTTGACCCCTATTGTTCCTGATAACTGCCATTTCGAACTGAGGAAATGGCAACCTGAAAACACTTCTTATCTTCTGCTCTCTGCTATCTTCTTATAGCCTTCTCCTGCTTTGTGAGCCTCAGCTATTTTCATTTTCAGAATATTAGGCATCTGCTTAGAAGAAACCATGGCTGTATTAGTTTGGAACAAGGTGAGGAGTTTAGGTATAAAGCTTGGAAATGTGCATCCCCTGGCCTTTCCTAATGATGATCCTGAACAAGCCTTAACCCTAACAGGCTATTTAAGGTCTGAGACCTCTGTCAAAGTTATCTGAGCACTCAAATCTCTTTGGGCTCCCGTACTTTTGTAAGATACTCCTTTCCTTTTTTTCACTCTAAAATTGTACAAAACCAAAATAATACACTGATGATGCTTAAAATATTGAAAAGTATGTTTTATCTTTAACTTTATGCCTTTTGGAGATCATTTCATCTTCAACTTTGAATTTTGACCAGTGGTGCCCAAACTTTTGCATGCCACTGTAGTTGTTAATCACTGATATCACTGACGCCTCCTTGAATTCAAATCAGGGACTTAAAATGGCCCTGGAACAAAACCTAAAAATTGCCTCAATGTGGTAGGTGGGTCCAGATTGACATAAGGCGGGCAACACAAGTAGATAAGGCCAATATAAGTTGGCAGGGCTTGCAATACCATAGTGCACCACTACCCAAAACAAACCAAATACCACAATGCAGCACAAAATACCTCCACAAAAGTTGTCTCTCTGTGGTGGCCATCAATAGCTGCATTGTTCTGTACTCCTTCTCCTCCAATTGTCCCTAATATGGATGTGGAGCAATGAGCTTAGGAGGTGAGATATGGGACACAAGACCAAGCCAGCCATATCTCTTGCATGCTGCCTAAACTTCTTCTAATAATGACCCCTCTAGTGCCACAGTAGTATGTACCCTGCCAACGGCAGTGAAAAGGGCTCAGGTGGCCCTGTGGGGATTTGAATGAAATACAGGTTATACTGAATCTTTTCTCACAAAACTGTAAATCAATCTGCTCAGCTGATCCTCCTGTATAACATATTACCTGCACCTCAGACACCATATTTAAAATGACTGGTTCCCTTTAAAGTAATAAACACCTTTGCTGTAACTGCTATATTAACCCTTTCTACCCCGGGCCAGTTTTCACTTTCCTGCCCAGGCCATTTTTTGCAAATCTGACATGAGTCACTTTATGTGGTAATAACTTTGGAACACTTTTACTTATTCAGTCCATTCTGAGACTGTTTTCTCGTGACACATTGTATTTCACGAAAGTGCTAAATTTGAGTCAATATATTTTCCTTTATTTTTGAAAAAAAAAATTACCCAAAATTTGGAAATATTTTCTAAATTTGAATTTCTCTACTTTTAAGACAGATAGCAATGCCTCATAAAATAGTTATCAGTCATTATTCCCCATATGTCTGCTTTATGTTGGCATCATTTTGTAAATGTAATTTTATTTATTTAGGACGTTAGCAGGCTTAGAGTTAGTTATAAAGTGATTTTGAGGGGCTTACATAATTGAAAATTACCATAAATGATACCATTTTAAAAACTACACCCCTCAAATTATTCAAAACTGATGTTACAAACTTTGTTAACCCTTTAGGTGTTCCACAAGAATTAAAGGAAAATGGAGGTGAAATTTCCAAATTTCATTTTTTATGCAGATTTTTCATGTTAATCAATTTTTTCTTGCAACACAGCAAGGGTCAACAGCAAACTAAATCTCAATATGCATTACTCTGATTCTGAAGTTTACAGAAATACAACATGTATTAACATGTATGTAACTGCTCTATGGGCACGTGGCAGTGGTCAGAAGGAACGGAGTGTCATATGGATTTTGGAAGCAGATTTTGCTAGAATAGTTTTTGGGCATCGTTTTGTATTTGAAGAGATCCTGACGTACCCCTACAGTAGAAACCCTCAAAAAGTGACTCAATTTTGGAAACTATACCCTTCAAAGAATATATTAAGGGGGGTACTGAGCAATTTGACCCCTAAGCGTTTTACGGAATATGAAAATGAAAAGTTTAATTTCTTCCAATAAAATGTTGCTTTAGCCCCAAATTTTTCATTTTCACAAGGGGTAACAGGAGAAAAAGCACCCCAAAATTTGTTACCCATTTTCTCCTGAATATAGCAACACCCCATATGTGGTGGTAAACTGCTGTGGGGGCACATGGCAGGACTCAGAAGGGAAGGAGCGCCATATGGCTTTTGCAGCGCAGATTTTGATGCATTGGTTGATTTGGTGAAGGTTTGGTTGGTACCATTTTGTCTAAATAAGCCTTTTTGTTTGCTTGGTATTACACTTTTTGGGAGGGAAGGTGACCAAAAATGGCTGCTTTGGCACAGTTTTTTTTTTCTAACTGCATTTACCTGACAGGGTGGCTCATGTGATATTTTTATAGAGTCGATCGTTGATGAAGGACCTGAATTGAAAGTGTTCTGAAACGCATTACTGTGATTGTAATATCCTGTATTGGAAGTCTTTATCGCTTGAATAAAGACCCCAATTTTGTATTAGTGAGCTGGACTTTCTACTGTTTTTGGATTACTGGAGCGACCGAGTCCAGAGGTTGCTGTCCGTGCTCAGTGTAGCGGGAGGCAGGTGAGAGCTGCTGAAACCTTTTTTGTTTTTTGCACAATAGTATCTGTGTGTTTCATTATCTTTATGTAGTGTCTTGGATAAACATAAAGATGTTCTGATACTTCCTAAGTATAAGATTTAGTCCTTTTATTAAAGGAGTTGTCACACTTCACCAAATAGTATTTATAATGTAGAGAGAGTTAATACAAGTCACTTACTAATGTATTGTTATTATCCATATTTTTTCCTTTGCTGGTTGGATTTATTTTTTCATCACATTATACATTGCTGGTTTCCATGGTTACGACCACCCTGCAATCCAGCGGCGGTAGCTGTGCTTGCACACTATAGGAAAAGGCACTAGCCAATGTGCGCTCCCACGGTCCTGGCCAGCAGACAGGCCAGCGCTTTTTCCTATAGTGTGCAAGCACAACAACCACCGCTGGATTGCAGGGTGGTCGTAACCACAGAAATGAGCTGTGTATAATGTGATGGAAAAATAAGTCAAGCAAGCAAAGGAGGCAATATGGACACTCACAATACGTTAGTAAGTGGCTCGTATTAACTTGCTGAAATGACACAACCCCTTTAATAACCCATTAAAACATACTGCAGTACAGGAGACCCAAATCACAATCTGTTCTGTCCCAGCACTGGGAGATTCATTTCAGTATCATTACAGATCACATCTGCTGTATTCTGTAGTGATTAGTTAGGTAACAGCACCATCTAGCGGTGGTAAAAATGTATTACACCTTGTGTTTCTTGTTAATAGAGTTTATCGTATTGTGGAGGTGTTATGCATTGTGGGAAAGAGAAATCTTAATTCTACAGACTACAGCACATCAGCAGAGCTGTCTCCTGCATTTCTCCTTCTTAAACCCCACCATCTTTGTGCAAGTATATCTGTTTTACCTCAAATACTCCTATTTTGTCAATAGACAATTAGACTATAAAGAACAGTCCTCTTTTTTGGAAGACAGGAATGGTTTATGCTGAATGTAAGACTGCATACTGTGTGAATGTGTATGAAGTCAGAACACAATGCTTATGTGTCAGCTGTGTCAGGGGTCAGCTGTCACGTGAACAGAGACTACTCTAAGATGTATTGACCTGGTTGTTCCCTTGCAGCAGATTCCTGTATAACGGTTTAAATTGTGAATCTCAGGAGGGCCACTTAGATAATGCTCCAATGCCCTTAGGAGCAGCCCCAGTGAATCCACATCCACTTTGTAAAAAATATTGATCAAAAAATTGGCACCAATCAGACTGATCCTATCATTTTCCAAGGGAGCTCTGAAAAATGAAAGGTGCAATCTGATTGGTAGCTATTGGCAACGAAGCCAGTGTTCCTTTGCATCCGCTTTGATAAATCTCCCCCAAAGTGTTTTTGAAGGTTAGTAAGCAAATAATGAACTAAATAATAGTTATAATGATATGGGCATTAGGTGGATAAATCCTAGTCATCTATGTGCTGTAGACACCTTAGAACTGATTATCTAGGTTCCCAGGTCATTCAACCAAACAAAAAAATAAGCGTTTTTGGCAGGCCATGACAAGTTTCTTGAGACTACGAGGACAATAAGTCAAATATCAATGTAATGGTTGAGCGTAAGTGTATCATATAGTTTTCCCACATGTATCAATACTGCCATTTTTACAGGACTAATAACAGATATGATGGCTCCTTTATGATCTGTCAGGACATGGTATGCCTTGATTGGTGGATCCATCATGATCTTTTTCTCACCCCATTATAATGGGTCTAGGGGGTTTTGCTTTTATAGTCGATAAAACAGACCAGGGCTTCAGTCTTTCTCTACTGGGACCTTAGGGTACAGCCAAACAGTCAGGTTTCCTGATGCAGTTTTGTAAGCCAAAACTAGAAGTGAATTGAAAAAGGAGGGTCAAGTCATATATGTCATTTATACTTTCTCCCCTTTTATGATCCACTGCATAAGGAAAACTGACCGTGTGGCTCTACCCTTACTATTGATTGTGGACAACACCAAATATTTTAATGTTGTACACCAAACCCAGTAGAATATCAAAATAAGCTCAAAGGTAGTAATGTTGCTAAACCAGAGGTTAGTGCAACAATAGAAAGACCTGTACATGTGTTCACTGCTGCCAAAACTGTCCCTGACTGCAGTTCACCAATATTTGGTTCGCGTATCATCACTGAGGCCTGCCTTACAGTTTGATCAGCACTAAAACAGATTGTCGAGGAGTCAGACTAAGGGCTCGTTCACATTACCGTTTGTCTTTTCCGTTCCCTGGCTCCCTTAAGGAGCAGGAGAACTGAAAGGACGGATGCTGTACATAACTGACACCTACGGAGCCTAAAGACCCCATAGACTTTATTGGGGTCCTTTTGGTGTCCGCTCATAATATGATTTTTGAGAGGACACGAAAGTCCTGCATGCAGTACTTTCGTGTCCGCTCAAAAATCATGTTCTGAGCGGACACCTAACGGCTCCGTTGGTGTCAGTTAGGTGTCAGTTATGTACAGCATCTGTCCTTTCCATTCTCCGGCTCCTTAATCGAGTTGGAG
The DNA here is from genome assembly GCA_033119425.1 of Bufotes viridis. NCBI lineage: Eukaryota > Metazoa > Chordata > Amphibia > Anura > Bufonidae > Bufotes > Bufotes viridis. The sequence goes on from CM065590.1 coordinate 504,713,520, forward strand.
AATGGAAAAGACAAACTGTGATGTGAATGAGCCCTGAAAGAAACCAGACCTAAAATAACAGAGAAAGCTTTAGGCTGTTTTTGCATAGTCAGTGGATCCTACACACAGATAAAGTATTATGATGTGTTTTTGACCCACACCTGGTTTTGGCCCACAATCATTAAAGGCAATCACTGATCAAACATTGACTAAATAGTGACTGTATGAAGCCGGCTTAGAAGACTAAATCTGCAGTTCTCATGCAAATGACTATGTAGACTTAGTTTATAATGGTAGGTTGAAGGTTTCTAATATATTTGTGATCTTTCTCAGGACACGGACTGACCTTTTCTTGTGCCTTTTCTTTTGATGTCCCATCCATCCATTGTAATTCATCCAAAGTCTCAATAAAAACTTCACGTACTTTATTTATGAGGTCACTGATCTAGAACATTTCAAGAAATAAACATGATAAAAAGATAGCTGTACATATATGCAGATAAATAGGCCAATCAATAGAAAATCATGGAACTGTGTCTCTAAGTATTCCTGCCAATCATCTGATTGTTACCAAACACAGCTCCATATTTCTGGTTGTGACTATGCCTAGTATTGTAGCTCAGTCCCATTCCATGCAACTCCTTCAATCAACTGATCGTAGGTCATCAATTTGCTAGTCCCAGAAAAACCCTTAAATTAACCGTATTCAGGAGTTTCTTAGTCTCACCCAAAAGCTTCCTATCTCCACCAAGGAGTTTCCTAATTGCACCCCTCAGTTAACTAACCCCAAACAGAAGTTTGCTAACCCCAACAGGAGTTTCCTACCTCAACAAGGATTTCCTATGTCCAGCCAACAACCTTACAGACCCACATAAAAGTTTTCTATTCCAACACTAATCTAAAGGTGGGGCGCTGTGTAAAATGTATATAAATATTAATAAAACAGAATGCAATGATTTGCAAATCTCATAGACCCAGATTTTATTTACCATAAATCACAGGACACATATCAGATGTTGAAAATGAGACATTTTACCATTTCATGAAAAAAAATTAACTCATTTAGAACTTGATGGCAGCAACTCATCTCAAAAAAGCTGGGATGGGGCAATAAAAGGCTGGACAAGTAAATGGTAGTACTAAAAAAGGTAGGGGCAATTTGCTACTAAGTCACATAACAGGGTATAAAAAGAGCGTCCTAGAGAGGCAGATTCACTCAGAAACAAATATGGGCAGTTCACCAATCTGTGAAAAACTGCATCTAAGAATTGTGGAACAATTTCAGAAAAACGTTCACAAACGTAAAATTGTGAAGACTTTGAATATCCACTATTTACAGTACATAATTTAATCAAGATACAGAGAATCTGAAGAAATCCATGTGCCCAAGGGACAAGGCTGACATTCAGTATTGGATGCTCATGATCTACGGCCCTCCGGCAGCACTGCATTAAAAAACAGGCATTATTCAGAACTGGAAGTTGCTGCAAGGGCTCAGGAACACTTCCAGAAATCATTGCCTGTGAATACAGTTTGTCGTGCAATCCACAAATGAAAGTTCAAGCTGTATCATGCAAAGAAGAAGCCAAATGTCAACACGATTCAGAAAAGCCTCCGTCTTCTCTGGGTCAAAGCTCATTTAAATTGGACTAAGGTGTAGCATTCCACTGCTACAATAGTGGTCCACTGCTAAAGGGGTTTATGTGTGTTTTTGTTCAAATCCTATATGTATGCTACAAGGGGAGTTCACAGGCTGTAGTTACCATTGCTAGTCCTACCCTCTTCATATGGAGGAGAAGAATAGCATAGAGTGAGACAGAGAATTGTAATTAACGTTCATGCACAGTTCAAAACATAAATCTCTGCTTGTATGGGGTTGCATTAGGGCCAATTCATGGGCAGCGTACACAGCGTACATCTGGAAAAGCACTATCAATGCTGAAAAATATATAGAGGTTTTAAAACAAAATATGCTCCTGTCCAAACAACATCTCTTTCAGCAAGACAATGATAAACCACATCCATTACAACAGCATGGATTGGCAGAAGAGTCATGCAGGAAGAGAGAGAAGCGTGCAGCGTCACACCTCTGTCATTGATCCAGCAGAGTGCTGTATGAGTACTCTGTTGGATCATTAAGGAAGCAATTAGGGGGGTAAATGCAGTCATGTGGTTATCCAACCCCATGGCGTGTCATATGGTCACCCAACCATATGGTGTCATACTGACACAGGACACGCTAAGGTATATACAGTATATATGTATCACATCTACAGGTAATATGTGATTTTCGTTCTTGTACAATTATAGCTTGTACTGTTACATAGCTAGTACCAGGAACCAATTAAAATTGCTAAAATAACCAGTTTACTGGCCAAATATTCTTGAAATATTGCAGAGTTCAGACACAACAGGATAAATATCATGTGTAACGTATCTATTTTAAACAGAGCCAAATGTAATTTTGAAAGTAGATGAAAAATTAGAAAAACAAGGAATTAAAATGGCTGTTCTTCACAATGGTCATTTTTGAAAAAATATGTAATAACATGAAAAATTCTGCAACTTTGTAATGTACAGTGGATATAAAAAGTCTACACACCCCTGTTAAAATGTCAGGTTTCTGTGCTGTAAAGAAATGAGACAAAGATAAATCATTTCAAAACTTTTTTCACCTTTAATGTGACCTATAAACTGTACCACTCAATTGAAAAACAAACAGAAATCTTTCAGGTGGAGGAAAGAAAACACAATTTAATCTGGGGTACCACTAAAATATAACCTTTAATAATTCTTTTAATATATGCTCAAATAATATCACAATTATCAACAGTGAGCCAGTGCCGGCTCAGTGTCATAGGCACAATGTATTGTGCCACAACCGTTCTGTGCAATAATGTTGCCCTGCTACTTATCTTCTCCAGGTAGTTAGACCGGAGGTCAGCAGCATTTAAGGCGTCCGCTCGGGCGTGTGAGAGGCATGGCTTCACCGCGTATGGCAGCAGCAATTGCAAGCTCGGCGTATGTGGTTTAAATAGAGCGCTGAGTTAGCCGAGCATCCACCCAGACTATCCCACGTGACACATCACGTGAGTATTGACGTGGGGGGCACGTGACTGTAGAGGTGCCGCCCCTACAGGTCCTCTGCTGCGATACAACTAAGGATAGCAGGCAAGGACCTGGGATGAAAGGTCCGCCCCATGTATGACGCAGCAGAGTCACCTGATCAAGCAGTCATCGAGAGGTTGCTGAGCAAAACACCGCTCAACCGATGGCGCTTATTATGATGAATATATCCCGGTATATGGACCTATAAATATAAGTACATGCCTGGGGTACAGGAGTTTAAAACTAAAGGCAGGAGAACTAGGTCACACTGATAAAGATATATGGACTTAGATATATGAAACCTTGACACTTCAGAAACCTTTCTTTAATTGTACTAAGCATGAATTCAAAGCTCTGACGCTTCTTGAACAAGACCGACAACTCACGATAAAACCCTCAGATAAAGGGGGAAATATTGTGTTGATGGATACTCCACAATATAAAAAAATGTGTCTTGCTCTTCTAGGCGACAAGCTTACATATGAAAAAATGAGCTCAGATCCCACGTTGATGTACCAAAAGAAACTGTTGGACATATTGCGCCCGGCTAAATTGGACGGCCTCATCTCTGAGGAGGAATATGATTTTATGTATATTAAACACCCCACTGTAGCAACATTCTACAGCTTACCTAAAATCCATAAGGGGTTTTCCCCCCCAAGGGCCGTCCAATTGTATCGGTGGTTAACAGTTTGTGCTGTAACATAGGTATCTACGTTAACCGGATCTTGACCCCTTTTGTGACGTCTCTTCCCTCCTATTTAAGGGATACGAGCGACCTTCTAGGTCGCATTGAAGGATTAACAGTGGAGGAGGAAATGAGGCTGGCCTCAATTGACGTTGAGGCACTGTACTCATCCATACCCCTCAAAGCAGTTGAGACATTTCTAAATATGAGAGGGTGTCAGTGTGGGGTCCACAACAAGCTTGTACTACAGCTATTGGAATTTACGTTGACATCCAATTTTTTCCTTTTTGGGGGGGTCCTCTACCACCAGCTCAGGTGCACTGCAATGGGGAGTTCATGTGCCCCATCATATGCCAATCTGTTCCTGGGCTGGTGGGAGAGGACCCTCGTCTTCGGTGACACCACAGTCACTCACATAGACAAAGTGGTGACTTGGGCTAGGTTCATCGATGCCGTTTTTGTGATTTGGAAGGGTGGCAGAAGTGATTTTGATGAATTTGTGGTTGAACTGAACTGCAACAATATCAATATCAATATGAGATTTACATCGGAGTTCAGTGAGAGTGATTTACCCTTTTTAGATATCATGGTAACAAAAAGTGCGACGGGCGTCTTAAAAACGCGCATGTTTCGGAAACCTACAGCAACCAACTCATTATTGAACTGGGACAGTCTCCATCCTCCCTCGTTGAAACGTGGCATTCCGGTTGGCCAGTATCTACGAATGAGGAGGAACTGCTCCACTTTCAGAGACTTTAAGGTACAGGCAAATGATTTACGAGAACGCTTTGTACAAAAGGGTTACCCGGATACAGTATTAAAAAAGGCCTTTAAAAGGGCAAGTGAGACAGAGAGAACATCTCTGCTGCATCCCGCTAAGAAAAAGAGTGAGGATAAGGTGATCTGACTCATTGGCACCTATGATACGGCAGCCACTGAAGTAAGGAATATCCTTAACAAATTTTGGAGCATCCTGCAGCTGGATCAAGATATAATGAAAGTGATTTCTGTAAGACCACAGATCACGTACCGTAGAGGTCGCAACTTGCGCGATCGTTTGGTCCATAGCCATTTTGAGGATGTCCCAAAGTCAAGTGGGACTTGGCTTAAACCAGTTGCAGGATGCTTCCATTGCAGTGGATGTATTGCTTGTCCCTACATTTCGCAGTCATGTTCATTCAAGAGTGAGACCACTGGTAAAACTTATGACATTAGGGATTTCATTAGCTGTCGTTCCCGAGGGGTGATCTATAGGGCCACATGTTCTTGTGGCATTGAATATGTCGGGAAGACAATTAGAGAATTTAGGAGATGAATAGGTGAACATCTCAGTGATCTCCAACACAAGAAAGATACCCCTATTGCCAAACATGTGGAGACCACTCATGGTGGTGATTTCTCAAAAATCAGATTCCTTGGTATATAACTGGTAAGACCACCTAAAAGAGGTGGCGATTGGAACAGGAAGCTATTACAGTGTGAAACCTGGTGGATTTATGAATTAAGAACTTCTCACCCGGTAGGATTGAATGAACAACTATGGTTTGGTTGTTTCATCTAACTGATGAGAACCATGGTCCTATTGTATAGGACTACTGCGAAGTATTATCTGTAATGCTGGGCTGATATTCCCTTTATTACTTTGATCTATTACAACCCTCACCAATGGTGGACCAGATTTGGCTCATCTTTTCTGGTATTTTTGGCTAGTATCGATGTATGTATTGTCTCATGACTGCTCCCTCTTACCTCTCTAAGTCCATATATCTTTATCAGTGTGACCTAGTTCTCCTGCCTTTAGTTTTAAACCCCTGTACCCCAGGCATGTATAGGTCCATTTACCGGGATATATTCATCATAATAAGCGCCATCGGTTGAGCGGTGTTTTGCTCAGCAACCTCTCGATGACTGCTTGATCAGGTGACTCTGCTGCGTCATACATGGGGCGGACCTTTCATCCCAGGTCCTTGCCTGCTATCCTTAGTTGTATCGCAGCAGAGGACCTGTAGGGGCGGCACCTCTACAGTCACGTGCCCCCCACGTCAATACTCACGTGATGTGTCACGTGGGATAGTCTGGGCGGACGCTCGGCTAACTCGGCGCTCTATTTAAACCACATACGCCGAGCTTGCAATTGCTGCTGCCATACGCGGTGAAGCCATGCCTCTCACACGCCCGACCGGACGCCTTACAAGCTGCTGACCTCCGGTCTAACTACCTGGAGAAGATAAGTAGCAGGGCAACATTATTGCACAGAACTGTTGTAGCACAATACATTGTGCCTATGACACTGAACCGGCACTGGCTCACTGTTAATGATAATTGTGATATTATTTGAGCATATATTAATAGAATTATAAAAGGTTATATTTTAGTGGTACCCCAGATTAAATTGTGTTTAGTATTGGTTACCACCCCTGGCTCTGTTTTTGACTTTAGGCCTACTCCTACATTCTTCCTGGAGGAAAGAAAACAAAAAAAACTTAAATAATGTGGTTGTATAAGTGTGGACACCCTCTTATAACTGGGGATGTAGCTGTGTTCAGAATTAAGCAATCACATTCAAAATCATATTACATAGTAGTCAGCATACACCTGCCATCATTTGCAGTGCCTCTGATTAACCCCAAATAAAGTTCAGCTGCTCTAGTTGGTCTTTCCTGAAATTTTCTTAGTCGCATCCCACAGCAAAAGCCATGGTCCACAGAGAGCTTCCAAAGCTTTAGAGGGATCTCATTGTTAAAAGGCATCACTCAGGAGAAGGGTACAAAAGAATTTCCAAGACATTAGATATACCATGGAACACAGTGAAGACAGTCATCATCAAGTGCAGAAAATATGGCACAACAGTGACATTACCAAGAACTGGACGTCCCTCCAAAATTGATAAAAAGAGAAAACTGGTCTTGGAGGCTACCAAGAGGCCTACAACAACATTAAAGGAGCTGCAGGAATATCTGGCAAGTACTGGCTGTGTGGTACATGTGACAACAATCTCCCGTAATCTTCATATGTCTGGGCTATGGGGTAGAGTGGCAATACGAAAGCCTTTACTTACGAAGAAAAACATCCAGGCTACATTTTGCAAAAACACATCTGAAGTCTCCCAAAAGCATGTGGGAAAAGGTGTTATGGTCTGATGAAACCAAGGTTGAACTTTTTGGCCATAATTCCAAAAGATATGTTTGGCACAAAAACAACACTGCACATCACCAAAAGAACACCATACCCCCACAGTGAAGCATGGTGGTGGCAGTATCAAGCTTTGGGGCTGTTTTTCTTCAACTGGAACTGGGGCCTTAGTTAAGATAGAGGGAATTATGAACAGTTCCAAATACCAGTCAATATTGGCACAAAACCTTCAGGCTTCTGCTAGAAAGCTGAACATGAAGAGGAACTTCATCTTTCAGCATGACAACGACCCAAAGCATGCATCCAAATCAACAAAGGAATGGCTTCACCAGAAGAAGATTACATTTTTGGAATGGCCCAGCCAGAGCCCAGACCTGAATCCGATTGAAAATCTGTGGGGTTATCTGAAGAGGGCTGTGCACAGGAGATGCCCTCGCAATCTGACAGATTTGAAGTGTTTTTGCAAAGAAGAGTGGGCAAATCTTGCCAAGTCAAAATGTGCCATGCTGATAGACTCATACCCAAAAAGACCCAAAAAGTGCTGTAATAAAATCAAGAGGTGCTTTAACAAAGTATTTGTGGTCATGGCTACGGCCAACGATGCTTGATGAACCCTAGGGAGATAAACATCAAGAACAACCTAACCCGGCTAGCCGTGTGCTAGCTAAACCTAACTTAATGGCTTGAATTGTGCCCTTAGCCATAGCCGTGGGTAGGCCTAAAAGGGGGCATACCCTGTGGAAATGAAAAGAGAAGGGAGGGAGGGTGGGGCACCTGAAGAACAAACGCCCAGGAGTGAGGCAGTGGCTTGTTTAAGAAGAGCCTCCGCCCCTCCCACAAATGCAGGCTGACTAGTTAGCCTTACTACTTGTGGTCATGGCTACGGCCAACGATGCTTGATGAACCCTAGGGAGATAAACATCAAGAACAACCTAACCCGGCTAGCCGTGTGCTAGCTAAATCTAACTTAATGGCTTGAATTGTGCCCTTAGCCATAGCCGTGGGTAGGCCTAAAAGGGGGCAAAAGCCAAGCCAAGTAGGTTAAAAAGAAACACAATGAAAGTGCAAACAAATCCGTGACCAACTGCAAGGCATCGGCAATCTTGACCGCACATTCAGGAAGTATGCGGCAAAACCATAAGGAGACGTACGTCACAGCTTGCAAATGACGGAACGGAGACATGATGCTCGATGTTGCAGATAGTGCCCCGAAGCGGAATGAAGGACTGGGACTACGCTGTGGAATGGAGCATGAAATATTAACTGAACCTGGTGAACTGTGGTTTTAGTACTGACAATTGCCCTGGCTCCGGAGTTTGTGGAACCGAAAGAGAAACCTGCCTGCCTAGACTATGCAAGAAGTGAGGGGCAAAAGAAACCATGAAAGTAGGAAGGGAATCTTTGAATAGTTCCCCAGACATCATCTATCTGCTTGCCATGGCCCCTGCATTCTTCTGTGAACCCCTGAGAATGGTTTAATCCTGAAACGGGAAAACCGACCTGGTATCTGAGTCTACCATTAACCTACGTGGCCCGAATACCGTGGCAGGTGAATATTGTTGAAAAATGTGACCTGACCAACATGGCAGGTGACCCTAAAGATTTGAGCTCCAGTAATTGAAGTGTGATCCTGGAGCATGGCAGACACTGGACATTAATAAGGTGTAAAACCTAAAGAACGTAAGGAGCAGGAAACTTAGTTGAGTAACAAGTGAACCTGACTGAACCCTGCAGGTGACAGACTTTAGTTTAAAACATGGGCCGTATGCAGGTGATCAGGGAAGCAGATATGAATGTGGGACATTTGGGCCCAATCAGCCTGGAACCATGGATGGACAACCAACCAGGCAGGACTGAAAACAGGTAATCGGACCCCCGCAGCCATGGGGCCGTAGCAGTCGTCGGACCCCCGAAGCCATGGGGCCAAAGCAGTCGTCGGACCCCCGAAGCCATGGGGCCGAAGCAGTCGTCGGACCCCCGAAGCCATGGGGCCGAGGCAGTCAACGGACCCCCGAAGCCATGGGGCCGAAGCAGTCGACGGACCCCCGCAGCCATGGGGCCGTAGCAGTCGTCGGACCCCCGAAGCCATGGGGCCGAAGCAGTCGTCGGACCCCCGAAGCCATGGGGCCGTAGCAGTCGTCGGACCCCCGAAGCCATGGGGCCGAAGCAGTCTTCTGACCCCCGAAGCCATGGGGCCGTAGCAGTCCTCGGACCCCGAAGCCAAAGGGCCGAAGCATTCGTCGGACCCCCGAAGCCAAAGGGCCGTAGCAGTCGTCGGACCCCCGAAGCCATAGGGCCGAAGCAGTCGTCGGACCCCCGAAGCCATAGGGCCGTAGCAGTCGTCGGACCCCCGAAGCCATAGGGCCGAAGCAGTCGTCGGACCCCCGAAGCCATGGGGCCGTAGCAGTCGTCGGACCCCCGAAGCCATAGGGCCGAAGCAGTCGTCGGACCCCGAGCCATGGGGCCGTAGCAGTCGTCGGACCCCCGAAGCCATAGGGCCGAAGCAGTCGTCGGACCCCCGAAGCCATGGGGCCGTAGCAGTCGTCGGACCCCCGAAGCCATAGGGCCGAAGCAGTCGTCGGACCCCCGAAGCCATGGGGCCGTAGCAGTCGTCGGACCCCCGAAGCCATAGGGCCGAAGCAGTCGTCGTACCCCCGAAGCCATGGGGCCGTAGCAGTCGTCGGACCCCCGAAGCCATGGGGCCGTAGCAGTCGTCGGACCCCCGAAGCCATAGGGCCGAAGCAGTCGTCGGACCCCCGAAGCCATAGGGCCGTAGCAGTCGTCGGACCCCCGAAGCCATAGGGCCGAAGCAGTCATCGGACCCCCGAAGCCATAGGGCCGAAGCAGTCGTAGGACCCCCGAAGCCATGGGGCCGTAGCAGTCGTCGGACCCCCGAAGCCATAGGGCCAAAGCAGCCGTCGGACCCCCGAAGCCATGGGGCCGTAGCAGTTGTCGGACCCCCGAAGCCATAGGGCCGAAGCAGTCGTCGGACCCCCGAAGCCATAGGGCCGTAGCAGTCGTCGGACCCCCGAAGCAGTCATCGGACTCCCGAAGCCATAGGGCCGTAGCAGTCGTCGGACCCCCGAAGCCATAGGGCCGAAGCAGTCGTCGGACCCCCGAAGCCATGGGGCCGTAGCAGTCGTCGGACCCCCGAAGCCATAGGGCAGAAGCAGTCGTCGGACCCCCGAAGCCATGGGGCCGTAGCAGTCGTCGGACCCCCGAAGCCATAGGGAAGGTACAGTACCTTCCCAACAAATAAAAGAACAACTTGTAAAACATGGTAGGCCCACTGGCCTCCGCTGAGAAGCTGTTTTGTTGAACTAGGCAGGAGACCAATCTGAGTGAATGCAAACCAGGAGTAAAGGAGACCAATCTGAGTGAACACGAATCAGGATTTAAAAGGATTTTTTTTTTTTTTTTCACACCACCGAGGAAAAACGTAAGCCTGAAAAGAAAGCAGCCCTGTTTACTGGGAGAGTACTAAGCAGTGGGTGCGGAGTGCCCCGTTGAGACTACTGAGTGTAGCAAGTAACAGGAGAATGCAGCTTTGAGTGGGAGCAGAATGTAACACATGGTGTAACAGCAGATGGGTGAATGCCACTCAGGATGTGAGTAACAATGTATGAGCGCTGCTCCGAGTATGGCTAGAGCATGAAAAACATGGTATAAAGCAGACATAAGAATGCAAACTGAACGTGAGCGGACTATTAACGTGATGCATCTGCGGACACATGAACACAGCTTTAGTAGTGAATGGAGTAGAGGACAGGATGTAAAAGTAGACGTGCGGACGCAGCTTTGGATGTGAATGAAATATTAACTCGAAGTGACAGCCGACATGGAAAGCAGCTCTGGCGAGTGGGGTATAAAACCTGTTGTAGCAGTAGAAGTGTTAACACAACTCTGGGTATAGGCAGAGCAAACAACTGGTATAACAGCAGCTCTGGTTGTGAATGGAGCGTGACACATGCTGTGAAAGTGACATGAACGCAGCTCTTGAAATGGGCCTGGAAAGAACCTGTAGTAACAATGGACATGTGAACGCAGCTCTGGGTGTGAGTAGAGCAAACATGATATGCCAATAGACGTATGGATGCAGCTCTGGTCGTGAATTTGACTGCGTAAGTGTGAAGCCTCCTTTGTGAGTGAGCCGAGAACAAAAATAGGTATAACAGCAGCTCTAAATGTGAGTGGAGCATGAACATGATGTGACAGCGAACGTGAATGCACCTCTGAAAACAAGCCTCGTATGACCGGTCGTAACAGCAGACATGTGAACGCAGCTCTGACTGTGAGCAGAGAAAACATGGTATACTAGCCGACGCATAAACGCAGCTCTAACCACACACAACAACATGATGCAACAGCCAAGTGTGAACAGCCAACGGGTGAATGCAACTCGAATGTGATTGAAGTATGAAGCATGATGAAAATAGCAGACATGTGGACACAGCTCCAGTGAGCACAGAGTAAAACATGTGTAAAGCAAAATGTAAAGGCCGTCTGGAACGAGCAGCGTGAAAGTGATGGACAATAAAAGACGTGCGGATACATCTGAGGGTGTGAGGCGTATAAAGCGAGGTGCAAGCAGGTATAAGACAGAAGTAGAGCCGAACGTGGAAATGCCGCTCAGAATAAGAGCAGAGCATAAAGTGCATCAGGGTTTTAGTACATAAAGCAGGGAAAATACATGAAGTCTAAAGATGGTGGTGGCTGGGAGAGGGGGAGTCACATGGCAAGGAACAGCTACAGCAATAGGTCAAACAACAGCTGAGTCTGATGTTCAATCATGACGTCACATGCAGCCCGGGTGACTGTTCCCTAACTGCGTATAAGCTGAAGTAATTTTCCATGCGACAAACAAGCGACGTAAATTTGCAAGATATATTGGAACTAATTCTTATTATCAAACAAACGAGGTTGAAAAAGAAATAGAAATTTTTTAGCTCCAACAAAACAAACCTGAGGCAGAAGATTCTGAGGCGAAGTCTCCCGTTCGCTAGAAAAAGTTGGGTTCCAACCGGCCAGGAGGGATGGCCACAGCCCAACTTACTTACGTATTACCCCGCGTGCATTGCTACGATAGCAGAGAGCGAAGAAAAAAAAAAAAAAAAGACAAAACGTCCGTTCTGGCTTCATGCTGCAAAGAAAGAGATCCTGCCACCAGAGAAGCTAGTTCACTAATGACACCCAGCAGCACCTGTGCACCTGAAGAACACACGCCCAGGAGTGAGTAAGTGGCTTGTTTAAGAAGAGCCTCTGCCCCTCCCACAAATGCAGGCTGACTAGTCAGCCTTACTACTAGTTTAAGAGTGTGCACACTTATGCAACCATATTATTTTATTTTTATATTTTTTATTCCCTCTACCTAAAATATTTCAGTTTGTTTTTCAATTGAGTTGTACAGTTTATAGGTCACATTAAAGGTGGAAAAAGTTCTGAAATGATTTTTCTCTGTCTCATTGTCTTACTGCACAGAAACCTGACATAGGGGTGTGTAGACTTTTTATATCCGCTCTACTTTGTGTTTCAGTTCTTCATTGTTTTCACGATCTCTTTTTCCGGAACGTGAGCAGTCTCCTTCACTGCTATACCTGCCTGAATACCTGCCCTGATCATGTTCAGATGGCACATCTGCATGACTTGATAAAATAGAAAGCTCAGATACACTGTAACGGATCTCAATTCCACCTATAATGCATTGTATGGTTTATAAACACCCTATTATGGCATTCTGGTGGGGTAAGCAGGCTTTTCCAGAACCTTTATCTATTAACCAGAGTCTTGCTCATTCTCTTTCCCTGTGGTGGTACTGAAGGGGAATTTGTCCACTTGCTCTCAGATTTGCCCACAATTACAATTCATCATGAATAAAAAAGGAATCTGCAGATATCAGAAATGTCATAAAAAGCTATTTCAAACTAAGTGTTTTCTATGCATTTTCCAGAAATGGTGAAGGAACACCTATTGACTTAATTTTCAAAGTAGTGATGGGAATATACTAGATGGATAGTATTGTAGTGTGAATATTACATACCATCCTCTTGCTCTCACCAGCAAACGTTTCCTTGACATACATGGCTCCGACAGCGTTCTCCATATTGCTATTGACATAGCTGACGCACTCCCTCCATCGAGCCTCTTCTAATGTGGTTCCATACAGAGCCTAAAATAAATAACCAGGTCACTTCAGTCTACTTGTAACAACCATTATTCATCTCCATTCCCTGTACATACAAGAAATATTCCACACTAATATCAATGGTGGCATAGTGGCTCAGTATTTAGTACTGTTGCTATGTAAACTTGGGGGTCACAGGTTAGTGTTTGATCAGGGGCAACATCTACATGAAGTTTCAAGTCCTTTCAATGTCCCAATAGGTGCCATTGGATGCTTTGTCCCCCCCCCCCCTCACACACACTCCGAAATACATTTGAGAACTTCAATGAAATTGGCTATAGCATGTGTTCTCATGGGTTCCTTTCAAACTTGTTGGCTTCAAAAGGAATAGGCCATGGTATAACGCTAATTCAGAGAGCACTAGAGCTGGAATGTAGCAGATAGGACTAACTACTAACCTGAGAAAGTTAAAGGGAATGTGCGGTGCTAAGATATTGATGAGCTATCCTTAGGATAGGTCATCAATATCAGTTTGGGTGTCCAATGGAGCTAGCTACTCCAAAAAGGAGACGACGCACAGGTAATTTTGAAGAGGAAGCAGCACTTACACAAGAGCTGCTACCCCTTCAAATGGCTGATTCGGTCAGACTAGTCCCTCAAGATGAAGTCTGCAGAACCTGAAGATTGAAAAGACAGATTCGTTTCAATCCCAGCTCTTATTACTGTAATAACCTCCAGTATTTTTCGTATGTCACTTTGTACATATAAAAAACAATGTTGCAGTAAATAGATATTGTAATTTACCTTTCTGTAGTTGGCCCTTGCATCTTTGTAGCGTCTGCTCAGACTGCTAACTCTGTCAATTACCAGTCGCCAAACTAGATAATTTTGCAAAGTGCTGGTTGGAATGAAAGAAAGTGATTAGTTACTCAGTTTGCATTATGGGCAAATGAAATGACCCTCTTGTTCTGCATGCTGCAGTGTTTGATAATCTCTATTCATGTATTCAACACATTTTCCAGTTTTATTACCCCAGTTTCAGGTTTATTGTCAAAAAACTCCATGTCACCATGGGCATATATATGAAAGTTACAGAAGACTTTTGTATTATTATTGCGGAGAGGGTACTTTCACACATTGCAGATTACACAAATTTATTCCATGAATGAAATTCACAATGTAATACAGTACCAGGAAAGTGAATAAAATTTGACAAATCTCATGTACTCTTTGCTTTTTATTTCCGTGCAGAAATTGACCTGCTGTGTGGATTTTGAAATCTGCAGCAAGTCAATTGAAGAGAAATCAGAAGCAAAGTCCCCAGCCTACAGCCTATCTGCATAATGGATTTAGACAGTTGTTGAATGATAGGGGAGCCCATGAGACTGCTATGAGGTCCTAGAAAGAGACCCATTCCTAATTAGATTTGACCCTGTTTTATGGTGTTGAGAACCTGCATAGGGATGTGTGTGTGTGTGTGTGTGTGTGGGGGGGGGGGGGTATAGATCATTTTTGTGTTGTATATCTTCCACAGATTCTGTTGCATGTGCGGCAGAATCTGCAACTTCTTCCTCGCTCACGCCACGCCTAAAAAAGTGGGTGTGGTGTGGGCAGGGAAGGGGCCGACATTTCATTTACCATTTTTTGTGCCTGGTTTAGAATCGGTGCTTGATGCACCAAAGTTATGTAAAGGCCAGCTACTTCGGCAGTCTACTACCAGCTCTATGGATTATTAAGACCAGCGTCCAAAATGCCAGTCTTAATAAATATGCACCGTGGTCTTTCAAGGGGCTGTAATATTAACAAACTAGGAAGTGGACAATGTGCTGAAAATGGAATGAGGAGTAGTAGAGGAGGAGTAATTGGCCATTGAGCTGAAAACAAGAAGTACAGTAGCTGCAAGTGTTAACTCTGTTTCTGCATGGAGCTCTAGCAGGGCTTCTAAGACCTCATCCATGTACAACCTTTTTACCTATGTAATTATACACAGATTCTTTGGGGAAGCCATGCAGAAACCACCTACCATTGTTTTTAAACTGAAGTTTGTGCTGCTGTTTATGTGGCTGTGATTTATATTGTGCAACCGTGAAAAAAGGGAATAGGCAGAAAAAAAGGAGGGTTTCTGCCTCAGAATCCATGGCAGATTTTTACAAAGTCAAAATCTGCCACGTAAACTAGCATCTAACATTGCAGTGGAAAGCAGCACTTGGATAAAGAAGAGCAAGATGGTCAGTGCATGTGATCCAGGGTCCAACAAGTAGATACCGTGGGGAAAACAGTGCTCTGGTTGTTATGAAAAATGATCAATGTATTGGCTTAATGTGCTTTACCACAATCCCCGATTCGCAATAAATGGTGGCCGGATTCACGACGGTTGTCTCAGCAAAGATTACTGTGTGGCGTTCTACCAAACCTCAGGACAGAAGTGTTCATACTTTGAAATACTTGCCTTGGACCTCAAGACAGTTTGTCCTGCCACTGCAAATGCCATATTAGACAGGTTACTCACTAAGAAGCAGCTGATGCAGGAGCTGACCAGTTTGGCTAACTTAGCAGCAAAAATTGCTGTACCTGCTGGGGGGCTGCTGCATCAGCTACTTTGTTAGGGTGCCTTCACACATGGCAGATTTTTTTGTGGAAAATCTGTTCCACTTACCTTAATGAGGTTTGTAGAAATCTATTTACGTCCCACCAAAGCAACCCCATTCAGATCAATAGAAGTGATTTTCTGCAACAATAGCTTTTACATGTGACACTGACACTGCAGTCTCTGATGCAACAGTCACCTGGCTTAAGGCTGTATTACACTGGCCGATATTTCGGCCGATAATCGCTAACGAGTGTTGGCATGAATGCTTGTTAGCGATCATCTTGCAGTGTAATACTGCTGCCGATTGCTCAATAAATGAACAAACGCTCGATCATCGAGCAATTCTGATTTTTAAGTATGCTTAAAAATCAGCGCTTCCCGGCAGCAGGTCGTGCTGTCTAATAATGGTCTGCTGCCGCCAAACCGCTAGACAGTATGGGGACGAGTGATGGCATAGCGATGGCTCCTCCTGATGCTGTACAGGAAATTGCTGCATGTAATAGCAGCAGTCTCCTCCGTTAGCTAGAAAGCAATTGCGGGGTGGGAATGCTTCCCTCCCGACAATCACTTGCACATCTGCCTGTCTAATACAGGCTTTAGTGTGTTGATTCTAAACAAACGATTTGTTAAAAATTTGACTAAAATTGTTTTGCCAAACAAATCTGAAGTTTTGGTAATTCGTTTGAGATGAATCACTTAAAAATGTCGTCCCGCTCCATTTTACTGTGCAAATTGGAGGGAAAAACAACAGGAAGGAACAAGATAGAGGATGACATGACCCTGAATTGTCCTGATTAGCTCAGAGGCTGACCAGGTTCAGTATTCAGCCAGGTACTTCCGTGCAGAAAGTAGAAACACCATTTTGTATGCAACTGGGATTGTGATAGAATATGTTGTGGCTGTGGACACTTGAAGCAGTTGTTACGGGCAAGGACAGTACATGTCTGTCACAGCACACTTGGTCAATTTTTGTGTGACAGTGGTGAATGCAGCACCGAAGCAGCAAGGCCAATTCCTGTCCTCCCACCCAAACAGACAAAGGGGGGGGGGGGGGGCATAGATCCATGAGGATTTTCACACACCTCTGATGAATGATGAATAGATCTGTCCTTGCTAATGGTGCCCCATCATGCCACTGCCACTGTCTGCCTGCCTACCATCACCATACAGAATGGCTGCTGCTGCCTTCAGTGCCTCAGCTACTACTCCCTGCTGCTAATCCCCCTACTGCCATTTTCATTACCCCTACAGCCACTACCATTACCACTACATAGTCACCATTACTATGACTACTATCCTAATAGAAAATTCTGACGACCTGTACTTATGTACCACTGTTTCTTTTATTATTATACTTATGTAAAATTTAATAAACATAAATTTACAAGAAAATTCTGACAGATTCACAAACTTTTAAGCACCACTGTATTACCCCTACACACTTTACCCTTTCCATATCCACAGTGTACTACTGCTGCTCCCAAATAAAAGGGAGAATTTTTCCAGGCTTGTTCAACTTAACAAGCCACTGTTTCTTCTAACAGAGTTAAAAGAGTTTTCCAAGATTTTTATACTGATAACCCATTCTCTTGATAGGTCATCAGTATATGATCTGTGGGGGTCTGACACCTGGGAATCCCGTGATCAACTGTTTTGAGAAGGTACCGGCTCTCCTGTGAGCGCCTCTGCCTTCTCTGCAGCTTACTAAGCACAGCATTGTACATTGTATAGTGGCTGTGCCTGGTATTGCACTCAGCCCCACTCACTTATATGGGGATCAGCTGCTCCTAGGCCATGTCACATATGAACATATCATCACACTGCTTACAACGCTAACAGAAGTGCTGCGGCCTTCTCAAAAAGCTGATTGGCATGGGTCCTGGGTGTCAGACCCCCATCAATCAGATACTCTGGATAGGCTATCAGTATAAAAATCTGGGAAAACCCGTTTAACACTTGTTCATGTATGAATACTTGCAGGCATTCTGCCCCTGTTAACGCATCATTTTTGAACGCTTATGCAGAAAGCTTTTTTTTCTGACATTAACATGTGTGTGTATAAATGGCGATAGGGATTTCCCATTAAGGCATAATTTTTGGACACTTGATCCCAACAAGCTACTGTTTTTTTTCCCATAACACAATGTGTGTTTAAACCCCTTCTGCCCCCTAATAAGGGAAAATTTTTGGAAGATTTATAATATAAAAAAAGCATAATACATGTGATGGCACGATGTTTTTAAACACACTGTTTGACAACACCATTAACCATGCGTTTATCCATAGCCATAAACAGTATGTCATTGTCACTCTGATATTATTTGCTATTGTTGTCATTGTGTTCAGGAGCTTAATCCCTTCAACCCTGGGCCAGTTTTCACCCTCCTGCCCAGGCCATTTTTTTGCAAATCTGACATGTGTCACTTTATGTGGTAATAACTTTGGAACACTTTTATTTATCCAAGCCATTCTGAGATTGTTTTCTCGTGACACATTGTACTTCATAAATTTGAGCCAATATATTTCACCTTTATTTATGAAAAATTTACCTGAAATTTAGAAAAATTCGCAGTTTTCTAAATTTCTATTTCTCAGATTTTAAAACAGAAAAAGTGATACCTCATAAAATATTTATTACTTAACATTCCCCATATGTCTACTTTATGTTGGCATCATTTTGTAAATGTCATTTTATTTTTTTAGGACGTTAGAAGGCTTAGAATTTTAGAAGCAATTTTCCAAAACCCTTTTTAAGGACCAGTTCAGGTCTGAAGTCACTTTGCGGGGCTTACATAGTGGAAACCATCCATAAATGACCCCATTGTAGAAACTACACCCCTTAAGTTACTCGAAACTGATTTTACAAACACCAAATCACCCTTTAGGTGTTCCACAAGAATTAAAGGAAAATGGAGATTCATTTTTAAATTTCACTTTTTTGGCAGCTTTTCTATTTTAATCCATTTTTTTCTTTAACACATCGAGGGTTAACAGCCAAACAAAACTCAGAATTTATTACCCTGATTCTGCGGTTTACAGAAACACCCCACATATGCTTGTAAACTGATGTAAGGGCACACGGCAGGACGCAGAAGAAAAAGAGGTCCATATGGATTTTGGAAGGCAGATTTTGCTGGACTGGTTTTTAGATGCTATGTCCCATTTGAAGCCCCCCTGATGAATCCTTACAGTAGAAACTCCCAAAAAAGTGACCCCATTTTGGAAACTAGGGGATAAGGCTCCAGTTTTATTAGTACTATTTTGGGGTACATACGATTTTTAATTGCTCTATATTAGTTTTTTGTGAGGCAAGGTAACCAAAAAATGTCTGTTTTGGCATTGTTTTTTTTTTTTTTTACAACATTCATCTGACAGGGTAGATCATGTGCAAACTTTTAGAGCAGGTTGTTACGGATGCAATGATATCAAATGTGTCTACTTTCTTTGTTTGTTTCAGTTTTACATGATAAAGCATTTTTGAAAAAAGAATTATGTTTTTGTCTCCATTTTCTGAACGTCGTATTTTTTTATTTTTCTGCCGATCGTCTTGAGCAGGGACTCGTCATGTGATATTTTTATAGAGCAGGATGTTTTGGATGCGGCAATACCTAATATGTCTACTTTTTATTTATTTATTTATTTCACTTTAACACAATAATAGCATTTTTGAAACAAAAGCATGATGTTTTAATGTCTCCATGTTCTGAGAGCTATAGTTTATTTATTTTTTTTTAGCAATTTTCTTATGTAGGGGCTAATTTTTTGTTGTATTAGGTGACGGTTTGATTGGTACCATTTTGTAGGACATATGCCTTTTTGATCACTTGGTGTTGCACTTTTTGTGATGTAAGGTGACAAACATGGCTTTTTTTTACAGTTTTTTTTTTATTTATGGTGTTTATCGGACGGGATGGATCATGTGATATATTTATAGAACTGGTCGTTACAGACGCGGCTAAACCTAATATGTGTGTTTTTTCCTTTTTTTATTATAAAATCAGGGGAAAGGGGCATTTTTTTCTTTTTTTACTTGAAACTTTATTTTTTTATTAAAAACACTTTTTTTTTTGCTTTTTTTTAACCTTTATTTCTGTCCCACTCTGGTACTTCAACTTTTGAGGGTCTGATCCCCTCTGCAATGCATTACAATACATCTGTATTGTAATGCATTGCCTGTTAGTGTATTACAGGTTGCCTAGGAGACCAGGCCTGGTCCTGATGTCGTGCAAGGCATTGGGCAGCCTGTGCATGGTGCTGACTGTGGCATATAAGAGGTTAATCTGCCGGCCTCGGCTTTTACAGTGATGCAGGCGGATACAGCAGGGGCCCAGCTATCAGGGACTGCTGGGCCCCTGCAGTGATCAGGCACGCACTCCGCTGCCCGCCCGATCACCATCATGTAATAGTAGGTCAAAATGCGGCAAGTCACTTGCCGCCATGACGTACCATTACATAACATGTCGGGAAGGGGTTAAAGTGTAACTGTAATTTTTTTTTAGATTTTTGTAATGTGTAGGGGCAGTGATACTGACAATTTTTGCAATATACTTTAATTACCGAAATCGCACATTTCGATTAGAAAAGTAGCTGTAATGTGGCCCATTTTGAGCCTTTAAAGCGCTCCTCTGTCTTCTGTTTACATAACACAGTCAATATTGAGAAAGTCTCCACTTCAGGGTGTCATATATGAATTATCAGGGCAATTGGAGCATGTTGGAGTCATGTAGAATCGATTCGGACATGAGTCAAATTGGACACGAAATGTATTTAAAGAACTTCGCTCATCTCTAGATAACAGCCCTCCAGCATTCTTATGCAGCCTTTGCATCTTTGCATAGTCTAGCTTGCATATTCATACAGACAACAGATGCTTGTTGGGGATTCCTATCAACAGAGTACCTGGTAATCAACTTATTAGAAGGGGGAAGATTTTTAAAAAAGCAATTGCAATAGTAAATATCCCTTTTATGAATGAAAAGTCTGCATGATACAAATCACTTGATTGACATACAACTAATTCTTTATGCAGTCTTTTAGAAATATATTTATTCAATGTTGGTCGACAAAACCTAGAGATGAGGCTCCAGCTGATTTCTTCTATGATGCCAATAGCCTTGGTTTATGATTCTGTTCTACCATATTTTAATTTATACAACCTAGTATTCAATTATTCTCATTAAAAACTTTTTCTCAACAAGAAACTTCAATTTTTGTTCCCAAAAATGTGGTTTAATTAACAGGATTATGTGATATTAGATTGTTTCTATAGTTAGTGGTCTCTGAGGATCTGAGAACCCCCTGGTAGAAGCTTACAAGGGGATCCTATGACACAATATATTAAATAAACTATTAATCTAGAAACCACAGAGCACTGGTGGAATGTTGGATTAGAAGTGAAGACAAATTACTAGGAAAATAATTAGTTGCAGTGGAGAAAAATAAAACCATGATCTTTGTAGGGAGCAAACATAATAAACTGTTATTGGAAACTGTACATAAACTGTAGATCATCCCTGATGCTTAATACTAGGGAAGTTCCATTATAACAGGTCAATAATACAAATGCAGTTGGTAACTAGAACTTAGAAACTACCAGAACAGATGACATTAGTTAGTGGTAGTGGTGGGGTAGAACTTTTTTTAATTAGTAAAAGTGATTACCCGGCCTCGAATTATCCAATTTAGAACCTGAAAATAGATCAGTAAAATACAAGTTCAACTAGGCTAGTCATTGACATATGTAACAGTGGTATTTTTTTTAAATTGGCCATATGAAAGATTTATAAAGTCATATATGTATAATATAGTTGTATCAAAAGTGACACCCAGGCCCTGGTGCTTTAGGAGATCGAAAGACTGCTCTGCCCCATAAGTATGATAAATAGCATATGGTAGGTGGGGACACCCTTACAGAAATTTTCATTGAGGCCAAAGAGCTACAAATTTAAGTCTCTTATGATATTTAGAGCACAGGCCTCCAATTTTATGACTTTCCTATTGGCTGTTATGGCATGAAGAAAGCTGTACACAACAGCTAGTTGCAGATCGATGATTTAGGCATATGTAGTATGTACAGAGCCACTCCTCAACGACCAAAGAATGTCTAGCTTTTTTTTTTAAATCTAAATGTTCCGTGTTTTGAAAGGCTAGATACAGGCAAACTTTAACAGATGTATATACATTTGCAACCAATTATTCTTTATTGCTCCAATACACTGTAAATTTTCTAATTGCCTTATTTAAAAATCATTAACCACTTCAATGATTATAGACTACAAAGAAACCCTGTACTCAGTCTGATCCTCCAGTTATGTTGCTTCACACCCTCTGCCCCCTATAATGCTACAGATAGTACAAGAGTAGGCACATGGCAAACAGTAAAAAATAGCTACATTGGGTTTTATAGCATGTAACCAAGGTCTGCATGGACGGTGTATGCACAAAACACAAGATTTTTACATAAGCATTACAAGCAAGATGGTTCTGCCTGTTCACCTAGTTACTAACTTTGTTTTGGCAGTTGCTATACACTTGCCTTGTATTTAAATCTGTGATTTTATCACCTAGTCTTATTTGGTTGATTGGGGTGGAGTACTAATTTTGAGTCAATTTATAAACAAGCCTCAATTCAGTAAGGTGGCTTTTCCTCTCACAAACTTATACAATGATTTCTTTTTCTAGTTTAGTGTATATTTTATGTATTCTTTGTGACACAGTGAAGGGTCTGTTAGTAGATGGGAGGTATTTCACTTGCAGGTCCGGGCTTTGCGGACACCCAACTCTCATTAAAGGCAGCTAGAGTCTGGGATATAGCTGTCTGTGTTAAGGTATGAGGCTTGTGCCCAGAAGAATGCTTGCGACCTGTTTGGGGAAGGCAGGAGGACTAAATCCTGGACTTAAACTTTGGTGTGGACCTGTTTGCAAAGTGTGAACACAGGCCTGGACTTCGACTTTTTATGCGGGACCTGCAGCATGGTGTGAACTGAACACCAGGACTGCAGTTTGAACAAGAATTGTTTTTGGTTCCTCTGTTCTGCGTCCGCTTGCCCTGCCTACCAGAGCGAATTCCCACATCTGGTAATTTGTAGTTCCACATTGTCTATTGTGTTTCTGGACATTCTGGACATTAGTTCCACAGTTTAACCCTTTTTACCCCGGAGGTTTTATTTTTTTGGTTTTTGAATTTTTTGGTTTTTGTGTTTTACACTCCCTGCTTTCCCAGAGCGATACCTTTTTTATTTTTCTGTTCACATAGACATATGAGGACTTGTTTTTTGCAGGGCAAGTTTTACTTTCTAATCCCATCATTTAATATTGCATATGATGAAGTGGGAAGCAAGAAAAAAATATCCTATGAGGAGTCTATGAGAAATGTACTAGTTTCCTATGGAGCCCTGCTCTGCTGCTGCATACAAGCTCCAGCTCCTCCGATCACCACCAGAGGGAGCCGGGGCATACCCGGAAGCGGACACTTCCGAGTTTGCCCACGGTCAGATGCCATGGTCAGTGTTGACCATGGCATCTGAAATGTTAAATGTCTATGACCAGCATTATCACTGGTCACCGACATGAGCCCTGGGTGTCTGCTGTATGAAACAGCAGGCACCCCATGGCTATGGCTATGCTAGTTTTCATTCACATAGGATCAGCTCGATATTGATCTTTTTTGTTCACTGTCTTTTATCTGCCATCTAAATGTATGCCATACATCTATCCCCACTCTGTTGCTTGATCATCTCTTTCTTCAGTACTGATACGTGCCAGTATTGATATATACTTAACTTTTGTGTTTTTTGAGACTGTCGTGCACTTCAGCCCTACTGTAAGTCATGAGGGTATTTGATTTCTATAAGCCACCATTAGCATATGGGAAAGGTGACTGGTATAGGTTTTCAGTCCTGTAGTCTTGCACACAACCGGCATTGTTACACCAAGACTATATGAAAAGTTATTTTTTATTTTATTTTAGAAGCATCATATAAATCCTATTCTCTCTGGCATCTCATTATTTAACATGGCTCATTTAGCTCCTTCTCTGCAAATTTCTTTGGAAAATGCACATCTTAGGGTGGTCCTAACATGTCTATATAAGTAATTTAAAATCCATTATTAGCATGCACCCTACTAACGCACACAATGGAAATTAACTGTTACAAAATATTCCCTTCAATTCATATACAAATACATATATTTAATATACACAGTGTGGCAGTCGACCATCAAATGGCTGAGGAGATTGCTTGTTTATTAGAAGACCCTTGCTGATTACAATGGGTCCATACACGATATAGCGAGAGCTGCTGAGCTAAATATTGTCTCTTAACATAAATACTTGAAAACTAAATATACTAAGAGTAATTACCTTGCTGAATAATTAGAGAGAATTGCTTTAAGCTGATGGAGATAAGGAACTCCATACACTACAACTTCCTCTTCTGGATGAAGCTCAATGTTAACAGACGTCATTACTTCTTGGATGAAACTGGTCCAATTAAAATCCTAAAATGAAAACGTAGATTATGAAACTGAAATTTTTGTGTTATTTAACAAAATAATACAATATTGATTTCTTGACTTCATGTTGACTTGTCAACATGTTCAACAAAAACTAGAGGTCATCTTCCCAAAAAAATGAGCCCTCACACATCCACGTAGACATAATTATAAAAATAAGTTATGGGAGTCAAAATATGGTGATGACAAGAAAAAATGTATTTTTTCAAAATGTTTTATTTAATTATTAAAACGCAAGAAAAACTACACATATGTAGTACCGTTGTAATTGTACTGACCTGGAGAATGAAGAGCACAAGTCAGTTTTACCACCCAGTGGACGCCGTAAAAACAAAACCAGTAAAACTGTGGTAGAATAGCGTTTGTATTTTCAAATTCCACCCTCTATTTGGATTTTTCCCCCCGCTTCCCTCTACATTGTATGCCATATGAAATGGTGGCATTAGAAAGTACAATTTGTCTTGCAAAAAACAAGCTCTCACACGGCTATGTGAAAGGAAAAATAAAAAAGCTATGGCTCTGGGAAGGCAGGGAGCGAAAAACGAAAATGCAAAAATGGAAAATCGCTGCATTAGGAAAGTGGAAAATTCAAAGGCACTGGTGATTTTTGGGATATTTAGGAAAAAACTGTTGTGTAAGAAAGCATTAGCTTTTCTTTCCCAAACAGAACCACTGTTTTCCATAGGCTGTGCCTGGTATGGCAGAACAGTCCCATTAATTTAATGCTGCAATGCTAGACAGCCTACCCGACAACAGTGGCACTGTTATTGGAAGCCATCAACCATCGACATATAGCAGGGAAAATTTACCTAGTTGGACTTTTCTTGTCCAACGACTTGTTTCCCTCTACATAAGATGTGTCTGCCAAATTCTCATCTTGCTCATGTTAAAGGGAACCTGTCTCACCTTTATGCTGCCCATACTAACGGCAGAATAAAGTAGAGACAAGTGAGTTGATTTCAGCGGTCTGTCATTTATACAGTAAGTTAAAAGTCAGTGGTTGCTGAGAACCAAAATCACAAAGATTGCAGAGTAGGCCTGGAAAAAGACTCAGGGCCACCTGAGAAGAGTCATGGTTATTTATGAATTCCTGCTCTCCCTGCCCACCTGCTGATGACTGACCGTCTTCTACCTAGTTTTCTCCCTTTCTCTCTAGGAGAGAACTGTCAATCATCAGCAGATGGGTGAGAGTGCAGGAGATTATGAATAACCATGACTCTTCTCAGGTAGATTTGACTCTTTCCAAGGCCCGGGCTGCAATGATTATGATGAGCCAAAGACAAGAGTGATGTATATTCCTCCTCTGACAGCTTTAAATTTAGATCTCTTTCTCACTTAGGAATGAACCAGTATTCGTAAAGGTGTAGTTTTGGTAAGATTAGGGAACAAAGAGAAGATATCTTTTTGATAGGTTCTCTCTGTTGTAAAACTATCTTCTCAAATGGAAGAGGTTCAGTGAGATTTCGTTAGAGTGGGGGCAAAGGGTATAAGATAATGAACCAGGTGCCTGATGTGGAAGAGAGAGAGGCCCCGCAACAGCGGAAGTGTGGCAAGCTCATAGGATGTAGGCAAAGCACCTTGGCTGCATAGATCTAGTAATGGAATTTTCATAGTGTGAGCTTCACGAGGGAGGGTGTCTCTGAAAGACTGCGAGGAATCCAAGAGAGCGTCTGAGACCTGAGCAATATTTAAGGGGTGAGATGTTAAGATATTATAGGATTGTAAAATTGATTCAATATGCTTGGGGAACAACTTATGCACAATTTATGCACACCACTGAACTGATTGCTCAGCAGTTTAGCAATTATTATAGCGGATTATATAATCTTAGGTCATGAGATACCCAAGTAGGATTGGAGTTATCTAAAAACACTATTGATAACTAGCTAACAAATCTCCTGGCCCAGATGGGCTGCCTATCCCTTATTACAAGGCATTCAGGACAATTCTATTGCCTAAGTTGCTGGAAGTATGTAACGCGGCTCTGGAGGGCTCTCCTCTTCCACCACAAATGTTAGCTGCACACATAACTATAATACCTAAAGAAGGCAAAGATTTAACACAATGTGCGAGGTAGGGTTTATCCCAGGTAGGGAGGGGAAGATGAACACATCCCGCCTCATTCACTTAATCCAATATGCGAAAAAATCATCTATACCCCTGGTTCTTCTCAGCACTGATGCTGAGAAGGCCTTTGACCGGGTAGATTGAAATCAGCATTTCTGTCACTATTTTATGTGGCCCTCAGTACGGTCATCATAAAGTTGATGACAGGTTCCCTTTAAGAAGATGTAAGAGCATGCAAAGAGGAGAATTAACATTACAACTGTCAGGAGATAATCTGTCCCTGGGTGTCTGCATAGATTTTCAGGAAATGAAATTTACATCTATTTCGAACTTCTGCTGGAAATCGGTAATGGTCATTTTGTTGTATAACAAGGTGACATCATTCCGTTCTTCAGATGGTGCTGTGGCCTAAAAGACAAAAGGGACTGTGAAATTTCCTGCATAGTGTAGGAAGGACCCTTTACTCAATGTGTGACGGCTGAATAATCTTCACCTTCGCAATATCGGACTCTAATTCCATTACACGAGCCATTTCTTCCTGCACGTAATTGTCATCTTTCGTAAGGTTCTTGTCTTCTCGTACCATTTTAGCAATGGTGATCATAAATTGGAGGTAGGCTTCCCTAATCTATAGAGAAACAGAAGTCATGTTTATTGGATGCAACACCTAGGAACACCACCCCGGGGTGGATCTACATATCCTGTAATTACTTGGTAGACAGAGGTATGGAAAACTATATAGTTCCACACAATGGCAGTCTACCAAAAACATATTTAAAGGGTTATGCCATAATTTATGAACAAATGAAATTCAGATATCATATAGTATAAGACAATCTCTTTCTAACTATGCTAGAACCAGCCCTGTACCTCACATGGATCCAGAGCTTCCCTAATCCATTGCTCTAATTGCTCTGCTATATTTTCTTCAGTTCATTGTGTCCTTTCTCAGGGGACTTGTACTTTGTGCTGCAGCTCTCTCCCTATCACAGCTCATGGTGTGTGCCCTTTCTCAGGGGGTGAGTACTTTTTGCTGCAGCTCTCTCCCTGTAACTTTCACTGCCTTTAACAGTAGATATGGCTGGTGGTAGTTGAAGGATGAAACTAAGCACGTGCAACCACTTTAGTAGGTGGTTGTGCACATTGCCATACAAGTTAAGCAGCACTACAGGTGAAACTCGCTAAATTAGAATATCGTGCAAAAGTCCATTTATTTTAGTAATGCAAATTAAAAGGAATTGCATTAATGCAACTTAAAATTCAAATTTTGTGAAAAGGTTCAATATTCTAAGCTGAAAATGTCACACTCTAGTCAGCCAATTAATCTATACCCCCTGAACAAAGGGTACCTGAGATTGTAACTTTGGGGTTTCATAAACTGTAATCCGTAATCGTCAAAATTATAACAAATAAAAGCTTGAAATATCTCGTTTTGCATGTAATGAGTCTATCTCATATATTAGTTTCACCTTTTAAGTTGCATTACTGAAATAAATGAAGTGTGTACGATATTCAAATATTTCGAGTTTCACCTGTATAATGAAGCAAATAGACTATCTCACAACTGTACGACAGAATGTAATTTAAAAAAGTAACTAATTTTTAATGCTGAATTATACAGACAAAACTTTTAATGGATGGGCAACCCCTTTAAATTGTATAGGCCTTTGGTCGTATTTGACAGAGGTGCCTATATCCACTTCAAACAAATATGAGAAGTATTTTTCAGCACACCAAATAAAGGATTTTTCCAGTATGGACCACAACTGCTCAGATCATGGTTCTCTCCCTGATATTGCTAATTTTGAGGAGAACCTTTTACTAGCTGACCTGTTGGGGTGTCACATTGAAATCATGGTCAATGGACATTGTTCACAATAGGTAATCATATAGCTGTTTTATCTCGATATGTGCTGTCTCTTGGAGGTTTTGATGGCCAGTTAAAGGGTTTGTTGGACCCCCGCTGATCAGCTGCTGATGGTCTATTGTTAGGATAGGCCATTAATTAACAAAAGGTGGACAACCAATTTAATTCATATTGCCCATATGGCACTCATCTAAGGCTAGATTCACACGACTATATGTGTTTTGCGGATGTGCAAAAAAAAAAAACGGATGACGTCCATATGGCATTCGTTTTTTTTTGCAGATACATTGAAACAATGCCTATCCTTGTCCGCAAAGCGGACAAGAATAGGACATGTTCTATTTTGTTTGCGGAGCTATAAAACGGACATATGGATGCGGACAGCACACGGTGTGCTATCCATGTTTTCTGTGGACCTACTGAAATAAATGGGTCCTCATCCAATCCGCAAAAAAAAAAAAAAAACGCACACAGAAACAAAATACGTTTGTGTGAATGTAGCCTAAGGAATCTTCATAAAAGTTGAGTTTCCTGCCATGTACTGTAATATACAAAATATTACAGTAAAAGACACAATAAAAAAATGTTCATTTTATACATAATTTTCAGCTGAATACAGAAAACTAGTCTTCCTTGGAGAGAAAAAGGTCGATCCACTCCAAGTGCAGTTCCCAGCGATATATAATGCATATGGCTTTTATCAGGAGCCTGTTCTGCTTGTTGAGTAATTTATAGCGCCAGACAGTAAGCCCCACTGGGTAAAGATGTTATTATCTACAGGATGTCATGCTTCCCACTATTTTATTTGTACAAACAAACTAAATGGCAACACTAAATAGGCCTATCCCCTGAGAAAACTTACAATTAAAACCGGATCTGTCACAAGGATAGGATTACTGCCCTGTGTTGTAATAGGCTACAGTCTAACCAATGTGCCCTCTGCATTGTAGCTGTAGTCTCCTGGGGAACATGTGGGTTTCATATTCATAATGGCTTATTAGCTCCTCATGCAAGAGTTCAGTGAGTGCATCTGTCTGCCTTTCAGGAGAAGAAGAGTAGAGCGTAAACTCCATCGGGGCATTGGAATCAATAAATAAATTATCTGTACTCAAAAGGGTATTCATAGGAACTGAATACTATGATTTAAAAAAGGAACTTGCCCCTCTTTTCTATAGCCATGGCCCCTTTGTTCTAGAGATCAGTGGAGGCGCCAAGGGTGGACCCCTACCAGTCATTAAGTAATGGCATACCCTAGCAATATGCTATACTTTATTATGGTGGGAAAACTCCACTTATGTTATGTGTCCATTCAAGACCAACCCACCCATGTTGGAAGCCCATAGCAATTAAATGTTAATGTTGGAAAGATTATTTGCATAATTTGATGTACATGGAGCTAATAAAAGGAGGATTCCCAGCAAGGGATGGACCACCAGCTTATTGTGCCCCATAAGGGTCCAAACTAGATGATACCTACACTATCAGAGAGAAGAATTTCCTGGCTTTCATAATGTGAATGGTCAGATTTCAGGGATCCTGAGAGATGTGTCCTCTGAAGCTTGCAGAATTATGAATTCAGCTCTACAGTATAATACAGGCAGGATCAGTAATAAAGTTCCATGGTAATCTAAGTTTGGTTCAGTAGAACTACACGAGGCATTACAGCCCTTATATGGACCTGTTGTTCTACCTAAATGTACTTGATTTCTAAAACTAATTCAGGCAACATAAATCATTTTAATAAATGTTAATATTTCACTCACCCGCTGATAATTTCCTCTGTTAAAATAATAATCTCTGGAAGGCATTCCAAGGCTGGGTTGGTCAATCTGAAAACAAAAGTAGAATGTTAACCCCTTAACGGCCAAGCAATTTTAAAAAATGTTTTAAATGCCGCATTCCAAGAACTATCTTATTTTTATTTCTCTCATTGATGTAGCTGTATAGAGGCTTCTTTTTGTAAGACAGGATGTTAATGGCACCATTTTGGGGTACAGATGACTCATAATATAAGACTACGGAACTCTCTGCCTGAGGAGGTGGTGATGGTGAGTACAATAAATAAATTCAAGAGGGGGCTGGAATGTAATAATATTACAGGTTATAGCTACTAGAGACGGATCGTTGATCCAGGGAGTTATTCTGATTGCCTGATTGGAGTCAGGAAGGAATTTTTTACTCCCGTTAAGTGGGGAAAATTGGCTTCTACCTCACAGTTTTTTTTTTTGCTTTCCTCTGGATTAACTAGCAGGATGACGTCAGGCCGGACTGGATGGATATATGTCTTTTTTCGGACTTATGTACTATGTTACTATGTTACTAATTGATTAACTTTTATTAACTTTTTGGGTGGATGGGAGAACAACAGCAATACTGCCATTGAGTTTTTATGTTGTACATTTTGCAACATTCACTTTGCAGCATACATAACTTGTTAACTTTACTGTTTGGCTCAGTATAATTACAGTGATATATATATATATATATATATATACACACCGTATTTTCCGGCATATAAGACGACTGGGCATATAAGACGACCCCCTACGTTTCCTGTTAAAATATGAGGTTTGGCCTATACTTGCCGTATAAGACTAGCCCTCTTCCAACGCACACTAAATAACAATTAAACAGACGATCCGAGCATGAGAAAACGACTGAGAGCAGGGAGAGGGCGCTGCAGTGCACAGTGGCTCAGCTAGAGGGCGCCTGTCCCTGAAGCTGGAGAAGGACAGCCTCTCCAGTCCGGCTTGGAAGTAAAGAGGACCTTTCACTGGTTCAACAATTGTTAGATAATGATATATACCGTATGTGTAGAGCGGCGCCCAGAGATAATAGTAAGTGCAGGGAGATCCCTGGGAGCCGCTCTACACATACATATCATTATCTAACAATCGTTGGACCAGTTTCAGCACCCAGTATACTAGCGTATAAGACGACCCCCGACTTTTGGGAAGATTTTCATGTGTTAAAAAGTAGTCTTATACACCAGAAAATACAGTATATATATATATATATATATATACATACACATTAACTATATATATTTAACAAAACTTTTTGAATTTCTGCAACCCATAACGTTTTTATTTTTCTATCTACAGAGCTGTGTGAGGGCTTGATTCTTGTGGGATGACTTGTATATTTCATTGTAAACAAATATGTGAAGGAGTTATTTTTTATTAAAAACTGTATTTTCTAACTTGGAGATTTTTTTTTTTTTAAATAACATTTTATTTTATTCACTCTTATCTTTACTATTGATTAGTTTCACCACAAGGGGACTTTGACAAGTGATCCTCTAATCAGTTTTATAATACACTGTCCTACTTAAGTAGTACAGTGTATTATACTGTCAGTTGAAACTGACATGCAGTCTATCAGGCTGTACCCCTGGAACATCTAGAAAGGCATACACTGAGGGCAGATCTGGGGGCAGATAAGTGAAGACATCAGCACACCGCAATCTCATTTTTAGCATTGCTGATGGGGGACAGAGTCACTAGATGTTGCAGTCACTATTTTGGCAGTTAGATCAGGAGCCTGGCTGTCGTGCAAGAGCTGAGTTCCTGCTCTGCTGCATGCAAGACCTGAAAAAGGTAGTGGCCTAGCCAAAGTTTCCTTAGTGACCGCCATAAAAAGTCATATTGTTGGTCACCAAGGGGTTAAATTATTACATGGATAGTAGTATTCATTACATTAATGTTGATAATGTCAAGAAGTTGTAGTCAGTCTTTTTACTGAAATTTTAGGAACAATTTTGAAATGTATCTGCAAGGGTTAGACTGGCCCACCAGATTATAAGAGTAGGCCCTCAAAGAAAAGAACCCCAAAGCTCCAGAAGATGACAATTCCATTTGGAATTGACTTTGGAGCTGTTCCTTGCCACTTGGCTCTATTTCTCATGGGTTAAACCCTCAAAACCAAACTAGCCTAGTTATAGTATCAAAATTATTCGATATTGAAAGTGTAGTCTTACATTATGGATTATAAAATGTACTGTCTTTTTCCAGTCTGGTTTTGGACTAGGTATATTGTAAGAAAATACAGATCGTTCTGCATATGGCAATGTTTAAAAGTTACAATGCTATTTATTACAGCAGGAAAGTGTTATATTAGCCATAAGAGTCTCATTCCATCATTAGCATGACCTGGAGCAGATGTATGTGCACAGACAGGGTCATGGTACATTAACTTGCATAGGATGAATCCTGTATCACAGAACCACAATCTATAAACCTGTCAGATATACAACAGGTCAATGAGGACAAGGTATGTCTCTTTATGGAAAACATCACAGCACAATAAAATGCATATCCTTTAAGGCTTTTAAAAATCTTCAAAGCGGTTGTTATTATTTTGTGATTTCCTTTACTCAGTGAATTTTGCGTAATATTTCAGAATATGTTGCAAAATATAATAAGTTAAACATTTGATTTATTTTTGTTAAACGTAATTAGATTTAAAAAAAACTGCATTTTAAATAAGTATGTGGATAGAGAAGAGGCAAAAATGACTGTCTATATACAATATATGGCAGATTTTGGAGCATATTCTGCACTGAAATCCACATGACGACCGTATGTTTTCCACCTTTCATCAAACTACTGGAAAATCCACAATAAATTGATATGTCTGCTCTTGGGGGAGTTTCCTTGCAGAAACCATGGTGGCTATTACCATGGGATTTTTAAACGTGATCAGCGTGCAGATCCATGGCAGTGCATGCTGTAAATCTGTGGCCCTGCCTCAGATTTCTACTGTGGATTTACTTTCAAATCAACAGCTGATTTTTTAGCATGAAATTTCAGCTGTCTGTTTGAACATGCCCTTAGACATCATGCACGTGTATGATCATTTGGTATTAAAAATCAGAATCAATCAATACTCTATGTGGACTGCTCCATATAATGATATATTTTTGAGTATGTTTCTATATGGTTCTCCATACATATTAAGGTACAGAAACCTCCGCTGAAGGATGTTTTTACCATATTAAACACATAAATGGTACAGACTCATAAACCAGTCATGTGCATGAGCTGTAGATCTGGCCATACATATAAGATGGCCGAAATGGACGATTGTCATTTAAAAAACTAGCATAAGCAATTATTCATGATGGCCAATGGAAGACTCTTGTCTGCTGAAAATGTAATTGGCCACACCGGAAAATTCCAGCTGTTGTTGGCCAAAACTGTGTGTTTATGGCATGATCTGCCAAATTCATCTGATCATTTGCCATTGTGCTCAAGGACTTTAAAAAACTGTCTGCAAAAATACTGACCGAATAGTGACCATGTAAAGGTGGCTTATAGAATTCTTCTGTGAGTTTAATATTGATGATTTACCCTCAGGAGAGGTCAACAATATCAGATCGGTGGGGGTCCGACTCCTGACACCCCAGCCGAAACGCAGCCTCTTCAAACAGCTGATTGGCGGGGGTGTCTCGATTGAGACCCTCACCAGTCAGAATATGATGACCTATCTTGAGGATAGGCCATCAATAGAGTTTCAGGGAAGCACCATCAATAGCCATCAATAGTGTCTTAGGGAAAATTTGATTCGCCACAAAGCTGAATTTACTCGTGCTTTGTGGTAGTGAATCGATTGTCCCTGAAATGGTTATCATGACCCATGCGATATTTTGCTCCAGATCTTCAATGGATGATGTATGATGCAATTTTTTTTTTAAATGTGCACTGTAATATAACTATAAGACCCACTACTTCTAAAGAAATGGGATTCATGACAAAGTAGTTCATTACAAAGCAATTTTTTGGTCAAATTCGGCAAAGCAGCCGAATCAAATTTATGAATTCTTCGCTCAACCCTAGTCATCAACATGAAACTCCTGGGAAACCCCATTAACAGTTTATGAACAGCTGCTAAGTATTAGAGAAACCATTTCAGCATGGAAAATGAGAATAATACAATATGAAAATTCATCTTCATACATAAATGATGTGCTTGCTTGACTCCCGGTCATCATTCCATACAAATAGGTCAACGAGGACTCTTTTGTTGAATCTGTGGTTCAAAAGGGATATTTTTTCTTCCAAACTCCAATTGGACTCTATCAAAAGAAAAAATACAGTTAAAAACACAAAAATCAAGGAAAAAAAAACAATTAAAAAAGCAAATAACCCAAAATATTTCAGAAAAAGGGTTTAGAGCTTTTCAGCTTTTATCTAAGGCATTGAAAAATCACCAATGTAATGTTTTCATTGCCTGGCCCTGTCAATTAAAGTGCAGAGAGAGCAGAGCCACTAGGGGTAACACCCCAATTGCTCCTAGAGGGACATTTGCATATATCAAAACTTCATTTTGCTCAGCAATGCGGGCACATATGAACATGGGACCAACACAGATGTCTTCAGCCGCCAAGAGCACATGTAACAGGTCAGCCAGTGTCATAGGTACAAATCTGCTGACAGATGCCCTTTAATGCCTATTGCCTATAGTTGAGACGAAATAGAGATTGTCCTAGATGTAGATGAAATGGAGAAGATATGATTCACATGTTCTCGAGATTTCTAATGCATTTCAGATATTGGGCGGGGACAAGAAAACATTAGGACTGGGATTATTGTTATAATGTGCTGTGCAGCCACGGTACAGTAAAACTGCTTGCTTTTTATTGTGAGTTACCACAGTTTTGTAATGTTTTTTGCTGCTCATTTTTACAGGTGATACCTGTCAAAAATGTATTTCGGATGTAGGCTCACAAACTGAGCCCACTCCATATGCAGTGGGTGCTAGCTGTGTAATAGAGCTGCCAAATGGCAGCAGTGAGTGGGATTGGAGATTAATCTGATTCTGTTGTTTAAACCCTCAGATACTGTGGTTGTGGCATCTGAGGGGTTAGACAGAGGGAGAGGGGGAGAGGGTTCCCCTTGTCCACCGATCGGAACCCCCAAGGCAGAATCATGAGGTTTTAATTGGTTACTCCCAGGACGGCAATAGTAAGCAGGGCTTAATAAGAAGCCTGTAAAAATCCCATAGACTCCAATAGTATTGTATTGCAGTCTATGGTACAAGTGATCAGATGGTTGTGTGTTCAATTGCCCTAAGAGGACTAAACATTACATTATAAAAAGCTTTTTAAAATATATAAAATATTTACAATCACCCTGTTTCTTAATGTTACATATAAAAAATAAATCAACAGAAATAATAATTAGTTAATTGGCAAAATATTTAGAATCTGTGGTGAATGCCGTAATGTAAAAAAAAAAAAAAGATTTACCAATTGGATGTTTTTTGGTCACTTTATCCCCCAAAAAATTTGACAAAAAAGGATCTAAAGGTAATATGTACCCCCAAATTATACAATAAATAATACTGCTTCCCCAGTAAAAGCAAGCCCCTATACAGCCCTGTAAACAATAAAACCATATAAAAAAGTTTGGGCTATAAGAACAAGGCAAAGAAATGATGATGCAAATAAATCTTTTTAAAGGTTTTTTTAAGTAGTAAAATATTACAAACTGGATCGATTTGGTATTGCCGTAATCATACTTACCAGCAGAATAAGACCATCATGACATTTTTAGTGCATATTGAACAACGTAAAATCAAAACCCCCAAAAAATCCCTGCAGAATTTATTTTTTATCCCTGTTTTTTTTTTTACAGATATGGTAAATGAAATAATACATAAATAAGCCCTTATATGACTATGTGAACAAAAACATTTTGTCTTTCTCAGCTTGCAAGCATTTAAAGACATGGCTGTTGTAGCAATTTCTTGCGTGCCCCAAGTGATACCAATTCTGGAGCTTCTATTCTTATGAGTCTATGTTGTCCCATTCTTCTCTTATTTCTATTAGAAGTTTATGAATTAATTGCCAGCAGCTTGCAGGAAAGGTACAGATGGGTTTTACCAGTTGGGTATGTGTCCCTGCACAGTCTGACACTGGCAGCACTGATTGGACAGAGTCAGAAGCCATCTATTGGTAACACCCATCAGTACCTTTACTGCAGACCACATGCAATTTATTTGTACACTTCTAGCAGGAATAATAAAGGAATGGCACAACACAGAGTAATAAGAATAGATTCTCCAGAATTGTTATTATATGGGGAATGCAAGTCGCTATCAAAACAGAGATGTCAGGAGAGGGGATGGGTCCTCTTTAATGACAAATGAGATCATAATGGAGAATATGAATGTGTTAGGTAGGTATGGAGGTGAACGTATGCTGTATGAAGTTATAATAATATTAATATTATTCTCATATTATTTTTCTTTGCTCCAGTTGACGACTAGGGTGGGATGCATGCCTTTGTGTGTTTTTTGGGGGTGGGGGGGACTCATTCTGATTATAATTATTGATTATTATAATTATTCATATGCAGGCAACAAAAATGTTCAAATGTAAAAAAAATATATATACTTTTTTTTTAACAAATCAGTTCATAAGTAGATAAAATTACTACTCCAACAGTGTAGCTCAGCATTGGGCAGTTCATAGCATGTAACAGAATGTAAATCATCAGCAAAATAAGGAAGTCAAGTTTTGTTTTTAATTTAACGAGGTTCAAAGCCCTCATAATTCATTGGACTGGTCTCTGAAGACCTACCATTTACTTTGATTAAATAGCATTTGTGTGAGGTTGTTGTTGTTTGGAAGGAGCGATGTGTTAAGCGTTACCTTTGGTGAGGTTCCAATCTGTATACGCCACTGGCCATTCTCCAACCAGAGTTAAAAGTTCTAAAAGCGGCAATGAGTCTCTCTGCTCAATCAGACCTAGATGTGAAGACACACCAGTCAGCATGGAAACAATATACTTTGACGTCATCTCAACGTGTTGTAAGATCCCTCAGATCAGAGATAAAGAAAATCAATGCATTGCCAAAAGTACAACAGTCTATCGGTGTTGGCTGGAAAATTATGGACAAATCCCAAAATAAACTGAGGGAACAGTCTTCTGTGCTATCCTTAAATGCTTTATTTTGTTGTAGACTAAAGATCAGTGTCGAACATGCACACAGCAAACTCAATATATTTTACTTTCCATATGGCTCCAGACACATAGGGGTAGATGAATCAAACTATTGTAAAGGAAAACTAACCTTAGTTGCCCATAGCAACCAATCAGATTCCACCTTTTATTTTTCAGAGATCTTTTGGAAAATGAAAGGAAAGGAATCTGATTGGTTGCTATGGGCAACTAAGCCAGTTCCACTTTAAACCAGTTTGATACATTTCCCTCATAATATATACTGTTGAAGACCTAACCAAAACCAATATCTATAGATCCCTAAGGATCTACTCAATAACTACATCCAAAGTCCAGGGAATTCTATGATCACCTGATAAGGATAGAAAATGACCCCCTCAATTTTCCAGTATGTTCCCTATGTTTTTGTACCTTGCACAACAGTTAAACTGATATATGAGTATACTGTAGCTCTGAAGTATAACACAGGATATGTATTTTTTTTAACTCAACTTAAAAAATACAGTCCTTTTGCAATTACACTGAATCTATGTTAATAATTTAAAACTGGTAATGACTGCAACTGTATAGTGAACCCTTATGGTCCATCTGTGTTGTGTTACCATCTACAGTAGATGGAATGCTGCCTGATCCATTGTAACGTTACCCAATTTAATATAACCAGCTGCAATCAAACTCTGATGACAAAAACATTCTGTTTGGAAAGTTATGTCAGTGTTTCTGGACTTCTCAAGAAAAGGATGACTATGAATGGTCATAAGAATGGAGGGAAGGGGAGCGTGAGAATTAATAACGATAGTAAGGAAAGTGGATGTAAAGAATCTTTAAAAGAAAAACTAAATATGGAAATTCACTTGGACAACAGGCAGGCATGCTTCCTAAGCTATTATGTAGGTGAAAATAAGGCTGCCAAAAGCAATTATTCACATAAGGCCTCAGGCACATGACTGTATCATTTTTGTGGTCCGCAAAACACAGATATTAGCCATGTGTGCCTCCCACTTTCCTGTTCCACACATCCGACACCAGTGGCGGATTAAGTGCATGATAGGCCCGGGCTGTCTGCCCAACTCAGGCCCCTCCCTCCATTTAAAGTTTACGTTTTTTTTTCTGTATGAAGAGGCTGTGGTGCTTTGTGAGTGCTACAGTCTCTTTCTAGGCCATATGACATCACGTTCATCGTTCACATGGCCTAGCTGCAGCTCTGTCCCATCTGGGTGATTGGGGCTCAGTTGCAATACCAAGCGCAGTGCTATCAAATGGACAGCGATGTGCTTGGTAAGGAGAAAAGAGGCTCACTGGGACATTGAAGTCTCCTTAAACAGATGATTAGCGGGGGGCCAGGAGTCTGACCCCCACCATCTCATAACTCTGAGTACAGATGTCATAGATGTTACCTGCAGTCCTATGTAACACCCAACATAACACAGTGAACTATTGTGTTATGTGGGGTGTTACATAGGACTGAATGGAACATCTACTACATTATTTGCACACAGAAAGTTATAACTGGTATCTGGGCTGTTACATAGGATTGCAGGTGACAAATTAAAATTTAAGTTGCCCAATTTAAAATACATATGATTATAATAAAAATAGACTTGGAGGAGAAGATGAGACGCAGATCACAGTAGTGAGCCAGCTCTACATATAGGAGAATATAGCACAACATACCTCTTACATCCAGGGTCATCTCCTGTCATGTAGATCTATTCTTTCCTCTTCTCCTCCATTTGACCCAGACCACCATGACAAATTCTTTCAGCTGCATCTCTTCTCTAAAGAGTTTGTTACACAGACACGTTAGATTTCTCATAATTGGGGTCATTTCTCAAACTGGTGTAAAGTAGAACTAGCTTAGTTGCCCATAGCAACCTATCAGATTCCACCTTCCAATTTTCAGAGGAGCTGCCAAAAATGAAAAGTGGAAACTGTTGCTATGGGCAACTAAGCAAGTTCTACTTTACAACAGTTTGATCAATTATCCCAAAGGTCCCTATAGTGTCTAAAGCAGTTATAATGTCCCCATTAATAACACCCTATATTCTGCTCCAGGTAATAATGCCTGTATAGTGTCCCCAAAAATAATGTCCCCTAATAGCAACGCCCCCAAACTACCCCATATAGTAATTCCCCCCACATTGCCCCATATAGAAATTTCCTCCACACTGCCCCCACATAGTAATTTCCCCTACATTGCTCCATATAGTAATTTCCCTCACACTGCCCCATATAATAATTTCCCTCACACTGCCCCATATAATAATTTCCCCCACACTGCTCCATATAGTAATTTCCCTCACACTGCCCCATATAGTAATTTCCCTCACACTGCCCCATATAGTAATTTCACTCACACTGCCCCATATAATAATTTTCCCTCACACTGCCCCCATATAGTAAATTCTCACAAACTGCCCCATATAGTAATTTTCCCCACACTGTCCCCATATAGTAATTTCCCTCACACTGCCCCATATAGTAATTTCCTCCACACTGCCCCCATATAGTAATTTCCCCTACATTGCTCCATATAGTAATTTCCCTCACACTGCCCCATATAATAATTTCCCTCACACTGCCCCATATAATAATTTCCCCCACACTGCTCCATATAGTAATTTCCCTCACACTGCCCCATATAGTAATTTCCCTCACACTGCCCCATATAGTAATTTCACTCACACTGCCCCATATAATAATTTTCCCTCACACTGCCCCCATATAGTAAATTCTCCCAAACTGCCCCATATAGTAATTTTCCCCACACTGTCCCCATATAGTAATTTCCCTCACACTGCCCCATATAGTAATTTCCCCCACACTGTCCCCATGTAGTAATTTCCCCCCACACTGCCCCCATATAGTAATTTCCCTCACACTGCCCCATATAGTAATTTCCCCCACACTGTCCCCATGTAGTAATTTCCCCCCACACTGCTCCCCATGTAGTAATTCACACGACACTGTTCCCTATGTAGTAGTTTGCCCCCCACACTGCCCCCCATCAAGTAATTTGCCCCCACACTGCCCTTTATTTAGTAATTTGCCCCCACACTGCCCTCCATTAAGTAATTTTCCCCCAATTAAGTAATTTGCCGCCACTGTCCCTGCAGTAATTTGTCCCCTCTGCCCCCCAAAGTTGGCACAAAAAAAAAAAGGCTAATACTTACCTGTGTCTGGAATGGTGAGGCAGGCACGCACATGCATGACATCATCACGCACGTTGCACTGGGCTTTTACCACCACATAGGCCTCAGGCCTTCTAGGCCTGCAGCCTATGGTGGTGTTAGGCGGCGGGGTAGGGGCAGGAAACTATGTGCTCCTGTGCCCCACCGCAGTATGTGGGCATCCGGGTCGGCGTGGGCCCCCCAGCGATGCCGGTCCCGGGGCGGCCGACCCAAACGTCCCAATTATAGTCCTCCATTGTCCGGCACTACTGTAGAAATTCCATTTCTAGTCCACATAACATATTCTATTTTTTTTTTTTGCAGAGCTGCAAAGTGGACCTACGGATGTGGACAACACAGTGTGCTGCCCGCATCTTTTGCGGCCGCCTATAAATAAATTGGACAAAAAATACGGTTGTGTGCATAGGGCCTTTTGTAAGATACCAATACTCTAATCTTTATAAATGTCGGTTACTTACTTTCATTCATGCAGGATTTATACAAAGTTTTGGCTTTTTTAAAGGCATCGCGGTCATCTTGGTCAGAATTTTCCAGTAAACCTTTACAACACACAAAAGTACAAGTTATCAGTGGTGATTATGGAAATAAAATTGTAGCATACCTGGTCCAAGTACCATAGACCTCAAAATCTAGGTCATTCCGTAATGTGGGGCATATAAGGGTCTTGTGAAGATGGCAGAGCTGAGTTCAGTAACTATATGGAACTACATAGAGTCACCATAGTTCTATAGTACAGAGCCATAGTCATTCCATGTGTTCCCATATGATGCCTCAATATGCTATCATATTGCAGGGGTATCCTCCCCCAGGAGAAACCATCTCTGATTTACAGCACAAGCCACTTTGGTGTAAAGGACTACATGTCATTTTGCCAACTTGTAAATCCATACATCGTTCCTCACATCGATAACTTGGTTTTCTTACCCTTCAATATAATCTCCATTTCGTCCCGAAGAATATCAAAGATGCTATAGCGGGAGCTGGTCTCAGGTATTACGTGCTTATTTAGCCAACCACCACAGGCATATTGGTAGAAATCAGTGCAAGGTTCTATAGATGGGTCCATGTTCTGGATAATTCTTGCAGCTAAAGAGAACAAAATAGCATATTCCACCGAGACAAATGTACAATGCATCATGAGGCTTAATGGAGATGGAGTTTTCCACTCTCAGGTGATCATGTTATGTGGTACACCTCAACTTAATGAGATACATTTGAATTACAAAATAACCTTATACTTAAATGGAGAATTTTGAAGTAATTAGAGAAATGTCCATTACGTAATGAAGGGATTCATTATGAAAATTTAGAACGTACCTGCAGTAACACATCCCGTTGTAGTGCACACCGTCTCTGAATTAAGAAAAAAAAAAACCCGAATCAAAACCTTGGAAGAGTAGACCAGTTAAAATAACAAACATGTGTTACTGTTACATTGAACTTTGATGTCCTGTTTTAGTTGTTTCCTTCTTTTATATGTTACTACTATGACTCTACCCCTACTCTACAATGATGATGTAACACACCATCTCATTTCTGTTCATGACCAATGCTACAATACAAGATACTCATTTCAAGTAGCCTCTTTTGATATAAAGTATATAAAAAATCATACCTGACTGATATTGTAAATGTATTGTTATTTCATAATCTAAAATAATGTCATACTAATTTTCTGAATGCTAGAATTAATAAAAATATTATCACACCAAAAATAACAAACATTTGACTTGTAACGGACCGTTACGCACACAACTCCGTTTAGGCGATATTCCCTTTTCAGACACACCGGCAGTTACTGCAATCACCAACTTCCCGAACTGCAAACCACACGAATTCACCAACTTCCGAACAAGAGACACACGAACCCTGGAAGCAGCCGAACAGGAAAAGCAATATGAACAGCTTACACTCCTGGCAATCAGCATACAGTCAGATCCCCCCCAATAACGAGACGACACTTTGTTTTGAGGGTCAAGCAGGAACTCTAACTTTATTGAGGGCTACCTGCCGGGTATTTATACAGGTCTCCCACCTGGTGGACACTCCCCTAGGGGACCAGAAGGAAGACTGAGACACAGGGGATACAGCAGCCAATCACACACAATGGGACAATACAGACACCCCCAGCATATCCCTCCCCTCTGCCTGTGATACAATTACCTTACACGGGTTAATGTAATCATCACAGGCAGGAGAATACACAATGTCTTCTGTCCTGGAGACAACCGAGGAGTCATTCAATTATCTCTCAGGACAAAGAGAAATCGCCAATACACACGTGGGGACAATAGGACAGACATCACTATTCAATATACAATGTCCCACCTTTTACAGTACACAGACATTTAACATA
This sequence comes from Bufotes viridis, assembly GCA_033119425.1. Lineage (NCBI taxonomy): Eukaryota > Metazoa > Chordata > Amphibia > Anura > Bufonidae > Bufotes > Bufotes viridis. The sequence goes on from CM065590.1 coordinate 504,756,099, forward strand.
TCCCCAGATGGCTTAGGTCTGAGTGCACATTATTGAATGGCGCTCAGACCACACACATCCAGTTCAATTGCCATGGAGCTAAAGTCTTTCCCATAGTCTTTAATTATACGAATGGGCTCCATAGCAGAGCTATCTGGGGTATCACCGCTCAAACAGGACAAGCATACATGGGGCCATAGTCGCAGGGCAGGAGGCGAGCAAGCAGTCCCCTCCAGGAAACTGGGGCAGACTCTGGTACAGGGTCCAGTCCGCTACATTTCTCCCCTTTACCAAAGAGACTATCCAGACTCCAGTTCACTGTGGCGAGGTTGGTTTCGCCACATGACTCATGGTCCAGTACTGAGAAGTAATTAAGTACTGAGAAGATTAAAAGAATGCTATAACGAGAACATACTGCAAAAGCAGACATATAGTAAAGCTCCTTTAGGCTACTTTCACACTCGCGTTTTGGCTTTCCGTTTGTGAGATCCGTTCAGGGCTCTCAAAAGCGGTCTAAAACGGATCAGTTTTGCCTTAATGCATACTGAATGGAAAAGGATCCGCTCAGAATGCATCAGTTTACCTCCGTTCAGTCACCATTCCGCTCTGGAGGCGGACACCAAATCTATTTTTATAGAGCAGGTTGTTACGGATGCAGTGATATCAAATATGTCTACTTTCGTTGTTTGTTTCAGTTTTACAATATAAAGCATTTTTGAAAAAAGAATTATGTTTTTGTGTCTCCATTTTCTGAACAACATATTTATTTTTTTATTTTTCTGCCAATTGTCTTGTACAGGGCATTGTTTTTTGCAGGAAGAGTTGATGTTTTTACTGGTACCATTTTGGGGTACATATGATTTTTGACCATTCATTATTACACTTTATGGCGCAAGGCGACCAAAAAATTGGTGGTTTTAGCACAGTATTTATTTATTTTTACAGCTTTCACCTAATAGGTTAGGTCATGTGATCTTTTTATAGAGCGTACCTAATATGTATACTTTTTCTTATTTATTTAAGTTTTACAAAATAATAGCATTTTTGAAACAAATGTGTCTCCATAGTCTGATAGCCATAGCTTTGATATTTTTTTACCGACTGTTTTAGTTAGGATCTAATTTTATGCAGGATGAGGTGAAGGTTTGATTGGTACTATTTTGGGGGGCATACGCCTTTTTGATTGCTTGGTGTTACACTTTATGTGATGTTGGGTAACAAAAAATGGCTTTTTTGGCACTGTTTTTATATTCTTTTTTTCCGTTGTTTACCTGAAGGGCTAGGTCATGTGATATTTTTATAAAGCAGGTTGTTACAGATGTGGCAATACCTAATGTGTATACTTTTTTTAAAAAATTATTTAACTTTAACACAATAATAGCAGTTTTGAAGAAAAAAAAGAAAAAAATCATATAATAGTGTGTCCATTGTCTGAGAGTCATAGTTTTTTTTTTTTTTTGACTGATTGTCTTAGGTAGGGTCTCCTTTTTTGCAGAATGACGTGACCATTTGATTGGTACTATTTTGGGGCCGCATACACCTTTTTGATCGCTTGGTGTTGCAATTTTTGTGATGTAAGGTGACAAAAAATAGCTTTTTTTGGCACTGTTTTTATTTTTTACGGTTCAGGGGTTAGGTCATGTGATATTTTTATAGAGCTGGTTGTTATGAACGCGGCAATACCTAATATGTATACTTTTTTTTATTTATTTCCCTTTAACACAATAATAGCATTTTTGAAACAAAAAATTATGTTTTAATGTCTCCATGTTCTGAGAGCTATAGTTTTTAAAAAAAAATTTTGATAGATTTTCTTATGTAGGAGCTCATTTTTGGTGGGATGAGGTGACGGTTTTATTGGTACCATTTTGTGGGACATATGCCTTTTTGATCACTTGGTGATGTAAGGTAACAAAAATTGCTTTTTTTGACACAGTTTTTATTTATTTATTTTATGGTGTTTATCAGATGGGGTGGATCATGTGATATATTTATAGAGCCGTCAAGGACACGTCAATACCAAATATGTCTTTTATAAATTTTTTCTATTTTTAACATTTTTTTAAATAACTTAATTGGGGAAGTTTTCTTTTTACATGTGAAACCTTTTTTTTTTAACTTTTTTATAAAACACTTTATTTTTTAATTTTTTAATTTTACACTTTGCGTCCCCCATAAGGTCATACAAGACCCCTGGGGGACATTTAACTTCACTTTTTTTTCTTTTTTACTATTGATTTCTCCTGTAACTGGGGCTGACATAGTGGCCCCAGTTACAGGGAATATACACCCTACAGAGAGGCTGTACAGCAGTATACAGTGCTGTACAGCCTCAGTGCAGGGCTGATCGAGGTCTGTGAAGAGTTAACTATCCTAGTCCAGCCCTCTCTGGAGCTTTGGGTATGGACTGGCTCCACACCCTAGTTCTAGAGTATTCCATATAGTCTAGCTGTAGAAAGGGAGGAGGTAGGTAACAGTCTCCATGTGCTCCTCTCCTTCAGACTCCTGCTCCAAGTCCTAGATCCCTGTCTCCTCCATGTGCTCCAGGAGATGAAAGCAACAAGAACTAAAGAAGGAGGATTTTCATGACTAATGAGAGATAGAGACAGCAAGGTAACTCAATATATAGTGTTCCTGTAAAGGGGAAACAAGTTAAAACACCCTCTGTACCCCAGATTAATGTACACTACAGCCACAGTTGCCAGATTGTAGTTGCTAGCAAGAGACCCCAAAAACAGGGACTTTAGCAAGAGTAGGAGTAACTAGAGAGCTATTTTGCAACAAACTGACTAGTTCATGCTTAGCCATATGGGAGGAATATGCCCTGTGTATACATAACTGCTGGATGTATTACAACCTCTATTGTGCACACAAAAAGAGAGACTTTTGTTGAGTGCAATCTAGCCTGGTCTCTGACTCTCTTAACACCACATGCTGGCCATTTCATTTCCATTACATGCCATGCCTAGCACTCACATGGATATTAATACTATTGCCACGCCTGAACTACCATCAGGCAAGGAGCCCACAGCTACAAGGAATCCCCCAGGCAACACAGAGTGCCCTTCCTTTAATGCATCGATTCCAGGGAGCGACGGCCTGAGGGAGTACACCCCGACACATCATCATCAGGACCACAACCACTCCTATCCTCTGCTCTGGCTCCTCGGGCTCACTTGAAATGTTGTCCCATTCTTGTCTGATGTAGGACTCAACAGACCTGCGTCTTCTTTCTTGGATTTTTTGCTTTATGATGCTCCAAAGGTTTTCTATTGGTGAAAGGTCTGGACTATAGGCAGGGCAGTTCACCTATCAGACTCTTCTTCTGTGAAGACATGCTTTTGTAATGGATGCAGTATGTGGTTTGGTATTGTCTTGCTAAAATATGTAAGGCCTTCCCTGAAAGAGACATCTGGATGAGAGATAATGTTGTTCTAAAACCTCTCTATGCTGTTCAGCATTGATAGTGCCTGTCCAGATGTGTAAACCCACCCCGGTCATAGGCACTAATGCAACCCCATACCAGCAGAGAGGCAGGTTTTTGAACTGTGTGCTAATAACAAGTTGGTACCTCTCCTCTTGAGGCCGCAGTACATAGTGTCTGTTGTTTCCAAAATGAATTTCACATTTTGATTCTTCTGAACACAGAACAGTTTTACATTTTGCCTCAGTCCTTTTTAAATGAGCCTTGGCTCAAAAAATACAGTGGCGGCATTTCTGAATTGTTTTGGCATAAGGTTTCTCCTTTGCATGATACAGCTTTAACTTGCATTTGAGGATTGCATGGCAAACTACATTCACAGACAATTTCTGGAAGAGTTCCCGAGTTCCTGTTTTTATTTACATTTATATTTTTTGGAATTGGCGTTGTACAAACCTCTGGCTAAATGATAAAATGGCACGCAAAAGATTTAAAAAGTTCCCTTAGAGGATGAAGATCCAACCCTAATTGGTCCTGTCACGTTCTCTATTTTGTGGCAAGTACCTGCCTTTTTGTGTAGAGTCATAGAGGCATAGAAGGGGGAACAAACCCCATGCCCTTTTGTCTTGGTGACCATATCCAGTTCTATAATGAGGACTGATTTTTGCTATGGGTCCCCTTCCCTCTGTTCTACTGGAGTATATATCATGTCATGAGTAAGGATCAAGACATGTGAATCCGAAACGCGTAGACAAGTACCTCCTTGTTTTTTAACCTGTACCACACCATGTGAATAAAGCTCTTCACGTTTGCTACAGAAGCTGGACCTTCTTTTCTTTACTACTGGAGTATATATGTATTATCAAACAAAATTTGGTCTGATTAACTAATTATAATGGTGATTTTTGAAGTAAAGAACCCCAAAAATAATACAGGTAACAGGTCATACTAAGCTGGATTCACTGTAATATACTTTCCTCAATATAAAACATTATCAAAATAACACTTGCCATATGTGGCCAAAGAGTACTTATGAGACTTCAATAACCTTGACCGGTTGCTTCAGATAAAAAAAACCCTGACAACTTAATCACTCTTGTGATCCCATTCAGCCAAAACCACCGGTGAAAACATATTTTCTTTATGCACGTAATTAAGTTGTATCTTCCAATTACACAATGGGTCGTGTGAGATATACACAGGATTCTTTCATAAGCACAAAAAAGAAATACAAGGCATGATGAGAATTTAAAGTGACTTTTTATTTATCTTTAGACATGTTTGTTACAGTCCTCCTATTCCTTCCTTTCCAAGTTACGTCAAAGCATAGAGATCTCCAAGCCAAAAGCTAACAGGGCACGGCGCTTGATAGTCCAGTTCAAGGACAATCTTCTGGCAGCGGTCACTTTGTAGAGCGATTCCACCCATTCTACATGTATATATATGCTCAGCTGTTTTTGGGGAGGTGTGTGGGTGCTGTGATGTATGGTTCATCATCGAATCTTCGGTGTTCAAATAGGATTTTATTCAAGTGACACGTTTTGAGGTTATACCATTCTCATCCTCAGGTGGTTCTCACAGAAAGAGACCATTGTTATCTCAAAAAGCCTTGCTCCATGTTCTCTTGTAGACATGCTGGTCTGTGCTGGTATGTCAACCGCTGAAACACCTTATTTGTGTCAGATTTCAAGAAAGGAAAGAATCTGAGAACTGCTAGATGGGTTAAAGATTTCAATAAAGTACTTTCGATCTGGAAATCAATGTTTGTTAGAGACTCCACCAATGTCATAGTCACTGGATTTTCCATTTATCTATGGGCCCATATTCTAAAGCAAAAATTCACTTTAAGTGGTAATTTCCTTTTTCTCACACTTCTTGGAAGAGCATACATAAACTGATTACACACCAGGGAGAAGCAATGAGAACATGACTAGGCTCCTCCCAGGATCACCAGAATATGATCTCAGCTCTCCTTCCTGAGACATGATGGCAGTGATTTTTCTGGTCAGAAAATGGGTCTTCATACCATCCTTCTCTAAAATTGTCTCTTTACATTTAATTTAAAAATATTTCAGTATTTTCAGTTTTTCAAATTGAAGGCTTATCCCTAGAATAGACCATAAACATTAGATTGGTGGAGTTTTGTCTTTCAGCACCCCAGGCAATCATCAGACCTCCACTGATCTAATATTGATGGCCTATGCTATTTATGCTCTCACATCAATTATATCTGTAGAAAATGCATTTTTTACAGTCTAGTAACTTTTTAAACTTTATAATTTATATGAATGCTGGTGGATAAAGCTCAGAGTAATATTATATGTTTACCCCTTGTAATATAATATTTTCCTTGCATACTTCATCCTTCACTCTATCCAGAGGCCAAATAAAAATCTGAATGTTCTCTTTCCACATCGAAAGCACAAACTGCTCAGGCAAGAACAGTTCAGTAAAAATAACATCTTGTTTTACCAGTAACGTGAGTCCCTCAGCTTTAGAGACATGTTTCTTTTGTCCAACACAAATACAGCAAGATACTTTGTAGCATTCCTTCAGTATCTTGGTGGTCTGGTCAATCTATACTTCTTCATTAAGTTTTATTAGTCAGAAAGATTTAGGTGCATTTAATCCTTTATGCTTCCACTTTGGATTTGGGGTAAAATATTTATCTGTATATTCTTTTTTTTGTGGTTGTGCTATGGAGGTAATGTTAATATTACTGTTGGGTTAGGTCTATGCTATAACAAGATGTTTCATCCTATGTTCTTTATTTCTCCACTACTAACTCATTCACATTATACCTATTCTGTTTGATTGAGGCCTATAATATCTAGGCAGGGGCGTAACTATAGGGAGTGCAAATGATGTAATCACACTCGGGCCCTGGATTATAGGGGTACGTCCCCCCTTCTGTCATAGAATTACATTGGGCCCTTGAGTTTAAAATTACAGTTCTGTGCAAATAATTTTCATAGGTCAACAAAGCTATCGATCCCATATCTTATGCAAGGGCACAACTACAATGGTAGCAGACATAGTAGTTGCTATTGCCCTTGGCAGCTGTGGGGTCATACCAACTTTTTTCCAACATGGCTAAAGGTAAACTTACCAGTCTACATGGTATACATGCCCATAATAGTAACATATAGGCTGGAAAAAGACATCCTGTCCATCCATTTCAGACTGTTATCCTGCAAGTTGATCCAGAGAAAAAAGCCCCCATGAGGTGGAAACTGATTTTCCAAATTTTAGTGGAAAAAATTCCTTCCCGACTCCAATCAGGCAATTAGAATAACTCCTTGGATCAACGACATCTCAAGATATCTTATTAACTATAACCTGTAATATTATTACACTGCAGAAATTTATCCAGGCTCTTAAGTGAGTTCACCATTTCTTCCGGCAGAGAGCTCTATAGTCTCACTGCTCTTACCATAAAGAATCCTCTTCTGTGTTTGTGTAGAAAAACAGCACTACTCTAAATTGTAGGTAAAAATTAGAATTGCTGAATATTTAGTTTGGGGGTCAATAATATAGTATATCCCATGGTAACTTATCTTCACTCCCACACGGACAAAGGTAAACTAACCAGTCTACTTGGTATATTGTGTGTGGACCATAGGTGTAATTTGACTATGGTGCACATGGGCTGAGGCGGACACATCCACTGTTAGAGGAGCCACTGTAAGGGGAGAGAGAATCAGGTAAAGCAGGGTAGCAGGTAAAGCAATGCTGAAAGCTATGCTGACCACTGAATAAGTTACCAATGGCATCCATCACTATTGGCTTGGCCACTGCTATAAAAAGATCTTGCTTATGATACGATTGTGATACGATTGACTCCTTTCCTCTAGGATCATTGTCATTTGGAGCTCTACCCAAGTACACTTTGACAAAAAATAATGTATCCAGACAGAAATGTCAGTGTCACAGCAGGCCTTCCGACTGGTATTTTTCAGCAGTATAATGTTCGCCCCACACACAATAAGGGCTGCACACTTCCTTGATCTACCCAGTCACCAGATTTATCACCAATCTAGCATGTATGTGACCAGCTGAGATGCCAACTTCTGTAACCTATGTGAGTGGGGAACCCACAGGCCCAGCTGCAACAGTTTTGGGCAAATGTGTCACAGAATACTATACAGAACTTGTATGCCATATCTCATCTTATCAGTGAAGAAAAAGGAGGAAAGACTGGAACCTCTGTATCGGCGCTGTCAGCAGGAGTGCAGTACCAGGTAACTATTGGTAAAAGCAGATAGTGATTTATTTTTAGTCAACGCGTTTCAAGGGCGGAGTGCCCCCTTCATCAGGACAGTGATACAAAATGACATCCGCATACAGAGATTTTTAAAAGTATTTTTGGCGCGCAGGCCAGAGGGTGGGGGGGAAGGGGGACAAACATGGGCGTGTTTTTGCATACTCCTCTATGTTAAGTCTGATAGAGGAAATTCTTTTGTGTCAGTAAATATTTATATACATAAAGCCTATTCAATTTGTTCTCATTTACACTTTGGTTCGGCGGTATGCCCGCATATTAAAGATCTAGAGCGATCGTGTGTTTCTCTTATCGAGGCACTGCAGTCCGCTGTGTGCAGGGGTTCAGTAATAATTGCAGCGCTATTTATTTTTTTCCCAGGCGGGGACTAGCGGCTCTCAGATGGAGATTTTTACGCCGGGTGAAAAGCAGGCTCCATGTAGGGAAGAAAGCAGGGTAAGGTGTCCGGACCATAGTGGGAATATGTGGTATATTAATAAATCAATCAGCATCAGTGGCTCAGTAAAATGGACCTAAATATAGGTATAGCTGCTGGAGGAGGTGAACTAGGGTGTGAAATATATGTATATTGTTCTATATAGGGGCACCAAAGTATTGTATTTATTTAGAGCAAGTACCCTATTGATATAAAATCGCTATTAGAGAAGATAAGGCATGCAAAAAGAAGACATAATAAATAATGAAAGGCCTGTAAATACTGATCAGTTTTTGCCTGCCTAATTCGGGTCTATTTTGAATATTTTTTAAATAATAAATAATAAGATCAATTGCAATATAAATCATTTCATAATAATTATTTCATATTAGGTTATCTTCAAAATAATAATAAATACATAGTAAGATTACCTAAAATAAAAAAATACATTAAAATATACATTAAAAGATAGTTTAGCTAATCTCATTCAACCCATGTGGCGTGAGAGTGTCTAATTGATAGATCCAGTATACCTCACGTTTTTGGAGGCTGCTGAATCTATTGATCGGGTTTTCGGGTATTTAATCAATGGGTGTTTTCAACGGATGTTTCTCTTTCTCTGGCATAGACGCGCAATGTCTAGAGACGCTATGTTTTTGGTATTGTCTTTGGATGTTGTATCTATGTTGGTTCACACGACAATGTAATGCCTGTGTCGTTCGACCAACATATTGAAGGCCACAACCGCATTCTATTAGATAGATTATGTAGCTGGATTGATATCGATGATATCTTCATCATTTGGGTTGGAGATGCGAATTCAGCAATGGAATTCTGTAACGCCTTAAATAACACAGAGTGGGGGATTTCTTTCACCCCAAACTACAATAAGACCGAAATAGAATTCTTGGCTATCATCATTGCCAATGTAAACAACTGTCTCTTAACAAAAACATACTTTAAATCCGTGGATACAAACAGTTACATTCACTACTCTAGTTTTCACCATAAGACGTGGTTACAAAACATGCCTTATAGCCAATATAAACGTATCAGACGTAACTGCACACATTATGAAGACTTCAAACAACAAGCAAAAAAAAAAAAAAAAAACTGATAAAGAATACCCAAAGGAACTCATAAAAAATGCCTAAAATAGGAACAAAAAAAGAAAAAACTGAAACTAGTGTAAACTTTATTACCCTTTATAATACATAAAATAAAATTACACGTACAACATTAACCAAACATTGGCACATTCTACTCCAGGACCCCTACTTGGCCAAATACTTGCCATCTAAACCCAGAATGATCTATAAGAGGGCCCCAACCATCAGAAATATTTTGGCCCCCAGCAAACCGAAACAGCATATCAAGGCCCATCAAAACGGCATATACAGACATCCCCAAAAAATAGGGAGCTATAAATGTGAAACCAAGCAGTGCCTATGCCTATTACACATAATCACACTAATTTTACTTCAAACAAAAACATGACCACCTTTTGATATAAAATACCATATGACGTGTCAATCCAGCTATATAATCTATCTAATAGAATGTGGTTGTGGCCTTCAATAATGTATTATTCAATAATGTATTATTATTTTGAAGATAACCTAATATGAAATAATAATTCTGATTATTTATATTGCAATTTACCTTATTATCTTATTATTATTTATTCGGAAGATAACCCGATATAAAATAATAACTACAAAATTATTTATGGTATATTGAAATATAAATTGTTTCATAATACCTGATATTTTTAGTAGTCAAAAATATTCAAAATAGACCCAAATTAGGCAGGCAAAAACTGATCAATATTTACAGGCCTTTCATCATTTATTATGTCTTCTTTTTGCATGCCTTATCTTCTCTAATAGTGATTTTATAACAATGGGGTACTTGAGATATGCTATAAATAAATACAATACTTTGGTGCCCCTATATGGAACAATAGACATATATTTCACACCGTAGTTCACCTCCCCCAGCAGCCATACCTATATGTATGTCCACATTTTCCCACTATGGTCCGGACACCTTACCCTGCTTTTTTCCCCACATGGAGCCTGCTCTTCACTCAGCGTAAAAATTGCTGGGAACTGGCTCCATCTGAGAACCGCTAGTCCCCTCCTGGGGAAAAAAAAATGAGCGCAGCCATTATTAAACAAGAACGGCTATTGAACTTTTGCGCTCTGATACTTTGTATACAGCCCCACGTAACATGGTAACTACTTTAGGTAAACATTAAATACGATATACAAGAACAAATTGAATAGGCTTCGTAAATAAATATTTACTGACACAAAAGAATTTCCTCTATCAGACTATTAACATAGAGAATTTTGCAAAAACACACCCATGTTTGTCCCCCTCGCCTCCGTCCCTCTGACCTGCGCGCCAAAAATGCTTTTAAAAATCTCTGTATGTGGATGTCATTTTGTATCACTGTCCTGATGAAGGGGGCGCTCTGCCCTTGAAAGCGTTGACTAAAAATAAATCACTATCTGCTCTTACCAATACATACCTGGTACCTGCTGACAGCGCCGATACAGAGGTTCCAATCTTTCCTCTTTCCAATCTTTCCTCTTTTTTTCTTCACTGATTATTTCATCCCAACGTCCACATCTCCGGCACGGGTAGGAACCAAGGCAGCAGCGCAGGCATCCCGTATGCTGAACGGGCAATATCAGCAAAGTGCGACATAGCCATTTTGACTCCTCACAACAATAGAGGGTAAGCGCAACTATTTTGGATGTCATTACCTTAAATACCAAACAGCACCACACATGAGGCGCTGCCTCCTGTCTTTTCTCCTCTTTTGCATATCTCATCTTATATCCTAGAGGTGGCCCAACAGGGTACTAGAGCATCATTTCACCGGTACATTTTTCCCCAATAAATGCACTTTTTTTTCTAAAATTGTAATCTTTTACATATGTCATCATTACATTCACATGAGAGAGTTTTAATCCATTCCAACAACTCCTCTTTTTTTTGTCAATGCGTGTATTGGGTTGACATGGTTGATGTTCCGTCGAACATATATTATTTATACAGACTGTAATCAGGTCATATAACAGACAAATAATACACGACATCAATATAACAAAGAATATAATGATGGTGGACCTTAGATGGAAAATGTTTGATGCTTCATCTCTACTATCTGGTGGTCGAAAACCCATTTTAATTCCAACACTTGCAGCATATTGACCGCTTTCTTGGTGTGCATCATAAAACACATCTACACATATGATCTCAATTTTCAGCAAATGGGCTTGCTTGAAAAAGTAAACGACATGTAGAAACTCAACTGTGGACCTTCAACGCTTCTAGTATATAGAAAAGTATAAAAAAAAAGTATCTAAAATGTATATACAGACTGCAAGTTAGATACTAAAATGGGAAAGCCTCCATTCAGCACATTGTATTTCTGATGGAGGGTGGGCTGATGAGGAAGGGGGCCGCTTGTTACTGATCATGTTAGGGAGTGGAATGGAGTATTTGTTTATAGTGAAATAACCATTTGGAGTCCAATGTTTGGAGAACATGGGCATTCCTGGAACGTGCCATATTTATTTTGGCATTAGCCCTCTTAATTAACTCACTAGTACAGAGAAGTAATTTTTCCTCTTAGTTTTCATTGGTAAAGCAGAATAATATGTCACATAATCAGAGGGCGCCAGTAATAGTGATATGAGTTGTTCCAGAAGTTTGTCCAGAGTTACCACTATGGAAATCAGCTTAGCAGCTGGAGATGGGTTAAAACATACTTGGAGAATGTGAATATGATTGCAGCTTTCAGTAACAAAAACTATATCAATATAATCAGGGGCATACAGAGGTGGCAGTTCCACCTAGCCCTGGTGCCTGAAGGAACGCAAAGGTTCCTCCGTCACCTAAGTGGAACCACCACTGTGGTGAAACCAACCTCGCCACTGGGCATTGGAGAAGACTGATTGACCGCCTCCTCCCCTGTGACTATGGCCCCTGGGACACTATTTGGGCATATTGGATTTTAAAGTTACTGTTTCTGCCCCTTGGACTGTTAACTGGAACAGAACCCTGTTATTGCCTAGATTCATAACTTTTATTTTGTCGATTGCATCACAGGCAATGCCATTGTGTTGTTAAATGTACATTGATGAATGGGTTCTGTTTAAAATGTGAAACTATACACGATTAGCTGCTATGTTTATGTCCGCACGGGGGTGGTAACCTTGTTGGAAAATGTGTATAAAAGCAAATGCTTGTGTGGTCATTAAAGAAGTCCCTGCTTGACCCTCAAAACGAAGTGTCGTCTCGTTATTGGGGGGGATTTATTGTATGCTGTTCCAGTTTGACTGCTAGGAGTGTAAATCTATTCTTATGGTTTTTCCTATTCGGCTGTTTACAGCACTCATATGCTTCTCCGATTTGGTGGTTGTGGTGTCGGCTAGAGTGCTTGGAATCCTCAAGAAGCGCTAGGAGCATCCTTCAATGGAGGTACCCAGTCGGGGTGCCCGTCGATCCGTTACAACCACTGTGTGGTGGGTGGGCACTAATAGTGGACACTGTATGGCTGGCACTTATGGTATTCTGTCCTCTGTGTTCTTTAGACCCCCTTGTCATGCACCACCTACTTAGGGTGTTTGTTAGGTATAACACGGTTTTACACTGAGAGAGCCTTTAAATGGATTATTCATCTGAGGTTGTTATGGCATATCTGATATTAGGAAAAATGGGGGACCCCTCACCACCTCGCATTGTAGGTCATGAAAACTGTAAAATACTCAGCTGTTTCTGTGATTACCTTAAAGGGGTTATGCCATGTTTAATATAAAAAAATGAAAATCAGACATCATATAGCACATGACAGTCTCTTTCTAACAAAGCGAGAACCAACCCTGTACCTCACATGGATCCAGAGATCTCCCCATTTAATGCTCCAATCGGTCTACTATTTCAAGCTGACAGCTCAGGGGCCATGTCCTTTGTCAGGAGACATGTTCATTCTCAAGGAAGGGACATTTCCCTTTTACTGCAGCTGTCTCCCGTAACTGTCACAGCTTCTAACAGTAGATGCAGCTGGCGGCAGTTGAAGTTTGGAACTAAGTATATTCGACCACCTTAACGAGGTGATCATAGAAATAAGGAAAAGAACAAACAGCAGGTGGCGCTATACAGTTATAGGCTTGCAGTTCCATTGCCAGGGTCCTTGTCCTTTGTCAGCGGACATGTTCATTCTCACTGGGCGTGTCCCTTCTACTGCAGCTCTCTCCCTGTAACTGTCACAGCTTTTAAAAGTAGATAAGGTGGTGACAGTTGAAGGATGGAACTAAGCATGTTCAACCATCCTAATGAGGAGGACTTAGAAATAAAGAAGGTGGTGCTATACAGTTGCAATTTTTTGAATAACTCAGTGGCTACACTAATTTTTTAATAACATGAATTTAGAAAAGTAATCAGATCCAGGTGGTGGTTTAAAAAATATTTTCAACTATAAATTATGATCTGTTAGGGGGACTAGAAGGCTAGAGTTGTAAAGAAATGGGTTACACCAACCTGTCACTTGGAGTCTCAGTCTCCGAATAGTCCCATACCATTCTATGAGGTATACTGTAACAAGATGAACCAACTTTCACTTCAATTGTTTGGTCTTTTAAAGGGGTTGCTCAGGATTAAAACATATGGCTCCTTTTCTAGACCCAGTTCTTTTGAAGTGCATGGGGCTCAAATGCAATATCTCATACAACCTATAAATAGTTGTGGCAATTTTCTTGGAAGAAAGTAGCCATGTCTTTCCAACCATGAACAACTCCTTTAATGCCAACATGAAAAATGTTGCCCAAAAATATAACATGCAAGCATCTGGCCAGGCTACAGCTACAGATATTGAGAAACCTCGCTCTGACTGCCAAATAAAAAATGTGCTTCGTGACAGAAGAAAGGCATTGCCAGAACTTTCAGAATTGCTGAAAAATGTCTAAATTATCCTGACACATGCATGACAGTGTGAAATTAAAGTTAAGACCTCGGAATGAGTTGCTAACAAGGTTTTGACAGGCGCCAGTTCTTATTAGGTAACTAGAAATAATTGTTTATCTTTAAAACTCTGCATTTGTCCGTGTGACACACAAAAGGCAGCAGCTTGGGATTTATGGCTGCATGGCACTAACACATTAAACTTCTCAGGAACATAGATCCTTATGTCAGTATAAAACAATGTAATCTAATAGTGTATCCAAACTCAAAGATAAGCACATCAGCTATCACCATTGCGCTTACATTGTCTACATTGAGTAGGTTCTTCATCACTATGAGTCATTCCTGCTCATCTGAAGTAGACTCAACGTCTTGCACACTGTCAGATAGCTTAAAATGTTGGGCAGGCTAAATTTGTTGGACCTTGCAGTGAGATTTCTGAATGTTCTTGCTGAGTCTGCAGCTGTACATAGATTTTTCAGCTGAAGGAAGAGGCAACCAATTTTCAGTGATAGCAGAGCACCTCATGGGCAATTCAGGATTCGGCAATGACCCTTCTGGCTCCCATTCCAGCAAACATGTAATTACTGGGCGCTAGGTTACTTCTGGAGCTGTTGGGCCATAGCAGACCCAGATCACCTCTGCAGTGAGGTCCCAGAGGTTGTATCTCATGTAATTGGGGCTACTAGCTGAGCAACTAGTTACAGGGGAAATTAGAAATAAAAAATATAGATTTTAGTTGCACATTTTGCTATTAAAAAGTTCTAACTTTTCTTCCTTTTCCCCCTTTTTCCTGGGAATAAAAAAAATTAAAAACTAACAATGAAGAGGGTAAAATGGCCACGTGAGATGAGATCAATGAAATAATTGGCCCAAACACACAAATAAGAACAATTGCCTATTTCATATATTCCAGACCACTATCCTGAATTCCAGATGATGGGGCATATTCATCAATGGCTGTTGGCCAAATGAGCATTGTCAAGGTGGTCCCCTGGTATTCACCCTTTCATCCCTGTACAGGGATATCGACTTCATTGAAGGGGCCACCAGGCTGCTACCTCTATGAGTAGTCTCTGTTAAGGGGATGCTGATGCTAGTGGGTCAAGAGACACCAGTGCATGGCACCAAATTAACAGGCAGAGGGCAAGCTGAGGTCAGGACAGGCAGAGTTAGTGCAATACAGTAATCAGGCAATAGGTGTAAGCGGGTGGCAGAGGGTCAATCAGGTGAACAGGCACGAGAAGACAGAATACACAGTAGCACACCTTTTCAGATACTAGACAAGCTAGGAGCTTTTAGTTCAGGCACCTTCCCATTGGGGAAAGTGCCATATACACTCACTGCCATGGAAGAGCACGTAACCACCCTACTGGAATGTAAAACAAAGTTAAAGGATTGCACTGCTCTCCTGGAGTCCCTTAACTTTGTTTTACTTGCCTAATGTGAATTGAACCCACTTCAAGAAAGACTAGCAGCGCACGCAGTAAGAGATACAACACAAGTTTGTTCTCTGTTCTCTGTGTACATAACCATACTGGAATGTGCACCAATCAGAGCAGAATGAAAGAGGTGGGAAAGGCCACTAGCGTTTCACAGCATGGTGCAGCAGGACAGATGAGCACTTTAGTGGAGATGCCAGTGAACATGGGCCACTGGTCTTACAGCATGCTGAAATTAAACAAGGCCAATTACTCTTTTTCCACAGTTATTGCTGTAGGGGAGGCCCCCATACACATTAGATAGTTGACCAAAATGACCAGATTCTGCAGGTTTGGGGAACTTTCCTCTATATGTGAATGGCCAACTTAAGATGTCCTGTGCCTTCTCGGTGAAATGAATTAGGTAGACATAGATCATCAATGTCCTTTAACATAGTCCACGGGAGATCCAAGGAGATGACAGCTGGCATGCTTTCAGATTTCATGGATCTTCTAATGTATAGTTTTATCAGAAATAGTCTACTCACATTCATGAACAATCTGAAAAAAACCTACTGGAAACCAAATCCTCCACCACTTAAGTGTGGTAAGTCATAGGTCTTAGCAGAATATCAGCCAACATTTCTAAGTTCCCCAGGAAGGCTTATTAATTCTGGTTTTATAGTGATTATCTGTCTAGGTTCCAGTCATATACCAAAACTGAAGCAGGATATTTCAATCAGCTCATAGGTTCACCTTTCTGGTCTCTGGGCATACCAAAAATAAATGTACAGTCTTTCAGATGAAATTGGAATGATGCAAAGGAAGTGACGTAAAGGAAATGCACAGTAAAAAAACACATTTTTGTCGGTGTGAAATGTGGTGGATCATCCATTATTTGACAAAATGTTCTTGTTCATTGCTCAAATAATGGTTTGCTAATATACATGAAGAAGAATGGCTCCTTCTAAAAAGAAAG